>JAWUZG010000063.1:25431208-26637416 GCA_036785705.1 Acanthornis magna
AGATTGATACTTCTCCTGTTTCACTTCTCTACAACACAATGGAGGGAGTTGTGTTCCACATCTGGTCTTAAAGTGAGCACTGAACAAAGCCCACCCCAACCACTGCTGCTGCACAGTTACACTCTCTCTATCACTCTGTCTCTCAGCTGTGTTTATCCCTGAGAAGGCACTTTCTTGCCAGGATGTTTTTGCCTCCTCCCCTTCACTCACCCACCCAAGCTTCCCTGGCAGCTGTCTTAGCCCTGCTCCAGCCCTTAGGATATTTCCACCTACCTCTTCCTGCCTTGAAAACCTTTTAGATTTATACCAGATCTGCTCACTTGGATAACAAGACACCAAATGCTGAGCTGTATCATCTCTCAAAGGCACAGGTGGGGGAGGGAATGCAGAAGTGACTTAATGTACCTCAGCAGCTCTTTTTCTGGTTGAGTTCTAGAGGATCAGCACACAACAAGAACTGAACCTGTTTTAGCAGCCCTTGAATTCCTTTAATTCATTCCAGCAGCCCCAATAGTACCTAAGAGTTGCCACAGTGAACACTCCCTGCACAACAACGACTGGTGTGGGAGCGTTTATGACTGTGCTACACAGTGCTCAAGGTGTGACAATTCTCTGCTCCTGTTGTGATCTTTCATCATTCTTCAGCCACTGTGGCCTGGCCCTGATGCGATCCTTAGTCACTGACAGGGCCCTTATGCTGTTCCCTGGTGCAGAGCATGAGGACAAATACTCAGCTCTAGTCTAGCCAGGTGTGGAGGGGGCAAAGGCCTATCAGACAGCAAGAAGTGGGGAGAAGGGGCAGGAAGAGGTGAGAGTGTAGCTGTGTGCAATCAGGAAAGGAGCTGCAAAGAGCTGCAGTCCTTTGGGAGGAGATGTTGCAATGGAAGCTCAGAAAGAAAGAGGGGTGTGTTTCAGACTCCTTCCTGACCTCTTTCTTTAAGGAAAAAGATAATTGGTTCAATGCATCATTATTCAGGAGGCGGCTTGTTCAATTTGCTGTATTCCAAGTTATTAGAAATGGAAATACAGAAAATAAAATCAATTTTCCAGACTCTCACTCCATCAGTGACTGAAAGGAAACAAATTTTTTCACATTCTATTTCTAGCAGGTATGTCATTTAATGTTGTAAAACTGTAATGTTTGGGCTGTAAATGCTTCAGGGAACTTGAAAGAAAACAATTTTCATTGGATTTAAATCAGAGAAACCTTTATATTACTATGAATTTCTCACATGGTACAAAAATGAGCTTTGATGCTTTTAAATTTAGCTCTTCTTTATTTACCTCATAACATTACAGCAGGAAAGAGTTCATAAATATTCAGTATTACACCACAAATAATGTCAAAACAATGAATGTTGAGATTCCTAAAGAGAAAAACTGTAGGTTTATGACAGTAGGCTGCAGGGACAGGAGAGAGACAAAGAGAGAAGGTAATTTATTAAAAGCTGAATATTATACAGAAGCAAATATATGACTATGTTTCTAATAATGTAGCTCTCGGAATCCTTTTGAATCCCTCAAGACTTGTGTGGAATGCAATATATGCCAGAGGCCCAAACCAAAGAACGCATAGAAATACTTCAAGGAATTAATTATAAATACTACAAGATTCCTGTGTGTAGTGTAAATTATTGTTACTGCAATTTCAAGGCTCTTTATGCCTGAAATGAATAAAAACAAGTTTGCTATGTTCCCAGAATACAGGAATAGAGCTGTGAAATGAGCGATGGCCATCAAAATAAAGGGCCTATGAGAATTCTCAGATTCTGCTCCAAAGCACAATAAATTAGGCCTTTTTTCTCCGTACTTTTACTGGCTTTCTTATATTAAGAAAATCTCATTGTTGACCAAAAGCAAGGTAGTTTTTTTCCCCACAAGAGATCAATGATTATACGTTTCCTATCCACCCCATGCTTCTGTCTCTTGTTTCCTGGGGAGTAGTTGCTCCCACCATGCCAGCCTAATTGTCATCATAAAACTATGCCCTCTTCAGTTTCTGAAAGACAAAACAAGATCCAAATCCAGGAAAGGGTTCATGGCTGTGAATCCATTAAGGAGACTTCCTCCAGTCCAGAGTTAGTTAAGTAAGATCCTGAGCCTCAAAGATTTAGATGTCTAACTTGTATTTAAAGGTACCTAATTACCTTTAAGAATCTGAGCCTAAGCCCCTTGGGGTTAACTTGTGGCTCTCTTCTTAGCATTTCCTACAGCTATTTCAGAGAGATCCCTGTTCAGTTTGCTGACACTCAGCATTTCAGGAGGGAACAGGTCTCTTATTTCAAATCTGTGGTTGCTATCAGTTAAAAGCTGAGGTGCTTCAAAGGAGTGCTGCCATCTTTTACATCACCAGTGTGAATTTACCTTCTCGTTCCTCCTGTCGTTGCACACACCTGAAACCCATCTACTGTCCCTTCTTCTTATGTTTTGCATCTTTTATATGCTTCAATACAACAACTTCTTCCACGAGCCCTACATAACATGCTGTTTTCCTCTAAGAAGCAGCAGGCTTTTTCTTCCCTCTCCTCCTTTGCAACATCCTTGCTTTGGAATCCCTCCAGTAAGCTCCTTAAGCGCATAGTCACAAGTACTTAGCACATAAGAGAATTACATAAATAATAATAATAATAATTAATAGTCCATAAATGGAACCTCAAGGGGTTTCTAATCTTCACACGTGCTTGGAAAGCAACTCTCTGAAACTATTTAATTCGGGTGAGAGTTCTTAGCAGCAATATAATAATCAAAATATCAAACAAGTTGGTACAGTTACATAGCCAAGTGGGCTTCTGCACAAGGCAATATCTGTATATAGTTTGGCTGTGGTAGAGCATTGCCCATCCCTGATTCCTGAAGTTGACTTTTAAACAAAGTTTGCAGGGAATGTGTAGGATGTGTTACTCTTCTGTACTACTCACTTGAAACTGGGTGCCAGGTTGGAGGAGTGAATCATTTGGAAGCAACGGATTTCCTTGAATTTCCTGGAATAAGACATGACATAATGCATGCAGTTACAAAGCACTAGCAATACACTGTTGATGTCTATACTTAATGGTCTTGATTTTTTAAAGTTAAATTATGTCATACAGAATTTCAATAACCCTGGTGTTTCTAAAAACATTTTGTTCTCCATTTTCATGGAAGATTTCAGTATCAAAATTGCGAACAAAATGAAAAGAGTTAACAGTGCCACTGTGGCTTCTGGTCTTTTTTGTACCTGAAATGTTCCTTATGTGTAAAAAAATGGAGATACCCTTGAATGAACAATAATTTTTGTTTCAGACCAATATGACCACAATGTCATCCCCCCATTGATCAGCAGTGGCACCTTCAAGAAGATACTAATCACTGAGTTTTCCACAAAATACACTTATTTCAGTAAAATCTTGAATGGTTGAGAGTGGAGTATTGAACTGCACTAGGAAAAGAGCTGTCCTGGAAACGCACATTCCCAGTGGCTCAGACACAGGCCACAGACCCTTTCCCTGGCACGGCACGTGCTTGCATGCTGGCCATGACTTTCCACTTCTGGTCCTGGGAAGCCACCAGTGTGTTTTCCACAGCAGAAATATCCTGGGGAAAAACAGCTTCCCCTTGGAAAAAACAGGCCGTCGTTGCTAGTCCAGCAGGGATGGGAAAAACTCCCGGCTTGGAAAAGGCTGCACTGAGCTTAGCCCCTCTCACAGGCCATTCCCAGAGCTTGTGTATTTTTCGGGGTGAAAAACAAAGATTTGCCCCTACCAGCTCTCCGTTTCCCTCAAGTTTCCCCTCCCGACTCCTCGCAGAGGCCTCCAGGGGCGATGTGAGGGCCGGGCCGGGCCGGGCCGCTCCCGCCTCTCCCGCCAGCAGCGGGAGGGAGGCGCCGGGCGCCTCAGGGCCGCCGCCGCCATGGAGACGCGATCCCGCGGCGGCTTCCCGGGGGGCCGGGCCACAGCGCTCCCGGCCCGCTGAGGGGCTGAGAGCACCCGGGGGAACTCGGCCCCAAACTCAAATCAGCGCCACGAAGTGCTGAGGGCTCTGGTTGGTTTGTTGTTGTTGTTGTTGTTGTTTGGTGAGGGGGTTTTGTTGTTTTGTTTTGGGGTGGTTTTGTTTGTTTGGGGGCTTTTTTCGGAGGGGGAGGAATCGTCCAAATTTAGTCAGCACTTAAGTCACCATTTGTTATATTTATTTAATTTTAAGAACCTAGGAAAGCGGCAGCGCGCCGAGCTGGTAGGTTTTTTTTTTTCCCCCTGGATGAAAGGGGAGGAATTGTACGTGAGCGGGGAGAGGCAGCGCGGGCGGGAGGGGACAGCGCTGGAGAGAGGATGCGGCGGGATGGAGGCGGCTGGGAGGGTGCGGAGGAGGCGGGCGGGACCCGATCGATGGAGGCGGATGGTGCTGCAGGTCTCCTCCTTCGCTGTCTGGAATCGCCGGAGTGTGGGGGCTGCTGCTGCGGGGAGGGACCCGGTGTGTATGGAAGGGCAAACGCAGAAGGCGGAATGTGAAACAGGGTTTCTGAGCGAGGCAAAGATAGCCAGTGGGTTAAAGGGGAGGGATCTAAAGTGTGCCTGGGAAGTACAAAGGCGGCAAGATTAGTCTTCACCAACTCCTCCCGAACTTGGAAGGGGGCCCATTGCCCCTCAGGGGCCGACTGACCACAGCCGGGGAGGCCCCAGGGACGGCGGCTGCTCGGACCTCTGCCTCCTCCACCTCGCACCATTTCTCCTCATCCTGTGCACTGCCCTCTGCTAATCCTGCCCTCCTTGCCCAGGGCAAGGAGGCAGAGCAGTAGAGGGGCTGCAGTGGTGAGGGGAGTGGGATGTCCTCTGCTGATGGACCAGCTGGGCTGGGAACGTCGAGCAGCACCCACGACTTGCTATTCCTCTGCTGTCAACAAATAATAGCAAGAAACCATCAAGCCTTTGCACTGCTCATCTGTGTAAAAGATGGCAATTTGCCACTGACAGAGGTTAATCCTCCAGCTCAAATGGCAGAAGGCCATGTTGTGGAGTTACAGCATTCATCAAGCCTGCTAATGATCTTGTGGTGACATACATGAATTCAGATGATGAGCATCCTCACTTTGCTTTTAATACAACCTGAAAGATTATGCTACAGGACTTGTTCTTAATTTATCCTCCTCCTGCATATATTTAGCATGTTGCAGGTTTCAGTGGTAGATTGTGTGTTGTTTTCCACAGGGTGCCTCTGTTCCTCAGTGCATGAGGTGGATGGTGCTCTGGGGATGAATTGTAGCTGGGCACTGAAGAGGGATATTATCTGGGAAGCTCCCGTTCTCATTTTGGGAAGACTGGACCATGTCTAGTAAGCAAAGTGAGAGAGGTATGATGGAGATGACATGGTCTCAGGAGTAAGATAGTTAAATGCCACTTACTGGAATCTCTTTTTGCCTGCATGACCGAGCTGCTTACACAACTCTGAGCAGCAGCCTAAACTCCAGCTTGCTGGCTGCAGCAGGTATGTGCCCCATTCTCAGATAGCCAACCTGCACTGTCACAGCTATAGTTAGGATCACCAGATTTCTAGTCCCAATAAAGTGAGTGCAAATAAAAGCTAAATACTCCAAAAAAGTAAGTAAAACAGAAGTTGGAGGCATCTCAGACTGAGAATCCAAAGTATTGTATCCTTTGTTCTTTATCAGCCATAAGGTTTAATTAAATGAAGATTTTGTATGATATCAAAGCTAGATTCTGTTCCTTCATGTCATATGTGCCGTTATGCTGTTCCCTGCCTCTTATGTGGCAGCCACTAGCTCCCCAAACGCACTAATGAAACTGTCTGTGGGCTTGCAGTGCAGATGATTTACAGGCCAGCCTTGTAAATGATTGTGTCAGTGCTACTATGGAGGCAGCACACTGTGCTGCCAGAGTGGGAGTGGGCAGCTGGAGACAGGAGCCAAGAGGGAGGGAATGTCTTCATCTGCTTTTGCCATGGGAGGAAATTTTCCTCTAGCAGCACCATGAGTCTGTCATCAGTCAAGTAGTGACAATGGTGTGAAAACTTGCCCCTCTGCCCCTGAAGATGTGTAACAACATCTGCATTACTGTTGGCGAGTGACTCTGCCCTCTGAGCCCCTGAGGAACACTAGTGAATAGTCCTCTGTGCAGAACACAGTTGGGGCAACATTTGGCATATGAAGACACACAAACACAGGCAGAACAGAGGAGAAATCAAATTACTGAGCAGGCACTCACTGAGTGGTCACTGGCTGTTCTGCTCACCAATGATGCTAGAATCCCAAAGGGAAAAAACCACCCTAGAACATCACATATAATTACAGACTGCTTCCTCACACAGTTGTGCAAGAGGCACAGTTCTTAACCCAGGATCTGACTAAAATAGTAATATCCTTTGAGATATTATGTTTATCTAAAAATACCTCTCTTCCCATTTAGACCTGGTCAGGATGGCTGTTTTTACATTTCAGCCTGCCTGCCTGAGGCAGGGAGGGTGCTGCAGACTGTGAGCAGCAGGCCTGAGGAGTGACAGTGAGCTGATTTGGCATCCCAAGTCCTGCCAGCTGCTGGGGCAGCCCAACCCAGCCCATCGCTTCAGCCAGACCCGGCTGCTGCCTTCGTTTCCTTCCCCTGAGCTGTATGGGTGGAGAGAGGCAGGCTGCATTCCCCAGGAAAAGGCAGGCTCTGGGATACATTAATGATTTGCTGGGGGAGACTCTTGCCGGAGGGCAGTGAGAGAACAGGGCAGCTGGGGCCTGATGGCTTGCCCAGCCAGGGATCAATATGCTTCAGCAAACCAGGGAGCAGGCGCTGGCAAAGCCAGAAGTTTCCTTTGTTCTGTTTGTCTTGTGGAAAAAATAGACAAGCAAATAGGTTTAAGGATTCTGGATATAGAGAAGGGAATAACCTCCTTATTTACAGAGTAGCACAACCCATCCAGCAGTGACAGTTTTAAACCAGACTGTTTTAAGTTTGTCTATAGCTGAGGAAATGGTGACTAGTAAGGGTGGGGAATCTAGAGAGTTTAGTGCATGTGTGTTGGGTTCCTTTTGGTTTGAAATAAGGGCAGCTTCAGGGACAAGTGACCAAGTTCCCAAGTCAGTATTTTGTGGTTTTACAATCACACTTTCAAAAATGTTTTCTCTTTCCTGTTGCTGTGTGGAAGATCCACCAAAATAGCTCTGAAGTTTGCCAACACACCAGGCAAAATAATAAAATACTACTAATAGCATCTGTTTTGAAGTTTGTATGACATACAACACCAGGAGACAGATAGATTCGAAATGCAAGTGTGTTTTGTATTGTTTTTAATTTGACAGTGACTCCTTAAGAATATAACATTGCCTCCAGAGTTTATTTTACAGTTCCCAGTAAATAAGAGTTAGGCTGCCAGGCGTGGTTACTTTGTTTTGGGCTTTTTTCTTTCTTTTTTTTCATTTGCTCCTAAGATCATGGTCTCAAAACCTCCCAAAATGCAGATTGAGCTGTTGCTTGGTTTTGGAAGGACTTGTTGATTGTGTCCCCACAGCACTCCATATTCTGCCTCACTGTTGCACAGTTGCCTGTAAGTCTGTATTCAAATGAATTGTTTTCATAACTACTTTGTTCTCTTCTGAAGAGCACTTCCTTTTTTCTTTTTTTTTTTAAAATAACTACAATACAAAAATAATGAGCTAAACAGGGCACAAGTGGTGACTGATGAGTTCATGCTGACAGCATGCTTCTTGGGATGGCTTTGGTCCATGCAGCCCATACTTCTCAGACGGTGCCCAGACACAAGCCGGAAACTGTTCCCAGGAGACATTGTGGAGACTTGTTTTAGGAGAGAAGGAGAATGCTGCCACATGGACACAAGCTGGGCACTGTCACTGGCCTTTACAGTCAGAGGACAGGCACTAAACCTGTTCAGTCTAATATAGATGTAACTGTGATCAGGTAATTAGTAGGCGGAGCTATCACAAATTTCAGCTTCATTAAGTACTTAGCTGTCCTGTGTAATGGTACTGGTCCTGTGCAGAATCTGCTCGGAGGGTCTCAAGCTGGTGGAACATGTAGGGTGCATGGAGGTGGTTGCTTGGATTCTTTGTAGAGTATATAGTGATTTAAGTAAAAAAATGCAGATTTCAGCTGTGCCAGATATATCTGAGTAGTCTTCTTTTTATCAGAAAATTGTGTGTTTCTTCTAGGATGTGAAATATAAGCTACAAGGTAGAGAGAGAAAGAAGATGGATAAAATTTGTATTTTATTCTCCTCCTAGAAGTCTGTAACCTCTGGGAGTGAGTGTCGTGTCAGCTGGGCACTTTTATACCTCAGACATTACTGCTAAGCCTGCCAGCGTTTGTGAGAGACCAACTTCAGCTGAAAGGAGAAGGGAGATGTCAGGGATCTCTCTCCTTCAGCATGTCATTTCAGCTATTTAGCCACTAAACTTAGGGATTTAGCTGTAAAACAACAAAATAAATTCCAGCTTCCCTTCCTCTCCCTCCCCAAGCCCCCTGGGTTCTCCCTAAATAATGTCTGTGGTCACCCATTTAGGTTATTTGCAAAGTTTCCACTTACCACAGTAATTTCGTAGGAATGACTGTGTTTCTTTAGTGCTTTGTGATAATAAGAACAGAAATAGGGAATGGAAAAAAAGACCAGAGGAGAGTAGAGTCCTCACCTAGAACTGCCCTTTTACTAAGTAGCCTGAGCAGAGAATCAGGGGAAAGCCAGGCAATACTTCATCCTGAGCTATCACATCACTTAAGACTGAAAGCAATTACTGACATTTTTGCAGGGCTAAGACCACATTTAGGGTTGAATATGTTTGTTCAGGCAAGAAGTCTGCCTATGCAGTTAACTTCAAGATATTTTGTTAGTCTGATTCATGGGTTGTCACATCTGAAAACAGTAAAGTCTAGTTGAATTTGGAAACAGAACATGAGGACCCATGTGCACCTTAAAACTGCCTTCCTTAAAAACAAGACACTGAATGCAAGCCCTCACTTCTAAAATAGCTGTGCTTTAAAATCCCTGAGGTTTTTCTCCTCTCTCCTCCTGTTAGGCTGTATGAATACCTGGGGACTTTAAATCACAGAGAGTTTCACTGGTTAAATGTCTTGATGACCGGAAGCTTCATCAGAGCAGTATCCTTATAACCTGCAACAGCTGTCTGTAGAAGAGCAGGTGGGCTGTGCATTTGATAAGCCTTTAAAATCAGGTAACAAACTCACCTGCTACATACTTAGGATAGGTCTTTTTAAAAGCAGGAAAAACACAAATGTTAAGGAAAAGGTACTATGCATTAGATATTGTGTGCAGTTTGGGGCACCACAATATAAGGAAGATACGAAGCTATTCCAACCCAAACGATTCTGTGATTCTTGAACAACTCCACCCACTGTACTTTTGTAAATTGGCTTTCAAAGGTACTAGGCTTTCCTTATCAGCATGGAGGAGGAAAAGCATCCTGAAATATTTGTTGATCCTACTCTATATCTTACAAGGAGGGCCAGCCTGTCTTGACCCAAAGTAATGTTCAGTGCTTCAGAAATGAGTTGCCACTGCTTTTGCATTGCTCTTAAGTGCAATGCTTTCTGTGTCTGGCCTTGTAAGTGTCAAAAGCTTCCAACCTAAAGTCCACTGCCACATAACTCTCTATTCCCCTTTTTATTTCAGTCTTTTCTCAGAACCTGAGAGTACAGAAATATGGTTGAATTTCCCCAAGCAATTCTAGTAATCAAATATGAAAACAGTAGAAAAATCTGTCTATGAAATTAAAGAATATCTTACAGAAAATTCAAGTAGATTTTTAATAGTGTGGTTTCAAAGCTAATCAGTAGCTAAAAATGCACTTCATCTTTGTAACTTCACATAAAAACCACTTCTAGAAGAAAACACCCCTGTTTCTCTTTTTTCGTAGTTCCTGAGGTACTTGCAATATCTCATATTTTGTGGTAAAATTAGTGTATTAGACACTGAAATGAAAGAAACTGATACTTACACTTCATTTATATTTGTTTGCTGACTTCTTGCCTTTCAGACCTGAGTTGATACCTTCTGTCCTTTACAGAAAGAACACTGCTTTACATTGTGGGGTCAAGCCACCAGCCCCTTGGGACAGCCCACATTTTAGACGGTAGCAACCTCTCCCATCCCTCTTTTAAAAGGCCAGTGGACTGAACTTGATAAACTCTTTCTGTGGAGTCTTGTGAAAGGGAGTGGCAAGGAGAGAAGGCCTGAACATGGTAAAGGGATGAAGTACAGTAGACAGCAGTGTAGCCATCAGGTATAGAAAAGGGCTAAAGATTGTACAGAAAGGCTGAAGAAAGAAGAAAAAAAACCAACAGAAGACAATTTTAAGACACCATCAGCAAAGCACTTGTGTGCCTATTACGTGGTGTTGGGTTTTGTGGCAGTGCTTTACAGATTTTGTCAGCCAGACCCTCAGAAAATCTTGGCTTCCACCATACTCACTTACAATGTCATCTAAGCCAAAGATTTCACGGTCTTTCCCTCCTTCACCTGCACCCCCTTGGAAAGTTCCTCATCTCTGTCCCTTTTACTCCACACAAAGTGCTTGTTAGCTGTCCACTACTTTCAAGTCCTTTACCTTTCTGTGTCTGATCACATCTCTCAGATAATTTTAAGATATTTTAGAAAGCACTCTGTTAGAAATGCCTCCAGTTTTGAATCCTCTCTTCTTACATTTCCCTCAACTGTACATTGGCAGATCAAAGAAGCAGAAATTGTTGCCATCTTAAAACACCTCCACTGCATCTAAGCACAGCTCTGTAATGAGCGCAGATTGCCTTATCATTTATCTGTTCCTTCCCTGTGGCTGCTGTCACTACAAGCCCATTCTTCTATTTTCTACCTCAGTTTGTGTCAAAAGCAGGATCCAGCTATTGAGGTATAATGAGGTGCATTAGAAGGACTCAGAAGTTTATCTTTACAGAAGGCCCACAAGCACCAGCCTTTCGAAAAGCAGGGCCAACAAAAGGGTGCCTCCTTATTTACCTCCCTAGAGCAAAAAGAGAAGTGTACTAAGGTTTGAATTACATTCGTATGAATGGCATGAATAACAAGTGTTCTCAGAGTAATAATTGTGATTACCTGAAAAAACAATATAGACACCTCGGACATCTAACCAGAGTCCTGTTTAATTGCACCATCACTTGCTCCCTAACACCAAACTTTGTCTCCCAGTCTAGATTTAATTCACCTTGAATTGGGTTTTAACAGGGACAGATCAAAGAAGTTGCCACCAGACATCTTTGACTGATTTTAAAAAGTCTGTTTTTGAATCAAAAGTCAGGTAACTTAAAATGTCTGGCGGTCTGTCCTCAGAGACAGTAATTTGCTCGGTTTACAACACAAAATTCTCTGCCTGCTGTAGCCTGCCAGGGCAGGATTCTGATATCCTTAGAAATGGTTTACCTGCACACTGGCCTTCACTGTGCTGAACAAGTAACCCAAACACTTCCAGTTCTAGTATTTCAACACAATGTTTTTGTCTCATGTTCAAGATGAAAATTGAAAAAAATTACCCCCACCTCCTCGTGAAATATGTAGAAATGTTCTCATGTGGAAAGTTGCATTTCGTAATCTTCCAATTCAAACTAGCTCATTTTGGCTTTGTTTCACGTGAAGATGTATACTCACAGGTGGTTTTACTGCTTCGCAGTCCTTGGGATCTATATCCCACTCAACACCATTGCACTTCTAGTGTATCATTCCAGCCAGAGAATAGAATACAGTGAGGGGAAAAAAACCACCATGATAAGAACCACCATCTCAAATGTGTTTCTTGTGTTCCAACAAGCCATGCTTGAATTAAGATGATAGAGTCATTAATCAAATAGTTCATTCTTCTAGGAAAAAGAAATTAACTTCTACACTGTTGCATTGTCCTATAATTTTTTTGTGCAAGTTTTAAAGCGGCTGTAAAATTATATTTGACATTGATATTTGTTATAATAAATTGACATTTGGCAATCATCCTCTTATTTATGGACCTTAATATAGACTAAGGACACCCAGCTTCAACTCTTCAAAGTTTTGGTTAGGAACAAAAGTATCCAAATGTTTATTGAACAGTACTACTATAAATTGGATTAATCTCTACCATAGTTTCCTAGACAGAAATGTCACTTCCAGCTTCAGTCTCCACTGATGTTGATCATCCCCTCCAGTCACCGAGTACTGTGTGCAGTACAAGCAGAAGAGCTCTGTTGTGAAAGAACGAAATCAGCATGGCCACAAAGTATCTGCTCAGTATAATAATAAAGTCTCAGAAGAAAGGCTGAGGTTGAAGGAGACTGTTCAGAAGTTGCAAGAAGCCAGATTAAAATAGACCAGATGGCAAGGAAGTGTTACGTGAAATTGAAGCAGAAGTCCTCAATACTGTGGCTTTCACTTTATAAAATCTGTATTTTTCATTTTCTGTCACAAGTCATTAGAAATGTCAGTTCCTGTTCAGAGAACCTCACTGCTGACTGTACCTCAGTTGGAGGGATCTCTTTTCTAGTTTGACTTGTCTTTGCCTGTGCCTTAAGACAGCTGCACTGAATTTCCCGGTGACACCTGCAATTAAGATCCCTACAATGAGAATTCAATAATTCTTCCTGTCTGTCTGAAGAGCTATGGTAGCCAGGTGTATTCTCTGAGTCCATGTGCATCCCTCTCCCCCACAGCCTTTGTGTCTGTGCTCTGACACAGTGAAGTCAGCAGGTGAACAATACACACTGCAGAGCCTCCTTTCTGAACTGAGGGATTGCTGTTGCCTGCACACTCTCCCCTTCCCCCAGATGAAAACTGAATTAACAGGGAGGAGTCATGGACTCGTGTTCTGTCCAGCTTCCACTTTGGATAATTGCGCTACACTTGTCTGTATCCCCTCTACAGACTTAACTAGACACAGTGCACAATTCACTTCCCTCTAGACCTTGATATGTAGTTTGTTGGGTGATTAAGATACAGTTCATCAAGCTATAGTAGATAGCCTTTTTGTATCTGATGAAACATAACCAGCATCTGAAGAGACTGAGCACAGCCTTGAGTCTTTGGTCTATGAAAAAAGAAAAGTCCTTACATCTGCTGAAACCTGATTCCTGATGAAACATGCACCACACGAACTCTGAATCACACCTTAAGATCAGAAGAGAAAAACATCAAAACCCAGGTCAGACCTTGGCAGCTAGTCATTCACAATTTGGGGCTCCTGGTAGCAGGAGGCTGCCTAGGAAGTTCTGACACCCCAGGAAATCCAAGCTGCCAGAATGGCCTGAGACAACCCTTCTGCTTTCTACTGCCAGTGCAGGGCAGGCTGAGCAGAGAACCCCAGAACCAACATCTCATGGGAACAACAGCAGAAAGTACCCTAACATACCTGCCTCTTCTCTGTGGGTGTCAAGCATATCACCACATCAGACAAAGAATACACTTGCACACACATTTCATCAGTGCTCTGCAAATTCTGGCTCCAGCCCCACCATCTGTCCACATCTTTTGTTCATGCTGTGATCTTGCAGACTGACCACTCATCATATCTCTTACCAGCCTACTGAGATAAGTGTTATCTTTAGTCTGTGAAAGTGTTATTATTTATGAAAGTGTTATTATTTCAGTAGCCATTCACATAAAACACTATTTCTCTCTTAAAGGAAATCAGAACACCACTACCAGCAAAAACAAACCAACGAAATCAGAGTCAGTCAGTCAGTCTTTCTCTCTGGTCAGTCATAAGAAACTTGAATCACCAAGACAGTATATTCCTCTCCCAAACTAGAAGCTTTTGAAGTCTTTGAGGCTGGGACATGCAGCCCTCTTAGTCAATTCATGTCAGCTGTGCCCATCCACACTCCCCAGGAGTGCAGCTGCCCTTTGGAGGTCTTAAAGAGCCTCCACAATCTATGATATATCCCCTGCACATAACACTCTCCAACACTTGGTAGCCATTTGTTGGCTTGCTGATGCTAATGCTCTATGAACTTTTATCAGATGTATTTATTACTACAGTAGTTAATGTTTTGGGAAGGCACAGGCTGGCTCAAGTTCAAAGGAGAACCACAAGAACAGAAAATAAGCCCTGAAGGCGCTTATTTCAGGAGTCTGACTAATGCACCTTACTAAAGAGAAGGCTGAAAATGCAACTGTGGTGAGTGGGTGTTGATACTTAGAGCTGCAAAAGGTGTTTTAGTTCAGGGCTTTTCAGTTCTGCAGAGCGAGATCCAGTTTCCTGCTCTCAGTGCTAGAATCTTCAACAATATATGAAGTGAAATATATTCCTGAGAGAGAAATGTAATTAATCACTGGTGTTGGGGGTGGGACTTGTGTGATTAGTCGTAATTGACCACCAGGGAGCACAGGGGGGCATCAATTAACTCACTGTTGTTAAAGATTTTTTAAAAGAAAGAGAGAGAAGGCTGAGCTGCATCACCTGAGATGTGATGGTGTGTTGAGGAGAGTAGTGCAGGTGTAGGATGCGAGGTAGCAACATCTTGAGGCCTCTTTTCTAACACAATAGCATGCAGATCATTTGTGTCTGCAGTGTAGCCTGTGAGGGTGGCAGTGGAAAGATGTTCAAGGTCATGTTGTGATCTAAGAATACCTAACAATGAGGTGCTGCATCTTGTGTTACTACTAATGAATTTATTTGAATACAGAGCAGTATAAGAAACAACTACAATCCCATTTAATTCCAGAGAGACAGGACTGCATGTACAAGAGCTTAAAGCTAAAAAATTTAAATGCATTTTGTCATTCTCATCTCTGCAGATGCTTTGTTCAGTGCTTATTAGCACAAAACTCATGTGAAGGAAAACAAAATGAAATCACTTGTTGCTCTTTTAGAATCTTAAATAGCTCTCCTGCTCACAAGGAAGGGAATAGTGAGGACAACATGGGGTTGGTACTCTGGAGGACATGAAGAGCAGATGCTCTTGGTAGCCAAAGAGAATGAAAGCTTGATTTTTCTGGAAGATGTGTTGCTTCATGGAAGATTTGTGTAGGCCAGGATGAAAATTACAGTTTAGGTGCTCTCCTAGTTCCTTTCTGTGGCTCTTTTTTTTCCGAGCTCTCGGGGTGCTTATTTGTAGCTGTTTGCCAGGAATTCTGTGAACAAGGGAGAGAAGAATTTTTCCATCATACCCTGTGTTCCTTTTAAAATCAAGAGGTTTAATTAACAATATTCATGTTACAAGCCGCTTAAATATTTTATGGAGTTTGGTATTTTTTCACACTCCTTATCACATTTGTAAGTATAGAATACATACATGCAGTTGACTACTTCAGACCATCCAGGCTGTTCCTTCAGTGTTCCCTTTGGAGAAGAAGAATGAAGACAAGAATTTCTTGCCATTCAGAGCCAGTGTGTTCCATACACTTGAAAGGATTTAGCACAGCTAAGAAAATTCTACCTAAAACCAGTGAGAAGAAAGGGCAAATAGGACTTCAGATGTTCTTGCCTGGTGCCAAGCCCTGTGAGAGAGCACCTGCCCTGGATGTGGAGCTGCTCTCCCTCTGCAGAGGGATGGGGCCAGGCTGGGCTGGGCAGCTCTGCTTTGCCTGCTGCTTCCCACCAGAGAAGGAAGCACTGGCTTGTCCTTGGGAGAAGGAGCATCCTCCCTATCGACTTTGCAACTGGCTTTGCTCTATTTTGACATTTCCGACTATTCTGCTCTATGCCGTCATCTCAGGGAATGCTTCAGCCCTGCCACCAAGCCTGGTTTGCAGGGACAGGGCAAGCAGTGGTCCCAGGAGAGGCTGATAGGAGGGAGGCAAGGGAGTGAACAGAAGAAGAAAGTGTGTTTTTTCATAAGTTAAAAAAAAAGAGAAAGAATCAAGAGTCTGTCAGCGACACCTTTGTCTCTTTACTGAACTCTTACCATGAAGAGTATAATTAGATGTCCCTCTCTGTAGATTGTGCTCTTTTATTGTATAAAATTGTAACTGTAACTTGTGCAAAAATAGAATTAAGACATTAGAAGGAGCTTTCCATTTGCAACATTTTTACTGGGAGCTGAATCAAGCCTAACTGAGGTAAGCAGAAAGGATTTTTTGCTCGGACTTTGCCTGGACTTTAGAAACTTAAGCTGGAGACACAATGGGCAAATGAAGTTGAAATAAATGTATGTTTTTACATATATATGCAGCAGTCACACAATCAGTCATATGGCAAGAAGGCATGGACTGTAGTGGATCAAAGAGGAAGAGCCTAGCATGAGATTAAAGGGGGGATAATTGCAAGCAACCAGAAAGTTTTATAATAGAGGTGATAATAATATACAGCAGAGGAAGGAAATGGCAAGGAACAGAAATGAGGATAAAATGCAAATAAAAGAGATCCTTTGATCCTTCTGGCTTGCTGCTATATAACAGAATTATTTTATCACCCACTTACTTCATTTCCCTTCCACTTTCATCTTGCTTTCCTCTGATAGCTTTCTAGTTCCTCTGCCCTGACACCAAACCTGCTCTGCCTCACTCCACATGTAGCAGTGCAGTGCAGGATACATCTTTATCAAGTGCCAGTTCTAAATACGAAGCATCTTCAGGGAGGGATTGTACTTCTCATTTTGCTGCTGACTTTGGGAAGCAACGGAGCTGGCAGGAGGAGGAATACAGAAAATCACCCCGTGTAGTGAGCCAGATTGTCTAAGCTCAGCCTGAAATGTCAAAACTCCTTACCACCATTGTGGGAGAAAATGCAAATATTTAAAGAAAAGAGAACCCAAGAAGGAAGCAGCCTGGGAGTGGGATTTTGCAAATGTTTTCGAAAATTTCTGATTTTTTACCAAAGCTGCGGAAGTAAAAAAACATTTTCCTTCCTCCTTCCTTCCCTTTTTCTGTATCCTGTTTGGTTTCATAGGTCAAGAGGTCTGGGACCAGAAGGAAGGAACCAGCCCTTTTCTAAAGAAGATGTCATTTGAGTCTCCAAACAGAAATCTCTGCACTACAGCTCTGTAGAAAGCCTGGTCAGCCCTGGCTAAAAACTCAGGCTAAACTTGGTTACGTGAGTCACCACTTCACTGACTTCATACCGCAGGCACGACGGGAAGTAACAGCGGCGATGCTGATAGACACCAGAGCACAAAAGAGGGGAGAAATAATGAGAAGCAAAAATAAAGGGCCAGTTTCTCCTCTGTGATGGCTAGAAGGTGTGTCGATGGCCTAAAAAAAGACTTAAAAGCATATCTGGCAGTGATTTCTGGGGGTGGCTTGCTCTCTGCTCACTGTGAGGGGGTGAGACTTTAAAGCACAGGATCTGCAGCAAGAGGGACTCTTGTGTTTGTGTTTGAGTTGCAGTTCCAGCTGTGTGGGAAGATGAAGGCATCCTCGGTGTGCTCCGATTTCGGAGGGTGCACCGGGAAGGCCTTCTTCATACATAGTTCTTTTTCTGCCAATGACAAAAGACCAAAGCTGCAGGAATGAATTTGTTCCCTCTTCTGAGGTAGGACTCAGAGCCCCCTTTTTACTGAACACTTGTACCGGCACTGTTAGTGAGAGCCTTGCATCTTTGAGGGCAGTGAATGCCTTGCATCATCTGGAGAGTAGGTGAGGTGTATCCCAGGGACTGGGAAGCAGGTCTAGTGGGACAAGTATAGGTGCACCAAAATGCAAGGGTACCTAGTGTAACTTCAGAGTGGGGTAAGGATATGAGAATCCTGTCCTTGTCCAGCCCTCAGGCTGTGACAGTTCACTCCTGGCAGAGCTAGTAGTGTCTGCTTCCCGTGACCTTAAATGGGCTCACCACTGAGAGAAGGTATCAAACATATTTGGGTTTCCACTTACTGACTCATTTTCTGATCCTCTGGAGCCTAAATGGAATGGGTGAAGTGATTTGAATGATGCAAGCAAGTGCCTAGAGTAGTGAATATTGAGATGTAGAGCGTGCGCATCACCTCCCTGTGACAGCTGTGGTGTCCACCGTGCTGGTGGCGAATGGAGCAACAGCAAAGGTATCAGAAATGAGACTAAAGACTTGGCCTTGCACAGATTAATTAATCAATGCTCTCAACCACAAGTAGAGAGAGGAATGCTCCATGTCTTGTACACAGTGAGATAACTCAGTACTGGTGATGGTACAAACACAGCTCTGACCTGCAGGGATGAAGGACAAAGATTCACAGCTAAAGCTGCTCGTATATCTTTGCAAGGAATTTAGATGAATCCTTCTCAAATTTAGGAACTGTTTTTACCTGATTCACCATGTTTAAGTGTTGTGTAAGATTTAGGACTCTGTGTGCCCAAGAGTTAAACACGAAAGTTTAAAGGGGTGTGGGATGTGTGTCCCCTGGGAAGTGCTCTTTGTGTTCCCCTCCTTCCCAGCCCGGGACTGGAGGACCAGCCTATCGGTATTTCTCCAACCTCGCCGCGCTGTTGACTTTTGGCTATTTTTGGCGACTGCAGATTCCTTACGTACCACAGGAGGTCAGCACGGGATAAGTTTTTACCTCCTCTGAATGGGTGGAAAAAATGTGTCTCGATCTCGAGACTGTGCAGTTCCCACTTGTTTCAATAGACCTGGTGAGCACCGCATTGCTTTTGGTAACAGTTGTATGTAACACAATTTTAGGCGGTGCATATTTTTATTCTCGTCTCTCCTAAGGACTGTTTTCTAGTTTTTTCCCCCCTTTTTCTGGATGTTCTCACTACAAAAATTAATTTTGTGAAAAGCATCTCTGAAACATATATATATACTCTCTCTCTCTATACATATATATGTATGTATATACAGACACACACATATATTATCACATGTATCTTTTTTATATCTATATATATATATAGATATATACGGTGTTTATAGTATTTAGAAGGCAAGCTAAAAAGCCTGCAAAGCTAGTTTAAAAGTCTGGGAAGGATGGGTAAGTTTGCTTTTAGCAAATAGTCAAAAGGGAATGTTGACATATTAGTGAAAAATACTGAAACAAATGTTTGATGGACTAGTGATCATCAGAGTCAGACCAGGACACTTGGAGCTATGGCCTTTGCTTGGTTAAAAACAGTCTTGGTGGTTTAATCCAGTTCTTGGCAATGGTTCCTCCCTTTCTCACCATCCGTAACTTTTGGTTTTTTACAACCTGGAAAAAATCAATGAATTCTTGTCTCAGAGCAAGACACTTGTACTACAGTGATCACAAGGTAAAGCTGAGACAGAGTAATGAGAAATTTGCTTGTCATTTGCCTTGCATTGAAGTAAATGTGTTTGAAAACTCTTCTCCTTCCCCAGAAACTGTAAAAGAAAAAAAAAGAAGAGTTGTGTCTGTTCACGGTGGTAACGTCTGGGGATAAACACGTAAAATATAATTCAGGAAGGTGCAAATTTTTTTTCCTCTCCAAAGCTAAATTTGGAACATAAATCTTAGCATAATGTTTGCTTTTTATTTTGTAAGCCAAAAGGAGAAATGTAGTTTAGTCTTCAAACAATTTTTATAACTTAAATATTTTTCTTGGCATCAAAAAAATTAGTGTGTGGGAGAGGGAGAAAAAAGTTGGCAGCTTAAGCAAATAAACTAGAAGATAATATGTTCGGTTAAGGGCACCAAAGTAATATTATTGTTCTCTTAGCGACATTTGCATTGCAAAGAAGTTTCTTCTGATGCAGCAGATTTCCATTAGGACCTCATATCAAAAGTAATATTATAACACAATGATTCTGTAAGGCCACATTTGGAGAACAGGTCTCAAATGTAGTGGCATAAAGCAATATGATGGCCAAGATGCAAAGTACAAAATGCACAGGTCATTTAAACAGAAATTGTTTTCTTGCAGCTAAGATTATTTGAAGTCTAAATTTGAATCTAATGAATAATTTTAGTAAAAGGAATGAGTTTAGAGGAAGTCACTGATGCAGGTAGAGACAGACATTCTATCTCAAAATTTTCTATGGGAAGTACATGAGGATGTGAAGTATTTCTAAACCAAATGCACCTAAGCTAGTAATTTGTTAGCGGAGGGTGGGAAGAAAGCACGGGTATTGAATTTTGGTCTAAAATGGAATCCCTTTAATGTAGAAAATATGACGAGATCTGTAATTCTGAAGACAGCTCATCTATCCTCAGAAACATCAATTACAGCAGGGATTATTATCTCTGAAAGTGGCATTTAATTAGTGGAATTTAGTCTGAAATATCACTTAAATGCTTCTTTGGTAATTATATGACTTCAAATCCCTCTCTTTTTATATCTACAGGAATCAGCCATAGGATTCCCTGCTCTAATGAGACAAGTCAGACAGCTTTGAGTACCTGCCTGGCAGGAGTGGGGCTGTGCAGACTCTTCCAATAGCAGCTCCAAGGAGCGCTGCTCTCTCCCGCAGCGCCTGGGATGGGCTGGATCCATGCAGGCTCCGGAGGGACGGCTGGGACACGCCCAGAGCCGGTACCGATGCTGGGCAGAGCTGCTTCGCCTCCGGCTCAGAGAACAGGTTCGTTTACAGATTTCCTTTGCGGGAGAGGTGACTGAGCGTGCCACGTGTGTGGTGAGGAGGTGCTGCTTGAAGGGAGGAAAACGCGAGCACGAGAAGAGTTATTAAGCCACTCATTAAATTTAATAATCTTGCTATTTATATTGGAGTTGGCATTGCAACAGTGGGTAGGAATGCATTAGCCAACGGAAAATCTAAATATGACCTAACAAAGCTAGAAGGGGAGTCAACAATTAGGACAGAAATGGCATTAGTTTACACTTTTAGATTTTTTAAAGAAACTATTTCTTTTTTCAGGGGTGCCTCTCCAACTTGCAAGTTTCAGGCAGTAGCTTCATTAGCTTTACTATGGCAAATGCACATTCTGGTCAAACGATCCTTTGCTATTAGGAGTGTTCCTTGTTGTGCACAGGGAGGCTGCTCCTCAGCTGCCAGGCAAGAGCAGGTCAGGGGAATTGTTGCTTGCAGAAGGCATCAGGAAGACCAGCGTGAGCCTGGAAGTGGGGAAACACAGCCACCAGCTAAAGGCTGCACTTCAAATTCACAGGGGCAAAACAGAATTCAACAGCCCTGTCCTAGGTGTCTTAGCTCACAGTGTGTGAACATCAGCCCTCTGACTAAAGGGAAGGAAATCAGCCCGTTTCGTAACAAAGTCAATGTGAAGGCTATCACTGGCTCCAGCTGGTCCTCGGTTGATGCACAAGCATTCATGGCTGTGAAAGAACTAAAATTCACATAAACAACTAACAAAAGTTATACACAAGGGATTTATTACATGAATAATTTGACATACTCTGTGGTAGTCAGATACAAGTGCATTTAATTAATGTTTTGTGGACATCATAACAGTCAGAATATTTCAGCTGAACAGTCAGTATTTGGCTGAATTCAAGCCAGTGCAATTCTTGACATAACCAGAAACAGGGAGTTACAGGTCTACAATGAGGTTAGACTAGATAGCAACAGCATATTTATTGTCACATCAAAGCATTACAAAGTATGAAAGCCCAATATTTCAACTATCTCTAAAATGGTATTTGTACAAAGCTGTTGTAGATACTTAAATGTAAGGATTCATCGCATCAGTAATAGACAATGACTTTATTTTTGGAAGTTATTTGAATATTCAAACTATTTGGGGCAACAAGAAGAAATGTAAACATCTGACAGTCCTTTGATAGTCCCTTCTGAGAAAATACATTGTGTGCCACAGGAAAAGTGCATTCTAACTGGTGTGTCTGCTATGGCCAGTTTGACTCACATTCACTTAGCACCAGGTATTTATCCATTTCTGCAGTAAAAAGTTAGAAAATCTTTGTATTAACTCAGAAAAGAGAAAACAAAGTCAAAAGTTTTTTTTCTTCTTCTTTCTTTAGAGGAACAAGTAAATTAAAAAAAACCCACCCAACATTTAAACAGTTACCTCTTATGTACAAAGGAACCAGGAGCTAGCAAAGCGCATAGCCACTGAACAGTCTTTTATTATTTTTTTCTTCAGGTTCATCTACCTGAATATATGAGTTTATTTACAGGTGGACAGGTATCCACAGAAGTAATAATCAGAATTCTTCTATTTGGCTAAAAGTTGTATAAAAAAAGACAAAACACTTTGTTCAAATACTTTCCAAATATATATATATGTGTATATATATTAAAAGTATTCAGTATTTCCATCAGTGCCAGAGTTGGAAGCTCTTTCTCATAAAAAGTTAACTTTGTGATAGTAAGTGACAGCAAAGGACTGACAGTGTCAGTCAGAGCTTTGATTTGAGGGACTGCATCTGGAGCTACCCCAGGCCCACCGGGCAGTTGCAGATTGCAGGGAGAGGAATCCGTGTCTGTCTGTTGCAGTGACAGGCCACATCCTGGTAGGGGTGACCTGCTGCTCCAGAGAGCCTCCCACTCACACTGGACAACCCTGTGCAACCCTCTGGGGCAGGTTCCCTTTGAAAACAACAACCCAAAAAGCTCTGAAGTAGTGGAAATATTCTTTACGCAAATGAACAACTAGCATGGGCAGGTAGCTCAGTAAATGGAAAACTGTAATTGCCACACTAATTCTTGTAAAGAATGTAAAATTAAAGACTTAGCCCCTCAAATACAAATACATACCACAAAAATATTTTTCAATTAAACATAACCTAGATGAGTGCAAATCTCTGGATACATAAGAATATGACTGCCTTCATACTGGTATCAAATATTTAAACAGTTTGCATATAAACAAAATCTTTGTTGTTGAGTCCATGCTTGCTTTATTCTAAAGCAAGGATATTCTTAATACTTCTACTTTTTTGGTCTTCCTTCCTGTAGGATAAAGTGTAAGAAACACACTTCATTCATTGACTAGACTTGGTTGATGTATATTACAGCAACAACCCAAAATTTAAGTAAGAAATGTTGCATGCAGTATCTTTTTCCTCTATTTAATATTTATTAAAACCAGCTACAAGAACAAGACATCCATTTTCCATCTTTCCTGCTCCCTTCCAAAAGAAGG
Source organism: Acanthornis magna (assembly GCA_036785705.1). NCBI lineage: Eukaryota > Metazoa > Chordata > Aves > Passeriformes > Acanthizidae > Acanthornis > Acanthornis magna. Next base: position 25,454,080 of record JAWUZG010000063.1, read on the forward strand.
TACACTAAACCCAAGCTCTGATCCTTTGTCCCTTGCACATCCCAGCCCTGAGGTCCATCAGTCATTAGGGTGAAGGGCTGAGCATTTTGAGCACTGCATTACCTGGGGCAGCAGGCCTCAGCAGTGAGACCACAACCCCAGAGGAGCCATCCCTGCCTTCCCAAGCACTGCAGGGTGCCGTGGGGAAGTGATGCTCAGAAGGAAACCGGGCTGCTGGGGTGGCTGGAAAGGCTGTTCCGAGGGGGAGGATGGTGTCTGCAAGCCCAGTGGCGTGGCCTCCTCCTTGGCACAGCTGGACCGAGTGTGGCTGCGAACTGCTCCTGAGCCCGTGCGGGAGCAGCTCTGGTGCCGCTCGGCTGCCCCAGTGTCCGGGATGCTGAGCCAGAGCAAGAAGTGCTGGGGCTGGAGCAGCTCTGGCACAGGGAGCACAGCCAGTTCGCTTTCTGTTTGGCCACACTGGGCCTGGGAGCCCAAACTGGTTCCCCAGAGCATGCCAGGTCCCTGACTTGGCCACAGGTCCCCGACTCGGTCACAGGGCCCCAGCCACTCTGCTCCTTGGGCTGTGCAGCTCAGCTTTCCTCTGTCCTGCATCTAAGGTTTTTGGAGAGCAGAAACAAGACAGGAGATGCTAAAGGAGATGGGAGCACCTTCAGCTCCTAAAGTTTGGGGGTTTCTAAGCTAGGGGAAAGGTTGGAGTTTAACTGATTCAAGATATAGTATGCAGCTGTGTGAAAATGCATAGTTTGTATGTATACATTCATTTACAAAGACCAAAGGAAGGTCCTTTGCCATGTAGTTTAATCACCACCTGCTTTAACAAAAATGTGAGTGACAAAGCTACAGGAGGTCAGTTAAACACACAGCTTGGGAGTTAATGCTAGCTGAATGGCATTTCCCAAACAGAGAATTAACTTTTCCTTTTGCTTTTTTGAGATAATTTTAAGTAGTTTTTCATTTGAAGTCTGTCGTTTCTCTAATCATGTATTTTATGATTTCAAGAGATTCCTATTCAACCGTGGTCATCTCAGTAATGACAGACCCTGCTTTGAGGGTTGGTAAGAAGTAAAAGCCCCGTAAGACAAGCAAACCAACAGAAACCTGGTTTAGCTATGGTGTGTGAACTAGATCATGGTTCTTTTAAACTGCTGAAATTGTGCTTCAGTAGTGAGTAGTGCTTTGTTGTTTTGAGTTTTTTTGGTTTTGTTTTTTTTGCAATAGCTGAGCTAGTATTGAGAAAATCCTATGAGTTTGCTCACTTTCCTTTTATTTAGTTGATACTTTGGAACCTAGCTGCTTCCAATGAGGAATGTCTGTTGTCCTGAGCATCCCTGAACATACAACAGTAATGTACCAGGCAGGATGGGCTTAAATTGAGAAAATCTTGGTCTAAATTATCTATTTTAATGTTTTCAATTTGCACTTTTTCTGAAGAAAAGTTTGTTGCTTGTGACACTAATTTTGCTGCTAAATGTATCTTTAACAAAGATCAGTACTCTCTGCACAACATGTTCTATAAATATTTAATTCAGCAGTGGATTGACTTTTCTCATGATACTTTATTTTCATGTTTGTTTTGTGTACTTGAATTTACCTAGCATTTGACTTAGATTCTTCCTTGCAATTTTTATTCAACCATATCTATGGAAATTTCACAAAAGCATTTCTGAAGCTAGAAAAAAGTAATAATCAGATAACCAGGATTCACATGGAGGAGAGTAAAATTATCTAAGAATATTTTGCAATCTAAAGTCAAGAAACATTGCCTGTTGCTTAGTGAACTGATCATTCACTGAGAAATGGAAAAGTAGTAAAGATTTTTTTGCCATACAAACGATGAATATTAGAAGTGCAAGAAGATGAGATTTGCTCATTCTAAAATGCATTGACCAGAAACAAATTATTCATTACCCGAACTACTTGAGTAACTTGAGAAAAAAAAACCCAACTTCTCAATTTTTGTAGTTACTCTGTACAAAGCTGGTTGAGTGTTAATAAAACTCAGCAGCTCATGCTTAGCAAATCAGGAATTAAGTAGTCATTCTTTAAAATTTCAAGTGCAAGCAGATACTTCTCAGTACCTTAACTATTTTCATTGACTTTTAGGCATTAATATGCACATTGTTAATTTCGCAAATGTTGTTAATTTAAGAAAAATATCTGAAATGTTTGGAGGATCCTGACTTGTACTGAGAATGACTCCCTAGATATCTGAAGTCCATTGGAAGTGCTCTTGGTTCAGCAGGCAGAATTAATTCACATGCAAACACAAAGATTTTAACACTTTTTTTCGTATGTAGTAACAGCAAAATTCTCAGAGGAATTTTGGAGGGCCCAAGCCCATGTAGATTTGATCCAGCACTAAATCACTTTCAGTGGCAATGGATTGCAGAGGCTTTTTAATGAGTTATGGCCAAGGTCCTCTGAATTTTTGAGCTCTCCCCAGCTCCTGGTGTTACAAGGAACTATGAGAGTTTGACAAAGGTCTGCACGGTGGCATTTTCTTTTGTGTTTTTAGTAATATTTTAAGAAAGAGAAAAGCGCCTGCTTCTTATAAGAAGCAGGTTTTTTGCTATGTGCAAGTCAGTGCCCGTGGAAGCCCCTCATGTAAATGTGCTGTGCCAGCCCACAGGCTGCCCCCAGAGGGCAGAATCAAACCAGACTGCGAAGGAATAGCACCTACAAGTCTCTTCTAAGCCTTCCTTCAAATATACATGAAAATACAGCAACCAGTCAGGCCACAGAGCTGTTGTTTGTGCTGCCTGACAGACCACGACCTCGGAGAGGGTCTGTCACTGCTCTTGCTCCTCAGCTGAACACGGACTCTTTTCAGAGACACTCTGTGCTTACTATAAAGGTTTTAAGCCTAATTTCCGCCATAATTCCAAGAGCTGAGCTTTGCTGTGCAGCCCTCATCTCTGTGGCAGGATGGAGAGGTGACATCAGTCCATGCTTCTCTTCAGCACAGGTACCACTGATGTTAGGCACAAAGCTTGCACACCACAGCTTTGCAGCATGCACAGGTACCTGGATCATGCCCATCTTTTCTAGGAAAGACTGCAGCTTGATTCAAAATGGCAAGGTGAGATATTTGCAATTCAAGATGAAACTATACCCAAGCTATTGGAGCAGCAGGTAACTAATTTCTACTTTAACTTATGGATGTAGAAATGAGCAGAATGTCTGGAAGCCTCTGAAAAGTAACTGGGGTCTCTGGGAAGTGACCAACCAAGAACTTTTGCCAAGGATGGATTTCACATGACTTCCAAGCTGTACATGGTCCATGTGTACACATGCTCAGCATGGGAGAGGGAAGCCTCTTTTCTGGGAAGAAAATGAGCATTTTCTTGAGTCTGTCTCTTCCCTCTTCATTGCCATGTGCCTTGTTTTCCCCACTTTTCCAGGTGTTATTTGGAATAAACAGTTTGGACAAAGTGAAAGTCAAAAAGGTCTTTATTTTTCAACATACTCCACAAGATTTAAAGGGATTCTGTGCTGGGGCAGAGTAGCTGCTCATAGCTGTTCTTTGTTTAAAATGCTGAAACTGGCATCTACAAATTAAGATAAACTACATGCAATAGTGTGAGCGCTGTAAGTTTAACACCAAAACCAGAGGGAAAATGAGTTCATTAGCTCACTTAGGAACAAAAGGATTGTCTTTAGGACACTAGCTCCCAAAACCAGTCGGATGAAGTCAGAAAAAACCAAATGGAAATACTAGTGCCAGCCCAGCAGTGGGCCTGCAAGTTTGGAGAGCTGCTGTTTAAAGCAGGAAAAGCCTTACTCTCCTATAGCTTCTGCTGGTGCCTTGTGCTGGCACGAGTTCAGGCCCTGCAGAGCCCAGGGGCTTCACAGGCACAGCATTGCCTCAGCATGGGGAGAAACACAGCTCCTGGGTGCTTTGGTTAAACTCAGTTCCACATTTCTGTGAGCTCTTGGCATTTTAAACTTGCCTATTAAACAGTTTCACACCTCTTTAAACTAGATTAGGCTATTTTTTAAACCCTTATCAATTAAATGAATGCAGGTTTTGCATATAAGGAAATCTACCATCTAGAACTCTGTCTCCTCATTCACATTCTATTTTAAACCATGATACCCATTAATGTATTGAATTTACCAAATAATAAATAATTTCAGAAGCTCTAATATTTCTCAATGTATCATTAAAAAATGTCTCTGACCCAAACAGACTATTTACTGTATTTTATGGAACTTGCATTTTTTAAAAAACATCTTGGTTTCATGGTTAATTTCAAGTTAAAAGTAGATTAATAAACATTTATTGTTTTGTATATCAAAAATACATGGCCCAAAAAGTGAAAAAAATATATAAAGTGCAATACAGAGCAAATTAAAGCTCAGTAATTTTACACTGAAGTGAAAGAGGAAATACTCTAGTTCTAAAAATAGTAATTCAGAAAAAAATGTTTCAGAAAAAGAACTTCGATTTACTTTATACTCTCTGAAAAAAGATTTGATGGGAAACAAAGGAAGAACAATGTATGCAGGCAGGTATTTCTCTTTTGTGACTGAAGCAAGACAAAAGGATGTGTGGATCTAAATACTGCACTCTTCTGCAAACAGAATGTTTTAGAAACTCCTTACTAATAAAAACCGGGCAGTTTGGTTTTCGGTTTCCTACAGCTGCTCAACCTGTGCCAAATTCACACCCTTCTACGATGGAAATACTTTTCTTACGTGAGATAATACGAGTAGCAGGTGACAAGAAAACATGCTTACTTTTTCAGAGTTTAAAAAACCCCACAGTGCAATTGATGTTGATGGTCCTCTTTCTTCAGTTATCTGATGACCCTTTACCTCTTCCCCAGCATTCCCATCACTATTAAATTGACAATGTAATAAAAAGAGGCTGAAAAACTGCACTCGCAAAGCAGCTGAGGACCTTTCCTATTTGCTACCAAGTCCAGGTAAGAAGTATACCCTGATTCTCTGTGGCCCAGAAATTGACAGAGGCCATGACTTCCCAGCCCCTAAATGAACCTTGCAGGGCCTGAGATTACCCTGAATAACTCCAGACTGGTTCCAGGGAGTAGCTAGGTTTAGTAAGGTTGTTTTTCATGTCCCTGAACTCCTCCAATATCTGCTTAGTAAAACCATGGCACAATTAAGATGTAGTCTTAAGACTCATTGCACATCCAATTATTGATCGAACTCCTCTCTCTTCCCCATATATTTGATTTCCTATCAAAATCAATGCCACCAGCTGTAAGTGGAGCTCTCCTGAGCTAGCTGCTGTAGGAGTGTGTGCAAGTCCAGGTCCTTAGTGAGACTCCAGACAAGAGTGGGATAAAGGCAGTGTTACCATGCCTGCCACATGAAAGAGCAGAGGAACACAGCCAGCAGGCCATAAGCTAGCTAGCGTTTTATACAGACCTGCACTTATAGGACTAGCTCAAGCAAGGATATTTCTCTCTAGAAATGTCTCTGCCAGGGGTAGGAAGAGCTTTTTCAACAGCAGCACAAGCTTATGTCACCTTAACCAGCTGTGGAACTGCAGTGTGAGGCAAAATGCAGAGGTCTAAATCTAAAATAATATTCCCAAACTCCAGGACTGACCAAGATAATGTCTGGCTCCTTGCAAACAGAGCAGTGGATGGTGCTGTGTTAGAAACGCCAGAGGAAAGTGATGGGACAATGTCCCATTAATAAAGGTCTACTTATGAAACACTAACTTAGGAAATCTTAAGTGCTGGGAAAGAATGGAAACAGCCTCCTTTACCTGGGAGTCAAACTTGGTTTAGGGCTCAGTGCTGGGTTCCAGCAATTCTTTGGGAAAAACCTGGTTAAGGTTACAGGGCTCTGTGAGAGTCCCCATGGGAGCTGCAGCATGGCTCTGGAAGGAGGGCAGCAACCAGGTCTAATTCAAAGTCTGATGATGCTGGGACTTATTCAGTGACTTTCTGTAACATAAAAGTTACCCAGTAACAGAAAAGTTACCCAGTTTTATTTTAACCACTGAAAAAGAGAATATTCATCAAAAGAGTGTTCTGTAGTATGAACATGTCATGAATGCATGCGGATAACCAACCTCCCTCAAGCCGGACACAGCAAAGGCAGCGTTTGAGCCAACAGCACATGGACAATGGTGGTGACTCTCTTCACCACAGGCTGCCCATCCTGGATCCCACACTGAGGAACTCCCTGGGACTGTTATCAGCAAGATGGCTTACAGGCTGAATACCAGTGCCTAACAGCTTTTAAATCTGTCACTAAGTGACACATCCAGAGTACTGCCACTTTGCCATTACTAGAAACTCTTCGAAGAGCCCTGCACATGTGCTGAGGTATCCACTGTATCCATCCCTCTCAAAAAACTGAATGCACAATTCTCAAGCCCTCAGAAAGGGAGATTCACAATTTCACAGGCCCAATTCCAGTGGAAAGTACACAAAAAAACCCCCATGTGCCTTTGTTCTACAACCATTACGTGTGTGAGCAGCCCTTGTGAATGAAGTTATTCATGGGAATAACTGGAACTCTCCTGAGAAAACCTGTTCAGTTTTGAGTGCTCAGCTCGTTACAATGTGATCTGCATTCTGCTCTTAATTGTGTAATAAGACTTTTTATCAAGCTTGTAATTTATGAATAAAAAAACCCCCAAAACACCAAAAATCAACCACAGGAACTTCTGTAATTGACTGCTCAAGACTAGTTTCCTCCTACTGGGATCCAATTCTGAACAATGTTTTTCAGGTCTTGCCTGACTGGCTCAAGCCTCTTTTGACTAATGTCTCTGAGTTTGCATTTTGGCCCTTTGTTAGAAGTCAGTCAAAAAGGGAAACAACCAAACATCCTCTGTTCAACAGACCTGATTATTTCTGTCTTTCAATTAATTCTGGACTCAGAGCACAAGACAAAAACAGTAAGAGGTGGGACAATGATGTGCATTTCATTATTTATCAGCAAAAAAAAAAAACCCTAATGGGGGTGAGATAGCCAGATACACTGTACTTGGCAGCCTGTATTCCACCAACCCTGCAGTGCACATGGAGAGAAAAAATACGTGAGTGGAGCTTTTAGTTTGATTGTTCAGATCTTTTTCGTAACTGAACAATGAATCCTCAACACAATCTTTTCCTGTAATGTTCTGCTCATATGAACTCTCTACTTACGTTGGAGGATGTATCATTCAGACTGTACAGCATAATGAAGAACTCAATTTTAAAAGTTTTTTTCAAAATAATACCATTCAAGCCAAATATTGGTAATTTAGGAATGTTTTCACCATCAGAATATAAACAAAAAAAAATTCCGTGAGAAAATACAAGAGACAAATTAAGGGAAATTTCAGACTACACTATCTCTGTAACCAAGGGCAGTAGAGTTTTTTCAATAATCCAGAATTTGTATGGCTTTGTAAAGGTGTTTTAGTTTACTTTTGTCATGCAAAATAACATACCACTAGTCTATGTGATTTATAATTTCCCCTCTCCTCCTTTTGGCTCTCAGGAATTTCCAAATCCTGTTTAACAATGTATAATAAAAAGTCATAAAATTAAACCAACATCATCATTCCAGAGAGGTAATAAGATAAAAAGTCAGTTTCCAGAGAGTGCACATTTGCAGTGATGTACAAACACACATCACTTGTTTCCCTAATTTAGCCCTTTGAAAGTATTGCACCTGGTTAATAAGGCTACTATCTATTTTCTTCTAACACTAAAAATTACACATAGGCAACATAATTTGTGGCTTAAAAACACAGTATTCCTTAAGTTTTTAGGTAAACTCATTTATTTCCTTGCATACTCAGAGCTCCTATGCCTCCAGTTGCCTGGAGGAGTGTTGAGTGTACAGGAAATATAGATGGAACAAGAGAAATTGATCTAATGTGACCTGCTGATCATGCATTTTTTTCAATGTGCTCAAGAAAGTTTCTTTGAGCTTGACGTCAAATACACACCTTTTACAAACCTAACCAATGCTTTCATATACTGAAATGTATAGCTGAACTTGTCTCTTTCTTACCTTCCGTTTTGCAAAAAATCATAATAAAAAAAGAATTCTCTAAATTTGTCTGGTCTTCTAAATACAAGATAAATTGCATAAAGCCAGGAAAAGGTAGATTGTCCCACAAAGTGCGTATTTCAAAGCTATACGAGTATCTGCTCTTGCCAAGGCCTGATTTCAGAGGAGCTCAAAAATGTGTGCCAAACTTTACAAACACAAGGAGTCTCATCAACAAACTCCACAAGTGGAGGTAAACACATACTCAAGTGCTCTGATGAACCTAAGTCTACATTTTATTCTTGTAATACCAGCAGTTCTATGTCTGTGCAGTCATACTTCCTAATTTATAGACTATGTGCTCCCCTTCCCTGAAAGATTTGTTGGCATCACTTTATGAATTAATTACTACAGTTAACACTGATACTAAAAATTCTGATACCATGTAAATGCTATTTACATTTGTAAGTTGTAATACTGAAGATCCTGATTTTTATTCACTTCGCTTCCTATACCCATTTGGGAAGTTGCAAAACAGAGTGCCTGGAAACAGGAAAAAGAATTTATAGGAAAAAATTATTATGGATTGAATAAGATTTTTTCAGTGTAAAATAAAGCAAAACTGAGAATTTGAAAAGCTCACGGAATTTCAAAATCCTAGAGCATCGTTCAAAACCTTGGGTTTACTGAAGCCAATACCTCGGCAGATATGAGAAAAAATATGTGATGACATGTTCTCTTTTAATTTCATGTAGAATTAGCCCTTTGCAAAGTGCAGTACACAACTCTCCAGGATATCATGCTGACATACTGCTTTTTTGCTTGCTGAAGTCATTTGGTAAGAAGTAATTCAATTATAAACAAAGCATATTTTGACCAAGAAACTTTATAGACAAGAAGCCTTTATATTTACAGTAGATCCTGAAAAGATTTACACAAATGTATAGATTTACATTATAATTAGGTTATGGTTCAAGCTATTTTTCTGTATTTTTATATAAATTTTTTTTGTATTTGGAACTTCCTAAGCTACAGCATTAAGTAAGATCAGGTTCATCAATTAGTGCTTCATTCTAATTTTAGTAATTCAAGTAGTGACATATTGCTCAATTTTGCCTAAAATAGAAAAAAAAAATTTCTTAGCCATCTTTCATTCAAATAAACTTGCATCCTGCCTCTACAGCCCTCTCACCTTCCCTGAGGAAATCTGTATTAACTATTTTCTTTTCTCCTGCCTTCTAGAGGCATTTTTTTTACAAACATTTTAGTAACCTTTGTTTATCTGGCTATTGCCATTACACAACATATGCTAATTGATGCTGGGTATCACACACTATAAGGACTCCAGAATCAAACCTGAATTTGTAACCAGATTGGCAAACAGTAAATATCAACATTCAAAAATTTTAGAATGTTCAAGTCCATCTTCAGATTTTAATTACATTAAGAATTCAGATTTAATGCTGAAAGAGCATTCATATTGCTAAATTTATTTCCCTCAAGGATGTATTAGAGATCATACATTCAGATTCAAACACAGAAGGAGAAACATTGTTGGTGTTAAGATGTGTCAAAAAACCAGAAAAACACTGGCTTGTTACTAAATTTACCTATTCCCTTCTATTTCATCAGCTGAACAATTTCCTGCTGCGTGAGCACCAGAGCAACCTGTACTTTCTTCTGCCTGGTGCCACCAGAAACAGGCTGATCTCTGCTCGCAGGGTCTTTCTGCATTGCTGTTAGAAATGGTCTGCATGAAGCACAAAGAGCAGGATGAGTGTTTTTTGTACTGAGGAATAAACTCAGGAAGTTGCAAGTGAAGATGCACACCTCCTTAAATCCTGCATTTGGACAGAACTGAGAGCACTGTCAGTGTGAAAGCACTGTAGTGCAAGATGGAAAGAGCAGTTCACGTGGGCAATCTCAAGATTAGGTGTACAACGGCTGTTTTGCAATCTTGAAGGTTTTCCAGCTCCATATGCATGCAAAGAGAGGCTGCTCACATCTAGCAGACAGGGTATTTAAACCCTCAGCTTGCTTTCTGCCCATGACTTCCTTCTAGGTGTTTTCTAAAGGTGCCATAAAACTCTGCTGAACTTATATTAGAATAAAATCTAGACTATGATGCCTTAGAACTGCCTGGTTATTTATCAGAAAAATCTTGACAAATGCAGATTAAATCCCATATACCATACAGTTCCAGGGCTACCACCTCACAGGAATATTGAATAAAACAGAAGATTAAGATGAGACTTTACAAATGTTTCTGTATCAAAATACTTCTAAGAAATGGTGCACCACAACTTTCTCCAGCAGATGCCTCTAACTTAGAACCAACAGAAGGAAGCCTCACTGGAAACCTCCAACATGTCTGCAAATGGCAGGTAAGCCTCTAATTCCATGCCCTGTTTTTGAGATGATGTTCCAACACATTTACAGGCAGGAGAAGAAAGGAATCACTTCGTATGCCAGACTTACAGCGATTGTCCTGGATTCTCCACAGGGCCATTTTAGCTGGTCCCAGGCCACAGCAAGCAATAGAAAACCATCCCAACGTACTGGATCAGAATGAATGACAAAATGAAATCAGTGCCAAGAGCATCTGGGACTGAAATCTAACACGCAGGTTCTACAAGAGCATTTGGTTAAAGCTTTACCTCCTGTTGTGCTGCCTATCTAGTCATTACTGTGAAAAACCAAAGGGAGAAGGAATAAAGACAGTGATGTCAGTGACAGCCAATGGCTGCAAGGAACTTGTAGATAATTACACAGCTACTGTTCATACATAGCATACTGTTCATACTAAGCATTTTGGGAAAAGTAATTGGACAGATAGGCTTTCTGCTCAGCTTATTCACACAAGCAGGGCTGACCTGTCAACAGGTACGTGCTAGGTGATGACTGGTATTGGTTGAAAGTGTAAACTTGCAAATTGGAACAGAAGTTTTACTACCTTTGCATCTTGTATATCCTGTTGCATTTGTGCAAGGCACTAGAGAATCAGGCACATTGTTTTGTGTAGAAACTGTTTTATGACTAAGATGATCTGAGTTTTAATGTTCAGTAGCTTCACAGAGGAGCAGTTGGAGCACAGTCAATATTAAAAATTGCCATTAAAATTTGCCACTTCTAAAATGATCTCATTTTCCAGATCTTTGGGGGATGGGGTGAATGGGGAGTTGGGAAACAGCTTTGTTCTAACAAGGAAACTCCTAAAGAAAAATATTTAGGATCAATACAGTTATCTCCACTCTGATACTGATGTTGGCAATTTCAGTTACCAACATCTATATATATATATATATATATATATATATATATATATATATATATATATTCAACAGAACAGATCCTTACATTTTTATATCAAGTTCTGGCTCTTGACATAGATGAATGAACCCATGTCCAAATCCCTGTAGCACACAGAGACTGCATGATGTGTTCAGGACATTCCTTCCAACTTCTCTGGGAGGTCAGAGACAACGACCCACCTCCCACAGAGAAACAAAAAACCGGAATTGGCATGTAATGATGACAATAAATGACCACAGCATTCAGACTAGCTCTTCCTCAGAAGAACAAAGAAATCTGACTGTTTCAGAGTAGTCACTGCAGAAGTGTGAGATAAATCAGGTGTCAGGAGAACAGCGAATAAGCCCAAAGCAACACAGAAGCAAGAGACTGAAAAATGGAAGAGATTACTCCAGATTATGATCAGTACTGCCAGCAGAAGGAAGGCTTTGCTGACCTTTCTGTTCTTGCTGGCTATGTGAGGATCACAAAGGGGATCTCGGCAGGCGCTGAACTGCTCGTACAACATGAATTAATTGGAGTTCAAAGTACAAAGCAGCTGCAGAACGCTTTACGCGAGGCCAGGCGGCCAGGACGTCGTGCTATCGCCAGCCTTGGTTCAGACACGGTACCTTCTTGACAAGTGCCTACTTACGAATCAAAATGCCACAGCCTTAAGATCCAAAACTAATTTAATAGAAACCACTGATTAAAGGTTGTCTAAAAATACTGGTAATTTAGTTTTGTCCTGGCAGGATTTATCAATACCGTCTGTTCTCTGCCTTGTTAACACCAACTCTCTCTCCTGTTTTGATGGTTTGTGGCTTTAGTCCCTTACGTAATCCATATCCAATTTGTACCAGAGGGCAATCTGGTCTGGTGACAAAACCATTCTTCGGTGCAGAAATTTATAAAGAATAATCTTATTACGATAATTTGTAAAGTGCCCTCGGGAAAGGTGCTCACAATGCCATGACATTATAGAAACAATATACAATCCGATACATTATTTTCAAAAAAATCCTCCAAAGCAAAAAGGAGGAGAACAACAAATATATAGGCAAATACTGTTAGTCTAACAACAGTCAAATTAATTATGGATTGCTTTATAGTCTTGGAGTGCCTGTAAAAATGGGAGGTAGGGAACAAATTGGCAGGAAAATTTTGGGAAAGTCCCAAATTTTTAAAGTTCTATCAAAGTAAGTATACCATCAGCGAGCCCAGTGTTTGAAGATGAAATGTCTGTGAATTACTATGAGGTATTTTACTGTGGAAATTGAAAAAAATACAACATGTAAAGAAAACCCATGTTTTACTAAGAAGAAAGAAGATAATATAGAATCTATGTATATCCACTGACCCTTAATATCTTTTTTTCTTTTTGTAAAGAAAACAATCTTTCTCCTCCCTGTTAATTCCAGATTTTATATACACATATAAAACTGTATAATATCTATAGTTCTACATGTATATATAAACACACATACATAAAAAAATACTCATACACACTCGTGTATATATCTCAGGGTCTTACTGGATTTCAGAGTCTTTTTTTAATGACTTAGAGAACACAATTGGGAAAAAAAATCAAGTAATTGCATGCATGCAAGCGTATCTTGCCACTTGTGCATGTAAATTACACAATTTGTAAATAACTGCAGAAATAGCATGCTCAAATTAGGCACCTGATTGCCCAATTAACTTAATCATAGAAAATCAGATGATAACCTTCAGTAGCTCCTATTATACATTTTTCTTTCCAGTGCTACCTTACAGAATCCTTAGTGTATATTCCAAACAACTGCATTGTTATTTTGTGCTTTTACATAGACACAAGCAGCGCTACACACTTAATAAAGCTATCAAGTGAACTTTGGACCAAATTTTAGAAAGTTAAAAGATACTTAAGTATGGATACTTAAAAGTCCTCTTGTGAGAATGAGACAGCTTAGACAAAAAAAAAAAGAAGTAGAAAAAGATTTGGTCTAATTTCAATTGATTCAAATGTTACGAAAAAAAATAACCCAGGCATTTGTGGCCCTTCATGTCTCTATTAATAGGCAGTTTTGCTTCTGTGTCTTTGATTTTTTAAAGGTGTCTTGTTTTCTTTAACAGGCAAGTATTATTTCGCCATATACATTCATTTCCTAGTAAATCCTTCCTTTATTTTTGCATTGGAATAATCATTAATTAACAGTAATTTGATACAAGTGGACACAGAACACCAGGTTGCCGCATTCCAGTGTATACTTCCTAATGGACAGAGAAACTGAAGTACCCAAATCAATCCAAATACTGCAAGTAGAGAAACTTGTTAATTCGTATATCAAAATGAATTAAGAAATGGTCTTTTACCACAAATACGTTGCTCCTTTGCTGTTGTACTTCTTTTTCTGAGATGATGTTGTGGAAAGGGGGTATTTTCTTTTCTCTACCAATTTTTTGCATCAAATAGATCTTAGTAGCTTTAATAGAAAAAGCCGAACAAACCATTATCTTAACAATAATCTCTCAAATAAGAGAAAAGGAAGCAAAAGCAGAACTGCTGGGTTGGATCGTGTCCCTGAATAGATATTACATATAATCCTGGTGGCTGCATTTACCAGTTCTTCACAGGCCTTCTGCAGCAACAGCTGTGCTGGTCCAACTGTTCATCCCCCCTCAGAAAGGGAAGTAGTAAGAAAGGCTACTGGAACCCCATTATATTCTTGTGGATTTCAATCAAGCATCACTGGATTTCTTTCCTCAAACTTCTCATGACAATATCTGCTTGTGACTTGCCATTGCTGCTTTTCTTCCTCTAGAGGATCAAAATCCAATTTGGTACTTAAATTACTTTGTTCCACTCCACTGGTCTGTGCCTGGTTTAAAAATCTTCCAGGAGTGCTGCTTGCCCTTCTTGCAAATTCAGACTTTGCTTTTCTCCTATAAACAAACAAATGAAAATCCCAACTCTTCCCCACATCCCCTTTTCAAAAATATAATCATGATCATTTGTATCAGGAGAATTATTGGCAGTCTCCAGTCTTAGTACAGCTTTTGTTGAGAAAACTGTAGCTTATATGACTCTGAAGTGTTTATTAGAAAGCTTTCAAAAAGAGATCTTCGTTTCAGGAAAACAAAAATTGTTCAGTTTAGCAAATACAGACGTTCACAGCAGAGAGACTGAAATGGTTAAAAATGATCCTAAGGAGCAAGTAGCTCACAGAGTTAGCAAAATAATTAACTTTTTCCTTTCTTTTACAGAAGAACACTAATAGCTGCTCTTATTTCCACACTTACTAAGACAGATTTTGTTGTGTGGTCTTGGTTTTGCTTTTTTTTTTTTTTCTCTATTGCTCCACACAGGTTTTAATAAGTGCTTCTCCTTGGCTACAAGTGCTTCACTTTGAAATACAAAGCTCTTCAAAAAAAACCAAAAAAACCCACCCCAAAAACCCAAAACCCCCAACACCACATCACTGGAGGGGAAAATGGGAAGTGATACAGTGCAGCTGCAACAAGCTCGTTCTGCTGTTGTCCTCCCCCTCCCCAAATCCTCTGCATAATTTCAATCGTTAGTCGATGAACCTTTGGCAGGCCTTCTTCCATCGGCAGGCAGTGCACCACATATCTCTGTTCTCCATCCCATAGACCTTCCGACACTTTTTCCCCTCCCCTCTAGGCTTCCTGTCAGAGAGAAAGGGAAGCTCATTAATGAGATGCTTTAGTAGCTTTACTTTTCACCCTAAGATCAGGACAACAAACTCAATGGAGTGCAGCAAGCAGAGAACCTTGGGTGTTTCAGGGGATTTGGGCTGTTTCTGTGTCAGCTGGGAGCAGATGGAGTGGCAGACAGATGTATGGCCATGACTCCATCATTCTCAGGGACCAGGCCTTCTCCTCGCCTGGCTTCCACAGCCTGCTCCTCTGCTCCTGGGATGATCCCAGGAACATACAGCCCTGACTTTAGCCAGCAACTAAACCTGGACTAGATAAATTACACTTTAGCCACATGAAGTGCCAAGCCATAATGGGCAGTCATAGCTGTTCTACAATATAGACTAGGCCATGTCAGGCTAAAGAGGTGCAGAGCTGTGGTAAAAATATTTGGCATAGCTCAGAGCAGCAGACCTTGACCACCAGCACGTATCAGCTACGCCAAAGCAGAGAAAAGCCACCAGCTCCTAACCTTGCTGGTCCTTCCTGCACAGCTTGCTCTGAGCTCACTGACTGAAAAACAACAAAGCCAGTGACAAGTTTTAACCCTTGTCCTCACTTGCAGCACATCCGTGTGTGCTCCTTTTCTGTGGTTTCCAGGTTCCCAAAGCCAGCAAGGTGGGCAGCACCTGCTTTTAGAGTTGCCACAATTGTCCTGTTTTCCATCTTACAGCTACACTCAAAAGATCACAAATTTAGAAAATTATCCAAGTAACTGTTAAAATGGAACTTTTTTCATTCAACACACAGCAAGCCAGCTGAGGAGCAATGCTTCACCAAGCAACCCAACGTTCACTACAGTAGTGCAATCTGTCCCAGCATCTTTAAATGAAGCAACTGTACCAACAGAACTGTTTAATACCTGCTTTGCATGTTGCATGGCACACATGGCAATTGCCTGGTGATTCCTCTCTTGCATACTCACATGTTTTCTGATTACTGAACATTATTTAATGAGCACAATTAATGAATTGGGAAGATTCTAAGTTTGGTTTGTAGCATATGCAATGATCTGAGAGTCATGAAGAAAACATAAAGCATGAAATCTTCTTTTTGTCTCATTTTAGGGTACAGTCACCTTTAGAACTATGGCAAATAAGGAGTTTCTTTACTGTAAGAAATTTAGCATTACAGTTTGATTTTTTAACATAACTTTCTAAACACTTTAAAAGTAGATTCTAGTCAATTATCAGTTGGAGTTAATGGAAATGAATGCAGATCATATCTAGGAAGACAAGACATAAAAAGCTTTGCCTTGATCTAATTTACTGTAGGACAGGGTTTCTTATAATTCAATTGAAGACAAATACCATTCTGACTGAATGGTAATGAAGACATAAGACAGTCCAGCCTTTCAGGGAAAGGTGCAAAGCCAGACAGTGCAGCTGAAGTTCACCTTTGACAGTAGTGAAAAGAAAAACAGGTTCTGAACGCTTACTTTGAAGCATTCTAATAAGAACCTGCCTGACAACCACAATCAGGGTTGGCAGTGGGCTTTTTCTGTTTCTCTGGCCTCTGACATCTCATTTACTGAATGCCCTCCAGGTTGTGAGGCTGTGGTGTGTCAGCAGGAGCTAATGGTCCCGTACCTCAAGCCAAATGCTACTCTAGGCGGTGATGAAAGAACTGTGTGGGACTGTTTCTGCTCTCCACTCCCTGCAGGACGATTATGGGTTGGTGAGACCTGTCAATACAGACAAAAAAGCTGCTTATGAAGAACATACACATATGAATGCAGTATAAATACTTTTTCCCAGAAAATGCAAATTATGATGCATGGTGGCAAGAATACCCAGGAAAAGTGACGATATAACATATAAACATAATTAAGCTATAGGTCTATTTAGCATTAGGCACATCACATTAGCTTCTCTTTGTTTCCCTGTATTTTTAGTCATCCTCCTAGACCAAACCAGAATACAGATCAGCATCACTGCTGGTTTTGGGAAAGACAACAAACACTTATTCACTCTTATTTTAAAACTCTGAACAGCTCTTAGAAAAACTTTCTCCCATTTACGCAAAGAAAATAACTGGAAAAATAAACTCTGTCCTGTGCTGAGATCAATACCAATAACCTCCTATGAAATAAAGAGATTTCACTTGTTGCTTCTGTCTGTGACTTGGGACTTTGTGGAGAGACACCCTTGGAGAAAGGGGTTTGTTGAAGTGCACTTAAAATGTGCCCCTTGAGGTTTAACAGGCAGGGAGTGCAAAGCAGCCCTTCTGATGGAAGTGGCTAACAAGATGTATCTCCCTACTCTGCACAGTAATCGTTCTCAGCAGGTGTCCTCTTTGTGAATGTTTCCAAGGGAAGGGTGCAGTTTGGTCTTCTGAGACTTTCCAAAGAAGCCTCTTACATGAGAGTGGGGCTTAGCAACATTATTCAAGTAATCACATGGAATAGACCTTGGCCTTAAAAAACGCCTAAATTATTTTACTATGGTCTTATTCTGCTCCCAGGTGAAGCCTGCAACCGCTTTACATCTAAAACACCAGAAAAAAATTCTGAACTTTCTTTTTTTTTTTTTTTTTTTTTTTAAATATTGAATGTAGCAAGCTTCATTTGGGCTTTTAGTGCACAGTCAGCCTCCTGCAGCCAGGAACTGCAGATATGGTCATAGTTCTCTGCACTGCTGTGACTTTTCCCTCCTGCCCTTCTGAAGTCTTACAATATTTGGAAGAGTGGGAACCGACTGACCTGACTTGAAGAGAATTGCTGTACGTGCTTTGATTTTTGATACCAAGTCTATTTTAAAGTTACTCCATAGTAGCAAAAAACTAACGCTTGTAATTGAGTACAGACACTCTTTCAACTTTTACTCTTGGCTGGTAGCAAGAGAAATTTCTGATTTAACTGTCTATGTGGCTCACACTCTGAACAAACTTAGACTATCGCTGATATATGAAATATACCTGCAAAACCTGAAAGAAATTTCCTCTCTCTCCAGCTTACCATGTTTTGTTCATCCAAAGACTTTTGGATGAACAAAACATGGTAGCTCCTTTTGTTCTATCCCTCCAGAATACTGAGGGCAGCTTGTTCTCTGTTACTGTTTTCCCAAATTTTTATCAACCACTTTCCTCGTTTTACCTAAGAATGACGGAAACACTGAAGATAAAATGCAAAGCAATAGCATTTTTCTAGTATTTGGCATTTACCAGTACAGTACCAGTACTTGGCATTTACTGTACAGTTTTTCAATCATTACCAGTAAGCAGAGATCTCTAATCACTGTGCTAGAGTTCACAAACATTTAAAAAACCTAAAATTGTTTTGTGTCTACCACTCTGACACTCAATATATCAGCCGGCTGTCATTGAACAGAAGAGTACTTGGATGGCCTCCTACGTTATAAGCAATTACCTGCTTACTTCCAAACAGAGATCAGGCTGGAGCAGCAACTGCAGTGTGCAGACTCCTCTCCCTCACATTCTCCTGCGAGGGTCTCTGCACAATGCTTCCACAGACTGGCACACCAAGGCAGCTAAACAGCACTGAAGCTGAGCTTTAGTATATTTTGATAGGCTTTGCAACAGGTCTAAAAAACTACCAGTCAGCTGTTCTCATCTGCAGGAAACACTAAGAGCAGATTAAGAGCAAGGCCTGAGAAGGCAATCCTTGCCCTTGGAGGCTTTTCATGTCTGAAGTGCTGTCCGAAACAGAGTAAAATGACAGTGCTTGTTTGAAACAAGGACCTGGAGTTTCCAGTTACAACTCCTGGGGGAAAAGCTGTGGTTGCAGAGAAGATCTGTGATCTGTAAACATCAGATTATCAAAGATCTTGCCTGTTCAACCTTTTTACGTCTTATGGGCAGGCAGATAAAAGTCAGTATCACATGGCGGAGATCACACAGACTCTCAGGAAGACTTTTACCCTGCATTACCTAGGAGTGGAAGTATATGGTCATTATGTTAAGTCCTCCACTACCAAGACATGGACTTCACCATGGTTCATCCCATTTGCATCACTTAATTCACTCTCCTCATGCATCCCTAGGCTGTGCTTGATTTATTGTCCTACTTCAGTTTCAGCTGGTAGAACAAACATCAGCCTGTCATTTCTGCCTCATGCAGAGTAAGTGCACCTTGCAACGGCTCGTAACTATTCCAACACTCAGTGCACTTTCACCTGCAAAGTTATCTTAGGAAAATTGTATGAAAAAGTGTATTTTCCATCTGCCTTGGAATCTACTTTATGCATGATTCAGAGCACAAAGGAGTTTGGAGGTTCCTTTAATAACAGAACCACAAAATAACCTGAGTTGGAAGGGACCCACAAGGATCATCAAGTCCAGCTCCTGGCCCTGCACAGAACATCCCCAAGTCACACCCTGTGCCTGAAAGCATTGTCCAAACATTTCTTGAACTCTGTCAGGGCTTGGTGCTGTGACCACTTCCCTGGAGAGCTGTTCCAGTGCCCTAACACCCTCCGGGAGCAGAACCTTTTTCTAATATCCAGCCTATACCTCCCGACACAACTTCAGGCCATTCCTTCAGGTCTTCTCATTGGTGACCACAGAGAAGAGATCAGTGTCTGTCCCTCCTCTTCCCCTCATGAGAAAGCTGCAGACTCCAGTAAGGTCTCCCCTCAGTCTCATCTCCTCCTGGCTGAACAGACCAAGTGACCTTGGCCACTCCTCCTCCCTTCTGACAAGACTTCTAAATAAATGCCTATGCTTAGATGCTGTGAATACTCCAGAGCCTAGAGCAGCCACATACTGAGCCCAACTGATCCAGCAGTACATATGGCTTGTTTTGAGGTGCTCAGTTACTTGTTGATAAGCACACCCATATTCACAGAGGCCTTTCAGTGCTGCTCTGCTAAAGACTTTCTGGAAACAAGGACTTAATGCAATTTATGGTGTTCGAACACCCCAGTTCCCCGGACAAAAAGCAGGAAGTGCTCAGTATCATTGAAATTCAGTGTCCACAGGAATGAAAGTGGGAAACACTACAGTATGTGTCAAAAAATAAATGCCAAATGAGACTACTTTGAAATTTTGTTTCTCTCATGGTCTTAACTACTGCCATACAGGTCTAGAAAGAAGCCTGTTCACAACCAGGATTCAACGGCCCTCTAATGGGCCAAGGGCAGAACAGCCCCATTCCAACACTACTAGTAACATGAAAAAATGTGTAGACCTATGCACTTTTGAAAATCTGTGCCTTATCTTTTCCTACTCAGTGGTTTGTTCAGGCCAGAAAAGTACTCAAAACCCATTGTAGAAAACTGCTAGCATAAATATTAAGGGTCAGGCAAAAAAGTAATGGTTCGGACCTACACCCTGAAGTTCCCTTGCATCTCATCTAAGGGACCATGTCTGTCACAATTGCATGAGTTTATGTTATGCTGGCTCTGTCACACAGTCTGAGCTTAAATAAATGCCACCAGAGAAGGAGAAAGTCCCCTATACTCTACCTTTCCTGAAGTACTTACACTCAGTGTAAGGGCGGGAATTGCCAGAGCCTTGTTTTTGTAAAGCAATATCTAATTTACTTTGAAACAGAAATAAAACTTTAACTTAATATACATTTAATATAAATTTGCATTTTCCCTCAATTACTGCACATAATTTTTCTCTGCAGGCAGGCCTTTGTAATTCATAAATGATCACACGGATGACAAAGTAGTCAAATGTGTGCAAACCTGGAAGATTTTTTTATTATTATTTTTTTCTTTGTTATAAATGTTCTTAGAGATATAATGGCAGTTCACATGGTTCCCTGAGCAGTTCATAATTCTGCATCACAGCTTCCCCAGGTTTTTGTATTGAGATTACTTTGAAATTGTACTTAAATCATTGCCATCCCCACAGAATTCTCAGAAAGTGATTTGGCATTTCTTAAATTCTATTGAGAACTCTCCACTCTACAGCCACAGATCAGCGTTGTTGCCTGAACAAGTAAACTTGACGCGTAC
This sequence comes from Acanthornis magna, assembly GCA_036785705.1. NCBI lineage: Eukaryota > Metazoa > Chordata > Aves > Passeriformes > Acanthizidae > Acanthornis > Acanthornis magna. Next base: position 25,474,962 of record JAWUZG010000063.1, read on the forward strand.
GTGTCTAATCCTGTCCTCCTAAGTGTCTGATTTACAATGTGACTAATTGCATTTTCAGACTCCCAACACTCCTGGCACCAGTTTCTGCTACTCCACAAAAGGAGCCAGTTTCATAATTACTCCATATCAACCCCATTGTTGGGAAATCAAATTCTCAGGGAACTTTGCAGATAGCACACTCTGTTAAGGCACTCTTGTTGAAATTGCTGCCAGCATGATGTCTTTCACTGTTAGTTGTTCCTTGATGGAATTTAATAAATATTCATTGGCAGAGTGCAGTGTAATTGATTCAGTCACTTTCATTTTTATCAGCTCTGCAGGATGCCACAGCCTCTGCAGAAAATCTCCAAGATTTGCCAAAGGTTGACAGTAAGAAGCTTTGGAGATTCACTTGGTGAAGAGAAGGGAGGGAAATAGTATCTCTTATCGCCTTGTCTAATATTCACTGACAGGAGAAAAAAAATGGTTCTTTGGATGAGAAATGTGCCTTATATAACACACTTTAAAAATTCATAAATTCATACAGTGTAATATTAAATGAGATGTTATGATATCAAGGTTTATGATTAGAGAATAACAATTTATCATGAAAACAGTGCTTTCCAATAAAATGAGGATACTTTACAATAATATTTATTTATATGCATTATAGAGAAGATTTCCCACTATTCATAAACAGTGATTTACATTTACTTTCAGCAGTCCCCACACCAGACACTACAAGCTGAATCCCTTGCAACTCATCATAAAGGTTTTTCACTCCCCACACAGTACCCACACCTACACTGTGGTAGGTTTAGAACCACTGCAATTCTGTGTTCAAGCAAACATCACATTTCTGCAGTCCTGTTCATGGAATTAGGCCTTGTACACCTGCTTTTCTGAAGAGACGGTCAGTGTTGAATTTCCAGCTAATACATCCTCATTAAAAAGCTGTCAAACTGCAATATGTATTAATAACAAAATGCAATAGATGCTGAACGTATTTTCTGTATAAAACAACAGTTTTCTGCTATCAGGAGGGGCTACATACTTGTAACCTTCTAAAATGGGACTTTGCATTTCATCTTACTGTTTCTTTCAGTTGCCTTTCAAATACACCTCATCTTCAGAATTCATTTAGGTAACAGCCCTACTGCCTGAATCCAACTGGCCTGTGAGCATAACCATCACCAGGCTGATTTTCCATCTGTTTTTTTAGGAAACCTCTTAGTGGCACAAAAAGAAGCACAACATGCCAGGCTCTGCACCTACCAGAATGTTCTTTTGTAAGGATATAGTTTAGAAAAGATATACTACAGATTCAATTGTCTGCTTGTACACACTGATGCAAAAATAACCTAACTGTACTGATAAAGAGAGTAACAAAAGTGTTAAAACCAGCCATGCTGCCAAACTGAGGCATGTGTTTAATTTGTTTCTTTTTGGTATCTGTTATGTCACATTTACTTCTATCCTTACACACTGTGAAACAAAGCAAAAAGATCTAAAAAACCTTTTTCTCCCCCTTTCCTTTTTTGATATGCACTTACTGGAATGCCGGTGAAGGTAACTGGAGGAGACTGCCAAGAGATGCTAAAGCTACTGCCATTGGGAGTGAATTTTGCTGACCCTGGAATGTTCACCGGAGGAGTGGCCTGTGTGAAAAGAAAGTATTATTCCAGCAAGAAGAACCATTCCTCTTCCAAACCATTTCAAGGGATCTTTCATTCCTTGAAACAGTAAATCTGTGAGAGATTTTCCAAGGTAGTAAAAAACTCCATGGTGACAAGCATTTTACCCTTGTGAGAGGGATAATCATGGATAAGCTAGTAAGGGAAGGACAGAGTTATATATATACCAGTGTTCCTAAACATCGTTTAGAGAAAGATGATTGCTGTCAAAAGAATCCATTAAAAAAACAGATCTGTTATAAAACCAGACAAAATTAAATGTCACATACAAATAACTTTTAAAATAATGTCAGCAAGAAGCAAAAAATACTACATGTGATCACCTGTTTGATAAACAAGGCCATACTTAAACTCATGGCAGCTGTTTTACACAATTGAAGCGTGGATAGCAAGGCTTCTTGGATGGAACTGATCAGCAGTAAGAGCAGGCCATTTCTCATTTATCAGAAAAACATTAAGAGTCATCCCAATTATAACAGTTTTTTCTATTAAAAACAAGGAGCTGTAAATCATTCTTCAGATTCAAAAAACAGCTCTTGAAATACTAAAGTATGTGAAGGACTCCTGGGCTCCTTGGACTCCTGTGTTCTTCCTGTCTGGGCTGTAACATGCAGTGCTGTCCTGGGGTGCAAATCCAATAACCTCAGCTCAGACTGTTGAGCATCTTTCATCTTGTGCCTTTCCTTTGGTCTTCTCACTGGGCTGTGAGTTCCCATGAATTCTTTCCCGTCTCTTTTTGAATCCCATTTAATTTTCAGAATCAGGAAATTCATAGCTGTGCAGCTACCCTGCCTAGCAAGAGTGTGAGCAGTCACCATGAACAAAGGCTCACTTTGACCCTTGAATTTCAAGCTTTCACCACAAAAACCCCTCCTCCATTTAAACTTACAAAGAATTTGCTAAAATGAGCTTTCACTTCTGCCTTTCAGTTGACTCAACATGACAGTAACACAATACACTAATTTAAGCACTGTTTGTGTTTGGGGCTGCTGAAATTGTCTCACTGCTTCAGAGAAGAGAGTGCTTCCTTGAGCTACTAGGCAGAGAGGAGTGATGACAAACTATAACCTGATAGTCCCCATTAAGGGGAAGGGCTGAAGCAATCCCCTAGAGCCTCTCCAGGAAAAGGAAAGCGAGACTGCCAGATGCCTCCATGTGTGGCAGTGATGCTCTGTGGGCTCCAAGTTGCTGACCGCTCCAAGAGAAACCAGACAGACATGCAGAGCAAACATCCACTGAGCTCCATAAAATATAAAAACCTCTCTGAAAGGCATCAAGAACAATTTGGCAACTTCAGATGGTACCAGTAGCTCTTCATCACAACCCCGTTCAAATGGAAAGGAGTGCATGACCACAGCGCTCCAGACAGAAACAACTGGAGAGAGCTGGATGAGCAGTGAGGCAGCACAGCCTCTGCTCAGCATCCCACAAGGATGTCAGCTCAAACCCACGGTCAGCACAGCAACTTCCTCAGGTATTTGAATAAGACCTGGAAGGGAAATCCTACATGTTGAAAGAGCCTGCCTGTAGCTCCTCTGTAGCTAAATTTAACAGGTACAGTTTTGTAAAGAAATATGAAGTTTAAAACTGATGCAACTTGCAGTTGCCTAAAATACTATAATGCTCAATTCTTGTTCCTCAGTGCCTAAATATCTCCCTCAGACATGATCAGATTTAGACAGTCAATCACCTTGTTCACTTGTTTCCCAGATGTGCCAACTTTGCTCATCAAGCATAGTCAGCTTTTTCAGGCTAAGATTTTAGCCAAACTCTTCCATAGAGTAAGCAACCATATCATTACAACCAACTGAAGAGTTTCTATACCCCGACCTCAATTTGCTTAGAGTCCTCCAACTAATTGCCAATCAAAATAGATCAATGAATTATTTTTAATTATTTATTTATTTGTGCCAACATTACCCTTATGTCTGAAATAGCCTGTGCTCGTCCTCTTCCCATCATGCTTGTCCTCTCACTTTCATCCCAGGCCACAATTCCATCTCTCCTCGTCCCTTGCTTTGCCTGAGGTATCGGTCCCAGGGCTGGAGAGGCCACTCATGTCCTCTCTGCCCTCTTTCTTCAACACTGACAACATCCTTTCTACTTCTTCTGCTTCGAGCCCATCACATCAAATTTGGTTGACCAGAACTCCACTCAGGATTTCAGTTGAAGTTATGTGGGGGTCTTGTATAATGGCATTAAAAACCCATCTCTCTCAGATATTTCTTACCCAAGAGAGCTGACAGCTATTTTTTCTCCCTTCACAGCTCTGCTGCTGTTGGCTCACAGTCATTCTGTGCTTGACTAATGAACATAGGTTTCCTTCTCACATAATTTTCTAACTATACTAGTTTATAGCAGAAAAATCTCATTAGTTCCTTAGATGAAGGACTCTGCATGTTTTGCCATTAAACAGCAAGCAAAATGTATTATTCTTAAGATCACCCAGTCACGTAAGCCTGATATATAACTTCCTTACTATTGATGTCTCCCAAATTTGTTATCAACGAAGTTTATTACAGTATTCGTGTATTACCAAAATGAGATCAGGGCCAAGAACAGCTTTCCATTTAACTCCACTACTGACATTCAAAAGCCCTTTCAAAATAACTCACTGCTGTTCTCTGCGACTTTCCAGCTCCTTCTCCCACACCACATTTAATCTTTAGCTTAACAGATACTGCCTATATGTTTTAAGATCAAATGCTCTCCTTGAATCCAGAGGGATTTGTTCTGTACTGCTTCCAAGGCTGTTCTAGCATCATCTTTCTCTGGGGTTCCCCCACTGCAGTTCACCTCAACTGCTGTACTTTCCAGAATTTCTTCAATTATTCTTTGAAATCTTTCCTCAACCATAGGACTGGATCAGGGAAGAGCATCAGGACTTGCCTGCTCACTCTCCCTTTATATCTTCCTTACTAGAAGTAGTCTATCTGATGTTTTCCAGTCATACAGGAAATGGCAATTAACAGATCTCTTTAGGATTCTTGCGACCCAGCTTTGGGTTCTGTATTTTTTCTCCTTTTTTTTTTAACAGGAATCTGGGATGAACAATATTGAGTCTCCCTTATCAGAGTTCCTTGAGCTGCTCCCAATGAAGTAATTTCCACTTTCTCTTCTGCTAGTGAGATCTGAATCTCCATCCTTCCTCCCATCTCTTCTTGCAGGGCTGGAGGGATCCTGGCAGAGGATGCCACTGACCTGCTCTACAAAAGCTGCTTCTTTTGCCAGGACAGCCTGAATGCTTAAGCGGGGACCCTGCCTCCTGCTTCCAATTAGCAAGCTGTGAACAGTGTGGACTGTGTCACTCCTCACTGCTGAAATGAAGCATTGAGACCAGAGTAATCTGAAAAGCAGACAGGGCTCAGGCCCATCTTGCAGTCCTGTGTCCTGGAATACATCAATTCAAATCCAATTCAAGGACCTTAAACACTTGAATTAGGATTTCCTTAGGCAAGTACTTTACTCAGAGGCTGCTTGTGAAAAAGGATTGAGCGTGTCTCCAAACAGCAGGGCAGACTGCCATGACTGCAAATCCCAAATGAAGCAAAACTTCTCAGCAGCTGAGACTTGCTGCCTCACTCTCTGAGGCAGGGCTTAAGCTACACTAAGAAGCAAGTCTTTCTCCTAGCTGGCTTCATCAGTCCCCAGGCTGGCATGCTACCAGATGCAGCTTCCACCTGTGATACCAAGCTTCTACCCATGCTCATCAAAATGCACGAAAGTCTAAAACAAGCCTGTGAATTCTCTATAGTTCCCTCTCACCTTCTAGTAGTTTTGAAGTCTGTGAAAGTTTTATCTGCACAACACTATATATGAGTTATTGCATCTGATAAATTTAACAGAGTTCAGTTTTCCAGGGCATATACAGGTCATGGACCACACTACTTCAAAGCCTCTATTCGTTTTTTCTCTTACGGTATCCAGATCAAAACATATCAAGTTTTAGTGCAGTTTTATAATTAATGCCTTCTGTCCAAACTCAGCTGGAACGTTTTGGGACAGCAGTTTTTGCCATTTGAAAAAAATTACCTCCAAAAATAGGAGGATACCATATTGGCTTCTTCATTCTTCCTGCACTGCTTCACATCTGTAAACTGACATCTCACACTGTACAAAAAGAGGAAATTAATTGTTCCTGGCATTCCTTGGGTACTTGTTGACAGTTCAAGCAGAGCTTGTACTTGTTCAATAAAAGCAGAGCTGAAATGAAGACTCTGGGAGGGATTCGGCTCACTGGATGGGAATCTTTACAATGCAGGAGACCCCATCAGAGCATGTCACCTTTGGTCCTCCTTATGGACAGTGAAAATGGAACTGATGTAGGCATTGGGATACACAGAGCAACTCTTCTCAAGTATTCGTCTCTGAAGTATGCACCTATGTGTGGCTGGATAAATAGCACCTCAAAATCCACCAGCTGTGGTGGGCACACAAACAATGAACTCAGAAGAACACATCTCAATTTAAATATAAGAAATGCCTTTGCCCTGAAAATTTTCAGCCCATAAAACCCAAGCACTGTGATGTGACATTTCTTTACAGATTAGTGACATCAGTGTAATCACTGGAGCTCATCCCACTGGTGTTACCTGGTAAGCATGGTCCGTGTGTACGAGGTAGAGGTTGGTAGGAGCTGAGTGGCTCAGAGGTGTCATCAATTTAGTCTCGGTTTTGGCACAGGAAATTTCAGGACGGATTGCATCTTGGGTGGGAAAGGAAGGAGGAGATGCTAAAGATGGAGAGACTGGGGAAAGACTGCTTAAGCCATCAGCTACTGAGTCCGTGTTGAGCCTGATTTCTGTATAGTAAAAATCCTCCTCTCCATCACTGTAGTCAGACTCTCCTACACGTCTGTACCAAGACAAAAAGAACTGATTAAATGAAAGCAAGAACCTCGAGGTAAATTTTAAGTTCTAGATGCATGAGCAAATATATTCATATTGTCAATAAATTAATATCTGCAGTTTCAACCCTCTTCTACTTTATCTGCATTCTGGCTGCAGGGAAGGGGGAGAGGAAAATCATCTAGTCTGAAGCGAAAAAAAAGTAGGAATTACACTTTTTTTCCTTTCTGTGTTATTCTTGACTAATTCTTTGACCTTGGAGTAGATGTTTAACTCCTTCAGGTCACATATTAGCTTCTCATTTGTAACTATTGTAAAGTTAACAAGAATCTTAATGCACTCTGTGTTCAGACGTCACAGCAAAGATAACCGACACAGCAAGATATACTTTACTTTGTTACAGCAAACAATACGTAATCTTATCATATGATACTTGATTAACCCGAATACAGTTACGGCTGCCATTCACCATCACTTTCTGTAGCATAACAGAAGAATTTGCTAGAAAACAGTCTCACCATGCAACTCAGACACAGAGAAAGGATTCACATGGCCTGGCTTGCCAGGCCCAGGACTTTCTGGTCCTGCTCTAGAGAAGCAGACTTATTGAACAAGGGGATGTAGAAGGTTTAATTGTCTTAAAGTTTCATCTGATGTGCACTTGAGCACAGTGCTAACAGTGAAGCAGCCCAGTCAAAGCAATAGCTCCCAGGAGACTACATGTTATCTCGAAGTCCAAACCAGAACTTGTTGAGAGAACATAGGTCCAGCAGGTTTGAAAGGCTCTACCAGAAGCACCAACCATCAGAATGCAGCCAGTCACTCCCTACAACTCCCCTCTCCAGCAAAGTTGCTAACTCCAGCAAATTCCAGAAAGGTTTTGCTGTTTACTTCTCCCTCTCCCACACAACAAAGAGGATGTCCCCATAATATAAAGCACAAAGCAACATTCCCAACTGCATTTTGAGAGAGACTTTCTCTATTTCCCACAGCCTTACTCTTAAGCCCAACAGTTATTGCTATGACCTTTTCAAGACCATCCTGAGTTCCAGACCTTTCTTGTGGTGGCTTTAATTTTTAAGCAGTGGGTAACACACCCCTACACAACAGAGTTGTATTTTCACCTAACAGGTGAAGACCACGAGTCCCCACTGTAATTATATATGAGACAGGTATGTCACTCAGTGAATTACACAGGAGAGTTCAGTTGTAAACGAAAGCTCTGAAACAAACTTGTGTCCTGAAAGATTAATTTGCTTTTGTTTCTAGTCCAAGTAACATATATGTGTGTCCTGGTTTCGTTTGGGCTGGAGTTTGTTTTCTTCTGAGTAGCTGGTACAGAGATGTCTTTCGGATTTAGGATGAGAATGATGTTGAAAACAAATGTTTTAGTTGATGCTCAGCAGTGCTTACTCTAAATCAAGAACTTTTCAGTTTCCCATGCTCTGCCAGTGAGCAGGTGCACAAGAAGCTGGGAGGGAGCACAGTCAGGACAAAGGGATATTCCATACCATAGAATGCCACGTTCAATAAATACACTGTAGTTAGCAGGGAGGTGCTGATCACTGCTTGGGACAGGCTGGGCATTGGTCAGCAGGTGAGAAACTAACGTGTATCACTTGTTTCTCTTCAGTTTTATTTCTCTCTTCTCCCCCTCTTTCATTACAATCATTATTAGTCATTAGTATTACTGTTATTATCATCATTAGTGCTACTAGTTATTTTGTTTAAGCCTGTTCTTGTTTAACTGTTCTTGTCTCAACCCATGAGGCTTACTCTTTTTTCCTTTGATTCTCCTCCCGGCCAGGGAAGGAAGGGGGTAGTGAGTGAGCTGCTTTGTGGTACTTAGCTGCCGACGAGGGTCAAACCACGACAACATGCAGCTCAGTTTCTTTTTTTTTATTTTAGGTTTCTTATGTGGTTTGTGGTTTTGGTGGTTTTCTTTACATTAATTCTTCTTTTTGGCATTAATTCAACTCAGAACTGGCACAAGCACCTGACCTGATGTGAAACAAAGCTGAGAAGTATTCATGCAAGACCCTGAACCTGTCTTCCACAGTGTGTCATCCCGGACATGATGTGCAGACAGCACATATGATATAATGGCACTGAGTTGTGCAGCTGACAGGGAAGTGCAGTGTGACCTCGAGCTCTATTTGACCTTCTAGCAAAGTTCACAAAATTTCAGGAAAGAAAGTGCCTCAATGTTGGAAAACTGCTCATCCACCTTGACAAAAGACAATCCAGTTCATCTCCCCAGCCAAGGGTAATTGCTCCCCTTCTATATCAAATCCTTTAGACTTCCAAAAAAAGGGCTTTCTTACCCAAGATGAATGGTCCGTATGTGTTTCTGAATCCCTGCAGCTGTGCTCAGTACCTTCCCACAGTTTTTCCACAGGCATTTGAACATCACCTTCATCGAGTTCTGAAAATTATGAGTAATGCAACATTAGTTGTATGGATATTAGGAAGGAATTTCTTCCATGAAACTGCTGTCAAGCGTTGGAACAGGCTGTCCAGGGAAACGGCAGAGTCACCAACCCTGGAGATATTTAAAAGACATGCAGATGTGCTGCTTGAGGATATGGTTTAGTGCTGGACTTAGTGCGGGGTTAAGGGTTGGAATCTGACAGGTCTTTTCCAACTTAAACATTTCTGTGATTCTGTAATTCTGTGAAGGTCGAAAAAGCCCCACACTACCCAAAAGAGATAAACAGTTATAAAACACTTTCAAGGTTCAGAGCCTTTAACTCCAAATTTGTAACGGTCTAATAGACTCTTGCCAAGTGTGTCACCATACTGAATTCAAGAGAATCCCAATGAAAAGCTGCAGGAGGCATCTGGCGACAAAACTTTACCTCTCTCCATTCATTGGCAACACTTTTTCAAAGTTTCAGTTCCTCCACCAAGGGAGGTAGATGATATAAAAACTTCCTACACTTCTTTCAAAAAAAGCCTGATGAAGACTTCTCACTTAATGCAAGGCACCTTCTTAAATTAAGGCCTTTCCAAATCAAGCTCTTATGAATGTTTCTGCTCATGATATTTGCAGCACAAAAAAAATACTGTGCCAGAAAAACATAGCTTCTGTTATGTCAATATTCACCACGAGCTGGCACAACCTGCTTTTAGTTCACTCAGAAGTTGCTGTGGCCCTTACTTGGACAAGAGAATGAGAAGTTATCTGTCTGTGTTCAAAATTTTTTAAAAAGTTATAATCTCATTTAAATATTCTTCTAATATTCTTTAATATAACTTCATTGATCCACACTGAGTTATCATTGATTTAGAGCACAGCCAAGAAGGCTATAACTAAGCCAATCTTCAACATTTTGAAGACTCTAGAGAAAAGTAGTCTTAAAACAACACCGATATTACAAACTCTATAGAGATATTTAAAAGCTAATTTTACCCCAAAATGAAACTGATTTTGTACAGTTTAAATAAAAAAAAAGAATTCTAAATAGCTTGTACTTCTCAAAAATAATTTTCTCTGTTATTACAGAACGTATTATTAATACAAGGAAGAGCATCAGGATATTGCATTACTATTCTATAATTTTAGTTACATGTAAGATTAATACATTAATATGAAGCTCAATTGAAAAAAAGGGGGGGAACAAGCACATCCTATGAGTTAAGTACATTTCATTTTGCCTTGAACAAAAGCTGACTTGGTGCTTTCTTCAATTTGGACCTTTTGGAACTGCATGCCAGTAGATGGTTTCAGCATTTGCTAGAAAGATGGTGATTAGAATATAACTTTTAAAAAAAATCTCAGCTGATGGGCTTTTTAAAATACAAGTTGATTGTAGTAGCGTGTTCTCATAGTTACCCTGCAGCCTAACATCTCCTGTTTTAAAGTACGAATGTTTAGGGCTTTGAGATTTGAGGGACCTGATCACACTGTTTGTACGAAAAACTTCTACTTTGGAATAAATCGCACATAAATTGCCTCTTTTTTAAATTTGATAATACAACTAACAGTCAAATAGATACAGAACTTTTTTTCCTTCCCTCAAATGAAATATAATCTATCTAGCAATTCTAATCAATACTTTTCTTACTTTTATAATAAAATACTAAGTACTATTATCAGCTCAAAACCACACAACCAACCATCAACTATGGCAACAAGATGAAGGCCATGCTTATCCCTTACATCCTAGGAATTCCAATATTTCATCATGAACACCATATGCATCTTTATGAACACAGAATGGTTTAACATCCATCCCAAGTTTGATGGTAAAATCAGTCTCCTAGCTCCACTGTGGTTTTGGATTTATTGTCAGTGGTAGGAGTTTGCAAAAACTCATGCGCTTTAACGTAATCGAGTGAAAGCTCACTCAGTAGAAATAAATAACATGCTTAGATTGTTTCCATTTCCTTTCCAAAAATTACCTATTCAGGCTTAATGTTTTACTTAAGAAAATAACGGAACATAAATGGTTTGGTGAGGAATAACTACCTTAGAGGAAACTTTTAAGCAAATAGTAAGGTTACCAATCACTCTATTTCCAGGTTTACTCCTTCTGACTTTTGCAGTGATAAAGAAGAAATAACCTGAACATTTTTGTTTCAGCTTCTAAAGCTGCAAAGTTGTACTCTGATCAAGTACCATGCTGGAGCCAGAATTAAAAAAACCTGCAGGAAAGCAAGTTAATTTATAAAACCAAGTTTGGCATGGAATGTTATTGTTTATCTAAATAAAACACTTGCCATACAAAGCAACATCCCTGTGAACCAGAACAGATAGTGTAATAGACTTATTACATAAAGAGAAATATCTGAAAGCAACTTAGAAAACAATAAAGATGGCAGCTGCAAACCCATCTGTCTCATCACAGCTGAGCAGTAAGAGTGATGCCAATAAGATGAAGGTTAACTGAGAAGTAGAAAGCAAACCAAGATACTTCTGCACTACTACTCCGCCTGTCGCACAAACCCCCAAATTGCTTCTCTCTTTAGTCTAACACTCAGCTCTAACTTCTAATTTATTATAACAAAGGTGACTTCCAAAATACTTTTTTCCTTCTTAGCAAGACGCACAAACATTTTACACCCCTTTCCCATGAACAAGGGAAGAACTGCATGGGTCAGCAAATATGCAGCATCTGGAGCAAGAGGATAAATCTGAACAGGTTTAAACAATCATTAAAACTTCTTCCTGCTGGTGATGAAGCAATTAACTGTCTCAGACTGAGCCAGAAACAAATTCACTAAGGGAATAAATTCTGTTTTTTCTCCTTACAAAAAGCCCTTCTACATCTTGCTATGTAAAATCTGTCCTGTTGCGCTGGGAGGGAAGGAAACTTGGACTAGTGCCATCTCTTTGTTTTCTTTTTCTTCCAGAGAAGCTTGCTGGCTAGCAACGGTGCTTTTTTGGGTTAGTTTTGGACCTTTTTTTTTATGTCATGTTTTATTTAGTCTGCTTTTGCACTCCAACTGAGGATAAATTTGGGTAATACGAATACTGTATCAAAAGCCATCGGGTTTGAGCTCTCTCTCTCCTTTTTTCATTCCATATGTTTGTGCAGAGAAAGCTTCACAGCATTAAGGTATCTGACATGCTGTCAGACAAACAGCACTTTCAGGGAACAAGGAGTATTAAGGCCATACTCAGTTTTTGTGATGACATGTAAGGGCTGCCTGTTGCATCCTGCACACAGAGAATTTGTCAAAGTAGGACAGAAATCCCTTCAATGGCCAGAGGCAACACCTTCTGGAAATCACTCCAGTGTTTTCTGAGCAGGAGGCTCTGTAGCACCTCACCATCTGGCAGGAAATATGTGGTGCTGATGGTAGCATGTGTGTGCAGGAGGTGACCAGGTTGAACAAGACAGTGACTAGGCGAGGTCCCTACGTTAACTGGATGCCAAGGAAAGACACACAAGCAGAGTTATTTGGGTGACTTGTTTCTTTCTCACAATAAAATAAGCCTACCAACATCCTATCTGCCCATAGGTATGAAATTTAATGAGAGGCTAACCTTTCTTTTCCTAGGAATGGGTTCATCAAAGAGAAGGTTGCTTGTTTCACCTTCATCAATACCATCATCTGGCTGGGAAGGTGTCCGAAACACTTTGAAGCTATCAGCTGACAGAGGTGGAGATGGGGTGGATGGGTTGGACTGGTCACTGGGAGCATTCCAGCTCCAGTATCCACTGCTGCTGGTACTAGAAGGCACATATCCTCCTTCTTTCCAAGATCCATTCAGGGATTCTGTCAAGAACAACAACAGCCATCATTACAACACTATCATTGTGATAGGACTATGGGGAGCTCTTTTTTCTAAGGTTTAGATGCCGTGTTGGTAATTAACTATACATTCAGTAAAAAAAGTGAAAGCACTGGATGTAGAGAGGACAACCATATCCATCCCACTGCACACAAATTACATATTCCACACTTGATTTTTACTTTATTTAAAACAAACAAACAAACAACAGCAGCAAAGTATTTTTCTAAAAAGAAATGTTGCATTTGAGAAAATAACATGTTCTGGAGCATGAACAGCAATAAACAGTCAGATATTGCATGCATGATTTAAGGAAAACATTTAAATTGACCTTTAAAGGTCTCTGCAAACCCAAACTATTCTGTGATTCTAAATACATCCTCAGCTTTCAACAGGAACACATGACTATGCTGTAGCATCAGAGCAAGCTCCAAGCCACTATAAAGCCAACAGGAGATTCCCCTGGGAAGGGGACATACACTCTGAGCCCCAGAACACTAAGCAGATCCACAAAACCATGATCATCTTCTCAGTTCTAAAACACCAAAGAAAACCATAGTTACACTCTGTGTTCTTATAAACTCTCAGTACACACGCCTCTGCCTAATCTGAATCTCTACATGAGAGATTGTATCCCTTGGGATACCTCATTTTCCTCATACAGGTTTAAAGGCATCTGGTTTCATAAGTGCAACACCCAGGCACTGGATCACCTCCAAACCTACTTGCTGAAGGAACTGCCTCCTCAGTGCAGCAGTTCCCCTGAAATTAAGTGGTCAGGAGACATTCGAACTAACAGCTTACACTCTGCAACCCCATGGGTGGGAGTAATAGCACTGCCTGTGCAGTCTGAGGCACAGCTTGAGCCATGCTTCCCATGCTGAGGTCCCCAGGCATTGCTGGCATGTCACTCTTCCCAGTCCCTGAAGGGCTTCTGGCAGCAGAGGAGCATGTAGGTCATCAGCTCAGAGAAAGCATGGCCCAAGCACACCCAGGGTGCAGCCACAGGCCGCTCTGCCAGAACCCTCAGGTTCTCACAGGGCTCGGGCAAATGTGCAGGGACGGTTTAGGTGTGGCTTCTCCCTAACTCAGGCATTGGAAGCTTTTTCCAATGACACCGTAGGTGCCTGAGTGTTGTGCAATATCTGACTTTGGAGCTGGCAAGCAAATAACATCTTATCTGCTCATGAAACAGTATTTAAGTGTGAGACAAGTCTTTTCAAGTCAGCGCTTGCCTTTAAGAGAGATGCAGAAGTCACTCCTTCATTCCTTCTCAATCTCTTACAGGTAAATTTAACTACTGATATTGGCAAGAAAGTGAGCAATCAAAAGCTTACCCCCAAACCAACAAATCTTTGGGTTTTTTCTCCTAATTCAGTTGGTTTTGGACAAAATCCATCATGATTAACATCGGCTTCTTAAAAAACCAGAATGCAGTACTCCCTTGAGTAGGCATCAGTACTGATTTACTGATCAGGGCCACACAGCATAAATGGAATTGATCCTACTCCTCCACCCCCAGAGTTCCTCTTTGGAAAAGGACGTACACATTTCTGGTAGCTCCTAAGTTAAAATATGAAAATGCCGTATTTTGTCTCATGATTACAACCTTCCTGTGACTGCAATGAAGGTGGGTTTTGTTTCTTTTAAATATTTGGTACTACAGTCTTGTGCCAAAGCCAAAAAATACATCTGGTATCAACTTGTGACCTTAGCATAGCTTAAAATTTCCACATCTTCAGAAAAACAAAGGAACACACTTTCAACTACTACTTTCTGACAGAGTTATGGTGCTACTTTGTATTCTCAGCATTTATAGCTTCTCCTCACCTTGCTGAGAAAGAGATGTAAATCAAGAACATTTTTAAAGTAGTATGGAAAAGACTGAATGAGTCTGACAACAGGGAAAAAAACAAACACTGGTTCTCATTCATACTAACAAATCTGTCAATGTAAAGAAGTTTAATATACAAATAAATGCAACTTACTCTTATTTTGGGGCTCTTTTCACATTGCTGGAGTTGCGTGAAAGAGAACCAGACCAAATATTATTCAGCTGCAGGGAAACAAGGGCCAAACTCTGATCCAGTTTACATGGGTGATTATCCCCAGGAATTCCAGCACAGATCTGACTTTAATATTAATGCTAATGTTATTTTTTTTAGTTCTAGGCAAAATTCCATTTTTAAAAACAAATGTTCCTTTAATTATACCGCTACTTATTGCCCTTTTTTGGAAAAGCATGTAGAAAGAACTAATCACTAATACATTTGTTGCTCATATTACTAGGATCAGAGCCTAGCCTTGCAACACCAAATAAGCTTTAAATTATCAAGTCTTTACACTTTTATTTAAGTCTTTAGCAAGCCTTGACTCAGGCAAAACTAAGATATTCAGAGAGAAGGTACCCAAAACCAGCTTCAAAATCTTGCCTGTAACTACTGAAAACATGTGAATTACTTTTTTGGGCTAGTCTTCTCAGAATTTGGGAAATAAGCAGCCAAGCTATGTGAAGAAATATCAAAGAGCACTCAGGCTATGCTAAGAAATATCAAAGACAGTTAAACAGCCACCATTTACCTATTAGCAATTCAAAAGGGCTTGTTTGGAAGATCTTCCTAATCGACAGCTGCAGCTAATGTGCACTGCTGCTCCTGACAAGTGTCACCTGCTCAGACTATGGAAGGTGGCAGATAATGCTTTACCCGCAGCAGAGCAGCTCCCCGGGACAGGGATGCAGCAGGGGGCACGTGTGTGCCTCAGCCACACCAAATCCCTGCTTGCCACATCAGCACAGATCCATCTCCAGCTGTGGTTTTGTCTGTGAGCTGAGCAGCTGAAAGCAGGTATGCTTTTACCCTTCTGCTGGCCTTCCCCAGGGGCTGGCAACATCCTGTCCTGAGGCATGACAGGCACGAGGGATGCCACTGCCTGAGGCTTCCCAGGGCTCTTCAGAGCAGTGGTACTCCATAAACACTTCAGGCTTTCATCACTGGAAAGCATACAACCAAGGGCCACGGGTGCTCACGGCCAGAATTCCAACTAAATGAGTAAAACTTTCATTTTCTGAAAAGAAATGGTAAAACCACAGTGTTTGTTCAAAAATGTTTGAAGATGGGGCATTTGCTACGAATTCCTGTAAGAACATCATTTAGTAGATCATGCCTGTTCCCATGAAGAAAAGCAAGTACTCCTCTGTCCTCAATTACTGACAGTAGAAGGACATTCAGTGTTTTTTTGCAGTTAAAAGTAAGAAAAGCCAGAGTCAGACAAACAATGCTGAAGGTACCCTAACAAGGGTGACCTAATTTAAATTATTCCTTAAATAAAACACTACTAAAAATTTGTAACTCAAGTCAATCTTGCATAGATAATTATATTATATTACCAATCTCTTTATTACCTGAAACCTTTTATATTTATTTTCATTTGTGTGTCTTCTGCTATATCATGAATGAAGTAGTCTTTAAAGGGATTATGGATTTAATGGAAGACCATCAGAAATTCACAAAGAACACAGGAACTGAGAGTCTACTCCTACATCAGCAGAAGCAGACCTGTTGCTGTGCAGATTGCTACTGCATGGCCTCTCAGGCAGCAGCTGTGATCTGGCAGTGCTTTGTCTTATTGTGGGTTTGGGTAAAATCTGATCTCATTTCGATTGAGTGGAGGACAAGAACAACTGCTATCGTGATTCCTGGATACAGCACTCAGGACACATTTTAGAGGTGAACATGGTGGTGGTGCCATGTTGATGGTTGGACTTGGTCATCTTAGAGGTCTTTCCCAATCCTAACCATTCTACAGTTCTAGGTCTGTATATGTGCAAATGCAAACAAGCTCTTTGATTAATTGTTTCAGTGAGGTCAGGATCCTTTTTGCAATGCTCATATCCCATTTATGGAATGGTCATCTCCCATTTCGTAAACTGGAGCTGCTCTACAGTTAAAGAAAACATTTTTCATTTCTGCCAATGCTGCACAGAAGACTTTGACTAGGCTGGAGCAAAGCTCAGTATGATTCCCAGCATACCAGAGGACAGCCACTCACCATTTGTCCTCCACCACGGCCACAACTCCTGGAAACAAGCCCCCAGATAAAGGGCCCTGGCACCCCTTCCCGCAGGCTCCAAAGGCTTACCGTTGGGTCGGACAGGAGGGCTGCGGACCAAAGGGCTGGTGGATAAACTGGTGAGTACCATGGCTGCTGTTACTTTATCCATGTCCAGTTCTTCCAAAGATTTCCTGAAACACAGTGAGTGGGAGGCAGGAAACACATCAGCAAATATTTAGCTTTTTTTTTAGGTTTTTTTTTTTTTTTTTTTAAATACCAGCCCAAATCCTAGGCCAGCATAGTACAGTAACAAAAACAAGCCACTGCAGAGAGTTCTCTAAGCTTTGGTCTTCTGGCAACTTGAGCATATCAAGAGGCTTCTATAAGCAAACTAACTCAGTGTAAATAGGAAAAGAAGTGGGAAAAGAGAATATACCTCTGTATAAAATGTTCAGGATTACTGTGACCCTCTAACATTGACTTTGTTCCTTTTTTATTTTTTAGAAATTCAGTTATTCATATTTCTAGAGCCAAGTGTGTTCTCAAGGTGGTTTCTTTTTCTTGGATGAAGACACAGCGATGCAAAATTGGGTAAGATTACTAGCAACATTAATAACATACATTAGTCTCTGTAGGGTAAAGAAAAACCGTGAACTGGAATTAAGGGATGTGAGTTTGTTGCTTCTGCTTAACACTATTAACCTTTCCTTATTCTCTCTGAAAGACAGGTCCTGAATTTTTCCTGATCAGATTATAAACCAAATATTTTATGTAATTATGAAACTGGCATAAAAACTATGCAGGAGGGGTAGGAGGGTGGGGGAGAGGGAGAGGGAGAGAGAGAAAGAAGGCTGTTTAGCAGGTGTGATGGGCACCTGAGTCAGCATGGTGGCACAGTGGCCCATCGCTGCCTCAGCCTGGTCTTGCTGGGAACCTGTGTAATCCAGAGGAGAGGACATGGAAAAGGGGTAGTGAGGGAAAGCAGGAGAAGATTTGGACAATGATGAATGCCACCAGGAACCAGGATTCAGCGATCCATTGCTCAAGGAGTCACGGGGCTTCTTTTAGGCAATGAAGGAATTTTTTTTTTGCCTGTAAAAATTCTATACTATCTTTTGCTCCCAAGAGTAACTCTCTTTCTCACAATGTAAAATTTCTGAAGAGTCAACACACCAAAATAAAACTACCAAACCCACTACGTTTAGCAGACTTTTGCTTTCCATTCTTGTGGGTTGGGAATCGTTGTGGGATTTCCACCGTGTGGGTGGAATCGAAGCAGACAGTTTCTTGAAAACGTTTGCTTTCAAACATATGACTGATCATCCAAAATCTTCTTCTCAATTCCTAGAGATCAAGTTAATTTAGTTCTTACAAAAGGACACTTTTCCTCCCTCTATTCTGTGTTGTAGGACTCCAAAATTGCCTCTGTGCCTTGCCAGGAGCTCTACTGAACAGATTAGGTTGAGTCTAATTTAAGGTCCAAGATAAAAAGTGGTCAGCTACCTGATGTTTCCCATCAACTGTTGGTTGGTAAGTCACCAAGAGGAATAGGATGTGCTGGGTGCACTCCCTTTTCTGGAATCCTATTTCACCCATCAGGTGGAAGGCTCATTAACTGGAAACTATGCTACAATGAAAGGCTCTTGATATTTTAGTGAGCAAACCTTGAACCTGCCCATGAAATAGTTCACAGCTGCTTTCTGGCTGATGCAAGGACCCACACAGATGCTGATGAACACTCTCCCACGCCGCTCAACAGCTTAACTCTCGCAACTGTCTCTTGTAACACATCAGTGCCTGGAACCGAAATGCTGATGATGGTTCCTGCCGCATTCTGATTATATCCATAGAAATCCTTCTTTCCTTCAGCCAAGGCTTTTGCAAAGAGCACAGCAGCCATATGGTCATCATCAAGTACTGGAAAGGTCTCAGATATCTGCTATAATCAGCGGAATCCTGAATCTGTCACCCATCAGCTCCACATGCGGGCAGAACAGTGTTTCACTCAGAATGCCAAAATCCTCTGGGCTCAGAAGACCCTTCCTTGGGGTTGACATGGAGATGCCACACTTTCTCAAGACCAAGACTGCCAGATGATTTTCCAATTACCTAATATCCCAGTATGAAAATCCAGTTTCTGAGAAGGTTTCAGCTGCTCTGTAGCCCACTCCTCCCAGATGACACCAACTGTCCCTATGACTATCCAGTTGTGAATGAACCTTTAATATCTGCATTTCTGCAACATATGAGGACAAAATGAGCACATATGATGGAGAAGCTGATCCCTAGTGTTTGCAATCAGCCTTCCAACAAGGTTCTTCTGTGTGTGTGGCAACAGGACTAACATGTTCCCATCCAGGCATCTGCAGAGTTGCAAAATCACACTACAGCAGTTGCTGCAAGTGTTTGCCAAATAGGTGTCAAGATGTCAGAGTCTAGACCCGGAGCTAATCCCAAAGTTTCCCCAAGTAGTTTATAAATTCAATTTCTTCTAGCTCTTCTGATTTTTTCCTCCCCTCTACAATGACAAGCACTGCTGCTCTGAAAACCTAACCCTTGCTCCAAATAATTTTATAATGTCCCAAAATTGTCAGCATTGGCATCTGTGCCTAAGGTGAAGGTTTTCACAAGCAGGCAAAGAACAGGAAGAGTCATGAGAATCCTTGCCATTTCTAGCCATGCTAAACCACACTCTTGCAATTACCGGAATCCTTTTTTCTACCTGATCCAATTTATCAGTCTAACAGCCCAAACAAAACAAACTTTGGACTTTTTCTCTGCCCATTTTGAATGACAGTCATTTTTACTACTAACTGCTCCTGAACTGCATCCAGCAAACAAGGAACACTCTGCTCGTACTTCCCAGCCACAAGAATTTTAGCAGCTACAAGTGCTGGCTTATGTGACTCTGCTCCATTTTTACAGTTTGGCTCATAAATGTAAACACACATATTTCATATATCACTCAGCCAGTACTGCAACAGCAGCAGCCGCCTTCGAGAGACAGGCAAGGCATAAAACTGAAGACAGGAACCACTTAAGCCATCTGCATTTAGTCAGCATCACATGTTAGTTGATACCTTAAGACTGCCCCAGTACTTTCCAGCTTTCTCTGCTGGAAAGCTGAAGCTGCACACATCTGTTCAACAGCATTTGCACTCAGAGGGGAGAATAACTTGTTTGTTACACATCAAATGTTCCCAAAACATTTATCCCACCATTGCTAAGGCGATTTTCTGGGGACTGAAATCATAAGCCCTGATGTTACTGTTATTAGGTGTAATGAAATTTAAATCAGTTGTAAGATCATCTACTACATCAACTAGGAAGATGTCTTCTTTAATTCCACATCCCAGTCTCCAAATGCCATCTCCCAACTTCTGGATGGATGCACTTGTATTAGCCCGGTCTTCATCTGAGAACCAAGCAGTTTTGGATCCTTACTTTCCAAGTGTTTGTAAATCCAAACACATGAAATAGCCAAATTACAATGAATCAGACGAGATATTAGCAGTACAAGGTACAGATCCTTGGGGACAGACCTTTTACCACCACCCCAGGCCTCTCAGTTTAATGTCTCCCTGCTTCCTCAGCAGGGAGAGTGGTTTCACTGGATTCCTGCAATACACTAATCCAGACAGCCTGGCCTTTAAAAGTGTCCTTTTCTTTAATAGTCAAGGCCAAATCAGACTTGGTTACTACACTTACTTTTGATTAATCCTTTCCTTGACTTTGCTGATGAATTTATTGTTGTTTTAATAATAATTTAACAATGTTAAGCAACGATCTCATTTTCCCCAGTCAAAGCTCTCTACAAGGAAAGGTTTAAGTTCCAAAAGATGAGAAAAAGAGGGTCCAAGACAAGTCCAAGGCTATGCAAGTGTTCCAAACCAATGCAACATCCAATCTCCAACTGTCTGGCATTTCCTCTGTCAGCTCCTGACCACTGTTACCTTTAAAATCCCTGCTAAGTATTATTCCCATCTGGACACACCTATACCACACTTCTATTTTTTCCTCCTATTTTTTTTAACTTGCTCTCAAATAAATCTTTAGAAATACAAATTTTATTCTGGTTTTTAAGTCTTTAGGCTACTCTTTATTACTTGCCTGCAGTCCTTTGTCTCGGATACACTGCATTTCAAGTCAGTACTTTACCCAAGCATATTTTAAGGGTCCTGGAGAATATTCTTAGAGCAGAGAAACTGGTAGTGGTAGCAGGTGCTTTTGATAAAATTGACCTTATTGAAAAACACAACCAAGTTCACTTGAAGCATGGAAAACAAGAATTCATTTTCCCTGCCCACAACTCCAATGCTTTCAGTTAATTCCCTGACCAGAAACCTCTCACTCCAGTGCAGTAATGCTCAAAGCAATGAGGCACTGGTTCACTGTACTGAAAGGGCTCTCCTACGCTCCAGAGCTGCCCCAGCACAGCCTGAGTGTGTGCCAGGCTGAGTTTTCTCACCAGGGCTCCACTCCCACCAGACAATGAGAGGGACAGCACCATCCTGCAACTGGCAGGACCAGGCAGCAAGGGGGTAGAAACTGCAGCACCAGAAGAGCCACAGGGAGGGGAAAGGGAATGATATTTGCAATTACTTCAAGTTGATGTTGGCTACAACAGCTGATGGTTGCAGAAACAACCTTCTTCTCTAGAGTCACATACCCCTACTTTCCAGCATTGCTGAGCCTGCCTTTCCTTATCCTTCTTTCTAAACAATAACCACCTGAAGCTCATAGGCCCTAAACATTCAGATTTACTAAAAGGTTTACATTTTCCTTTGTTTTGGCAGAGTCATGAGCTTATCTATTTCCTACTGCTATCTTCACTAGAGGGACGCGATTAGGAAAAAAAAAACCAAACAAAAAAAACCCCGGTAGGATTGATAAGAAGAGAAGCAGTCAAGCACAAAAATGCTATTATTCCATGTTAACTGGCTACTGTCCTCCACCCAAAATCCAGCTTATGGCACTGGTTCACAACACACCTGGACCTTTTGTTAAGGAAGCACCATATAAATACGTGTGCAGCCTTAAGCTATAACTGGGACAAAATAACAGTATATTTAAATTGCTCTCTCCCTCCCATACTTAAATGTGCTAAATTCTCATAAAGAGACCTCTGAAATCTAACTCTGATCACTTGATTACAGCCACATCACACTGTAATGTCATACCGAGCAGTGCATCAATACTGATAAACATGTTGGTGATGCTTTCAACACCAAAAATATGATTCATCATATAATGAGTCTTTGTAATCAGTGCACTAGTAATAACAGAAGCATTTCTGAAAGAAACAGAAATCCCAAATTACATTCTACAGGTAAAACAAAAATATTTTCATTTTCTTCAATTCAATTAATGGCAAAAGCAACATCCTACCAAAGAACCGGCAAGAAAATCCATGTATGTGGCTGTGACTCCATGTATCTAAAGTAAGTACAACCACTCTTCTATAATGAGTAAAGATCTACATCATGCTACAAAATATTCTTAGTCCATAAAATACTTTGCATATACAATAATACTTGGTTACTAACAACTCAAAATACTGACAGTACAGATAAATAAATGATCTTACTTCTTGCTCTTATGTTTAGCTGCTGATTATGGAGATAAAAAATTACTTACTTGCCAAAGACAAAAACAAAAATTACAGAGAGAATGATCCATATAAATAATTCAAGATCCCCAGTATTCTTTGGTAAAAGCCATAACATTTCACAATAAAGCAAAAAGCAAAGGGAAATATTTCCAAATATTATATTAAATCAGCATAGTACTATAATGATATATCTCAAAACATCGAGAGCATTACTATTCACACGTTTAAAAAGAGAATTGGTGTTTGATATCTGAAGGAGAGATACAATAATAATGCACTAATTAGAAGCTAGGGATTTCTGCCTTTGCTCATTGTGGTCAAACATAAAATCAACATTTTCCACACTAACTTTATATTTGCAGACTAATTCACATGCAGAATGAAGAGCCTTTCTTTGTTTCTGCTGTCCTTGTTATACATAAGCCATTTTTTTTATACTGACAGCTACAAGAAATTAAGATGAAAATCTTTTGTTGTACAAATATAGGAACTTTTCTTCTAAAAAATACATATATACATGAACTTCTCAAGGGAAAAAAAGAAAAATTCACCAAGGGCCACTGCAAAGCTCTCCACCTCCTCCTAGCCAAACTAACAGATTTTGTGATTCAGTTATTCAAAGGACCTTTGGAAGTCTGGCTGGTGTGTTAGAGCTTGAGAGCACTTGACAGAGTTCTCAGTAACTGAGACACTGACTTTCTATTTGGACTGTTACGGCTTAAAGACAACAAAAACTCTCTGCACATCAGTCCCAACAGATGGGAGACATTGATGGAGTGATTCTCGGCAACCTGGAGTAGAAAATATGTTTAACAGAGCTGAAGTGGTGTGTAAAGCAGGCACATTTCCCAAAATCTTTTATTTGAACTTGCGCCTGGAACTGCTCCACAAAGAGTGGGCCTGTCTTTACAAACACACATTTCTTTATTGTCTCCATTATCACTAAAACCTGACAGAAGAGAATCCATTCGTTTTTACAACCGTTTTGTAGATGTAGATATCCAAGAAATTGCAGTATTTGGTTCCAAAGGTTGGCTGATGTACTCTTCCACACACAGGGCTCTCAATTGTCGCTCCCTCTGCTGCTCCTGCCACCTCCTCAAGCTAGAGAGCTTCTGAAGCCAGGTGTGTTCCCAGAGGCACCTGGAGCACCCTTTCCCAGTGCCCTCTCCTCTCTGCGGAGGTACAATCCAGTGATGCCACCCTGGCTGCTACGGAGGCTACCACCACACCAAGCCTCTGCAGGGAGTGCTGGCAGAGGTGCACCAGCAATAAAAAGGATGGCAAATTACTGTGATTTCTGTTGTCTGGTGTAAACACATCCCATGAACATGCTCTGCTGCTGCTGCCCGCTCTGCAATCCAGCGGCAGGAATTTGCCCCCAAAGGCTCCCCAGCAAAGTTTGCTTAAGTTTTGTGAAACAGATGGAAAATGCCTTTTTCATAGAAACTTTTTTATCACTGCTTTTTGAGCAACTTGTCTGACTTCCTTAAAGATAACTGAAATTTCAAACCTATCCATATGGAAACAGCACTGAGCTCTAGATCTTGCTATCTGATTTACAAAATATGGGATACAGGGTGCTGGGAGTGGGGACGGGAGAGGCTGGTTAGTAAAACACTGCTCTCATTATTGGCCAGTGATAAGATCTACAGTTTTAAATGCTCTGCATAAATGGGAACAGTGAGGCAAGACAAATTCCATACTGGGAGATAAGATGCAGTTTAGAGGAACAATTTATTCTATATATTGAAAAAGTTGATCCAATGAATAATTTTTACTTTTCAAACAGCTGCAACCTATCAGGAAAAATTATCTGGCAAAGAGCCCTTGGGGCAATGACTGAAGCTGGAGTATGACACAGAAATTGCTTCAAAACAGAGCGATCAAATAAAGGGTAATCACTCGATAGATTACGAGTGCAAAGCAAAAATTAAATTCAGAAAGGAGTAACAGAACACTGTAGAGAACAGTTATCCCTTATGGTCATCCACAAACCTTGAAGATTTTTGGGTAAGATTTTCTGTTGCATTTTCTCTCCTTTAAAGTCCACTTGCTGATGCAATAAATAACTCTCTGCAAACCAACTCTCAACAGTGCCCTGAAGCAACAGACCAATTATTCAAAATCTTATCCAAAATATTCATGTTCCATCCCTTTTCTGCCTTTGCCTTATGCTACTGTTCTAGCTTGTTCACAGGTACATCCCCACTCATAAATGAGATCACTTTGATAGGGTACTGTTTACAGAAAGAAAACTTCACACTTCTGATACTTTCCTCAGGAAAGGGGCTGGGCCACTTGCTACAATGCCTGCTCAAAGCAATACAAATTACCATGCTGGACAAGAAAAAAGATGGAAAAGTAACAAAACAAAGAGTCCATAAATCTTTCTTAACTTTTGAGAAGAATGATTAGCTGAAGATATCCTTACAGCAGATGCTACAGGAGCTTTGTCTTTCCCGAAGCAAGACAAAATGCAAGGTCAGAAATGTTTTGCTCTTCGTCTTTCTTTCCCCCTTTATCTATTGCAAACAGCATGATTCCCACACTGTATGGATGTCTAATATTCCCAAAGTATGTTTTATAATATTACTGCGTATATACAATCCTAATGCACATCCATGGGTAATTCGTTTAGCACAATTTGGCTCTAAAAAGCTGCTGTAAGTCAAATCTAAAATAATATTTAACTTTTTTCTGCCACACATTATAATTTTTTCTACTAAAATATATATTGATGAAACACTTGAAAAAATCTGCAAGTCCTTGTCTCACCAAATCAAAGAGCCACAGTCATGTTCTGCTGCTACATGTATGTACTAATGTGAACAAGACGGCAAGCATTTTGCTGAAATCAAGTCATTCTCAAAAATGACCTAAGGGTCAGCTTCTGTTTATTGTTAATATTTACGTGCCATTCTTCTTGAGCTTTCCAATTCCTTATTTTTTTCAAGCAAGAAGCAAAGAGAATTGGAAATAAAAAGCCACTGACTCTGGACAATGCTGTCCAGAGGTGCCAGTACTGCTGAAAGAGATATGGAGACTCCAGGCAAGAAACATCTCTGAGATGATCCTCAGCTTCCTGCCGAAGTGAGACTGTGTATCCTGGAGAGTGCAAACATTAAACCATTGTTTCTATGAAATACATAAGCCAAAATGTCACAGCACTGCAAATTATCTTCCAGGGGTTTATTTGCTGTTGCAGTCATTCAGGAGACACACACCATGGTTCACCTCACAACTGGTTGGATTTCTGTCCTTCACCATCAATTAGAAATCTGCTTCAGAACAGGGAAGGCACAGAGTTAGCTCATCTTGCCCTCTCCGCTCCCGACTTCCCTTCATCTCCGCGTCCTTGGACCGGTTCTGCAGGGCTACACGGACAACAGTACCTGTGATAGCTAATTTATCTATGCACACATGTTCCATGGAAATCATCCAGGTACACCTCTCAGATGGGTTTTCTCTCCATTTCCCTGATCATTCTACAAGTCTATGTTCTTCCCTTGTTAATAAGAGTATATCCCTCAAGAGCACAGCTGCTCCAAGTGTTATTTATATGGTCTTGTCCACATCTTCTAGGAGGACAGTATTATTTCCCCATCCCTGTTGAAATCTCTATTATTTGGCTCACAAGAATAGCTCAGTCACCTGTAATGAGCAGTAGGACCCCACTGCTATTCTTTCATTACTTTTTTACAGCTAATGAAAGTGGAATTATTTGAGGTGAATGGACTTTTTTGCTCTGAAAGGGTGATGAAAATGTTTCCTTCTAAATACGGTAACATACACAACTAACATTTATCTTTACATCCACCCTAATTATAGGTCAGATTTTAATGCTGTTTGTCTCTTGGTTTTCATTGTCTCAGGAAAGGTCATTGAGATAGCAGCACTTCCAGATATTTTTCAGGTAGAGCAGGAGGGTGTATGGTACAAATATCAATAACACATTAACTCTCATACTTTATATGTGGGACACTACAAACCGCTCGGTCCAGTACTCCGCAGCCAGCACTGACTGTTTCAAAGAAAGATGCAATAGGGACTTTCCCACTATTAATATATCATTCTATCCCCATGTGAACTACAAATTTCCTTATACTCTGTGACCAGACTAAAAAAGCACAAACGGAGCATTCCAGATATTCCACATCTTCTATCAGCTACGGCTCTGGATACTCTTCATCATTTTCTCCCTCCTCTGTACATCCTCATGACTGGGCTTCAGTCATGTTCCAGGACAGGGAGCACAGAAATCTAGTTACATTATTCAGGAGACAAATACTACTTTGCAGCAGGTTTGATTTAGTTACTTCGACAACTGTTCCATTGTTTTCAAGCTACCAGACATAACAGAAGCTCCAAGCTCATAATTACTTTATTTGCTATGATATTGCCTTCTATCAATTGCCTTTTTGATATGAACATATGCAGGAAGTTCAGAATTTCTTTACATCAAGCTCCTTCCATGTTTATCAAGCCCCAGTTCAGGATACATCCCATTGCTGAGACATAAAGGAGTTTTGGAATGAAAATGTCTCAGTCAGCCAGAGATCCAGCCACTGATTGATGCACTTTGTAGGAACCCACAGTTCTCCAAATTGCACACGAGAGATACAAAGCAAAGCCCCCGAGGCTGTTCCAGGGTCAAGAAACTGCATTCACCAATTTTATGCCATGGTGACTCAAGAGACAAGCTGATGTTCTGACAATACACTGGCAATGTGTTGAAGAGCTAAAGAAGGCCTGAGTCCTTCTGTTTTAGGAAAGAGAGTGCTAGATTACAGACTGAAATAGATACCACATTAAAAACATTGTGCAGTACGCATCACCATTTTGCACACACTCTACATAAACTTGTTTCGGGTGACACATTGTTTACCACTAGGTCTTTCAGAATTTTCATGGAGGTTGCTTTTGTTTTTAATCTCACAATTAAAGATGAGAGGTTTCTGTTGTTTGGTTAGCACCTTAAATTTCAATTTAACATTATGAACTGTGAAGTACCACCACTCCAGGCCTAACCAACAGGGTGTCTTTAACAAGGGCATCTGACCTTAAAACAAATAGTGCACAAAGCCATCTCTTCACTGAACCATCTCTTACAAAGAAGAAATATATTTAAGTCAAACATCCATCTTTCTTCCTGCTTTTTAAACAACTCTTCAAACCTTTCAAAGGTCCTAAATGACTTAATTTCTTCCAAAGGAGCCAAATACAACCTTGTAGATAGCCATCTTCTCATCCCATGAGTTAAACTTTTGCTGCACAGGTAAGAATTGAAGACACTTTAAAAATGATGGATATAAAAACAGACACTACAACAAGATTCGAGAAGATGAATGGACAGGAAGGAAATACCATGGAAGCTTCTAGGCAGAGTAGGACCTACCAGGCATGAGCCAAAGGTGCCTGCCACTACACGTCCATGTTAAAGCATCACTAGGGTTGCCAGCTTTCCATGGCTGAGCTAGCCACCTGCACAGCTGATGTGTGGAGAAGTCGGGGCTTCCGAAGACTCCTGCATGTACACTGTACAGCATGTGCATGTGACTGTCAAAGAAATCCCAGGCAGGAATAACTGCACAAGACTTTAGGTACCTATGTACAGCAGAGTAATATCAATAAGAAAATGAGAAAGTATGAATCATCTAGACTATCTATTCTAGACAGCAGCCAGTGTTCACTGATAACAGATACTAGACTCCATGACCATATATATTTCTTCACCATTCAATGCTAACTACTGTGCTAAAGATGCTCCTCCTTAACAATCTCACCGAAGATGAGTTTAAAATAATCTCCTGTAGAAGGCCCCTCTTTAGTTTGTAAACAATTAAAATTGTTTCTGTACTTCCCAGTTCAGGATGTTCTCCTAGGATACCATTTTCTAACTGACATGTTTGCAAGGAGCAGTGGTGGCAGATTAGTCATAATTTTTCTTCATTCATGTAGGATGTCAAAAACTACAACACTAGACCCAGAGTTTTGCTTTTAAAGTATACCATGGGTACCTGTCCCAGTGTGAAAAGCGATGCTTCACACATAAATCTGGTGACATTGCAGCTGAGAATGATCATTCTTGCTGCAATAACATGAACTCAAAAGGTTTGTCATGGTAGGAAAAACATACACTTTGCATTACATTGCATTAAGGCCATCAAGCAAGATGCCACAGTTCCCTTATATGACATGACTACTGCATCTATATCACACCTTCAAATCTATCTTAAACTAAACAAGCATTTCACCTTTTATCCCTCCACCACCATTTAAAGCAGATTTACTCACTTAAAAACAGTTCTAGCATCCAAAAACCAGTAGCATGAGTGATGATTCGTGACAATTATGGATATACACAGCGGTTTCTCTTTAAAGCTACCAGGAAGTTATTTAATCCCTCACAAAAATGCTGAGCTCTAGTTTCTCATCTCTAATTCCCTTCTTTGAGGAAAGTGAAAGCATTGCCTTTTTATGGAGAGATGTCAATGAAACACAAAAGAAAATACGGTTTTCTTATCATAGAATCATGAAATGGCCTGAGTTGGAAGGGACCTTATAGTTCATCCAGCACTCTTGCCATGGGCAGGGACATCTTTCACTAGCCACGTTGCTCAGAGCTATGTTGGTTATGTTTTTAAAATACGTGCGACAATCCTGGGGGAACAAATTGGACCTGAAGTTAGAATCTGACCCTGTAACTGAGACAACTGCAACAATATCAAGTCATCAAAAAATAATGGTTACACAGTCAAGCACTGGGTGGATAACACACAATTTGAGAGCAGGGGAAGGCTGATATTCAATAACCTCCAAGTGGCAATATACAAAATACCATCTGAAGTGGTACAGGATGCCTCCAGAAAAAGCTGGAGGCAGCAATTATCACATATGGTTCTATTGGGATGGTAGGAGATTTGGGCAAAACCGGTCTGCAAATTATTGCCCTCCCTGCCATTTGTTTCCAAGCAGTTTACCTATGATCTGTAACACCATTATAGGAAACAATAACCAAAATACATATTTACATTTTGAGTGAAATGAAGGCAGAACTTTATAAAAAATTGAAATATATGAAAATAAAAATGGGTTTAGAAGTCCAATGAAGCTTATTTTTGGTAAAGCATTGTAAGCATACAAGACGATCAATTTAGATGGAATAATACTGAAGGGAGGTATCAGGAATATTTATAAGCATTCCTGATCTAAATGTTTTTTCAAGATGCTTTTAACATTAAACATTCATTGTGCTATATAATATGTTTGCTTCATGAGTCCAGGGGTGGGCTTTTTGTTGTGTTTTTGTTTGGTTTTAATTACTTAAATGCTTTGTATTGAAAAGAATGAAACCACTGACACAATATATGGTAGCAGAAAAATGCATCTGGCTTAACTCTGCTGTCATCTTTAGTGTTCTTGTTCTGAATTCAACTTTTTTTTTATTACAAGAAACTACCAAAACTGTGGCCTGCATTTATCAAAGGGAAACTGAGAATACAAGGCCCAGCCTCTGGCTAGCATGAGGTCCAGCTTGTTCCCCAGTTTGTTCTGCGAGGTAGAAACACTCTCCTTAGTAATGTATGTATTTGTGCTAGTAGCTGTTTATAAAGCCACAACACAACAGGGCTGTACAGACTCAGTTGCTGAATACATTCTTGTAGTTTTCAAATTACATAGCAAAACGAACCCACCATCTTTCAAAAATATTATTATTATTATCATCATCATCATCTAGGAAAACAATGCTCTAACAAATATTACAAATGATAATTACCATGACATAAAATAGCCAGTCACTTATTGTGGGTCTGGTATTATGCTCATGTCATCCATTCTCAGACTTCCATAAATTACTGCTGCTGCTGAGAGAGGTACGAGAACAATTGTAATGGTCACCAAAAGGACTCACACAAAAAATTAACTTCATTAACACCTTCACCACTTTCCATACTGTCCTATACAAGTAGTATTCTGTATTAAACAGATGCATGTTGTAAAAATCTACCAGTCTTACTGAAATGTCCATCTTACAGTTGATACTACTAACCTTATTTCTGTTTCCATCAATCAAAGACAACACAGACTTTAATGACACAAAGTCATCATTTTCCATTATAGAATTCTCTTCTTCCTCCCAGAAAAAGGAGTGGACTCTTTTCCACTATTAGTCAACAACGTACAACACTTTCCATTTTTTCTTCTATTTTCATACAATTTGCAATGGCCTAACGGTCTAGTTTCTTTGTCTTCAGATCACAAATGTAGAAGAGGCTGAGCATGTGGAATGCTCCACACTAATGAATGAGAGTATTTATAGTCACAGAGGCAATGGCATTTAAACTTTTCACTAAAATTATTTAAAGAATTCTCTCTGCACACAACAGAGAGAATGGCACCTCTTTCCTTAGAATGGAGTTTCAGAGGAGCACTGGTATTAGTTTACTCTTAAAATCATATCCGCTAGAGATATGGGCTTGGAAATCCGGGAGAACAGCAAATGCAGCCACATCCCATTCTGCACACTGTCAGGCAGACTGTCCATGGTTTTCATAAGTTCAAACATCCTCCCCCTCATCTTAGTCCCTCTGTGATGCTCTGCTCCAGTCTTTCCACACTCCCTTCCTGACACCAGACTTCCCCTACTATGCCTGTCTTTTGCAACAACCATCAAAGAATCTCAGGGAAAAGAAAACCCCTACGATTTAATGAAAACTCTGAGGTTAAGGCAAATAAAGACATTAACAAATAAATAAATCTTTTCATAAAACAGATGGAAAGGAGAAGCTTCAGCCTGCAAGCAGCTGGCAGTGAGAGCTTGGTGCCTGCTTAACATCTGCCTTTATTGAGTCCTCTCTGCAGTCCTGGACAACCACAGCCTCCTCCTTGCTGCTCTCTGCGGAGCCCCCAGTTCGTGTGTTAGCTACTCTGGACAAAGGAGATGTGGCCTTCATGGAGAATGAGCTTTTCCTCTGTGAGTCACTGAAAGCAGCATTCACCTGACAGCAGGTTTTAATACAATACAAACATGAGCACTTCCACAGACGGATTATATGACTATCCTGTAGATACACTACATTGTATTTTGTGCAAGCTGGAGCACTGCAGCTATACACTATCTATGCAGAACACTGCTGCAGTGTGAAAATTTACCAATTTTATTTAAGAAATAAGCTATCTTTACAATGTCCATAATTTCTGATCATTTTTCCCCCAGAAAAATGAAGGTGACTAAATTTACTCTTTTTCCATTGCACATCTCAATACAGATGTAAAAACTGCAATGCAGCTGCAACTCTCCAGTGGAGCTGATGGTAGTCTCATCTCTACCATCGCCCTTTGGCTTTTTAAAATAGATCAGCCATGTAATTACTCTCTCTTACTTCCCTTCAACTACCTTTTCTTACAAACACACAACCTTGACTCTTTTTCCCTACCAAGCACAACTCAGCAGGTCACTGCTTCTCCCAGCTTGCTTAAGGTATTTTTTGCCTTATTTCACCTCCAGCACAAAGTCCTCATATAACTTGACATTAAAAAAAAAGATGTAGGTAGGAAAGTATTCCTGGATCCCCAGTATGATCTACCTGACACAAGTAACTATGAAGATGTGCCTGACAACTTGCCCAGCAAAGAACTCCTCCCCTGAGCAGTGGGAATTATTTTCCATCCTCTATGAGACAGGATTTTGCTGTTTGCACAGCAGATCTAAGCAGATGAGGGAATTTAGGCCAGCATTTTTCTTTACAGCATGCTGGAAGTAAGGAAGCCCAAGTGATACCAAGCGTATCTTAGCAGGGTGTTTCCTTTTTTCAAATAAAGATGATGCTCCTCTTACAGCCTGGATCATTGTGGCTGCAGCTTCAATAGTAGGTTCAACTCATGCCTTGACCAGCATTATCACAAAGGTATTGATCTCTGACAGCACACACAGATCCCTTCCTAAAATATCTGTGTGCTCCAAACGGACAAAAGGAACAAAACTTCTTGACCTGGGACTTTGAGAACCACAGGTCTTGCAATGTGGTCAACCAAAACTGATTAAAATCGTATTTGTGACAAACAGTCCAGAAAAAAAGAAGGTGGCACTTCTGTGCTTCAGGGATGACTGTTAACCTTGAAGAAATACATGGCAGAACCACTGACTACAACAGCTGGACATTTTAACTAATGTTGTGATAATGTACACAATCAAACTGGGACAAAATGGGAACAAAGAGCACATGTGCATGTGCACACAAAATTTAAAAAGTACAATTTTACCACTCAAATTCTTTTTTTGTTGCTGTTGTTTCACATGTCATACTTCATCCTCTTGTGTAAGACCATAGCGTTGAATTTTTTATAAATTGATTACATATAACAAGAAAAAGAATCATGCACCCGATGTATAGTTGTCCTTCACTATAAAGGAGTTATCTTAAAAAGATAAGCACTAACTTTAAAAGCTGGAAAAAATATCACAGTTACATGTTTGTGTCTGCATATGATCCACAATGGATTTCCTAACAAAAGATATTCAGCTATAAACAGCAATATGCAGAGCATGATAAATCACTTTGAAGCAAGCATCTGTAATGACACAGCCTCCAAAGAACATTTCACAAGTAAAAGTATTATTAAAACAATAACACACGCTTCCAGACTGATTTCTCTTGGTCTCGATTTGCAACCAGGGACTTGTTTTGAAGATTTGAAGATAAACTCAAGGGCAGATTCAGCTTGTGACAGTTTCCGTACGCCTGCTCTCCTGCCTGCCCTCCCTGCTCACTGCTGCGCTGAAGGGATGCTCTGTCACAAGGGATACATCAACCAGCCGACCAGCAAGGCTGTTATGCAACGCGTCCATCTGTGGCTCCTCTGCTGGCATTGACTGCTCGCCTTAGGAAAGCCAAGAGTGTCAGCAGCCTTGCTTTGTAAAGACTCTCCTTGTTCTTTAAATAACTCCAAGGATGGCGTTTGTGTGACTCCTTGCTGCCATACCTGGCTCATGAAGAGCAGCGCATGGAGTCCTGGCAGTACAACACCAATTGCATTGCCCCTGGGACTGCAGTACTGGGAAGTGGGAAAATCCGGCCTTTCCAAAGCAGAAACCCAGCAAAAATACCCAAAAACCCTACAACACCCAACAGAACAGGAGGTGAAAAAGCAATGGCTTCATCCCTGAGCACTTTATTTTGCCTGACTCTTCATCTAGACTGACATCTGATGACCAAACATAGCTCTGGCTGAGCAGAGACCCAGCCCAGGAAGAAAAAGAGAAAGCTGCTCCCTCCTGCTCCCACTGGTCTGTCAGCGGCCCAAGCACGCCAGCATGGGAATGTCTAAGACTCCCACTGGTTTGAACTGGTCTGGTTTCTGTGATTCTGCCCAGATAATGAAACTGCTGGTACCCACAAAGATTTGTCCCAAATTTAGTGGTGTTTAACACACTAACTAAACACACTCCTAAGTAACACCTACACCTTAGTCAAAGGTGAATAATTAAAAACCAATTATTTTCAACTGGATAGTGCTGGGTGCAAGCACCGTCAAATATACTTTAAAAAAGAAAGAAAAAAGCATTGGTCAACTTCTGTAATTCATACCTTCCTTCAGCGTACCTCATTCCCAAGCAACACACCTGAGACAAATTTAAACATCTACCTATTAATGTGAGAAGAGACAACTGTACCATAAGCTACATGTGTTGGGCTGTTTAAACAGATTCATGTGCTGTCAGCTTCAGCAGACAGATGTTATTTTGGTATCCAGACTCAAGAGGACCATATCTGAACCATCTTAATCACTTGATGATCAAAGACCCATCGAAAATATTATCTTTTCAAAATACTTCATGAAAATCGAAAGCAAAATAAAATTTTGTTGTTGCATTTGTGTCCACTCATGCTGCTTCTAGAATAAGCAGTAATTTAGGACACACAACCCAGCACAACATCGTAAGGACCAGTTTTTCAGAAAAATGTTAAGGTGAAAACTTTCCAAAAAATGTTTAAAAAAAAAAGTCTGTTGCAATCAGTTGTTGCAATCAGACAATGTGATCAACGCAGCTTCAGGGATCACTCTTGAATCAGAGATGTGTAGAAGTAAAACTGGCTTCACATTTTAGCCTAGAGGGCATCTGAGTTATTCAGGGAAGCCCAAATGTCTAGCACAACTCTGCTGTGGTATTATTGTCATGGTGAACAGTCAAGATTTCAGATAAATCGAATGCAGTAATCAAAAAAGCAATCACAGCCTTCATTTTTTTTATTATTCTCCTAATTTTTTATTCCTCAAGAATAAGCAGTTTCTTTCTCAGTTGATTTTTTTTAAAAATGCCATTATTGAAAGAATCCAAGAAGATTCACTGGAATCAGAGAATATCCGACTTTAAAAGTTGCCTTCACATAAACTTTCACAAGTAACTTAAGTTTAGAGTATAATACAGCAAGCAAAGGCTGTATTCTCACTAAATATAACATGGAACAGTACTTCTATAGTGTGTGCAGTATGTCCTCTAACACTGCAAAACGTTTGCAAAAGTAATATCCAGTATTTCTGAGCTGTTATGAGTGGGTTGGGGGTTATTACAACATCATTTATGAAAAGGGGCATTTGCTTCACAAACTGGTAGAACTGTAATTAAAGAGAGAGACTTTATCTAATGATTTCTGGCACGGATGCGTAACGTCTGTTCCCAAAGCTAAATCATGGGGACAGAATCTGTGGGGTCAATATTTATTTTTGTTAACTTGAGCCTCACTTCAGCTTCAACTTCTAC
The DNA here is from genome assembly GCA_036785705.1 of Acanthornis magna. NCBI lineage: Eukaryota > Metazoa > Chordata > Aves > Passeriformes > Acanthizidae > Acanthornis > Acanthornis magna. The sequence goes on from JAWUZG010000063.1 coordinate 25,510,153, forward strand.
GAACAGAAGTCTGTAAAAAACAAACATTTAGAGAAGCTTTTTTGCAGCCGGAATTTTAACTCTACTTTTAAATAAAATTCTGCTGTATCTATTTTCCCAACTTTTTTTTCCCATGGAAGGTTTTGTCAGACGAAAATCGTGCATCTTAGAAGATGACACTGCAAAGCTACATCTAAAGTCCAGAGCATTTCAGCACACTTACTGCCTGCATTTTTCCACATTAGATTGCTGGGAGAAATCAGTAGCTGAAATTTTGTTCCAGTAGCCCACAGTCCTCTATACTAAACAAAAACCAGACATGATACAATGCATACCCTTTTTTGCCCCCATACTTGCACTCAAGAAATATTTCAGTAAGTTATATGTTGCCTTTTTCTTCTCTTAGTTAAGATATAATTTGACAAGGTGAACCTCAGCTTGCTAATGTGCAATAGTACTTGACTGCATAATGCTTTTTAGAATTCATTTATAGTGGTGACAAGAATACAGTTATTGGTGGAAAGAGGAAACAAATACCTGCTCCACTCAGAAATCAGCTGACAGCCCTGGTGAGCTGCTACTTGACTTAATTTCCATTAATTTTCCTCTGAAGAAACTCCCAGCAGGGAACACAAAATATTCAACAAGAAGTTTCTGCAAATATTTGGCTCCTTTACCCAAGCAGTCCTTTTTCCTGTGCTGTTTTTAAGGTAAATGTGCTAAAATCAATGTTTTGCATGACTGGCTATTCCAAGCCTCATGTAAACAACCAAAACACAGGGTACCACCAGTGCACTGCATGAAATGTTTTAAGAAGTTCCCAAATTAAAAAAAATCAAATGGTCAGCTAATGAAAACTATATATTTTCTTCCAATTGTCATAAATATCAAGCATCTAATCCTGTAAAATTTTGTTTGCACCAGGAATTCTACCAAAATTAATGTTTTCTTCCCCCTCTAAAACAGAACCTCCAACAACCCAGAAAATGCCTGTTTGGCATTTATTATAGGATTAAAATGCATTGGTATTATGACTTTAGCCCTATAAAAGGGAGTTTTATTAATTACTTCAAATTTATTTATTTATTTATCTATTTAGGTAAATGAAATGCGGAATTAAGCGACAGCTGAGTGGATAAATTGCCATGCATTTCTAAGCTAGGTAAAAACACTCTCATTAATTTAAAACGTCATTCTGGAAACCAAGTACTAGAAATGGCCACATGAAAATGTGCACGGTCAGGTCACTCTGAAATAATAGTTTTCAAAATGTGAGCTCCTGAAATAATAACTAAACAGGAACACAAGTTAAAATACATCTGTACAACAACATTTATTCATTTATACACACACATATACAGGTCAGCTCCAAGTCAGCAAGCTGAGGTCCCCCCAGGTAAGATGTTTGGTGCTGGGGAGAAGGCAGCACAACAGCACCACTGCTTTCCATTAACATCACAGCTCAGGATTAGGCCCAGGCAAGAGACCACCAGACACAATGCCAGCAGACAAAGCTCAAACTTGCATCTCCCATCTCTCAGACAAAGCACTTACAACTGCAGGAATTTGGAGATCTCAGCTGCACCCCTGGAAATCAAAGTCCAGCCTTGAATTTGAAAACTCTGAGTTTGTTAATACAGGAAACCAAGTGGTGGTTTCCCTCCTTGCACCCTCAAACCCATCTTCTCCCATTACACCTATAGTCAGCATATCTTAAAAAATACAGTACAACCCAGAAAAAATATTCAGGTGGCTTTGGTAACAAATCTAGGACATCCACACCTGTATTTAAGCTCTTACAGGTAGTAAAATACTGCCTCCAGCTCAATTATTCAGCTTCCTGGATACAAAAAGGGTATAGTTGAGAGCACCGATTATTCTCACTCTCCTGTAAGCCACTTGCAATCACACTTGATTTGTAGTTTCCATATGCTTAACTACTATAATTGAAGCATGCTTTTTAGTCACAGTTCTGAGACCAATTTGTATCTTTATCAAGGCTAGCAGGGAAGCAGCACTACCTCTCCTTCTGCATCCCCCTGCTCAAAGCTCCACATTTTATTCTCAATGCCTAGAACTGTGTGGTTGCTGGTGCAGCACCCAGGGCTGCTCCAGCTGTAGGATCTGCAATAGAAGTGCTGGTTTCTGTCAAGAAACTCTTCTCTCACAGAAGCCTTTTCACATTTGGAAACAAAATGTCTTTAACACATGAGTAAATTTTAGAATCCACTGCCATAAGCAATAAGTGTAAGTATTATTTTAAAACACTCCTTTTGGGTTTTTTTTTTTAACCAAAATACATGAGATACATGACACTAAGGTTCAGTTAAAGGATTGGTTAGAAATACATGCAAAGCTGTCCGACACTGGGTGGGATTCAGGTCCAGATTAGGACACCTATATTTATATATACATGTGGGCTATATGCCTGCATTCCTGTTACTGTCAACAGAAACCTGGTCATAATAATTAGCAGAACACAAAACCAGACACCATCAGCAGGGTTAAGCGTGGCCTTCCCTAAATTTAGGTATCAAGCATCTTTGAGATGCTCAAGCATATTCTCCCCTGCCCCCCACAGTCATTAGCTGCTGTAGGAGTCACATCCAGAGCTCCACACAGGCATGTCAAACACCTGATGCCACCTAACATGGCACTGGATGTTTGTGTCTGGCCAACTCTTATCTCCCACTTGGTGTTTCCTTCAGGGTAAGATGAACTGACCTCTAAGTCAAATGGTCACTATTGAGGAGATATCCTGACCACAACAGGTTACACAGGACACTTACATTCAACCCTCTGAAAGGAAGATCCCATTCTTAATTAGGGTTTTCAGTATAGCAAAATAGTTGCAACATTGCATACAGAAATGCAAAAGAGCAAAGGAGTTTGCGCAGCATCAGCTACACCACCACAATCAGCTGGTGCCACCAATTCAGTAGTGAAACACAGAGCAGATTCTCCTCCTTTGTTACTCCTGGAACCAACAGCATCCCCAAGAGCCTTTCAAGGCAACTTTACAAAACAATTAATTAAACTTTACTTCCACTAAATCAAGGTGTGGGTTTGTCTCAAAACTAAATTTGGGTAGCAGGCTTAGTTTTGCTTTTGTCTCTGAATTCAAAGATTAAGTTCATCCTCGAGCACAACTGTATACAACACGCTGTAAAATACTGGAAACTAAGAAGTGTTTATTGAAGATTACATTTTTTACAAAGGGACATGCTGGGTTGTAATGCTGAAGTCATTCTGAGTTCACCCCTGTATAACTGTATTTTGGCACTGCTCCCATTCATGGTGTGAAATTAAAGATTACTATTCTGAAAGTATACAAACTGGCATAGTATGCAATTTGTCTGTCACAGATAAAGCTGACTATAAGGAAGTTAGCACTCAAACTAGAGTGCTAGCAAGACTATTTGCTTTTCTCCAGACTTTCCTAATGCTCCTGGAGTGGGAGAAGGACAGGGAGCACTAGCAGGCTCTCAACTGAAGCATTTTACAAGCGGTGAAGAGCCGTTACATGCTGCCCATGCTTCTAGAATATTTTCATGAAGTTAAAAGATGTCCCGATTCATCATCTGTTCAAGTTAGAGAGACTACAAGAATTACACCAAGTCCTTCCACACCTTCAGTAGCAGAATTTTTTTGGAAACCTACCTGTAGTACTGTATACAGAGAATATTCTTCATTATATTCTTTGTTTCAGAGAATAGGATAGCTAGTGCAGAATTGCCATGCTCTAACAGGCTGCAGTAATTTTTAGAAAACAATTATTGTCTTACTGGGCCACTTTTTGATGAACTGACTGACAAACCAGTTTGGCCTTTGGACTGAGTTATTTCCTCTAGCAACAAGCTTTTTAGTATTATTGCCCAGCAAAACATTCATGTGTTTCTTCACTTTTGGGATATTCAGGCTCTCCCCAGACCTCAAATGCAAATCTGAAAGGGGGACACAGTGATTTTTTGGAGCAAACCCACTGCTCACTCATATTCAAACCCAACCTCTACTTAATTTCAGGTTTCCCTGTACTTGTATTGCTTACTGTCCTACAGCTACCAAGGCAGATGCATCTACAAGAAGTGGCTAAAGTGCCTTCCATCAGGAGTGAATAATCCTATAAAGCTGTTACAGAAAGCAGCAATAGAGTTAAAAGAACAGAAGTTCACCCCATCCTCATCTCAGAAGGTAGGTGTTGCACTAAAGGAGAAGGTACAAGGTACCTACAAGAAACCAATGTTGAAGACTTATCTTGCTTCTTAGAGAAGTCCTGAAGTATTTTCCAGATGCTAGGCACAATTTACCCTTTGAACATGACATCTCAACCTAGCATCTTAATGTTTAGAAAAATCTGTTGAAACACATTTCTGAGGAGAATTTCACTGAATCTAAGTATAAAAATGCACTAATACTTCTAGCCTGTAGCCATGCAGGAGACAGAGCAGAGCAGATGCAGTTCCCAGGTACTTCATCTAATTTTCAAATAGCTGCTCTGACCCATCAGCAAAATGGCATAGCTTCTGACAAATACCCAGACTGGATCTTGAGACATTTTAGGAAGTTAATTTCCTTCACAGTGGAAGCAGAATTTTAAATTTTTTTTTTTTTAATTTGTGTACGGAAAAGCCTACTCTATCAAACACAGTCAAACTCCGTAAAACACTGAAAGGCAAACCTATTTAGTTCACAGATGCTTTCTTGTGGGTTATTAAAAAAAAAATACAAGTCTTAGTGTGGACTCTAGAAATAGAAGAACATGCTTGTTTTTTTCTAACAGCCCGAGTGTTATATTTAAATTCCTATTCATAAATAAAACCCAATTATTGAGAAGAATAATACAGCTTTGCCAATGTTACACTGCATGTAAACAAGAAACACATATACATACACACATTAGGTCTACATACCCACCTTTCACAAAAAGGCAACTCAGATTTCTGCTTAAAACTAGTTAAGGATCAGGAATGGGGGATAAAAAAAAATACCTGCTTATCCTTTTGGGAATGGTAGACATGCCATTCTCTAACAACATTGTGGAAGCAAAATAGAGTTCACTCTTTTGTTTTGCACTGATGCTTGTTTTTATTTAGTAGAAGCTCTCATAGGTCTTTAAATAATTCATAACGCAGTGCCTGTTGTTGAGTTCAAGGAGGGAGCCTGGAGAATGTTAATCAAATCAGAGATGAATTGGCACAGCTGTAAATCTGCAAGGCCCCTCCCCAATGAGCTCATCCCCTAGCAGTGCAAATTAGAATGACATCATGCTTGCAAAGCCACGGGTACACTCACACTGCTCCCTGTCTCCTCCTCCCCACACAGGATTTCTCCTACTTTTTCACGTAGCTTTTTTCCCCAGAAAGATCATTATAGAGGTATATGCAAGTAGAAGGAACAGAAGCTGGAGAACCTGCACTAAAATCATGGGGTTTGTCCTCATATCTGTCACAGCTCCAGCACAGACACAAAAGATACATCTATTTAAAGAACGAAACTGCGTATTTATCAGACCAGCTGAAAAAATACTTCAAAAACATTAGAGACATGCCTCTGAATAAGATCCACAAGTGCTTTTCAAAGGATCACTTCTACTTGTTTTCTCATTGAGCATGCAATTTGATGACCTTTGGATCACAAAAACACTCTCAAAACCAGGTCTCAAAGAGGTGTGTTTGTAAAAGAAAATGTTCATACAGCCATGCTGCCAGAATTTCTCATTTCTCTAACCCTGTTTCAATTAGCCATAAGACACTTAAAGCAAGGATATAAAAACATGCAATACAGATGAATAGTCAGAACCTATTAATAAAGGGTAACAGACAAACTAAACAGTAAATAAAAAGCTCACAGACAGAAATAATGAATGGGAAAGAAATGCTCCAAGAACAATTTTGATACTAACCTGCAGAAATCTGAAGTGTTTTCCTATTTCTCCATTGACAGAAAGGCCAGCTGCATTTGTTTACTCATGAATATGTTAGCCCAGGTCCATAACAAGCTTAGTAACTTCAGAAAGTACAGTAAGCATTAATATTAACAAGCTCATTTAGGTCTTTTTCATACTCTTCAATAATTAAAGTTATTATTTACTGGAGAAGTTTATAAAATTACTGATTGCAGTAGAAAGCCCAGCTTGGCTGTCTGATGCAGTCAGCATACCACTCAATGAAACTAAATTGGAAACACCTCTCAGTCTCATAGCATCCACTGGTCTGGTAAACAGCCCATGCAAAGATCAGGTTTCTTTCTTTGCACCGACTAAGGATATACTATATTAACTCCCATATAAGAATATAATGGGGAAGAAATATAATCTAGATAAGTTTTTAAACCCTATCATCACATATTCCTCAAAAAACACAAAAATATGCTTTCCGCAATTTTGGAATCTTACCTTTTTTCCCTGTTATAAAGGTCTTTATAACACACAACTGAAGTTAACATAATCAAAGCTAAGTAATGTCATTTTAACATGCAGTATCACCTGTCTTTCAGTCCAGATCAAAACCGAAGTTTCTGCTTTGTGTGAGAATGACAGAATGTTGCTGCAGGAGGTTTACAGATTTGCTAGTTTTATTTCCAAACTCCTGGATTTTCTGTGCTTCATGTTGCCTCTTGAACTATACTCTCTAAAATCCACAGTTTGGAGAAAAAAAACAGGCACACAGCGGATTCTCAGTAATATCTGAAGAGCTTTGCAGACAGCAGCATTTAGGAGAGTTGAAACAGGCCTCTGAAGGAGAAGAGCGTAGCTTTTTAAATGCACGGAAAAAACAGAAAATGAGAAGAAATCAAAGCCAGACAAGCAACAGAAGCAGCACAATTGACAGTGATGAAGGATGCATGGCAGCAGGATGCACCCAGAAGTCATTACCACACGGCCTAAGCCAAGATAAAAGATGCACCACAACAAGAGGGGTCTCCCAGCCACACAGGAATCATGGCTACTCCCTGGGGAACACAACTGGGCGGTTTTCAAAGTGTTAGAAACGCATGAGAAGCGTTTGAAAAAAACCAGAAGGAATTGGTTAGATGTCACACGAAGAGGAGCTGCAGAAGGGCAAAGGACCATTACAGCCTGACACAACCTGCCTGGTGCAAAAGCAGAGGAAGAAAAAGGTCTAACTCTAAGGTTAGAGGACTTTTTTAGCTTAGAGAACTTCAGTACTATAACTTTGCATAGCATTTTTAGTGTTGAAGACAGTGGTGTCATTCCTGGACTAGGACCTTTTTCAGATACCAACAGAAAAACAAAACTGAAGAGGTTCTTTGCTCAATAAACTTTGAACTAATTTTCCCACTAACAAGCAGGACGCCTAGTTATTCCAAACTAATACAAGTCCCAATTACATTTTCAGCTAGGAGATTAAGAAACCTAAAATACATACACCTGGAAAATACTAAATACATTAACAAACCCATACTTTAGCTACAGCACTGCAGAGGTTAAGTGCTACTACACAACACCAAGTCCAAGCAAAGGACTGCAAGAACGCTATAGTTCTGACATTCTCCCGCTGGGGTTTATCCATCAGGTGGGACAGTTCAAAGCTCTTTTGGTGAGTGGCAAGTGAAACATCAGTCTCATTTCACAGGAGGGCAAAGTAAGGCAAGGCCTGACCCTCTCAGAGGGGAAATTTCTGTACGACTTCGGGCCACGTACAAACAGGATGCCATAAAACAGTGCCTGCACAAACACTTAGGCTATTCCTTCAATCTCCTGTTTCAAAGAATCCTGCCTATGTAAACAGCTGCACATTGATATGCTCAAGATTTCAGAAAATAAATTTCAGCAGATGAAAAAAAGCCAAAACATTCCTTCTGATCCTAGTGCAGATTTTGAATCTTGTAAACAGACTCCGTATTATGAAGAATTGTTTGGAAATCTCCCATGTTAGCATCAAAGACTTTGGCAATTAGCCCCCAGATCCAAATTCTGTAGCTTCATTCTACCACAGTTTGAGGATACATACTTATCCTTCAGTATTTACTCTACTTATAATGTCAAACAGCTTGTACCTCTCCTTCCTCCTCGCTTCCCCCCTGCTCCCCAAACTGGATGCTTGGAGTTAACTTGGGACAAAGTCTAACCAGAAAGTTTAGATGAAACAACAGACAGATTGATCTCTCTATGCTATTACTTTGCCCCAGAAGATGGTAACAAAATGTGCCAGTAATGCCTCTGCTTAAAACCAGAAATTTTAGATTTGTAATTAAAAAAAAATTAACCTAAGCTCTTCCACATTTTGTTTCCAACTGCACAAAACAAATATTTAATGCAATTCAGTGACTAATGGCAAAAAAAATTTAGCCCTTAGTGCTTGATAAGCCACTCCAAGCAGAAAATATATACATGAAATGTTACAATATGGAAAAAATCTATTGACATAGAAGACTTTTTATTTCTGTGGCTTTCAAAGGATGTACAGAATGACATCCACTTGGATAGTCAAAATGATAGCTGCACTTTCATTTCATATTAATCTTTTTAAAATAATCTGATTCTCAAAACCTATGGAATATAAAACGTCTTTTCTGGGGACTGTGTACAGGCAAATGCAACTTATTTACCACATTTTAAAGGATGGCTTAAAAAAACCCTTCCAGAAGTACCATAATTGCATGCAAAACTTGCTTATGTGGCTTTTTTAATAATGGGATGTGTTAATTTACATTTCTTTGATCTGCATAACACAAGCTCAGAGCCAAAGATTGCTGCCAGTTTCTCGCAGCCAGGCTTCTAATCCGTAAGATGCAAGATGGGCAGGTGCACCAACAGCAGCTGCAAAAGAGGGGGCATGCCCAAAACCAGAAGAGGTCAAGCTGTGGTGTAACATCAGGCAGAAGTGGCACTTTAAGGAATATCTAAAGATCTCTGGAACAAATCTGTTTGTGCAAGCCATGGAAAACACACCGCTGGGTACAAAGGAAGTATATACAGAATATGCCATAAAAGGACTTTTGGATGAAATAACCAGAAAGACTTCAAGGGCTATGATGGTTAGAAGTAAACAGAAGTGGACAACAAAGGATAACCAGCAAAGAAAGGACTATATGCCAGGTGAGAGGTGGAAGTAAAATCATGGCTGAGAACAGAGTTTTCACCCCAGTGTAGGTTGCAGTGGACCAGAAAACATATCCAGATGTGAAAATGGGAGGGAACAGATCCCCAGGGAAGAATGCATGCAATCGGTAGGACAAAGCTCAAAGAGACATGGAAGCTCCAGCAGAGATGCTGGAATGCCAATGGGCAGAGCAGAAGGGCTCCCTGGCTAGTGCAGGTTTTCAGAAACCATCAGAGAAGACAGAATTGCACCTCCTCACCAGACATTTGATTTTTCTGCCTTTACAGTTTCTCTTCAATGTACTAGTGAAGCATTATTAAATATTACTAATAAAAGAGCAAAGAGAAAACAGCTCAGTTCTTGTGAGTTCTTGCCTGGTTAAACAGGGAAAATCGTCAGTTCACCAAAGCACAGCTCTACTCAATATAAAACACAGTCAAGTTACTGTTGGTTCTAAATATGCTTACTCTCCAGTTAAAGATAAATAGCACCAGCATAATTAGAAGAAAGCTTTCTCTGTTCTTCTAAGCTCTGTCTGTCCCTAACATCTGCTGTAAGAGAAGGTTCACTCTGGCTAAATACAGCTTTTCCAGTTTCAATAAGATAAGGCAATACTCTGGGGGATCTCCATTACTCCAAACTTAATATAATATTTGCTGCTAGATAAACAACTGCAGGACACTAATACACTACTTCAGACCATCACATCAGTCATTAAACACGACATTTTCTTCGGCTGATTTATCCCTGCTTCTTTCTTCTAACAGCAGACAATCATATTTCAAACACAATTTTGTTTTCTTTGGCTCAGAAGCTTCCATTATATGGACTAAAAACGAGGAGTTTATCTAATAAGATTAGAGTCTTTTAAGCATTTTCATGCTAGTCAATCCTTATGATAGGATGCTTATTTTGGAGAGTCTTGCTCAACAAAAGCAAAGCACTGCAAGAGACCAGCAACATACAGTGTAGGAACCACTGGTGCTGTAACAGAACCACTTCTACCACTGTGACTGTGACTGACATGTATTCTTCTGTAGTATTATTTATATATACTTATAAAATACACACACATGCTCTACAGCCCATTTTAACTCTCCCATTTCTAGTAATTCTTCATGTGGCTTAGGTTGATTAAGTGCGTAACTGCTGAAAACAGTACATGTGCTTTGAACCCCCTCATCTTATAGAGGCAGAGGAATCATCCAGCTCATTCTTGTGGCTTAAGCTGTGGAGAACATCAAATGCATGAACAGGTATTTTATTACCCAAAAAATTCTGCTATTTACTTTTTTATTTGGGTGAAATGCAAGGGCTGGTATCACAGATACTAAGCTCTTCATAAAGTAAGAGACAATAAAAGAATGTGTGATGTTTTTATTTTTCTTTTAAATCTCAACTGCTATGAATCACACGTCCGTTTGAAGACCAATCTGACTGCAAAACAGGCTTTAAACTAGATAAAAACACAAAAATCTCAGTTTTTCATTGCCAGACCTCTATTAAAATGTACTGTTTAACACCTCGTCTGGACTGAACAGAGAGACTGGCAATAACCTAAAACTGCTATGTGCAGCAGAATAGAGAGTCAGAATCTACTACCAAGACTAGCAACTCCCTTGTGTCAATCTAGCCAATTCACTTAGCCCATCATTTTCAGAAAGTGGATGATTCACAGTTTGATAAACTCATGCACAAGTCTTACTACAAAATGCCAGAGACAACTGCAAGTCTGGATGCTCAGCTGCTTTAAAACCACACTTTACATGACTTGTGTTAAACACCCAAAGATAAAAGGTTTTAAATAAATAAATTACATTTTCAGAATACATGTTTTTGAACATCATTTGAAACCAAATACGAGAAAAGAAAAAGTAATTGAACATCTAAGAGAAACCAAGGACTTTTTCAAGGCCATTAGGCATACAAAGCAGGAATGGCACAGATTTTTTTTTTGTAAGAGTGTAAAATTTCATATGCAGTAGAAGGTATTTTGCTTTGTGTTTGGATCAGAGGCTTTTCCCTATTTTTCAAGTTAACTTTGAGGCAGAATTCTGAACAATGTACTTTAGTTGGGAAGTGTAAATGGGGCATAAAGTCAGAAACAGAAGCTGCCTGTTGGGAATTAGACGGAGGAGGAGAACAGGGCTGGCAAGTCAGGAAGTCTCCACTTCTTAGTACAGCCCCTGCCTTGCTGGGCAGCCACTTCCTCCTGCTGTATTACTTCTCGAACATCTTTAAAGTGGTCTTGCTTCGTGCTCTCAGTTTAGAACGTGTCAAGAGTCTGTACAGCACTGAATCATAAAAATGCTGTACAAGGAGTTATTATTTTTACTGCCAGCACAGTTGCTATCCTATATACACTGAAGAAGACCTTTTTCCCTAAAACATTTATCTCTCTGTGCATGCCTGAAGTTCAGTTAAAAAGCAAAAAACATCTCTCCTAAATTACACAGCACATTAATTAGCTGTGCTGAAGTACGTAAGTACATAACTGTGTGCAGGCACGGACAGGGGGAAATAAATGGGAAATTATTTGCACCAAATGTAGTCAGCAAAGCAGCCATTCTCAGAATGATTAATTCCTGAATGACATGAGTTTCAACTGGACAATGCACTTGAAAATACCTGGGAAATGGTCCTTCACTTTTAACAGTGGGTCACCTGTTCAACCATTCCCAGGTCTAACTTCAACCCAATTCCTATAGAAGACAACCAAAGTATTCTCAGATGGGGGGGAAGTGACCCTTGAGACTCATCTAACCCAGAGACTTTCTGAATTCATGTTCACAAGGCTTTACAGATATGCATATATATTTATTATATATTATTTATTATTTATTTCTATTATATTATTTATTATATATATTATTTACAGATATGCATATATCATTTATATATTTACTATAGACACATATACACACTTACATAAATGTATGCTTCGTCAACACTGTTTTGCAATCTGGGGTTTGTCAAAACCTATCTACGGCATGACTATTCAAACAAATAGTAATCAGGTTTCAAAGCCGCACAGATGGATGGTTGCCAACTTCCTTGTTCCTTTAGAGTGTAAAACAATGCTTCTTCTTTATACCTGCTGTAAACAAACTGTTCAAAGAGCTGAATCCTCAAAGCAAGCCTCCCTCCCTCCATCAGCACTCTGCTGTCAGGAGCCTCCATACATTCTGGGGAACACAGAAGGAAGGAGGTATGGGCAGAAAGAGCAGCTGAAGCATATTAAGCACTACAAAAAAGAGACAACTCAGTTTAACTGGCAGAGCTAGCAGTGGTGACAAGATTATTGCTTTTGCAAGTGAACAACAGATATGACTTCTCTAAATTAGTTTTAGTGCCATTCTTCGGTGGATAAAAGTGCTTTTCTTGGCTTCCAACCATGCATGAACTACAGCAGATTGGGTTGGGTCCAAGCTGTGCCCATACAATGCATCAATGTGGAAAAATAAGTGCTGGATTCAGTTCTCAAAACAGGTTACTTCTATCAGCACACTAAAATGCCATCAGTCTCATCTGGTTATTCTATTCACTAACCTCACACACTGAACACATTATTCTACTCTATTCTACAGGTTATTCTCTTCACTAACCTCATGTACTGCACTAGCTGTGGAGCTCCTCTAATCCTCTCCACCACTATTTTACCTTCTGTCTTAAATCTGGGGAAAAGACACAGAAGGGGAAAAATAATAATAATAAAACCACAGAAAATATAGATGCTTAAAAGGGATGATCAGCAAAATTCCTCATGAGCAACACAGAAACCACAGGCATCTTTGGTTCCTGCTTGCGACATGCTCAAGGGTTTCTGCTGCCATATGTCTCTGCTGACTGGTGTCAGTCCTGTTCCCATCCCACCCCATCCCAAACCTCCCCCCCCACCAAGTTTCCCGGAGAGTGCTTCAATCCCTTGCCCTTGGCAAAAGGCGAGAGCTTGAACATCTATGTCACAATGAAATGGGATGATCCCCCATGGGATGTTAATTTTCAACTTTATTTATGCAACCTATATTAAATAGCAATTGGATAAAAGGCGTCCCTTCCACTATGTAAAATGATGGCAGAGAAAATAAATATAAAGAAGGGGTTATATTGTTCTCCATGCCCACTGGGGTATGGGGAAGAGGAGATTCATGCAAAAAGCAATGAAGGATGTTTTAGCTGTAATTGGAAAAAATTATAGCAGAAAAAATACTTAAATCCTGGAACTGACTGCTCTTCTAAATGATGGCTCGCCAACAGGTACAGGCTTTGAAAAACAGATTAGACAAACAGTTGCCAAAAAGGGTAAATACAACTGATCTTGCAAGATCTGTATGTCCCATGGAGGACTTTTAAGCCATGTTTTTTCTATTCCAATGCTATAAATCACATTATGCCAGTACCTATCATATCTTCTAAACACATCTCAGAGGCAACAGTATTTAAGTTACCAGCGTAGTAAGTGAGCAATTATTTGGCATAGATGATGATAAAGGAAATCTGGCAATACACCAGAAATAAAATATGCAGTCACATATATCCTAAATGATAGAGTTTGGGTGTATTTTTCAAGCAGAACATGGTATGAGTTTAAGGTTGTTAAAATCTGTTCCAATATTTTCCATTAAAACAACAGCAATTCTCTCTATCAACAAAGCAAGGCTCTGCAGTAATGACAGCATATCCATTTTGCCATCCAGATAAACTCTAACATAAAGAGTTTACTCTACGTACATGTACACAGATACGTTTCAGGGAAAATCTTTACCGATCGTCACCTAGATTTTCATAATGTCTTTTATAAATCCCATAACCTTTCTCTGCAAGTTGGGTACTGCAGATGATGGTCAGACCTTGCTTTCACTGAAATCAAGTAAGGAAGCTGCATGGCAGCACAGTCCCTTTGCTTCAGCACAGCAAGAGCAGCCCACTGCGTGTACACCCTGGCACTGCTCACTCCCCTCTCCAGTCCCTGTCTTCCAGAGGTAGCTGCCCTACTGAGTTACAATGAACAGCACTTCCTAAAGTGCAGTGAACAGCACTTCAATGAACAGCCTAAGAAGTGCCTAGTTTTGTGTGCTGGGAGGAAGCGAGGTACCCTCAAGACTGCTAAACATAATTTCCATAACAGATACCCACTCACATTTGTGCAGAACTGGCAAGACAGGCAGGCTCCTGTCACTGTCTAGAGATAACTGTGTATGTTTTGTCTCAAGTACAGCGTGAACAAAACCTAACTCATTACACTTAGCAATATATACCGACAAAACGGGTTTAGGAACAGAGGAAATTAGCCATGTGTTCATAATGGTTGTTCTCCAGGCTTTTGGCTGTCTATCTTTCACTTGGCTTGTGGGGCTTGGTTTGGGATTTTGTGTTTGGCATTTTTTAGTTTGTTTTTTTTTTTTGTTCTGTTTGTTTGTAGTTAGAAAGATAAGCTTCTTCAAAGTCTAGTGTTTTCTTTAGGTTGTACTGCTTACAGAAATGGGAAACAATTTGTCCCTCATTGCTTACATAAAGAAAATAATGTGCATGTTGTTTGTGGCCTCACCACAGGTGTTACTCAGCAAATTTTAATTACCCTGATGATGATTTAGTGTTGTGTAAAAACATATCCTAACATGTATACACATCTGCCCTTGCTTATTAAAGTCTGTTAGTTTTGGCTAGCTCACAGACATGAAGATACTTCCCACCAACCAAAGCAGATTTTGAACTTTTGTCTGTTGCTCACTGTTCTCTCCCAAATAAAAATTTGGTATAAACAGCTTACATACCAAATGTTGATAATTTCATGAAAATAGTAGAAAAAAAATGATGACTGGGTTCATGTATACAGTCAGCCAGATTTGCTTTTTCCCAGCTACTTCCTTCCTTCCACGAGCTTGCACAGCTCTCCAGAGCCTTCCTTCACAATGTGGTGGGGCAGGCAAAGGTTACTTGGATATTTCCGAGGCACTCAAACACACTTAGTGCATAATATGGGAACTATGTAATTCTGTAAGCATAATACAATTTATCCCATACACTGTTTATAGAATATATCACAGAAGCATAAGCTGATTTGAGGTGTATCTTTTGCAGCGGTAGAAAGATTTTTTCCTCAATGGAACTGAAGGGAATACTTTAGCAGAGTGCCTGAGGAAAATGTCAAATATTTCAAAGAAGGTGAGGCTGGAGAGTTGCTGGTGGTCTTAAGGGATGGCTAGAGAAGAGGCATACCCACAGAAGAAACCTGGAGAGAACAAATGGGAGGAGAAGAATACACAGCAAACGGCAGGAGGCTGTAGAGAGCAGTGAGTCAGATTTTACAAAGCAGGAGGGCACTCTAGGCCAGATGCTATCTAAGTTCCAAAACATCAAGGGATACATTTAGCTCAGACAAGCTTTAGTTTTAAAAAGCAGGTAAGAAAGGCAGAAACACAGAGAATGGCTAAGTATTTGCCCCCAATATAAGGAATAAACAGGACAGGGTCTTTGCAGTCTTGAAGTCTGCCTGAAGATTTTATCTTCCATATTTCCTGTTTCTGATACATTTGTAGCAAGTAAGCAAGCTAGCCTTCTAGCAAGCCATCCTTCTAACACCACTGAGCGGCAAATAACAACAGTCAACAGTACTTTAAAAGGTACAGATGACACTGAAGTACTGTGATGAACTGCAGCACCATTAGAAGGGCTGTATTATAGCAGGCATATACACTAAAAACTACCTAGGAGCTGGAGTCTCCCCAGTTGTACCCAAGCAGTCCCCTCCCTATCTTGGGGGGATTTCACTGGCGAATTGAGGCCAACATCTACTGCCCTGGAGGCTTGGCTGCAACCGTGACTTTGGGGCAGCAGCTGCTGAGATGTCAATCCTTGTCCCACATAAGGAAGTCTCACAGCCTAATGGGTAGCACTGGTAGGTGAGACACCTACAGAGCCCTCATGGTTTCTTTCACAGCAACTGTATTTTCCCCTGGCTCTCAAATCCAACTCCTCACTGCAGAAATGCTGTCTGTTATATTCCTCTACCATAATAATAATGGACAAACTCAATTAACACTGTGAGCAGTTTGGATGTCTGCACAAGAGGTTGCCAAAAAAAAAAAAACCCTCCCAAGGAAAAAAAAAAAAAAACAACAACCAAAGATAATTAAGAACATTTGTTGCACAATGTAATTCAAAACTTCTGTCTCTAGGACCAATACAAGACATATTTATTATGTTTTAAATCAAGATGTGAAAGTTTGGTTTTGAACTGCTTTAATGTTAAGGATTTATTATAAGTGCAATTCATATCTATTTTGGTAAGACCCATATTATACATTCAATGTATATTTTCTCTTCAAGCTTCTTACTCAGATCAGAACATAATAATATTAAAAAATGGTGCATTCTCCTGCAAATAATTCCTCCAGAGATTAGCAAGAGAGTAATGTATCTTCCTTTGTAATACTCTGAATTTCTGTCAACATCATCATAAAATACATAGCACAAAATACAAATAAGTATAACCACAAGCCTTTTTACATGACGTATTTTAAAGGGCTTTCAACATTGATTAGATCTTTACTACTGCTGTTACTATTCCTGTGATCTATAAGTACTCACGAAAAGTACTTGAAGTAGAAACATTAATTTAGAAAGATTAAATATCAGGAAGACATTTTTCAAGACACTAGAGATGAGCACTCCAAACATATGCTTACCCCCCAGTTTTAAATATATATACACATGTATGTATGTGCGTGGGTGTATATACATCCATAAACATATTATTATGCAGTTACTATAAGAACTACTCATCTGTTATACTGCAGCCAAGGGCCCAGGGAACCCCATAAAAGCAACCATCATTATATAAAATAAATTAAGCAACATTGAGAAGCAAGACATAACATGAACATTCCCCATACTAATAGCCTTTCTATCAGGAGAGAAAAGAGAGGAGAACAAATCATTTAGACCAAGAGGACATTGACAAAGGTCCATGACTTCACGGCGCGGTTCTGAGGAGTTAAGCTAGGAAATAGCAGCCAAAATATTATTTCTAAATCATCAGCACAGGCTTAAAGGGAAGTGACATCAAACCCTTTTTCACACTCTTCATGAGAAAGAAATATCAAAATAGGCCCAGCAAACTCTCTTCATTGTCTTTTGCCTCCTCACACCAAGCCATCAGGTGCCAGTGCAGTACATGGCACTGTGTGGGTATAGGAAAGAACTAAGTGCCTCTTTTTAACCCCTTATGTCACTGCCTGCCTCAGCTAGGAGGGAGGAACCAATTGGACATACACAATGAAAACAAAAGAGATGATCCAAATTAAGATACACAGCGGGGAGCATAAGCTTGGGAATACAGTATGAGATGAAGAATGTCCTTCACATACAAAATTAAGACTACAAAGTATTTAACAGAGGTTTTCCTGGGGAAAACATTACCTTAACACATGCTCTACACTACATTATAAAGCTGATGATAATGACAGTACATCTGCTACTGGTGGAAATACCACCCTCTGTTCTTCCTCAAACACCCATGACATTAAATTTTGGGTAACAAACCAAACTGAATTAGGAGAAACAGTTACAACAACTTAAAATGTAAGAATAACTTACTAAAAGCATCAATTGGCTACTGACTTCATTTAGCATCTGTAATACTGCTATGGCTATCAAAAAATACATGTGTCAACACAACAGCAGCCTCAGTGCAGTATGCTGGTGTTGATGCTGCAGAGGACAACTATATCCATAGGATACACAATTCAGGTGTCCAGCCATATGTAGGCTTCTGGCAGGCCCCTGGAGAGACGGAAGGACAACACTCAGATA
Organism: Acanthornis magna; assembly: GCA_036785705.1. NCBI lineage: Eukaryota > Metazoa > Chordata > Aves > Passeriformes > Acanthizidae > Acanthornis > Acanthornis magna. Next base: position 25,528,011 of record JAWUZG010000063.1, read on the forward strand.
CCTAGAATTCAGTAAAATGTGTAATTAAGGAAACACTCTGCTACTGTATTTTGACAATGTTGTTCTATACTTTTCCCTCAGTTCCCCAAGGAGACTCTCACATAGGCAGCCACTAACAGAGAATGTTTATTCCCAAAATGAGAACAAACAAATGTTTCTAAACATTGGTTTTATGCAGACTGTAAACGTACATTTGCTTGGGAACACTAAATTTTTTAGCAAAATGTCTCATATAATTTTTACTCTACTGATGGAAGAGCAAAGTAGCAAAGTACTTTGGGATGTACCCCCTCTGCCGGGACAACTACTAGCAGAAGCTCTTATTCTAAGCACAGTCCTCAGTCCTCTGAATTTGCTACTACCTCTGTTCTTGTCACTGCGTACCAAGCACAAATGGGACAATGTCACAGTATCTGATCACGTGAAGGAATTCTTAAGGCAGAATTTAAAACAGGAGACCCATGCAAAATTGCAAAGCTCTTTATGTGTTGAGCTCGACTACCATACTTGAAGAATTTTTTTTTTTTTTTTTGGCTGGCTTCAGAAAAATGATCAGGTTAAACTTTTGCAAGCTTCCAAAGAGCTTCTGTTTCTCCAGGTACGGAGCTAGGCTGTCCACAGGGACAAAACAAAAGCCATGCCGCAAGTCAAGTGCAGTACAGGTGTGGTGCAGTACCATGTTACTGAGTGCTGCTTCAGTAACAAAATCAGATGGTATCTCTTTTGAAAGACCAACAACTGATCAAAACTTGGAGAGGCTTCATGCAGACCTTGTGTATCTAGCATCCCTTCTGTTCCACCATCTTCTCAAAATGATCAGGGATTTGAGAGGGAAGAGTTATAAATTATATTCAACCACGCAGATTAGGAAAATCACAAGATGTGGTTCCACTTCAAATAAAAATAGCCCTTTAGAAAAATCTAATTTACATACACATCCTAATCTAAATATTGATATTTTAAAGTGATTAAGTACTTCTTTGACAACAAATTGTCACAAAACCTGAAGGCGTAACAGGCAAAACATGTATCTGATCCATATAAATAATCATATTAATAGTTCCTATAGTTATTAATAAAAGACATCTTAAAATAGTCTTTCATCTATACAAACCAATTATACAGCCTACATACCACATGAATAAAAGTGTCAGAGAAGTTTCATAGTAGTGGTCTTAGGGATACAAACAAAATGCTAATAACTCCCCGTACACACAGTGCAAGCATATTAATATAAATGGAGAAGAGCAACACTTTCTATCTCCTTTTTTCAAAATGTGTAAAAAGAATGTTTTCATGCATACGATGCTAAAGGAGTTAAGATAGAAACTTCAAAAAATGTTTTACAAATAAATGTCAGTGACATGACTTCTCTCAGAAAGGGAGGCTTTGTGTCTTTGATGACCTCAGTGATACAACATCAAATACCACTGAAGAAACTAGCATATTTTAATTTTATAGCATTTAAATAAAATTATAGCTATGAACATAGCTATGATGTGTGTAATCTGTGTAGCCATATATACAGTAGCCCATTCTTGCACGTTTCACAGATACACTAGTTACAAACTATGTACCCATTGACTTTTTTCTTTTTCTCAGCACAGATGGCATTTCAAGAGAAATTTTTTTTGTGCCACAACTAACACAAACCACAAAGAAATTACTCTTATTGAATATTGCCTGCTGTTGAAGAGTGTTTTGAAATTACACTCCATTTTTTAAGGGAACTGAAGAGCTGAGAACAAGCCATGCATTCAACATCAATGGCTAACAGAGAGAGCAGCAGTGCTGACTGAATGTAGCTCTTCACGAACCAGCGCCTAATGGTCGCTGCAGATTAGGGACACATTTTTCCTCTGTGCCACTTTAGAAGAATTCATTGAAATTTGCTTCGTAATGAGATCACTGTCTGTTGGCAACTTCCATCACACAGATAAAATTATATAGCCTTTTGTACTGACTACCAGTGGAAGAAGATTTTAAAGAGACGTAGTTATACTTCAACAGATGAAGACAGATCTTCAAAGCAGTGCTTTGAGTATGGGATTTCCTAGAGAAATGGGGAACTTATTTATATGTGTATATATATGCATGCACAAGCAAAGCTTCCTTCTAAAAAAAACATAATTACCTAAAATAATACAGACTCCAAAGTCAGGCAGTAGAACAACTTAGCTTTACCATACTTAATTGTACAATCAAATTTACATACGTTATATTTTTCATTGGGTAGCAAGTCCACCATTAAAAAAATGGAAACTAACACTGGCCAAAAATCCAGATGGCTGAAGTTACCAGCTGGTGTTAAAGTTCTCTCTTCTAACATTGATACTATGGAAACCTGGGAACAATGAACTAAGAGGTCTGTGTGATAACCAGGCGCTACAAAAGGTCCCACCAAACAAAAAATCACGTTTTCATGAGAAGTCAACTTCCTATGTGTCCTTGTTAGGTCTATCATTCTTAAATCATATCCTGCTCTCACAGGATTCATTACAGTAAACCAGGCTCAAACCCTACAGTCACACAGTTGCCATTATACCCCACTGTGCCAGAATCACTACCAAATATAAAACATTACAAAAACAGCAAAAACACATTTCTTTATTAATGAGATTAATATTCCTTCTGCTTCGAATATTACTGGGAAAAATACTTCAAGATTAATGTTAACTAATCCAAAATTTACACTTTAACAAGAAAATTACGTTGGCAAAATCCTGCTGGATAGGCTAGCCAGTGTATCCAAGAAAAGCGATGAAATAATAAATTGTACTGGTCACATAACTGGTTCCTCTACAAGCTGCAACTGATTGAACATGATGGTTGTGGGGATGTCAGTAACACAGTCAAGTATGAGATATCTTGAAAGTCTCAAATCTACACAGAGCACAGCACACAGGAGAGAAATGGAGGAAATTACGAAGACCCACTGAAAAATAATGACATTATGCAAAATTTCAGAGCGAATTTTTTTACAGCTGGGAATGCTACACCTTTTTCAACAGAGAATCCTATCCAGTGTATTGCTGTGACTCTTTGGCAGTGGGGACTTCTGAATGGTAATGCCCAAGTCCATACCACCGCCAATGAAATACAAGCTTATTTATAGCAAGCTCAACCATCCCAGTGGTCAGCCACTCTTAAATTGGGACAGCCCTACGCTGTTCCCCAGCATGCTTGAGACCTGATGCATCTCACCACTTGAGAGGTGAGTTTCCAACAGTTTGCAAGCTGTCAGGAATGCTGTAATCTGTCTCAACGTCATGAGAAGCTGGTTCAGCTATCACGGCAACAAACACTGCACGCCCAGGCAACTAACCTGAAGATGGCCTTCCAGATGAGCAAGGTGACTTCTGGTTTGGCTCTGTGGTAACTACCTGCAGAGGTTTTATTTGCAATTTAATCTACAGTTTTCAAAGAAGTTTCTGCTATACTGCTTTTGCATACTGCAAGCAGATGAAAGGCATCCAAAGCTCAAAGGACATATACAGTCCTTCTAGAATGGAAATGTAGCAAAGGAAATGCTGCACTAGAAAACAGCATCAAGAGATATACAGGTTTTTACTTCAAAATATGCCAACAGACCTATTCTCTGATTGCCCTTTGGATAAGACTTTTTTTCCCACTAACAGTTTGATCCTAGAAGTCACTACACCGTTTTGTAGCAGACCATGACAAGCAGTTTACCATCAATATTAAACATAATCAAGCTCTAATGACTGCTTGGGTAAAATCCAATCGAGGTGCACACATATTTAACTAAACAAGTCTAGCAAAACAAAGCAACAATTTATTGCTTTAGTAATAAGCTTGTTTATATTTGAAGAAGCTGCTTTTAAATGCCAACTATCAGCATTTTTACAGAAGCTCTGAAATAATGGAATGACTCTGGGAGAAGTTTTTGTTATATTAAGAAAAACTGTTATCAAAGTTGCTAACTAGCACGGATGTACAGAAAATTAAACTTAAGAAACAGGAGCACTCAACATACAGGATTGTGAAAAAACTTGGGAGAAAACATCACACCTCCATGGAGCGCTATTGGGCTAGCAGGAAACTAGAGAGCTCAGAAGCTCACAGACCTACCGCCAATAAACCTGAAGCACAGCCTGGTTTCCTGACCTTTTGTTTTCACCCAGTTAGACTGAAAAGCCTCAGCAGCCAACAAATAGCTGATGCCCTCTGAACTTGCCCCATCAAGCCCCTCAGTGAAAATTGCGAGAGATACAGCAAAGAAGCTCCCCTAAGAGAACTGAGGACCTGTCTAAAACAGATGGAGAATAGTAACAGAAGAGAATCTCTGAATAAACACCACCGCTGGATAAACAGAAAAGCACAACTTGATCGCCAGTTCTTCCCTCTGCAAGCAGATTGGGAAGCCCTTCCAGTGAGGTTATCATAGTTAAGCAGATACTGCTTTTGATCTCGGAGTCAGGCTCCTGGAGAGTTTTGGCTATGAAAATATGCAAATGTTTCCATTGGAATGCATGGCGCATAATCAATCATGCCCAGCAGGCCTTACAGATCAACAACACACTCTAATCAGAAGGCTGCCCAGAGCTATGTTCCTGGAGACCAGGCAAGAAAATAATTTAGTGACGAAAATACATCACCATCTGTATTATTTCTTTATAATGATGGTCAGAAAACATGGCTGAAATTCATTTTGCCCCAGCTTTCTGTAGCTATTCCACAAAGATCTAAAGAGACAATGTTGGAGAGAAGCCCTAGAGATATTTAATTTACTTTATTTCAACCATTTCACATCGTTTTCTATTAAATTATAAACTAATTAGTAGATAAAATATAGGTACACAAATAAAAATTAATTTCACAGTAATAGAGCAGCTTTTTAAATATAAAAACATCAGAATATAGCAAAATCCAATATATTATTGTCATGGCAAATGTCACTGCTCAACAGCATGAAACAGAAGAGCACAGCAACTAGGGTTTATTGCACAAAAACTATTTTAACACTATAAGGAAGTGTTTAAGCAGTTGACATTTAGCGGTGGCTTGTCCTTTAGGAACACAAACTACGTGGAAAAAGTTAGGCAGTTAGAGAATTTATGTTTTGTTCTTCAGAGACAACAGAGTACAGGAGGACTGGGGAAAAGAAGAATGGTGTATCAAGAGGATAATACAAATTTCACAATATTTTGAGGTCATCTAGCAGAAGATTAACAAAAGAAAAACTGTTTATTTATTCAAACACTCCTACCCATCAGAAGGTAGAAGTGATGCCTGCCTAGTGCCTTCTGGAACACCTGAAAGGACCTCCTCTGACACAAATGCATTCCAGTTTTGAAGGGTTTCCAACTACCATTGATCAAAACACTTCAGTCTTAAAGGACCTTTAACATCACCACCATTTTCAGACACCTGTTCTCACATGTTATTCAAAAATACCAAACTTCATTCCCTGCTCTCTACCACCCACCCTTCTATCCTCATTCCTCCAAGAGGTAGAAGCCATTCCCTGTGTACCTGGCCTGTTCTGGGTCCCTCCTCCTGTCCTCACTGTATCAGCACTCCAGGCTTTTTCATGTCTTTCTTATTGAGGTGCTTTGGAACTACGTCTACATGATGGTAAGTAACTGATGAAAACACAAATGAGCAAGAAGGCCCTGTCAATTTCTACACCTCTGCCTACTGGAGACATCATCTCTGATTACATTCGAGCTCTACAGACATAGCTGTCTGAAACACTGGCAGACCTGGGCTTGCTTCTGCCCACCAGACAAGGTGATGAGTCCCACAGTGATACCACTCTCTTTTTACAAAATGGCCTTTCACTACTCAGATCCATGGATCTGGCTGTGTTTGACTGCTCCTCTTTGAACTGGAGATCAACCTGAACTGTATTTTTCCCTCTTCTACAGATAACATCTCAATTCTCAGAGTTAATTGCAGTTCAAAGTCAGACGCCCTTCTCAAAGACTGCAGTCCTTTATGCATCAAAACTGACAATAAATTCAATATTTAAAGGAAAAATAAAGCATTCAAGTTTCCTCATTATATCAAATAATTCATTTACTCAAGCTGAACAGTTTCTTATCTTATGCTTATCTGAGTTTCGGAAGTAGGAACGCTATTCAGCTCAGATAAATTTTGTTCAAAATGACCAAAGGAAGAAATCTGAGAAGGGGAAGAATTAATGCTGTTAACTGTCATTTCATTTATGCACTCTGAAAATAAAAATCATTACGAAAAAGTCATGGTCTCCTCCCATCTTAATCCAAAAAACACTTCCAGTACAGGACATAATTGATGTGCTGAGGCCTGAGCAGCAGGCCTTAGCCTGAGTTGACTTACAAGATGGATCCTGGGCACTGTGTCACAAACACCTGCAGTATTATTTCCCTAAAAATAGATGACAAAAACACTTATGCTAGCTCTTTATAACCTTGTGTAGTTACCGGCAAGAAATGTATCATTTTGAGAAACTTTCCCAACGGACATGAACAGAGGCTTGTTTGTAGAGTACTTTAGGGGAAAACCCTCCCAGCTGAGGCCTGGGCTCTGGCCAAGCCCTGGCCCTGGCTGGTCAGGGAGTGTGCCACCAGATCCAGGTGTTTCTGTGCTAAAAATATAATCAAGTCACTTCGACTTGCTGATTTGGGCCTATAAAAGCTGGACCCACTTTTGGGGCGAGTTTGGAGACCTCACCTATGGGTGGACGCACCACGCAGGATTTTCCCAATTGCAGAAAGGTTCTCCAGGTCCTTGCTGTGAAACAGGGCTCCACAGCAACTGCGGACTCTGGATGATGGTAAAGAATTTAAGCAATTGGTGATGTATCTTTCTCAATCACTATCCTTTCCCGTGCATAGTAATGATTAGGTGCATTACCTTGCTATTTTTGCTTGCTGCTATAGCCAAGCGCGTACTTTTATTGGATGTATCATTTTATTTTTGTGTTGCCTTAATATTCATAGTAAAATAAGACCATTCTTTCCATTGGTGTCTGTGTTCTTTAAGTCACCCCCATCAATTGGCAGAACAATAATATAGCGAGAAATATCTGTAGTATTTGCACTAGATGAAATATAAAATGTAAACAATGAACTTAAAAATCCTACATGCAATAAAATACGTATTTCAGGTCTGCATGTAGCCTGACACTGTTACTTTAAAGAACTGCCCTATGAAGCACCTTGAAAATGTTAGGACTTTTTTGATAAAGACATCTCCTTTTTTTTACAGCAGGCATCCCAGTTCAGGTCCTTCTACCAAATGCAACAGCAAAAGACCCCAAGCCCACACCTGCCAGGTTCCAGGTAAGCTGTAACTGCTGAGCTATTAATTAGTGTGGATCTACCCCTTCTCTCTAGATACAACCGAAAAGTAAAACTCTGAAGTGTCACTTTTTCTACTAATGGCTTCCCATTCTCCTGAATGTGCACATCAGATGGCCACAGATGGCCAATCTCCTGTAATTTCCATGCACCTGACTACCAATCACAGAAAACACTGGGACTCAGTTAAGACATTTTTGCATTTCTAAAATACCAGAGTGTATAAGCAATAATGAAAGCCCTGAAGCTGAATGCCTCAAAGAAACATTATGCTGGTATTTTCTGAACTGTTATTTTAAATACATTGCCTCACAAAGATTTCCATTCTTATTCACTGAATCCTTAAAACAGCTAAGAAGGGATGGTCTTTGTTTCATTTTGTGGTCAAAGTGGAGTATATTTTCCATCACTTAACAGCTCTTTTGCAAACACTTTTTCAGAGCTCTTTTGGACATACTCATATGCCCCTTTTAATCTGAAGTTATGACAAATTTCTCTCTCAAAATCACTTGAATATTGTCTTGGGTTTACTTGGATACTGCAAAATTTAATTGTCTTTCACTTCGGCATCTGAAGTGAAATGGGTAACCTCAGCTCCACTAAGGTTTTAAAACAAACTAAATAGCAAGCTTCACTTTCATAGCACTTTCCTACGGTTTTTTTTGTAAAGAGGGTGTATGTAGCAACAAGAAATTAAGACCATATTAAAGCCCTTATTTCTCCCACACAATTGTAAACATTATCTGATTAATTCAAGATGACCTTCCACAACTGGGTACAACAAATCTGCGAAGGCGGGTGGATGTTCTCATCAGAAGAGAGCACAGTTGACCCAACATGTCCTGCCAGGAGGCAAAGGGAAGAGGAATTCACCCCTGGGGAACATGCAACTCTCTCAGCACAGTCCTACAGAGAAGACTGGAAGGGGCCTAGAAAGAGGCAAGAGATCAAACTGTGCTGCAGAGGAAGAGAGACTGGGCACTCCCCCTCATTGCAACAGCAAATATTTAGGAAGATCTCCAAGCAAAGCTTTAAGTGTTCTTCCCATCAGTTGTGGAGAAATGGCCCAATAATTCACCTCATCCTCAAAGCAAAACCTGAGCTAGAAATATGTAGCAAGAATGACTGAAATGTTTATTATGCTACTGAACTTAAACTCCACGTTTCTTTCCTACTTCATTTTTTAATTCTGCTAATGCAGGAGCTCAACCTGCACATCTGAAAACAAACAACATAATACAGTAATTTTTATGTTCTCAACAAAAGACATGCAGAAGAAAAGAACAACTTTAGAAGACACCTTCATAAATAAACTTGTTTCCTATCATCTTAAATATCCTGTGCTCACAACTGGTGTCACAATTAGCCTTAAGAAGGCATTAAAGATGTTTATTCATCCTCTTTTCCATCTCATTGGGGAAAAAATATCCATCCCTCCAAGGAAGGATGATCTTGTAGCTATAGAAAATGGGAGCTTGACTACTACTTCAAGTGGATTATCTGCATGAAGTCACACAAAAATGCACTTAAATCCTGTACCTTAGCTGCCTGAGCTGTTAAATGGAAATGCTAACATATGGTTTGAGCAGAAGGTTAGCCTAGGTGACTTCCTGAGGTCCCTCCTGACCTGAATTTTCTGGTGATCCTATTTGCTTTGGAAAACACAGGATGAATGAGAAAGGCACTCAGACATTACAGTGTTGATTACTACTGAAAATATCAAGTATCCAAACATTTTCAAGGTTTTAACACATAGCTTTTTGCTACATATATATGGGGGGAAATACCGTGAAAATGCTCATGGACTCAGTGGTTTTTACAAGTGACATCTATGACAGCCAGAGAAAAACAACTATCCTGTTCTGCATGATGTGGGAGAACCCACTGGTTATATTGGTTTTCAGAAAGCCAAAAAAGTGAAAAACAAAACACCTGTTTTGACTACAAATTTTTCAAGCAGCATCATGAACTTGAAAGGCCTTTCACTGAATTATGTGCAAGTGAATTTACCAGGCAGGTTAAGCAGAAATCTTTGCAGACAGACTGATGCTAACAGGAACACGAACAGGAAAAAGAAAAAGCACTTGTCATCTTGGAATACAGAACATCCAATGAGTATAAAGTGTTTGCAAGTATGACAGTAAAAAAATATGAAAAATAAATTGCTAGCAGGTAAGATGATTCTGTGTCTAATTTAGAAGATTATTTCTCGGGTGAAGCTGAGTCAACAATCTCTTCCCAAGACATATTCTCTTCTGCAAGTACCTCAGCTGCAGCACGTTCTAAAAGCAAAAACAATATGAAGTCCTACTCTGCAGGTGGTCTCAGCTTCTGGTACTGAGACCAGTGTTTTTAATTTTCTAGCAGATCTCTCAAATAGGAAGGTAGTGATTGACTTTGACCACCTGGGCACAAACTAGTCTTAGCAGTTCATAGTGGTGTTTACCAAACTTGTACCCAAAATCCCATTTAAAAAAATGGCAAGGAAGAAAAAGGGATAAAGCTTAACACAAAACAAAAAAAAAAAAAAATCCAACTCTCCTTACCTTGCCGGAGGCACATCAATATTTGAAGAAACAACCTTGCGCTTCTGCTCCAGAAGGCAAACAGAACGAGTGTTTTCCTTCTCATACTCATGAGCTCTGTTTAGTTTTTTGGTCTCTGCTGTTTTTAAATCTTCCTCCTTTGTGGTGAACAGGAGAAACTGTTGGTCTGGCAGTTTTTGACTGATGTCACTTTTTACATCCTCCTGTTGAAATGCAGGGAAGGTCATTTCACGCTTGATGTTGGCTGCCTGAAAAATTGAAAGCAATTATTAAATTTTCCTCTAATTCTCCTAAAATGGGAAACAACCCAATACCCACAGGCATTTACTTCTAATTAGTTATTTGAATTAGTGAATACCATTTCTTTGCCCTTCATAAATTCTGAAACTGCCATTAATTTCTCAACAATAACTATCCAGGAATATAAGCAATTCTTGTCCATTTGATAAAGCTATCAACCTCTTTATGTTAAATCAAAAAGGCATTTGAATTAGAATGTCAAAAACCACATTATAAACAACATATCTTTAATGTACACACATCTGTAACTGCATAGCTATGCAAAAGAAATCCGAGGTGCTTTCCTCCTAAAATTCCAGAAAAAAAAAGTCAGAATTTATCCAGATTAAAGAGAACCAAGAAATTAAAGCGCTTCTCACAGCCATATAACAGATTCTTTAACAGCTCTCTTTGTAAATGAGGGTTTTTCCAGGAGCAGAAAAATAAATTGCTATGATCAAACTCATCCTCCAGAAGGCAAAGGGGAGCAAGTGATGCCGGCAGGGTCTCTATGAGGACCCAATCCAGCAATGATGAGCAGGGACGCAGCCAGGAGCAGTGCCAGGTTGTCTTTTTGCCCGCCAGCACTTCCCAGATCTTCAGGTCTGCTGCTTCCCATAAGCAAAGACTTCCCAAGCAAATACCTGTCTTAACAAATACACTAACACTCTGCAGTACAATGTACTGGTGTTTTTAAAGCAAACTATTGCAGGGTTGCAGGGAAGATCCTGAAAAGTCATCAGAACCAAGCCACTCTATCTTCCCAGCAAGCAAAACAAAGCACATGACCTAGACTTTCCTGTGAAATCCATATCCTGGCCAGTTATGCTTCCCCAGCTTCATGGGGGCAGACCCATCTCTCAGGCAACCCCTGCAACCAACCCAAACAGCCGAGCAAAATACAGCCCAACAAAGTGGAAGCTTCTCCCGCCTTGAGAAAAGGCACCTCCGCACCACATGCACTCACTTGGAGAAACCCAGGAGCCTTTTACAGGTAAAAAACTGAATTTTAAAATATTTGTAAATTATTGCTGATCTTTACAGTGGAGTTACCCAAGTCATGCCGTCCTCAGATAGCAGCACCAATAAACTGAAATTCTCATGTCAATTCTTCCAACTTATTCCTCCTTTTCATCATCCAAAAAAATTAATCAATGTGTATGTGTACATATTTATGCATTAAAATATATTCCTCTCTCCACAGATCTGTTTATAGATTTCAAACCTTGGCAGTTATAAAAATGATGCAAGCAATTTTAGGTTCACAGGAAAGACATACTAGCCAAAGTAATTTTGCTTTGTTCTGTAAAGTCTATCACATCATTAACGAATAAATATTTAGGACCGATGATTTAATTGTTTCTAGTGCTTCCACTGAGGGGCTTTTAGCAGTTGCTTCAAGAAAAAAAACAGAGTTATTACTTTATGAATGTAAACAGTAGAAAGAATTAATCACTTTACACTTCTTCACACACAAACAGATGACACATTACCAAGAAAATCTGCCTGGATGACAAAACAGTCAGCACGTGATCACACAGAATTAGGAGAAGACATACAAATAACATAAACTGAATTCTGATTTAATGATTAATTTTTTAGAAACTTCTTAGATTTACAAAAAGCCTTTTTTGAGTGCCTGAGAATCTCTAAAAAACTGAAACGCTGAGTTGTCTTCAACTTTCATTAAAACTGACTTAGAAGTGATGCACTGAAGTAACAAAAAAACCTGAAAATACCCATGTTCCAATATCCAGCCTCTAGAAATTATATAACGCCAAACAAGAGTACATATAAGACTTGAATTCCATCCCCTCCACTGCCACATGGTCTTCCGTTGCATGAGCACATCTCCCTTCCTCCTTGCCCAGGATTTCCACTTCATCCGGTGCAGAGGAGGGCTCTGAGCAGGGCAGGAGCAGCTCCATCCGCTGTGCATGGCAGAGGTGCTGATGTGCACAAGTACGAGGCAGCACCAGCAGTTGCCTCCTTACCCTCCACAACCCTTAGTGTAGAAACTGCCAAGAGCATGGGAGAGGGGCAGCCTCCCTCACTCCCTACTCTCCAATGCCAGACTGAACTCAGTTTTCATCTGGATGGTTTTAATTATTCTTTTAATGGACTATGTGCATGACTACACAAAAGAAAAAAACAGTCTTTCTGTCTTCAATTTATGAAACGGTAGGATTTTACTCAGTTTCAGCAAATATATTGTGCCATACATTGCTGAGTTTTCTTTACAGACTAAAGTAGTGAGGACAGAAGGTTGCATGCTCAGACTACAGCTGTAAAATAAAGCCTAAAGCATAAATAGCAGAATACTTGTACTGCGATACCAGATAACCTATTCTTATATATCAAATTTATCCACATCCAGTTCAAACACATTTCATATGTCAATATGCCATGATTAACAGTCAGCCCCATGAAAGCACATGGAAGAGAGGAAAGACAAAAATCACACAGCAAATACTCAGGTTGCAGAAGCAGTTCAGGTTCTTCAGCCAACGGCCTGGAAAAGCAGAAGACCAAATCCAATGCTTAGACTAACTCTCTTCCTCTCCTTTGATTTTCAACAGATCCTTGGAAGTATTGACCTCTTTCTAAACTTTCTCTTGAAAGAGACTGCATATAAAGAATCTTTTCTGCTTTAGAAGCAGATGAGATCATGAGAGAAAAACAAGAGTTTTCCTTGGTGGGCTTAGCTCCAGCTCCACAGGCAGTGGAGTTTCTGCTTTAGTTCATCCATGTCTGTGAAAGCAATTTCCACTTGAGACACCTGCCCTCTCTGGAAGTGTACAGGGTCTTTTGTTGGAAATCCAACCACCTACACAAGCAGCCATTTTTGTGGGGAGTGCTGAGGGCCACAGTCACTTGAATGACCAGGTTTCTCACTTCCGGGCAAACACACTGATTAATGACCAGGACCCCTCTGATTTCAAGCTCTGCTTTGCCAGCACTCATAGTTCAGAGATAGCACAGACAATTTGCAATGTATCTTTCCAGATAGTTAACTATTCTGTCATATTTTATCAGTAACTTTTTTTTCATAGATCCTTCATATTCTCTTGAGCACTTGAGGCTTATGGTGGTCCTTTAAGCCCAGAATGTTTCAGCAAAAATTTTGTGAAGATCTAGTCCAACCTGACTAGGCCTGTCTCACAGACATCTGTAAGGGTGGGTAAGCCTACAATAGCATTTTATTTCAGCTTACTTCCAATACTTCACATTTTTCTACCCTCTGCTGTTCTCAAATTCCATGATTATGTGGTTTCCTGATGGTTCAGCTTTCCTTGTCATCATATCTCCAAATTTGCCACCTTACTGCCTCCAGTATCAACTGCTGATAAAACGTATGTCTTTTTCATGCACTTAATGAATTATCACTCATACAAGCCACTTGATAATAGGCTGTGTTTCTATGCAATTCATTACGTATTTTCACCCTTAAGCCATTAGCAACCTTCAGCTTACTTTCAACAGAGCTCCTTACAACCTGGCCTCAGGCAACCAACATCACTCGGAAGTTCAGTCACAGAAACAGGAGTTAAAAACTACTGGTAAATTTTAGAAGCTGGTTTTGTTTCTCTCTGCAGTTATCCTCACCTGTCTTTGACAACTTCCCTTCCATCACTATTGGGCAAGGGAAACTTTTGATACTCTGATGCTTGGAAACAATGGTATTACCTGTGCCTTCAACACTGGAGCTCAAGCATGGGGCAGTGCCAGAGCTGGGGTCTGATGTGGCATTACTCCTTTGGTAATCATCTTGTGAAAACTGAAAACCATTTCTTGCTTTGGTTTCTAAGTAAAAACTTTATTAAAGAAAGACTTTCAATTTCTGTTTCAAAGTTGTCAAGACAATGGTATATATTTAGGTTGAGGGTTTTACTTTTAAGTTAAGGGTTTTACTTTTAAGCTTGATTCATTATTATTAAATGACAAAGTTTAATAATCCATGTGACAGCTAAATGATTAGCACAGTTACTATTTTCAGCAGTACATTAATAATTTTTTATTGCAAAACCCATCTCAACCTGCCTATAGAAGCTTTTATGTGGTGGTATTTTGTCATTACCAAATTCCTGGTCCTGAACTCCACATCAAGACCATGCGCTGCAATGTAAGTCCTGTCCAAAATGAGCATGCTTGACACTGACACAAATACTGAGGAATTCAAAGAAGTTTTTCTCTATGCCTTACAGATGATGTGCAGGCTGCAATTTTTCAGTAGTTTACGCCTTAACTTATGCGCACTCCATTTCTGCTATACCCAAAAGCAAGTCCTGTTAAGACGCTGACGTTGCAGTCAAACCTTCAGTCTTCTCCAATTTCAGTTAATTTCATCTTGGATTTTGCCCTGAACAGCAAAAAAAATTATTGATCAAATAGACAACTCAGGCACTGAATCACCTATTCAAAGGATCAGCAAACACTAGAATAAGTAGACCTATCACATTTAGAAGCAAACACAGAGACTTAGATTTGACAGATTACGTACATCATCCCTTGAGTACAACCTGACTGGCCTTTACCATCTTCCCTTGCTTATGGTGCAATGCTGCTTAAAAGCTGAAGTTATTTATTTTCAAATAGCTCCCTACCATTTAACAGGCATTAAGATGTCTGTGTTTTCTACACAACGGAAAGCATTAAACTCCCAAGAATATTAGTATTATTTGCCTCTATGTGACCCAACTGAATGAAAATGTCTTCAGATGTGAAAACTGACTCTCACCTATGTTCTTTCAAATTTCCTATTTTTTGGTGCAGAAACTGTGGATTCAGGTGGGCAGAGCAGGAACAGAAATGTAATTTTTAACAGGCTTTGTAATAGAGTACACTGACAGAAGGAAATATAACTGTTGAAAGAATTGCCACGCTACATACCATGCCTACTTTGCTGACAGCTTTATAAACAACTCAAAGGCTGATTTCCACAAGGCAGCTGCCCAGCACAACAGAGCACTGACTCCCCCTCTGTGATTTGATGCAGCACCCTCCACAAAACTACACTGATTTACACCAGATGAAGAAGATCACAAGTGTGACCGTATCTGCCAGCAAAGAAACAGGTCTGCAGTCCCAGTGTCAGAACAGAGAGGCTTGCAGCTCACTGTCAGGCAGCACAGCAGTGAGAGCCCAGCTGGCTCCCCTAACCTTCTGGGGGAACACTGGCTAACTGCTGTTTCTCCTCACAATGTCTGCAGGAATGCTGGAAGGACTAAGACATCTGAGAATTTGAGCATGTTCCCTCCATGCATACTTTGAATCTTAGAGGGCTGGGTAAAGTAAATAATCTTCCAACTGTGGCGTACTTTGTGCCATTATGTTTTGTTCAAACAGATAACAAAGCTAATTTTATAATTAAAGTACTTCTAAAAACCAGTAAAACTATTTTACAAGGGTGGGGAAGTATCAGTACAACAGCTGACTGCATCCAAAGCTCCCCATAAAAAAAACATGCTAGTGGAAATACATTTTGGGTAAACTAGCTTAGAGCAAGCCCACCTTATCTAATAATCCTGAAGCCATCGCCATGTTTCCATTTCTGTATAAACTTCTTTTTCTCCCTCAATCCAAAAAGTTTTATTTCCTTTACTTCACTTACAGACCACTATAACTGGACTCAACTCTGGGGTCATTTCATTCCAAAAACAACAATACCCCTCACAAACCACACTGGGCTGCTTTCCAGACTTGGGGGGGGGGGGGGGGGCAGGTAGAGGGAGCAACATACTAATTTAAAAAACACCTATCAAAAACACCCCATGCCAGCAGCAATCACCCAACTCACTGCCCCAATTCTGGCTATTTGCATTGTCAATAGATAAATAATTTTAACTTATGAGTCCTAGGCCTATGCACAGTATTAACACTACATAGCTGATAAGAAAGACACAGTTTTGGAGGAGGATTTTTGATTTCCATTGGATTTACTATGTAATCAGTTGATCTAATTCCATCAAAAAACTCTTTAGATTAAACACCAATTAAAAAACCACCAGATTAGACAGATTAGCTACGAGATGGTTTAGCACCAACCAACCTGCTGTATAACTCTGCTGCTTTTTATAAACAGTTTTTTGATTCTGGCTTTGTGACCATCTCTTTCTATTTTCTGAAATAGATGTAATCATCCTAAGTGTTAGGGACTGCCAATAAAGCTCCCAACTGTTAAGAAAACAAAAGTCCCAGGATTTTTTTTAAACAAGGCTTCAGCAACATTTTTGATCCATTACAGAACAAACAGGCAGCTCAATGGGGGAAGCAAAAGAAGGAATCAATATATTTCAGCCTAGCATGCTAATGGGAAACAATAATGAAATGTGTATATGTAACATGACATAGATTTAACATGTTCAGCCAAAACAAGAGCTCAGTAACTGCAAGGCCCTTTTCAGGCCAGCCTGAACAGCCAGGCAATGCTCTAGGGACAAGGATAATCCACTTTTCTCAACAAGAAAGAAATCAGGAGTGAAGTTCACAGCAAAACACAACAAGCAAAAAATGAGAAACTCCAAACCTGCTACCAAAATTACATGCAAGTAAAAAATATTTAAATTAAATCCCTGGAAGGACAAAGATTTTGGTTCACTCATACTACTTCGTACAATACTTCCAGTTCAAGCTCCTGTAACAGACGGGTTTTTTAAATGTAAAAAGGCTTTAATTTTTGACATTCTAAAACAGTGTCCTCACTGGAAGGAAAGAATGCATCAAATTTCCATTTTGCCAGAAATCTCTATTCATACTGGAACACAAAGAGATAAGACAGATTCTCATAATGATGCTTGGAAATAATCTGCCCTGAATTTCAATGTATTATTACATTTTCGAGTATACTTTGCATTTAATTACTCGCTTCACCAGCAGTTGCTCATTACACATAAATCACATCAATCTAATCACTCTAAGCATTTGCAAATTGTTGGTCTCTAACAATATAGAATATAATGCATTTTAAGGTCACTGTAAGTATTCTTTACAATATATAGTACACATTAATTTATAGTAAAGTACTATTCATTTTCAGCCAGGCTAGGACAAAGTCCCTATCTTCATTTGACTGAATATAGAAAACCATCCATAGAATATATTTTCTATGTATCAAGATATAATTCTAAGCATTTTAAGTTGCCTGGATTCACAATACAGTGTTATGCAGAAAGAACTGGAGTCAGCAAGAAGTTTCTACCCTCTCATCATCACCATCATGTGTATGTCAGCACTTGCCCGGCTGAATCTAATTCATCCAAAAAAACCCATGTATCACAGCACCAGTTTAAGGTGTTTCTGAGTTAGAAAGAAACTATCCAGGTGAATGACAGAAACCTTTACTCCCACATTTTAAATCCAGTACCCAGCCAGGTACCTGTTGTACCCCAAATAAAGCAACCACCGACTTGTGACATCTGAAATACTGCACTAAGTGGCACAAGAAGCATAAATGTTATTGAAACTGGACAGAAAGGTCTCACTAAGATTACAAGGAAAGACAGCAAGGAACACTGGGAATCCATGGTCCTTTCCATACACATTTTCAGGTCTAAACAAAAATCACTCAGAGATATTTGCGCCTTTTTCTCTCCCCCACATCACCAAATGAATGAAGACGTGGAAGTATGGTAGCTTTCTTTCCCATCCCATATGCAGGCATAGTAAGCTCCTCACAGAAGAGTACATGACATAACTTCTAAGATTATCAGACACCAATTAGTAACAGTTACCAGATTTTAATACTAATTACTGAAAGTGTGTATCTTCAAAATTTGCTTGCAATGTTCAAGTCTCAAAGAAAGAACTCTGTTCTGTGTCCTGGCTATGCTGTGCACGCAAGCAGATGACCAGCAGTCACCGCCCTGCAAATGTGGCTACTTGGCTTCCAACTGGACATTGGCCCCCAGGCTTGGCATCACTGGCAGGATCTCAGCAGACGGATTTCAGCCTTGTTGTCCTTTTCTGAAATAAAACAAGCACCTGAGAAACACACTGCCTCTAAACATCTAAAAATACAGACGCTACCTTGGAAAGCCGTAAACAGAAGGGAAGTGGAGGATCATAGTTGCAAAACAGTGGTTAATTTCTTATTTAGGAATTCCGTTGCTGCACTTTAATCTCTGCTAAGCATGCTCACCATTGAGTGCGTGGTACTCCACCACGTTCAAAAGGACTTGTAGGCCAGGAATGGGCAGTCATAATTGCCCTCCCAATTACTGGTTTCACAAAAAGTGAATTAAAAATGAGCTAAACCAATTATCACTTTTTTTTTTCTCATTGGGACCTATGTGCCTGGCTCTGCAAGCAGGAAGGAAGGTTCCTGCCAGGCAGCAGGTTCCCCTCACCTCTCCTGCAGTGAAAGCAGCGTAACCAACGGCCAATGCCACAAGGGCAACCTGTGGCCACACAGAGAACAGGTGAGGGCCTGGAAATGTGTGCCCTGGGCTGGCCAAGGTGCACAGAGGGAGAAAAGAGGAGGATACACTTGGGTCTTGCTGATCACCTCTGAGGAAGCTTAAAAAACCCTGGAATTGGAGACAAAACCAAGCAAGCTAATGTGGGGTAGCAGGGAAGTTCAAACAAACCTTTTCTGTTTTCTGTTGCATTACTGGATGTAATTACAAGCTGCAAGTAGTGAGCAACATCAAACCAGGTGTTCTCACTGCACTGCCTGAAGTTCTGAAACCTCATTTCAGCATATTTTCTAAGGTATGCCTATGAATATCTATTTTCTTTGAAATTGTGATTTTTCCTACTTGTAAGAGATGCAAAGAGGGTCCTAGAACCTAGTGGTAAAGTATTGTCTTTGCTGCCCCTAATTTTGATTCCGTCTAGATTAAAAAATTGTACACAATGGCTTACATAGCTTAATATAGCCTTGTGTATGGACTATCTTACTGATATATCAATACGGCCTTTACTACCTGAATTTCATGAGCAAATAAAATACCTTTTAACTATTTCAAGACCATTGCTGAAGATGTACAAGAAACTCCACTTGTTTCTCTCTTCATCTGCTGGTGGTCTGGGATCAGTAAGGATGGCAGCAGCACAAAGAAGTACTACCACTTCTATAATCTCATTCAGGATCAAGCAAGTAAGAGCTCACAAAAATCAAACTACAGAGGCAGTGGGGAACTAACTCCCCACACTTAGCAGAAGGTTTTGGAAATGCTGCCTCACTGACCTTCAGTAAAAAATCCTTGATTGGGTCATTTCCATTTGAAAGCCCTCCTCCTCTTGACTGGTTAGAGATATGTAGTAGGATATTTTTAGTGAAAACAAAACCAGGGTTTTTTTGTTTTCAAGATGTCTTGCAAATAAGACACAGAGCTGTGAGATTCCTGAGGTTCGAAGTTATTGTCTGACTTTGAAAGCAGCCAGCTAAGACAAGATACTGCAGATCTTAGATCACTTAGCGTATGATAATATAATCCATTTGCCTTAACATCCTGGGATTTTTCTCTTTTTTATTTGCTTGTTTAAATTATGGCATTTCAGTGCAATTAAACCAAGGCAGTTTACACATGTATGCAACTGTTTTAACTTCTGAATGAAATAGCTGCTGTAAATGAACGGGCCAATGCTGATACCTGATGCTGAAAGTCTGGAGGAGGTATTACAGGGTAAGAATTAAGCCCAAGTCTTTATCTTCTCTAACTCAAGCCTGATCCCTCAGCAGAGGTGAACAAGAAAGAAGCACTGCCTCCAGTAAAAGATCCTCCCAAGTCTGGGTTCAGCTTGAGACAAAAACATGTAGCAGTTTTCCTGTTCAGATGAGGACAGGTGCCAAAAAAAAAGGAGGTTATTTTTGCATCTGACTACACAATAAACAGTATCACAGAGTTACAACTCATTACCCCCCGGAAGCAGTAACATTAGAAAAAACATTTAGAGGCCAAACACAACCTTCTCTTCAGCCACTCCAGAAAATGGCTTTCTATCAAACCACTAGAGGGATGCAATAATATCTCGTGGGAGAAGAGCCTTCACAAAGAACCTGAAGGACCATCAAGGCAAAAGTTAAGCACAGTTCAACTGCCACATGACTTCTGTCTTCTAAAGGATGAAGGCTTGCTCCATTTCTAACCTTCCCTTTGCTCCATATGCCTGTCCTAGCTGTGATATCCCCATCTTTTCCTCTGCACTATTGAGATACTTGGCAAGCCCTTCCTTAATCCACCACAACTGAAGGACACCACAGAGTCTACAGACTCTGCTGCATGTCTCCCACTGTTTCAGTAGCCCACAAAAGCATACAATGAATTCTAGTGCAAGCACAAGGTTGCGTTTGAGTAACTGCAGGCCGGAGGCAGGACAGACGGACAGAAAATGAAATGCTTTACCCTTTTTGCAACTGATGAAACATAAAATCCACAAACTCCATCTGTTTCATCCAGTGCCCAGGCACAAAGCGCTCTATGCTACCCATGCTGCTGCTCCAGCAGATGGACATAGCAGCATGGAAAAAGAAACACCTATAAGACCAACCACTTCTCTCCTGCTCTGAGAAATTAAGGACAATCGTGTGAAACAGTGGTGGCCACACATGCTGAAGCAGAATATCACTGTAAAGCCTTAGCAACCGCCAATTCACCCTTATTCATTTCACTTTTTCCATATAGCTCTGTAAACCAGATGTGAATGCCTTTCCATGGCCTTATGGATCACCACTGATGTGGACCTAAAGGCAGCAAGAATTGCATCCAAATGTTCTCCTCAAAGTATTTTAAAGTAGAAAAATTAGATTTTTTCCTCTGGAAGAACTCACATTTGTCATCCTTACATTACAGAAAGAAAAATGTTGAGAAATATGAGGTAAAAAGCATTTTTGATCCAAAGAGAGTCTTTTCACACCATTTCAAAGGGATATGGACACACAGACACATAAAAGATCAAGCTGGCTCAAATGTTTATCTCTCCAGCTTTACATAGTCCAGTTTATAGAAGGTGATAGTACTATTTGCTCTCTATGTCAGTATGATGTAGGCATTAGCCTCCTTATCTGCTGAAGCAGAAAATAAAATTCAAATAACTATCCAATCTTGACTACTTGTTTTAACAGCACTGCCCATCTAACGTTCAAATAACCTTTTATCCACCATGTTAAAAAAATACATTAAACATGGTAAAACCATGAGCTATATAATTTCACACTTCAGCATCTGATCACTGAGGCATTTTACCTTCCCTCTGATTCTGTGTTCAGTGATCATAACAGTCTTTATTAGGACTACTGTGAAAAGGTTTTAGGACACCAGTAGATTCATATTTGTGTTTAAGTAATTGGGCTGAAATCCTCAATCTGCTTAAACTAGAAGGACTTTTCCATCAATTTCAGCTGGGTCAGAATTTTATGGAAATTAGGCTATGTTTTGCAAAAACAAATAAAAAGATCTGTATTTTAATCCAAAGTTCAAGCAACAGAAGTTGTTCAGTTTCCTGTCTTCATTAGTTTTGTTGTCAAACAACAAATACCACCCACACATGTACTTTTTAATACAATAAGACAAATGTCACTGCAATCATCATTTGAGATTGGAAAGTTTGGCAGGGTGCCAGAGCAGTGAAAGTGATCCCGTCACAGATTGTTCAGCAGCAGCAGCGGTAACATTAAATTCCTACATACTCTGTTCAGCAACATGCTGCCGTGAAAAACATGAACACAAGTTCATGAAATTAAAGCTGATTACCAGAAGAGCTAATGAGCATGCTTCCCATTCATCTTTTATTTCCCGTTCATTTTGGAAATAAACAAAAACACTTAAAAGTTTCTCTTTTAACCTATCATCTTTCTGTAGTCTTTGGACTGGCCTTAAGCTGCAGTAATAGTCAAGCTGCTTACTATTTTTAGAAATAAGCAATTCAATAAATCACTTGAAAGTATTATAAAGCCAATAGGGACTCTGATTCTGAGGGGAAAAAAAAATAAAAAAGCATCATTGCTCAATCCACAGCAGTATTTACAGAGCAGACAGCAGCAAGGACCAGCATGCTCTCGCTGGCCAAGCAGCCAAGCTCTCATCTTTGAGGCACTGATTTATCCCACAGTCTAGTAAGAGCTCTCTGGTGCTCTTGTAACACTGGAATTTCTAATCTAGCAGCTGGGAAAACAGAGTAGGACTCGAGGGTTCAAAGCTGATCTACAGGACTCTTAGACTTCTTTGTAACCCTGGGTATGAAGAAAGCTTGGAAGAGAACAGGATCAAGAAAGGCACAGATGGTCTGTGCATCTGCACTTGTCACAGGACACATTACAAATGTTAATTACCAGCCCATGAAAAGCACTTTCTCAATACTTAGTTTTCAGATTAAAAGAAATGCCATTTCTAACTCCAAGGAAGACCCAGGGAACTACATGCTGGCTGGTCAGCCTCACCTTGATCCCTGGGAACGGATCACAACACAGGGAGGAGTGGATGATACACTGGACAGTCATGCTGCCACCCAGAGAAACCGTGACAGCTTGGAGAAATGAGCCAACGGAAGCCTCGAGAAATTCAACCAGTGGAAAAGTGAAATCCCCGACCTGGGGAGGAACAACACCAGGGACTAGTTTGTGCTGGAGGCCACCGATCTGGAAAACAGCTTGCAGGAAAGGCCCTGGATTCCTGGTTGATACCAAGTTGAACATGAGCCAGCAGTGAGCCCTTGTGGGAAAAAGCTGAACCATGTCCTGGGCTGCATTAAAGTATTGACAGCAGATGGAGGGAGGTGATCCTGCCCCTCTACTAAGGCACTGGAGAGGCCACACCTGGAATTTTAGGTGCAGTTCTGGGATCACAAATACAGGAAAGACATGGACATACCAGAGAAAGTGCAACAAAAGGCCACCAGGATGACTTCAACATGGAGAAGGCTTTAGAGAAACCTCATTACAGCCTTCCAGTACCTCAAGGGAACATATAAAAAGGAGGGAGAGACTTTTTGTACAGGCAGATAGTGACAGGATGAACAGCAATTGTTTTAAAATTAAATCAGGGCAGGTTTAGAGTAGCTGTTAGGAAGAAATTCTTAACTCAGAGGGTGGTGAAGCACTGGAACATGTGCTCAGAGAAGTGGTGGATGCCCCAGCGCAAAGCGTTCAAGGTCAGGTTGGATGGAGCTCTGAGCAACCTGTTCTAGTCAGCGGCATCCCTGCCCATGGCAAGAGGCTTGGAACTAAATGTTCTTTAAGGTCCTTTCCATTCCAAACCCTTCTATGATTCTGTGATTAAGAGACTGGATTATCTCTCCTATGAGGAGAGCTCAGACAGTTCAGCCAGGAGGAGGGCGGGCTTAGGGGAATCTTAAAAATGTCTATAAACCCATGAAAGAAAGGAACACAGAGTCAGGCTCTCCTCAGTGGTGCCCAGTGCCAGGACCAGGGACGATGGGCGCACACTGAAACACAAGCGGTTTCCTCTGAACATCAGGAAACACTTTTTCATTGTGAGGGTGACCCAGCACTGGCCCAGGTTGCCCAGAGATGCTGTGGAGTCTCTCTCTCCTTGAAGATATTCAAAACCTATCTGGACACCATCCTGGGCAATCAGCTCTACGTGACCCTACCTGAGCCAGGGGGTTGGACGACATGATCTCCAGGGGTACCTTCCCACCTCAAACATTCTGTGATAAAGACTGAGCTGCGCATCTCTACCCACTGGTATGTACCGAACACCTGAAGGCTGTCAACTGATCATTCTCAATTGACCACATTCTAGACTGAAAAGAATACAGCAAATAAAGATCAGAACTGTTAGTGGCTTCACCTTTATTCTTATGTAATTACAGTTTTCTAATACAATTCCTTTTAGAGGCAAAGTGGTTGCATTTGGTCTGTGTCCAAACAATGACAACAACAACAAAATTACATGACAAAATCTGCGGCAACTTAGTCCCATTCACTCTTTATTAGGGCAGAATGAAGAAAAAAATATTATCTTACTTTCTCACCACCCCCAGCTCTGCCTCCAGTAATCCATATTATGTATAAACTTTTTTAATTTTTCATAAAGAAGAAAAAAAAGTCCCAAGTCTACTCGTGAATTTTCCACATGAACTTCACTAGGCAGGTTTTCACTCAAGAACAACAAGAAACTGAATGAAGTTTGAAATTTAAAAATTAATTAACTTTATCTACTTAGAAAAATATGTTGAGCTGCTGGTGTTTATCTACCTTTCATCTCACCCTTTAGTTGTTCCTCACAGTCCATCAGTGTCCATTCACAGTCTCATGTTACTCTTTACAGAAGTGACTAGAGCAGGATCATGCTTGTTCTGACTTTGCACACAGCCTAGCCTAACAGGCTCCAAGTGCTGGTGTTCTAATAACTAGCAGTATTTATAAAAATAATGTTATCATTATTAGTCTGAAAGGGAACATTCAATTTTCCTCTTAAGTTCCTAATGTGTCTTACAAGGTCTCTCCTCTACTAAGCATATCTGATATTTGAAGCTTGTATTTTGCAAATTGCCTGTTACAATACACACATATGGAAATCAAATTAAATAACACTTTGCTAATCAAGCAAGAAAACCCTTTTTTTTTTGTCCACAATATGCCTATAGCCCATTCAAACAGCAAAGCTGGAAGTCTGATTTAAAAGGCAGCAATGAATTCCCACCTGCCTTTAGAAAGAATGCAGAGAAAGGAGCAAAAGAGCTCCTTTTGAAAGAGAGTGGATTCAACCCAGCTGAACAACACGTAAAAGTAACAGGCAACTGATTTCTTCCACACAAGCTCTTAAGATTCTTCTGCATCCCATATATGACATACATGTCTTGTTCTTTGAAAAACTAAAAAAGGGGTGAAAAAATCAACCAAAACATAACAAACCACAAAAACTGTGTCCAAAAGCATGATTTTTCATGAAGTCCTACTAACATCTGCCATCCCTGCTCTGAAACCTCTGTCATAGACTCCAATATGCTCTGTACTTTGTACCTGTCACAAATTTCACTTCACAAGGTAGGTAAAAATGTCCCCAATGTTAAAGTGTTGAAGTGGAAGCATGAAGTTAAAGTCTTGCTTACACTGCTTGGGTTTTTGTATTCCTCTACTGTCACTTCACATATCTCTGGGCCTTTAGTTTTCAGACTCTTCATCTGATCATCTTCCACCATTTTGGGAGCTATATATTTGCAGGAACAAATTGTGGGAAATTCATCCTTCTGAACTACCAAGAGGTGCTCACAAACAAGCCAGTATCTGGAATAAGTAGTTCTATGAGTGAGGAACAGCCACAGCACCCATAGTAAGCCAGATTAAGAATGTCCGGTGTCCATACTCTAAGCCTGGGGACAAAAATTAGGCTGGAGATAAACTGACAGCTCAACTGGGCTAAAGAGAAGAAAGCACTAACCCCTTTACTATTCATAACCGTAGAAAAAACATTGCAACATGCTGGCATGTTATCACAAGCCCTTGTTCACTACTAGCCCACATTCTCAATCACAGCACTCTAATGGTTTACAGGCAAATTAGCGAAGGTCTGCTACTTGCTGAGGGGTTTTCTTCTAAGTACCTGATAAACTCAGCATCTGAGACTGCTGATAGACCCTACTTTAAAACTTCCTTTCCATGTAAGCAAACCCAGCAGTTTCCATAGTCTGCATTAACCCCAGCATGGTACTAATATGGCCGTTTGTGATATCTGAACTAGGCTCCATACAAAAGGTGAATGAAACATCTTAAAATTACTTAAAATTAAAATAAGGACTTAACTCACACTTCAAGACAAAACATTAGTAATGACACTATTTATACTTTTTCATCTCATTTCAAAATGGCTGAAAATGCAAATGCAGCCAAAGCAAATATGGGCTGCACAAAAAGAGTTCCACGTGCAAAATGAGTCTGCATAATCAGCACCTAAAACACTTCTCAACAAGGTTTTACAGGCTCTCCAAGACTCTCTGGCTATCCTGCTGTTACCCACCAGCCACACACAGCACATTCGGGCCTCTTCCAGCATGTTAGCAGAGCAGGGCAGAAAAAGCACAAAAATGTTCTCCGGTGTCCTCCTCTGGACATCTACATAGCTACAGCAACATAAAGACACAATTTTTGTATCTTCCCCATAACCATCAGTCTCTCTTTTTTGTCATATATGTTTCTCTCTTTCCAAGACTTCAGAAACTGGAGAAATAATATCTATCTTTATAAAGTACTTCTTCCTCTCTATCCCGATGATTAAAAGTGAGGGTCAAAACCAGACTACCAATGGTGCAGCCACACAGTGTACTGCTTTCTGAAGCAGAGAATATGGCTGTAAGACCTAAGAGCACCAGTACTTTGCTGATCTTGACTAGTGGACCAAATTCTCAGGTACCTTTTAACAATATTAATTCCACTGCTGACCCTACGATGCTTTCTTCCACATATGTCCACAGAAGTGACTTTGTCACAAGCCCCTGCAAACTCCAGCTTTAAAATGCCATTCCACCCAAGGGCACAGACATGCAGTGTATATGCGAATACACACCAGAACACTGTGTGATGCATTTTAATTGCATTATCCAGATAGCATACACTGCAAAACCAGCACCCAGATCACTTTGCTTTCAAGTCCAATTAAATTCTGAAGCTCTTCATGATGTCTCATATTATGAAAATTATCAGTCACTGCAACAACTTACGCCATCTCTCAGGAGCGGACACCCCTTCAACATACTTTGCTACCAGTCTCCAATTCAGAAGCCCAGGTCTGGGAGTCAAATGCTGCTGACTCCATGCCACTTCTCCATTTGGAAGGAATTCCAGCTGACAAATCACAACCAGATTGTGCCAGTCCTATTACCCTCCCAGTGTTTTGCTGTTGGACATCTATTCATTTTATGCCTGCTTCTCTCATTAACAGAAATACAACCCACATGGAAAACCCGCCTGTCCTTCTCACACGCTCAGGGCCACACAGCCAGAGCTACTTTTGGGAAGCACCTTTACAGTTCAGTTGCTTCAGGCTTAAAAGCACTCAGAAACACAATGCCAAAAGCAGAGGAGTTTAATCTGCTGCTTTAAAAATACTTGGAAGAACCCTTAGATTAAGCTTTGAGAACTCCCACACTAACAATCTCTAAAGAAATACACAGGAATTAAAGATAATTTATTTACAATGTTAAATTTTAAGCCTTCTTAGTTTAGAGTACTCAAAAGTATAAACAGAGAAACCAGAAACCAAGCAGGTGATGACAGAAATATTCCTCCTAAGAGTGTAAATATGTGCACCTGGTTATCAAAGGTGACTTGACAGTTTACTACACTCAAAGTAACCTAACAGGCATTACTACACTCATCTCATCTACGTAGTAGGTTTACTATTCAAGGAAGTAAATACATGCAAGCACAGTATTTCTGTATGTACACATGCTCCTAAGTGTAAGGCAGAAGTACCAACAACCTCTAACAGTCCTACTACTTGAAAGCATGTTGAGGGTTGACAAAGAGAACAGCACACTCCCAGATGATACCTATGTAATCCAGTTGTATTTCAGATTATTGTGCTCCACTTGAGAATTCCACTCTTTTTTCCTATTAGGTGCACACAGGAAGTTCCTCTAAGCCTCTTCTATCACTTAAGACTTTCAGTACAAAGGGGAGAATGATGGGACCAGAAGCCTATTATGGTGCTCTTCATCCTCAGGCTACCACTCAAGTGTCAAGCGTTGGTTCTGTAGCACCAAAGTTGTTCCAGCTTGTCAGGCCTCAGTACCACGGATGGTCTGACCCAGATACCATAACCACAACTCATGGCCTTTGACAGACTCAGTGAAGAGCTAGAAATAGGGTCTGATGACCCAACTGTGTCAGACATTCTCTCAGTGCTGTAACAAAATTGCTCTGAAGCAACATGGAGATAACCTGCATTTCTGACGCTAAAAGGGACTTTCTTTTTGTGTGCTGTTTTGTATTTGTTTCCTCTTTTTTCCCCCCATCCGTGGATACAGGAAAGACCCCAATGGTAATACAGCACTACTAATTATCCAACCCTGAACTCTTATTAAGAGTTCTTATTATTCTTATTAATAGTTCTTATTATTCTTATTAAGTAAGAATTATTAACTGGACTAAAAAAAATAAAAATCAGTTCAAATGGGTGCCCTTTAAACTTTCATTTACATTTATTTTCCATAACCAGTGCACATCTATCACACGAATCCTGTATAGAACTACACATAGACTTAATCCTACTATCCTAGTTATCCAAAGAGAAAAATAGTTACAGAAAACGCTTCATAATAAAATCATTAAGCCTAAATCTGCGGGATCTCAGCCGGTGGGTGTGTTCATCAGGTTGTTCCAAACCGCACCGATTTCAGCGCACTGCCCGCGCACGCTTCGATGGGATTTGAATCGGGCCTCTGCACAGAACGGCTGCATTCCTAAACTTTCCACAGGTCGCCCACCCAGGCCTCCTGACCACGGCCACCCGCGCTCGCAGGAGCCCTGCCCGGCCTCGGCAGCTCGCACGCCCCGCAGGGACAGTTCTCCGAACCCCTCTGCGCACACGGCCGAGCTGAACATCCTTCCAAGCCCCGCCAGCCGCGCGCTTCACCCAGCCAAGTCTCCACTCCCAACGCTCAAACTCCCTAAACCCCGGTGGCTCCCCACGACCCTCGCCCGCTCTTAGCCAGCCGCCCCGCCGCCCGCTTCGCCTGGGACTTGCTGAGGGCCGGCCCGCCCGCCACCGGAGTCCCAGCAGCCCGCCGGCGCCAGCCCACTCCCAGCCCCGCCGCCAGCCCCAGGCCGCCCCTAGAGCTCCCGCTCCGGCCCGGGACACCGGCCGGCCCGGCCCGCCTCACCGGCCCCGCACCCCAACCCGGGCCCCTCCACCGCCCCCGCCCCGCGCCCTCTCGGGACGCACCTTGAGGCTCCCCCGGAGAGGGCCCTTGCCGTGGCCGGCCAGCGCCGGGGGGGCGCTCCCCAGGCCGCCCTCCTCCTCCTCCTCTTCCTCCTCCACCTCAACCACCACGTCCTCGTCTTCGTCCTCTTCCTCCAGCGCCGCGGCAGACCCCTCCCGCCGGGGCGGCCTCCAGGCGCTCTCGGGCTTGGGGGGCCGGACCGCGTCCACCTGCGCCGCCGCCGCGCTCAGCCGCCGGCTGCCCATGCTGGAGCGCTTGGCCAAGCGCCGCGCCTGCATGGTGCCTCCGCCCGCCCGGCCGGCCCGGCCCGGCCGCCTCCCGCCGCGCTCAGCCCCGGCCGCGGGCAGCGGCCCCGCCGAGGTGCCCAAGGGGCGGCGGCGGCGCTCACCGGGGGGCGGCGGTGGGTGTGTGCGGCGGGCGCGCCGCGGCCATGGGGGCCCGCGACCGCGGCCAGGCGGGCCCGGAGCCGGCGCGGCCGCCCCGCCGCTTGCCCACCTGCTCCCGGCGCCCTCCTCCTCCGCCGGCTGCCCGCCCGGCCCGGCCCGGCCCGGCTGTCGGGCGCGGCGCGCGGTCCCCTCCCGCTCGCCCTTCCTCGGCGCCGCCGGTCCCTGGCGCCAAAACCCGGACTGGATTCCCGCCGGCCGCGGCTCCGCCGAGCGCGGGGCGCTGGGGCCGCGCTGCCTTCGCCCAGAGCCGCGGGCGGATTTCGCTGCCGAGCAGGGCCGGCCCCCGCCACCCACCCGCCTCGCCCCGGGTGCGCCCTGCCGCGCGAGCGGCGCGTCGGGCCGGCCCTGCCCGCCTGTGCCGTGTTAACGCGGCAGGAGGGCCGGGGGTGCCCCACAGGACATTGGGGTGCTGGAGCGTGTTCAGAGAAGGGCAACAAAGCTGGAGAAGGGTCTGGAGCACAAGTCCTGCGAGGAGTGGCTGAGGGAGCTGGAGTTGTTTAGGATGGAGAAAAGGAGGCTCGGGGGGAACCTCACTGTTCTCTTCAAGTCCCTGAAAGAAGACTTTAGCCCGGTGGATGGCGGCCTCTCAAGCAGTGACAGGACGAGAGGATAGTCTTAAGCTGTGCCAGGGGAGTTTTGGGTTGGACATCAGGAGGAATTTCTTCATAGAAAGAGTGTTTAGACATGGGGCTGAGTTGCCCAGGGAGGTGGTGGAGGGAGTCACCGTCCCTGGAGGTACTTAAGGAAGGACTGGAGATGGCACTTGGTGCTGTAATTGAGTTGACAGGGTGGTGTTCAGTCATACGTTGGATTCGATGATCTCAGAGGTCTTTTCCAACCTAATTGATTCTGTGACAACCTCCACCTGCAGGCCAGGCTGCCAGATTTCTCGGGCCTCAGTAAAATAAAATTATTTCACTTCTCCTCCCTAAAAAAGATAAATGGGAAAAAAATGGAACTTTTGGAGAAAAAGAAAATGAAGAAATTGTTTGGGTTTTTTTGAGATCAATAATTGGAGCAGTTCTATCTATACCCTGTTGAGAAGAAAATTATCTGGAACAGTTAGGGAAATAATTTCTGGTTTAAATTGTAGCACTTCTGTGCTTTAAGCTTTGAAATACCTTTCTGAGAAGTTTTTTTAAAAATTAAAATAGTTTCCAAACAGTTTGAAGCTACTACGGTCAGCATTTAAATTTACTACAGGCTTCTATGCCATTCATTAATGCCTCCTGAGATTGAATTATACTTAAGGTTGTCACATGCTATCCTAAACACTTCCTCTATAACTCTTGAGTCTGCATTTACATGTTATTTTTGAGCCATATGTATATTCCTTTCCATTTACAAGTGAATTACAGTAATTCCCTTCTCAGTGTTCAGTACCTTTCTCCCTGCACATTCTGTTCTAAAGACCTGCCAAAAAGCCAAATGTACACATATTGTCAGCATGGGGCCAAGCTTCACTCCAGGTTAATTCGTCCCTGTTGAAAAGTAATGGTGTTTTTCATTCTGGAATATAGCATACAGAACTTTTTAGGCAAGACATTTTAGATAATACCCATTCTTAAATACTGAAGTTACTTTTCATGTCAAACTATGTAAGTTGTTTCAATTTTCTCAACCCAGTCCACAAAACAGTTGTTTTCATTCATTATTTCAAGGTTCCCAGAGATCGGGTCAAGATCCACAACAAAACTGCTGGCAAATTCTGGCATATCAGGTCTTCCAGCAGTATTTCCCCACCCATACAAAAGTGTCTTTTCCAGATGTTTTGCCACTGCTTTGACCAGCTGCACTGCAATGTCAGCTCAGCCCATCTCAGCAGAACAGCAGCCAAAACTGCAGGTACATGCTGCCACAAGATGTTCTGTCTTTTTTTCCTGCCCACTACATGTGTACTTAGCTTCTTGACACTTGGCTGAGTGGATCAGTCATAGTTTTTTGAAGCTGATGTTGCATAAAGGAGAGATCTATGGCAGGGAAAAAAAAAAAAATGCTTTTTTGGTTTTATTCCTACACTGAATGTTCAGATTTAGAGTTTAGATTTGACATAATTAAGTTATGCTTAGGTTTTACCTTAAACATGAATTTCAGTGATACTGACAGTTCCTTATACCTCAAAGGCATGGAAATAGAATCATTCTAATACCTCCTAGTCTTCAAATTATTTGAAATGTTTTGTATCATTTGAATACCACCTGAATCTAATTGTGATCTTCTGTGGTGGCCTGTGTTTACAGTTACCTGAAATATAATTGTGTTACTAAGGGTCCCATTCCTATCTGCCACATACTGGGATATATATTGAAAGACTTCTTAACTTTTTCAAAGTCCTATATGTTTTAATTGCAGCAAAACCAGAACAAAAGTTAGAAATTATATGCAGCAAATGTGTTATCACTGAATTGGATTATATGTGCTAGCATGAACTCCACAAATAACAGAATAGAAACGACGGACCTCTTGAAGAAAACAGTGGTGATATAGGATAGCTGGGCTTGTACAGGCACATCTGTTAACTCCCATGGCAGCTCACACTTCAGCCTCTGTTTGAACTCCCTATTCAGCCTTTTTGCCAGGTTTGTTCTGGGACCTGCTGTAAGGTACAGCTGACTTGACACCTCTTGCCCTGAGGTTTGATGGGTGAACATAAAAGCAGAGATTGTTAATGAATAATCAGGCTTTTAGTTGTCCATTCAATAATCATTTCAAAAATTACTTAGCTGAGTCCTCTGGTTTGGGAACATGGTGGCAGGAGGCAGAGAGGCTCAGACAGGTTCTCGGGAACACACAAAACATCCCAAGCCTGCCTGCCTGCCTGCAGGAGGATGTTCCATCCCCCAAAATGCTGCCTCTTCTCCACAGGACTCCACCAGATCATCGCCCATCAGTACGCAAAGCAGAGCAGGACAGCAGGCAAGTCCTGCAAGAGTTGATCAGGGTGACAGAGGAAGAGTGTAACCAAATTCTGGTGGAGGGAGAGGTGCCAAAATAGTTTTGGGGTCCAGAGGGAATGACAATCCAGAGTTCACTAGGCTGATGGCCAAGGCAGTCCCAGAAAGGGGTTTAGAGAAGACTGATTTTCCATTAGTAATCTGAGCTGCTAATGCTTTTTACTCCTGCTGGGTTATCAAATGCAATGAGAAGCCAGTGTTGACAACTCTACAGCAGATTGGTTAAAGATTTCTAGCACTTCTCAGGCGAGACAGATTGGAGCTGCAGTAGGAATAACTTCTCTCACAATATTTGATACAAACAAAAGAGAGAAATAACTGTTTGCTCCATTTATCCCAGTCTGTCTGACTTGCAGTGTGAATGGAGTTGAAGCTGAACCCTTGTTGTCCTTCCAGTGCTTCCCAGGGGACCTAAATTATGGAGAAGGTCAGGGAGTCCTAGATATAGTCCTCTTCTATATCTTTACATTCACAAATACTTAAGAGTCAAACACAGGCCATAATCCACTATCACACATCAACATTTTTTGCCTGAGATTCAGTCTTAGCACTCTTGGGGTGATCTGCTGAACAATTCTGGCCCATAGCCATGGCCTGACACCAAGTAAATTCTTGTGATATATGCAGTAATATGGTATCACTTGGCTCAACAGAGATACCTCATCATTGTACCACTGCATAATGTGCCTCTAACGCAAGTACAGGCTCTGGCTGGAGTAAGAGCTGTTTACATGTCAATGATTTCCATGCTTATTAAAAGTTAATGTGCACATTCACACTCCCTTTGGATACACAGCTCTCCAACACAGCAGAAACGTTTCAGATGCTTCTTTACCTCTAACCTTAACAATCAGTTCATACTTCCAAAAATTAAATTTTTCTCTCTCTCTAAAGACATATGAGACAATTCGAATGATAAGTACATATAAGCATATGTATCTCCCTCTACAAGTTCTTAGAGAGCAATCTGTGAAGGTGAATTACACTGACAGCTTTTCAGTTCATCTTGAATAATTACTGTCTGACTTCTTTCAGTATATCCACTGGGCAGCCCTGTGTACTAGCCACAGAAAAAAAATCTAGCTTTCCCTAGCACTGCCTTAACTACTCTGTGCTGATTAACATCAGGTGGAGTTGTGTTATGATACATATTTTTCCCAGACGTGTTATTCAATCCATTGTTCAGGTAAGTATTATTCTCATTTTTAATATAATTATTTACTGATCTGCTTTACATTTTGTTCTATTCAGCAGCTGCTACTTTGTACTGTGATCATGACTGCAGGCAAAGCTTGCCTGACATCACATCAAGGGAACAAGTTCCTTTACTTCAAAAAGTAGAGATTCTTCTGTAATGCTGAAGGAGGCACTACTCTGTAGCCTCCCTCCTCGCTGGTCCCAGAACTCCTTCCACCAGGGACGATCACTCAGCAATGCAGCTTCCAGCAGGGACAAGCACTAGCCATGGCTAACAAGCACCAGCATGGGTGTGCTTTAGTTTGCCTCCGAGAAGCAGGTGACTGCATCACAGCAGGCATTTTATTGGACCACCTGGAATCCTGCCTCAGCTAGCTCTTCTTTTTTTTCTTTTCTTCTCTTTTTTTTTTTTTTTTTTTTAATATGCCTTCAAGAGAAAAATACTTTTTTTATTTTCTTTAATATCTGAATATTTTTTCCCTTGTCCATGAATGCCAGCTTTTTATCACTAGAGGCAAGATCCCCCCTGCTCCTGCCTCCTCCCAGACTGATGCTGTGCTTCAGTTCTTGCCTTTAAAAAATTCTAGCAGCAATAGGAAGCAAAGAAACCCTCAATTTACTGCACATTTAATTACATTTTTTTCAAATGTAATTAATCAAATAGTCATTCACTTTCCACTTTTTAGTGTGCAACAAATGTATTTGTTTGAGCTTCGGTGTTCAAACCAGCATGTGCACTAACTGTGTGTGTGTGTTCCACTTCCCTCATAATCCCAGGCATTTGAGCCCCTGCCAACTTCTTTATTCGGGGACCTGCCTTCTCCACACTCCCTTTGTAAACTTTGCATTTGTTTTGCTTTCTAGTGATCATTGAAGTTCTCACTCCAGCTGGGAGGACAGCCAGGCACCTTCAAGAACAAGGGAATGATTGACAATATTAGGCAGAAAATTGTCTACCAGATGCTGCTCAAAAGGAGAGGTGGCAACCTTCCGACCCTCTTCTCAGTGCGCGAAATCATCGCTTCTGTGACACGCCTCTGCCCCACTTGTCAGCTGAGTGGGGAGCACAGGGTCACTTCTGCGTCTGGCTGTTGTGCAGTGAAATACCACCCTGCAGACAAGGCTGTGCCTTTCACGTCAAGGAGGTCCCAGTGCCAGCCATGCGTTGGAATGAAGTGGAAAAATTCACCAGACATTACATATTACTTTTCAGTTACCACTCTGAAATATTGACTAGGTCTGAATAACCTTACTAGTACGGAAATGAAAGGAATTTCAGACAGTCCATCCTTGGATTGTGAGAGAATAAACAACAACCAGACCTCCATGGCTTTCTAAAAACCCCTCCCCAGAGGTCTTCCTGTTGCCATTAGTACTTTAACTCAATTTACATATCTATGGCTCCTAAAAGATTTCGTTTCCCCCCTGAAAAAAGAGGTGAGCTCATTGGAGTTTCATGTTAGTGCTAATACAATGACTACAGCTTCCCTTTCCACAAATTACCTAGTCTGAGAAAAACAAAGGGATGAACTTGAGAGAAGTAAGACTAATATTTTCCTACTCAATTAGCTGACTGAACATCAAGGAAAAAACCAGAGAAAACACTTTTTCTTAACAAAAGCGTTAAGTGCAGGACAAAAAACCCGAAGACTCTACATTGAGAGCAGGCACACAGGACACATAGGCCTCTGTAATGCAAATGTTCAAGCACAAAATAGAAATAACCATATATACATAATTGGGGTTTTTTTACACTCACACAGAGAAAAAGCTATTTGAGGGAGTTTCGAAGTTGTTTGTGCTCATTCATGTAGGGTAGCAGCAATATGTGTGAATAACAATCCCTGAAATGACATCAGAATTAAAGGAAGGATATAGGAAATGAAAGATGATAATTGAAATGCTATTTTAAGCAAGTGTATTCATTAATTGTCTTAATTCAGGTGTAACTTCCCATGCAAATTAGATTAAATATATACTAAGAAAGCTGCAAGATTGGCATGTCAACTTCCTCTTTCTCAGTGAAGTGTCAAAGAACTCAGCTTGATTCTGAAAGTCAAAGCTGAATTTGCAGAGGTAGCAATTATAAAGAAAATAACTAGCTGTTCCTTAAAAAATGAACAAATTAGATCAGGCTCTCAGAAAAACATAAATATTACAGGACCCATAAAACTTCTTTCAGTCTCACTTTTTACATGGAAACTCTTTAGTAAATCTTGTGGAAGCAAGAAAAAAAGGACTGCATCGCTACCAGTCAACACCACCAATAAAAATATTTACACCAATAAATTAAGCAATGGGTACAATTTTATTTTGATCATCTTGCTACCTGTCATAAGAGAGTATAGTTTTATTTACATAAATTCTTTATTTTTGAGATGAATACTTTCCTTTGAAAAAAGGCAATGTACTTTTGGCTTGCCTGCCACACTGACATCAACCCTAAAGGCTATAAGTAAACACCACTGTAACCAAAATTTAAGTGAACCACCAGATAGCCAGATAACTTGAGGATCACCCACGCCTGA
This sequence comes from Acanthornis magna, assembly GCA_036785705.1. Classification (NCBI taxonomy): domain Eukaryota; kingdom Metazoa; phylum Chordata; class Aves; order Passeriformes; family Acanthizidae; genus Acanthornis; species Acanthornis magna. The sequence goes on from JAWUZG010000063.1 coordinate 25,564,111, forward strand.
AAGATTCCTTCGTTAATCAGCTGAAAGCCAGCTCACTAGATGGAGAAGTAGGAGACATTTTCTGTGCCGTACATGTTCCTATTTTCTAGTGAGTGCTTCATAAAAGCAAATTTTTGGTGCTGGTGGAGTTTTCTGTTTGGTTGGGTTTGGTTGTTTTGGTGTTTTTTCAAGGAAGATCCCTGAAAAAATGCAAGTTACTCTGGAAGTTCTCCTTCCAGTCAACTCCTTGGGAGTGTCCAGCAAAAATGGACAGCTCTTTTGGCCCGTTTTTCCCTAAAAGGCTGAACAAGACCACTCCAGACTGTTTGTTCCTCTTTACTCTTCCGTCCTCCTTCGGGATCAAGCTGTCCCGTTCTCCATGTGGCAACGCGCCCGACCTCTTCCTGTCTCTCCCACCCTGCTCTCCTCCGTGAAGAAAAATCCCGAGTAAACAAACAATCCACACACACTCGGAGCTGGAGAGGCTCAGCTGAAGCGGACTGCCATGGAAGCGGGCCGTCCCCGCCAGGCCCGTCCGCTCGCTGTCACGCCGCAGGTCGCGGCCCGCTCCCGCCCCGCCCCGGGTGCTGAGGGCCGGCCGAGCTCCGGCAGCCCCCGCTCCATGCTCCCGCCCGCGATCCTGTTCGGCTTTTGCCTCGGATTCCCGCTGCTCCTGCCGGCGGAGCGCGGCGCATAAACACGCGCGGCGGGGCCGCCCGGCGCTGCGCGGGAGGGGCAGCGGGGGAGCGGCGGCGGCGCCGGGACGCCCCCGGCCCCGCCCGGCCCCGCCCGGCCGCTCGGAAGGGGCGGCCCGAGGGCTGGGCCCCTGAGAGGGAAGGAGGGCCCCGTCCCGCCCGCGGCGGTTCTTGCGTATTTGCTACGCGGAGGCGGAGGCCGGCGCTGCTCCCGACTCCGAGCCCCCCCCTCCCGCCGGCAGCCGCCTCCCCTCTGCCCCTCTCCGTGGCCTCGTGCGGTTCGGGCTCAGCCATGATCGGCGCTGCAGCGAGTTATAAATAAACACCGTAAAGCCCCCGCTGCTTACACGTCGGAGGGTTGTGTAAGACTTTCGGCTTCCTTAAAAAAAATATCCAAATAAAGCCATTGTAATCTTCCTCTGTGAGGGGGAAATTTTTTTAGAAACTTTTATCCGAAAGCTTAGAAATCGGCAAATACGTAAAATGACCCAAACTTGGATCTGTCGCACCTCACGATCGTTGAGCTAAAATTAATGACCGGGGACCCTGTGACGTGAACGCGGTTGGGACAACTTGTACTCGAGAGTTACCTGCTTTACAGGCGCAATACAAATGCAAGTGTGTGCTACTAAACACGTAGTGAGATTTGGGTACAATACAAAAAATGTAAAATGCAGTCAAGGTCGCAGCTAATGGCTGTGGCAAGTTCAATTCAACTGCTGCGATCCCCCTAGGAAACAGGAAAAGGTCTTAAGTTCCATATACTAAATCTCACTCATTTCTCTTCCTGGAGATTAGGGCTTTGGTTTTGTTTTCAGAGTGAAGATGTAGTAAACCAAAAACTGAATTTTGAAGTAGTGGTGTTAAACATTTTCTTGTGATTGTCTTTTCAACTGTAATGCTTTGGCTTGAATTTCTAAGTCCTTTTAATTAATCTTTTGGTTTCTAAATGGTTCGGCTTTGTTTAGAAACACTTCATCCGTTCTGTTGGCTTCCTTTGGCAGAGGTGTGTTGTATTTTAATCTATTATTTATGTAAGCAAAAGGAAAACCTTGCGGGTACTAATGTGTTACTAAGTACAAAGGGTTATTTTCAAGTGTTTATATAACAAACTTATTTGTATATAATTTTTTCTTTAATTTGAATGAACTGTCAAGGCAGACTTTATTGTGGGAGGAGTGGAGCAGCAGGGAAGAGCAGAGCAGGGGGAGAAGCGAGCATGAGTCTTCCCAGAAGCTTTCTGTCCTATTGGTATTGTAGATATTTGGGCAAAAGGTGCTCACATAGTGCACAAGTTTGGTGTAGATGGCAACATAGAGAGTTTTATTTGAGCTAGAGCTTAATGAAGCATTTACTGCCTTGTCTTAGTTAGAAATTTGGAACATGTTACTTCGATAAACACAGTCTAAGAGCAGAAAACAATGGCAGAGTGAAGCAGCTCAGGGAAGCACAACATAGAAAAGAAGGAGCTGGAATGGCAGAGGATGGTTCTAGTCACAGAGGAAGGACAGCAGAAGAAGAGTGGAAGGGCAGGGGGATCAAATGGTACAAATGGGAAGCTAGCCTCAAGGCAGTGAATGATAGAAGAGATGATCAAACCAAGATTTTTGTTTCTAATACTTATTTCCTCAGTTTTTCCTTGAACATGGCTCTTCTTCGTGAACAGCTTACTGGGACAGAGGAGAAGAGGAACACTCGTGAAAGAGGCTTGGGGTAATTAATCATGACACAGGTAAGTGTACTGAAGATACCTGATACCTGTTTTTAACAGTTTGTATTGTTTTCCTTTTGTGTCTCTGTTTCCTGGTCACATTGTTCTTTGTGCTGTTCAGTTCAGCTGTCTGCAAAACCCAGACTTAAGAGACTTGGGACCTAGATTACCATTTTCCTCAAGTTCTTATGGAATAATGGCACTGGTTTTAGAGGAGAATTAATCTCTTCTGCCACAGAGCATTAGGTGAACAGCCTGTTACGTGAATTATTTTGAGTGTTGTAATTTTAACAACCAAGGTGTAGCATAGTTGTTTCAAAAAGATTAGTTAACCAACAGCACCTAACCTTGCTAGTTATCTGCAAGTAGGTTACAGAGAACGATACTCTGTTTGCACATGCATTTTGCAAATGTTCTCCTCGGTTGTACTCTTTATTTTGCAAATTGCAGACATTGAGATGAAGGGTCTATAATTTCCTAGCTTGCCTTTCTCTTGGAACACTGGTGCTGCACTGGCATGCATCCACTTTGCTGTGACTTCATTTGAATACAGCAAATTCTTTATTATGATGAACAAAGGGTTGGTCTCTGATCTGCTTTGAATCTCAGTCTGCTCATGGGGATTAGTGGGTTTTGAGCAATGCCAAGTCACTAAATATATCCACCTCACTGATCTCAAAGATGTTTGTGACAATAGATTTAGTAGTCATTTTCATGCATGTTCTTGCCTTTGAATGGATAATACCTTAGTAGTTCTGCTTCCCATAGCTATTTGAGTCTCCATTTCATTCAAAAGGGTTTAAATTCAAACCTTCTCTTTACTCATATGTTGTTGCTTTGTGATACATAAACACATTTGTTTGTGGTTTTAATCCTTGAATACGACTCTCCATCTCTTTGCTTTTATTTGCAATTTGGGGTTTACTGTCATTCATGTTACTAATACCTTGTGGCTAAACAATGTCTTATATTGATGTTTATCATATTGCTTCTGTGAATGCATTGAACAAAACCATGTGTAATAAAGCAGGACCCTGAAACGACAAATTTCAAATTTTCTTAGACTGGTGGTCAGCCTTTTTCTCTTTCCTGAAAATTTCTTAAGGAGTATTACTTTATCTTGTTGTATGAGACAGAAAGTGATAAACCTTAAAAATATTGGGTTAAATTTTCCAGAAGCTGACAGATTCCAAAAGCCTTGTGTTGCTGCCAGGTCAAGCTGTAGACTTCTCTTTTAGTTGTTCCAGGGGAACAGCAATTAATCTCCAAAGCTGGGTTTGGTTTCAGAAAATGGATGAGCATAGTGAATTCTGTATTAAACTAAAGAAATTTACTAAGCTGACTTCCTTAAAAGAGTAAAAGCAAAAGTGTTCAGAGCTCAGTTTACAGAAAATTCAGATCCACCAACACAGACATAAAATAGATGAGAGAAATATTAAGAAATGCTGAAAAAATACCAAATAAACCTTGGTGGTAGTTTCTTTACAATGAAGTTGCTCCTAGTTAATTGGCTAGATTTGGCTGTTGTATTCACAATTCATGCACAGCGAGGGATATAATTTATTCATAGTATTTCAGAAACTTTTTCCATGTGAATCTTTGAAGATTTGTCCTATTCCAATGGCCTGTACTGTCCTCTGAGGTACAGATTTCCACTGATGAATCCAGTGGATTAGCCAGGGCCTTTGCTTCTGTACATAACACGCTCTGACATCAGCAACACGAAACCAAAGTGGGTGGCGCAAAAACCTTTCAAGAAAGCTGTGTCAGTGCTGTGCTACATGCACAGCAATGAGCCACAAAGAATGTGTTTAGGAGGAGCAGCCTGCCTGGAAGAATTGCTGCCACTTCTCTAGCTCCAAGTGCCAGATCAGCCTGACCTGTGAGCCACTGATGATTTCTACCTGCTGTTCATGATGTTGGTCAGGAAAGATACCTGGCCTCAGGCTATTAAATCTAGGGCAGGGTTTCACTAAAGGCGGTGTCTGAACTGCCACCCAGCAATGCGAGCTCACCCTGCATCATTAGTAATATCTATATGTAGTAAATCTTGCTTGGTAGGATTTGTATCATTATAAAGTGTTAAAAAACTGGCTCTTGTTTTTGTATTCAAATAGACATTTTGTTGAAGTGTGACTCTGGTCTTTTCTTCTCAGGTAGCCTCCAGCTCTTCTTGCCAGACCCAGGGTTTCCACATGCCTGCTTTCAGCTGTGCTTCAGAGGGATCCCATCACCTTTACAGATTTACATAGCTTCCTGCACAAATATAGTTAAAATATCTTCCAGCATTTCCATCCCAGGTAAAAAAATACAGACCTCTAATTCCTAAGTTCTAATCATGATCCAGTCACGTTGATTCTAGTGTTCTGACCTGGCCTGAAGATTCCAGCAAGGGCAAGAGATACTACTATTTTGGTGTGTTTCTTCCCTCAAAGCATACTTATAAGCCACAAGTTTTGCGTGTACGTGCACAAGTACCACACGTACTAACAGGCGCTGGGCTTGTAGAAATTTTTCCATTGGTCAAACTTGAATTCCATTCACAGTTACAGTCAGGGAAGCAGCTTCCAAAGCATGCACAGAACATTTCCTTGATAATGAATAATTTTAAAACCTGTCCATGAAGTCGGTCCATTAAACATGTCCATTTGTAGTACTAGATGAAGCCAGAAGGATTGTTACTGTATCTGCCCAAAATTCCCACTGCTGTAAAGAGCAAGATGTTTGAATAAAAGGCAAGATTTTCCAGTTTGCCTGTCAGCAATTATAAGGAACAGGAGATAATGAGGAAGAAACTAATGGCATTAATTTTGGACCACAGTGAAAAAAAAACCCCAGTGCATGGTTCATCACAGGGCTAATACTCTATGATGATTGATGATTCTGTAATCAGAGCCCACATAGAGAGAAACAGGCTGTAAATTAAATGGTGTATTTCACAAATGGTTTGGAATTGTAATGCAATGATCAAGAATTTGCAGAGAAAGACTTTATGCCCCTTTATAACAAGCTGCAGTGCTTCTAACAGAAATAATTAGGGTTCTGACAATGTATTTGTTTGAATGAAGGACTGAGTTTGACAATAAAAAATAGCCTGTAATCTGCGTGTCACATGTAGCTTTCTACTGACACAGAGCCTCATGGTCTAGTGCACCAGCATTGACAGCAAATTAGTCTCAGTTTTACTGTATTCGTTAGCCACACCAAGTAGTACTTAGAGAAATAAAGTTCTTTTACCATGTCACTGCTAGTTGGATAGCTCTTGCAACTGAAAAAATCATAGAGTGATTCAGTGATAGACTTAAAATAAATGTCTCACTATGATTTGACCTTTCTTTTTAGACTTAGTAGTAAGGAAAAAGGAGAAGGGGGAGGAATCCAGTTCTCTTTTGCTTTTGAAATCCCCAGTTTGGCAGGCCACTGGCTTCCTGAAGCAATTCACTACAATTCCTTCCTGGAAAGCTTCCTCCTCTCTAGAAGCAAAGCACCACTCTTAGCTTTCCACAGAAGTGGGAAAGTGCATATTGAAAGTAAATTACAGCATTCATTTGAAGAGATGAGTAGAAGAGTAGAATTCTGCTTAGGAAACTGGACTAACAGCAGCAAATGTGCACCAAAAAGTCCATGTCAATTTGAGCTAAACAAAACAACTCTTCTTTTGGTCAAACTCAGCTATATCCAGCACATGGGTAGATCAGCCATGCAGCACACATAAGTGCCTCTGACACCTCTAGGAAACATGGGGTCTGTTGCGGCCTTTCAGAAAATTTGAGTTATCCACGAAGTTTTGGATTTATCTTGCCTGTGTTCCACATAGCGTATGTCTGTGTTCTATTTGGGAAATCCCATGGGCAGTAGCTGTGATTCTTTCTAATGTTAAGGTGTCATTGTGTCACAGTGCAGATGACCTCTTTCTTAGGGCAGTCAAACATGCTCTACAACTGCCACTTCGCAGGTCCTGAACACAGTTGTTCACCAGCTCATCAGAAAACTGGACAATGTTATTACCCATCTCTTACACAATAGAAAGGGATCTTACATTCTGTGATGGCTTGTGTGATCATCCAGTCTATGAAAACGCCATTTCTGAGTTACTTATCCATTTTGGGGGCCAGCCTAATTGTTTCAGATCCAGAGGAAGGTAATTCCAGCAACGACTATTTTTGGGCATTCAGAAACTGCTTGCAGAGACTGCTCAAGTTGGCGCAACCAGTGGCATCCATACTAGTGAGAAATTTATGAGTCTTGTTAATACCTTCTTTTTTCTTTCTGTTTTAATAATGATTTGTAACAAATTTTCCAACTCTTAAATACGTGACAGAGTTCTTGTCCACTTGTGGTGGTGCATTTGAGTCAGATTTTTCACTAGTGTTGGGAAGACGGTGTATGTTAGCATGTGGAGGAGATGAGACACCCATTCACAAGAGCTGTGTTTCTTGGCTAACTTTTCCATCAGTCTGGTTATGACAAGAAATGAAAATGTGTCTGCGCAGTAGCTCTCAGTGAGGAATTCAGTGGCTGGCCCCAGGCTTGCAGGAATGAGCATGTGACAACTGTGAAAAGAGGCACAGCATAGGGTGGCACAAGCCTCTGTCTATTGGCATCTGATTTTGATAATGAAGCTAGTAGGGAGAATTTACAGTATAACTGTATGATTCGGTTCATTAAGGATTTTTTTTCAATATGAGTTTGTGCAAAGTTTTTTATCTTGAATCTCCCTTGTGTTATGTGTATACCCTTGCATGCACATACCAAATTGTCTGATGCGTGTGTGATGGATTACATGGCTGGGGGATTGCTGTAGCCACCTACCAAGCCATCTTTGAGGGTGAGGGAACTGACAATAAGAGCACTCCCCATTGCTTCACTTTTTGCTTGTTTCTCCACGGTAGCCACATCACAGTCAGATGTTGTATTTCTCAACCCACTCCCACAAGGAGTTCAATAGGAGTCAAAAAGCTCTTGGTTTCGTCCTATGACCATATGGCTCTCCCAGGTGTACATCAAGTATGGAAGTTATTGTGAGAGATCTCCTTTTGTGGAGCATATGAAGATGTAATGGTATGAAGTGCTTCTATTCCCTCTTAGCTCCCAGATGTGGCCAGCCACGCATGGCTGCCCCACAGAAACAGTTTCTAGCTACTGCAAACAAAAAAGTCTCCTTCCAGTGCTGAAATCAGTGGTCTCAGGCATGTTGGTGGCAACAACATCTGTGATTGCAGTGACTTCAGCAGACCCAAACTGAAATCTGGGCAGCCACCAAAGCCTACCCTAAAGACACAGAAATTAGAGAAGTATTTTCAGTTCCAAACTTGCACAAATGAAACAATCCTTTAACATTTAGTCCAAGGAGGTACCTACTGTGCTGTTGACTTGTCAGGAGTGTTTAATGCTCTCATGACAGTTTTAGGGCTAGAGACAAATTTGAGGGTGTTGAGCCAACATTTTTCACACATATTCTGTTTATTTACACTGCAGCTTGTTTTGTATATTGCCTACAAAATATTGCTTCATAGAAGAAAAGCCTGGCAGCACGAGGGAAATTGTTGTAAACAACCAAAGTGAACGCTCCAGCCTGTGTACAATAGACATGCTAGAACTCAAAATAGCACCAGAGGGAAAAAAAAAAACAACCTCCCTTAACAAACAGTAAGAACATTGTTTATTTTTAAGAAACACTGAGCTTTGTTTTCAGTTTCTAGATTAAGCCTAATTGCCAAAAATGCCTTTGTTACTGCCTAAACCAAACTCAAGTTGGGAAGCACAGTCAATAATTATTTCAATTAAGAATGTACCATCGAAAACCTAAGGGTGGGAATGCAAGAAGCGAACAGTTGTTCAAAATTAAGAGTCTTATCCTCTCCCTGTCCTTTGCCTCTTTTTTTTTCCCCTCAGGTATAGAAATTGCAGCTTTAATGTACAGGAATAGAAACTGCATTTCTGAGAAAAACTACGTCCAAAATGGAGAGCTTTTGGCAGCAGTATCCCTCCCCCTCTTTTTGAGATCCTTAACACATGCCAAAGTTTTCCTCTTAACGCTTGCCAGGGCTATTGAATGCTGAAGTCGCCGTTTTGAACTTAAAACCTCCCGGAACTCTGAGACATCTGTGTGGAGGGTGCTTGTTGCCCTGCATATCTGCCAGACCCCAAGACTGAAATGTTAATCATAGATTCAGTTTTGCAGTCTTAGAAATGAAAATTATCCTGACTGCATTCTGTCTCCCATCGTTTTCCTTCCCCTCCTGGCTCTTCCACTCCATCAGACACAAACAATAGAGTTTATAGTACCCTGCAGTACCCACCTTTTTCCCGTTTGGAGCAGAACATTTGGCAATCTTCCTGGATGGCCCTACTGGTCCAAAATTGTCCCTGGGACACATGCCTTCTTTTGTGGTCACTGGAGTGAGGGGTACACGCCTTGCAGAACAAATATTACTCAGTAAAATGAGCAGCAACAGAAGTTGTTCACTAGTGGCTCTTCCTACAAGCAGATGCATGTTGTATAAACAGTAAGTATGCTAAAGCTGTCCAAGCCCATGGATTCTGGGGATTGTCTCTCTTCTCATCCTTTTGCTACTGAATCTGTTCATTGGGTACAGAAATGGCTTAGGGAATCAGGCAACTTCATGGCAAGTTTTTTATTTCTGCCCCAGCAGGGAGTGCAATTCATGAATTAAACATAGAGAAAAGCTCTGAGGGGGCCCCAAAACCTACCTACAAGGATGATAAAAGCCTTTGAAGTTCTGGACCCTGTGGAGACCACTGATGGATTCAGAGCCAATCATGCCAAGGGCTTGCAGCTGTTTAGGAAAACGAGAACACTTTATCTGTATAGTGAGGCAAACATGCAACAGCACTTACTTGATAGGCCTTTGGTGTTAAATCCTTTGGTGTCAAATCCACAAGCTGGGTGTAGTAACATGGCAGATGTTGGCAACATCTGTCTGAAGGAAATTCCTGTAATTTTTTCACCTACTTTAAACTCTCTATGTGAAGAATAAGTAGCAAGAACCCCTAGTGATGTGATAGCATTCTCATTCTTTTTCCTTTGTTGCAAATGTACTTTATAGAGCAACAAATGAATTGGCTTCATCATGAATTAACTACACTTCAAATGGCGCTGTTTCGCTGTCAGTGCTGCAACTTTCTTCATCGTGCAGTATGAACATTGCACGTGCATCACTGGAGGCAAGTCCCTCAAGATGCGGTTTCTCTTGTTATTTCTGAAATACCAGAGGGAGATCTGGACCTCAGTCTTATCAGTGAGAGATGTCCTGGCCTAACCAGATCTTAATCTCAAATGAGTTCAAGCACTTCTCTAAATCAATTCAGAATGCAGCCTAAAGTGTACACAGCACTTTACATTCCCCACCATACTATAATGGAGATGACACATGCTTTAAAGTGTTGGATTTATGCAGATTTGCCAAGGTGGCAATGGTGCACAAATAGAGATGTTTTTAACTGAAAGGACATGTGCTCCCCATACGGATGCGGTCACGGTCGCTTAGTCTCTGAATGAGTTCATATTGCACTGCTCCAGAAGAGAACATGTGCTAAGTATTTCTTCAGGCTAATTTTTTCATGCTACAAATAGTAGTTGTCATCATCTCACCCAACACACAGGTTTCAAGACACAAGCTGTCAGAATGTACTGGAATGGTTTGTGTCTGTGAAAGATGAGTGCCAGGGAGTACCTGGCTATCCTGCATTGGGTGAGCAAAAATCATCTTTAATATCATCCTCTGTGTTCCTCAGTGACTACCGCAAGCAGTTTGTTCTCAGTACGTTGCCTGTTGGAGACTCCTTTGAAGTCACCTAACTCTATTAGTGTTGTAGGGAACCCAAACACTCAGCTCTTATTTTGTGGTAAGCATCTAGGGCTATAATAGTCTCACAAGTGTTTTGAAAGTTTTTTTGAAGGCAAACGGAAAGTTGCTCGGCTTGGGTCCAAAAGGGAGTAATTTTTATTTTGAAGGGTTTTTTTGGATTAATCTAAAATTACTTAATTAATTAAGAACATGCCTATACAGCCACCTCAGACACCGAGATAGTAATTTTGGTTTTAATTTCATCATTAATGTGGCTGAAAGGTGTGGGCTAACCTCCAGGCCATGTTCTCTTCTTGAAGGGTTTCCTGTTGCTGTAGCGCCTCATGGTGACGTTGCCTCCAGCTCACACATTTCCAGTGGGAGAGTTCTCTCTTCCAAACTTTCTGTTTCTGTGATCCACACAAATGACCACAAACAACCTGAAATCTTTCTATATTGAGTTTCCGGCCAATTTTCACTATAGGTCATTGCTCGGACAATTCCAAGTGGGAAAGTGCATAGGAAGAGCTTTGAAAAGGGAAGTTACGTGATCTCAAACCTGTGATTCTTTGTCTTCCCCTCTCTCCTTGACACCCATGCACACACATAGTTCAAGAAATACACCCACCTATTTATCTCCCTTACATGGAGTAATTACCTAGTTTGTGGCCAAACCACAGTGCTGGTGCAGAGACATACAAGTTCCATGTGCAGATCTCCACTCTGTGCAGGCTCATCAGCTGAGGCTTGGAGCTGGACCTGCAGGACCAAGGCTGGAGCTGTGCTGAGGCAGCTTAGGGGATGTTACCCCGTATGTCAGAGCCAACTGTATATTCTGGTAACACGGGCTGCAGAAGCAGGCTGTGCCTGGCCTAGGAGGCTTTCTGGACACCACGTGTATTGGAGAACACTGCAGATGAACCCAGGAGGACCTAGTGGGAATTTTGGGAGACATGGAAAAAAATAATCTCACTGTTCAGAGTATCATAAAAATCCTTTTACAATGAACAACAGAGAATGGACTTTACTCCCACGCATCTCTTTGCACTCATTTGTCCAATGAGTATTTTAGCAGCAAATTATAAAGGACAGGATCCTTGTCATCTTATCTTTCCACTTACCAGTCTTTATAGTGTCACTTACAGATGTGTCACAGACAAGTGGCAATCAACATCTTTCAATCATGTACCAAACCTTCAAGTGTTACTAAGCTGCAAAATCTGGAGGGAAAGAAACCTCAGATTTACAAATATCTTCACTTACTTCATACAGTTTTATGCTATTTTTTATGCTTAAAACTATTGAGACAGTTTCTGTGGGCAAAAACCCCCACACCTGATCAAGCGATTAAAGTCATAAAGCAAATAAGGTCATAGTACTACTTTTCCACTAAAGTTCTCTTATTTGGTGAATGAGGTGGCTGGGTGGGATCCACTTGAAAGAGTGCAAAGGGATAAGGCTTTGGAGTGATCCAAGATAGCTGATTGATATCCAGGCTTCACCTCCTCCAAGTTCAACAGTGGTCCATCTTAAGGAGCAGGAAGCAAAAATGCCAGGAGACCTACATGGATGCATAAGGAGATCCTGGCAAAATTAAAACACAAAAATGAAGCATATAGAAGGTGGAAGCAGGGACATGAGACCTGTGAAGGATATAGAGACACTGTCCAAGCATGCAAGACACAGGAAAGCCAAAGACTAATGAATCGAATCTGGTGAGGGGTGTCAAAGGCAACAAGAAGGGCTTCTGTAATTATATCAGTCACAAAAGGAGGACTAGGGAAAATGTGAGCCTTCTGCTGCTGAAGGTGGCAGGGGCCCTGGTGACATAGGACATAGAAAAGGCTGAGGCACTGAAAGCCTTCTTCACCTGAGTCTCTACCTGGAAGACCTGCCTTCAGCAATCCAAGGAGCTGGAGACAGAGGGAAAGTTTGAAGCAAGGAACACATACCCATGGTGGAAGAGGATCAGGTTACAGAATACTTAAGCAAACTGGATGTGGACCCCAGTGGGATGCAACCAAAAATGTTGAGGGAGCTTGCTGATGACATTGCATTTTGATTATCTTTGAATGATCATGGTGACTTGGAGAGGCGCATGAAAACTGGGGGAAAGCAAATGTCCCTACTATCTTCCAAAATAACCTGAAGGACTACCCAAGGAAGTAGGTGTTTTAAAGACAAGCTATTGATAACTCTCTTCTCCAGCCTGTGACAGCCTCAGCCCTCTAACCCACAAACAGCACAATGCTAGTTCTGCTGCTGGGTTGCAAGATTCATTACATTTCTTGGAGCAGCAGCTGTTTGCTTCCTTCAGAACCCATGCAGACTTCATTTTGCCCAGACCCAGGGTTTTTTTTTTTTTCTGCTTTGCTGCTGAAAATAAGATGCAGGTGAGAAAGTAGAAACACTTCTGAATGCCAGTTTGAGTGCCAACCTTCAAGTATCTGCTGGACAAGACTTGGTTCTCTGCTGGTTGACATGCAACATAAATGCAGCCTTAGAAAGTTCAGGTTCATGTTTATTTTTTTGTTTTTACAGGCTCCCATAATTTCCCAGAAAAATTAAGGAAAGAAAAGACCAGTGACTTTGAGGATAATCTGACTTTTGTAGCTCAGCCAACCCCTTAACAGAATTTTGTGGCATAAAGGAAAAACAGAATGCTAGCCTTAGAGTTTTGTCCTTGCCAGATTTTAAGTTCCACTACATATATGTGGAACATGTATGTGGTTTTCAAAACAGGTGACACGAAACTTCTGCATAATAGAAACAGCCCATCAGTACAGATTGGAGATTGCTACCAGATCTTTTTTTTTTCTTCATCTTGTGGCAAACTGAAATCCTTAATAATAGTGATCCTTGTTATTATTATCTTTTATTATCCTAATAATCCTTAATTACATTAACTGATGATGGGATTTACATGTCATTTCAGTCACATCTGTAAATATGCAGATCTTGACTACTTTGGTCAATAAGCTCTTTAGCAGGAGCTGTTTCAGAAGAATCTATTGTAGCTCTAATATGCTTTCTAGCACCATGCCACACACAGGATCCCTGTTTTCTGCCTGAACTGACAGTTCTCTTTTCTTGCCTATCAGTCCTTCCACAAAGGCTGCACAGAAACTCCAGTTGTGTGAGTTATACGAAGGGTCAATCTCATTTATGTAATAGCCAACTGAGAAGAAGTAGTGCTAAAGTATCTTGCCAGCTACAGTGCTAGGAAGATCATGTCACTGCAGTTTTGGGCTTTTGAAACAGATCTGTCAGACACATTTTCTACGATGCAATGTCAAGCCACTCTTTAGCTCCAATGCTTTCTAGTTCAATATAATGCAATGCTCCATGAACACGGGGCGAACTGTGAGTCTTTGAGTGAATATGTCCCCAATTAAAAGTAAATTGTCAGCAACACTTCACAGGGAATAATTCTATTTTAAACACCAGGTGTCACTGTAGTGATTCCTGCACCGAGCTCCCATTAGGTTAAAGCTTTACTTTTAAGTGATGTCAAAGCTCAGTGGAGAACAAAGATGCTCATAGTTTCTGTTCCCAAGCGTGTGCATGCAGCTACATGATTAGTGAGAATCTGGGCAAACTGTTCAATATTTCAACCAGCCACATTTACAGTTCTGTGTGATTGGCCTCAAACCTGAAGCTAACCATTGTTATAGAGCTATTTTATGGCTGATAGTAAGTGTTCAGAATGAAAAATAATAATAAAAAAATCTGTGGAACAGTTCTCTTGATAATAATGCTGCATGCATTTTTTTTTTCAGAAGAACAGCCCATATGGGATAATATTCAGCAGTTACTTAATAAAAAAATTTATATCAAATTACGTATTTTGCAGCTTCTTGGCTCATGAACAAATGTCCAGTAAAAATGTCCAGTAAGTGGTTTTTTACACTTACTAGAGCCTGAATGATTTTGCACATGAAATATTCCTTACTTTTACAAATTCTCTATTTGACCTATAACCTTGTATCTTTGGAGTACTGAAGTATACTTACCCAGATTAAACATTAAAGAGCCTTCACTTTGACAGTGAACAGATACTATTTGTCTGTCTCTGTCTAGTTTCTTCAGCCTGCCATAACTAATCCCTGTCTGCACTGTGAATTTTCCAGGAACCTGTTCATCAATAACTACTTTGTATTAAATGGGTAAAGCTGCTGTTTTCCTATCTGTAATTAAAGATAATGAGAAGGAAGGTGCAAGTCATGGAGAATGCAAGCCCCAAAAGGTTAGGTGCTATTTCAGCCTCATGCTCCAATGTACAAAGAAGCCTTGTTCCAGTGATATGCTTAAAAGATGACATTTCTTTGTGTTGGACTTACATGCAGAATCTGTGTTACATATTCAGCAGTGGTCCTAAGTCACCTGCCTCTGAAATGCTTCAGGATGCTCTTGAAGTATTCCTACACAAATGAGAGTCTTGCTATTGACAGAGCAGTGCAGCAAATGGCTGGGGAACATTACCTAGAGAGCATCTTTAACAAAGGAAAAGGAATCAAGTGCCATGGCGATTTCAGAGGATAATGCATAGGGCTGGTAATTGCAACACTTGAAAAATGCTGAAAGCTGCACAACTTTCAAAGGCTCAAACCCAGTATTCTTACCTGCATTAAAGAGCATAGTGCCACTATATTCATGGGAGTCTCTGCCTTAGTCTCTAGACAAAATTGGTGCTGTTGTGTGCATAGTTGCATCTTGACAGGATTGTGGCTTTGGGAGGAGTAAGGTGCTACAAAACACAAAAAAGCCTTAGTAGTTCTTGTCAGATAATGGAATCAGCACAAAATGCCCAGAACAAACAAAAATCTATAAAATAATGCAGATTTTAAGACCTGCAGAATGAAGTGACTGCAAGGACTGAATAACGTAATTGTTAAGAAAACAACAAAAAGTGGCACAGGTAAAAAACAAGCAAACACTAAACAAAGACAAAGCTTATTTATTGTGGTTTATTCTGTCTGGCTATTGAATTTATATATAGGTTTCAATCCAATGGATTTTGCCAGGATTTTTGAATGAATTCCATTGTAATGTAACATGTTTCCCATTTGACATAATTTACATGGATTTCCAATAAATTCAAAAGTTATTTGCAAATATATTAACCAGAGAAAATGGCAGAGCCTCTTTTAAATGCTTTCAGAGAATACAATACAGAATATTACAATTTTTTCTGCATATAAACAAGTAAATATTAGGATACTACTGTACATAAATAAAACCTGTATTTTATATTATTGACCTATGTTCTTACTTTTAGATAACTGCTTCATATGTTCATGTAGCATTTTCCCCCCAGAAATATTTACATAAAACTTGTCTACATTTACAGTAAATAACCATAATTGCCTACTGTGCTTTCAGCAGCCAAAAGCTGAATTGGCTATAGAAACATCTGATGAAGATTCTTGGAACAAAGGTATGACTAAATTACATCAACTCGTGTATACTATTACAAAATGTTGAGAGGAATTTAATGGCGTTTTAAAATTTACAAAATGCAATTTCGTGTTGGATCTGAACTGCTCTAATAGTAGGATAAGCCCTGCAATTACAGTTAAGCTGCAATTTATGGAACATACATTCTGCAAGTGACAGTATTTCAGTGTTTGCAGTGGTGTGGATAGAACTATATTGATTTCAAACAGGTAGCAAGCCAAATAACCCTTCATGTAGCAAACAAGCCTTAGCTAATGCCATCTTGGAAGTCTGCATGCATTGACTCCAGGTGTACATGGCAGAGTCATTGAATCACTAAGTTGTTCCCAATGCCTATGGATCTGAACTTCAGTATATTTTACTGTATCCACTCTAAGATAGGCGGGACAGTTCTAAGCCTGTCTTTTCACAAGCTCATACTGGTTTGAGGATGTTTTGCAGTTCTGTGTCAGTGATCAGAGACTCAAATGGTTGTCAAGAAAACACATTTTGTTGCTAGAACACTATGTAAGAGAACTTTGCTGGGAGATATTCCAGTAATACATATTTTTTCCATTATAAAGCAATGGATAAAATAAACAAAAGTGTCTGTAATTACAAATTCTTATCCATTATGTTCTTAGTATGCAGTGTTCCATATGTAAAGCAATTTTATGCTGAAACTCATATAGCACCCAATTTTAAGTGACTCTTACTGAGGAATGATTTAAATAATTAGCTATTAGACCATTATCCATATAACAGACTATTTTTTGTTGTTGTTATGGAAGTAATATCAGTTCACTAATATAAAAGAAAGAAAATACATTTCACTGGAAATACAAACAAAAGTACCTATCACTAAACCAAACTTCTAAACTCTTAGAGTCCAATCCTGCAGCCTTGGCTCATGCAAAGAATTCTATTTAAATAAAGTAATCCAGTTAGAGTTGGTTGTTTGTTTGGTTTTTGGTTTTGTTTTTTTTTTGCTAAAAACCCTCATCATGCAAGTCCAGATCTACACATGGTACTTACATTAGTGCATTTACATTGCCCATGTTTGGTTCATAATAGAACAAAACCATGTATTAAGAATTTATTTATTCATTTCAGTTCTTTTGATATCGAGGCTTGATAAAAGATAACCCAACTGTGTCATGGTTGGGTGGAG
Source organism: Acanthornis magna (assembly GCA_036785705.1). Lineage (NCBI taxonomy): Eukaryota > Metazoa > Chordata > Aves > Passeriformes > Acanthizidae > Acanthornis > Acanthornis magna. The sequence goes on from JAWUZG010000063.1 coordinate 25,580,914, forward strand.
ATTGCTTGCCCCTGCCTCTCTGTGTATAGGGAATACTGAGAAGAATAAATAATCCTATCTGTCTCTTCTGAGATTCTCAGCAACTTGTCCCTTTACTGTAACCTTTTCTACTTTAAAAATCTTTTGAAACAGGTGGTCTGTGAGATGGGGGAAGTGCAAATGAAACTTAGCTATTGCTCCTTTAGCTCTTTCTTCCTTGCTGCTGCAGTGGGCTGTACCTGTCTTGCCTTGACAGTGAATGCTCTTTTCTGGGTCTGAAGGTGGGCTCTTAGCACACTTTCATCTAGAAAGACCAGTCAGACTGAGGAGAAGCAGCTCACATCCCCTTCCTTAAGTTAAAGGGCTTGGGACTGTGAAGCAAAGGGCCCTTCCTAAGTAGTCATCACCAGAGAGATAAGATGAGATAGGCCCTGCTGGAAATCATGAAGGTAGTACATGCAGAAACTCAAGAGCTACCACAGCTCATTCAAAGGCTCATTCAAAGATCTGTCTGCTGGTAGGATGTTCTGAGGAGATTGGTTATGTGTTCTTTCTCAGTCTCAGATATAACAAGCAAATTCCAGTATCCTCAGACATATGAGAAAGAATGTTCTTGTGCTCTTAGGTGTTTCTTTAATAACATATTTAAATGTTATAACAATGCACATCTCATGTATGTCTTTGAATGTCACCTGAGTGCTTGCAAGTGAATTTCTTTCCTTGAAAGAAAGTGAAGACCTCCACAGATGTCCTCCAGACAGGATACAATTACCCCAAAATATCTGACTGAAGTCCAGGCTCCTAAATCTCACAGGCGCATTTAAAAGGTCCTATTCAGAAGTGTTATGTGATGCAGTTTCTGTGCCCTCTGTAAAACTGTCATGTTTCACTAAGGGCAAAAGAGATACTTAGGTGGTGACAGCTGAACATAGTGAGGAAGAGCAGTTCCATAAATAAGAGGGTAGTCCAAATCCAACTAATGCTGAAAGTTAAAATACGAGTTTAAATTCTTCTTTTTGTAGACATTAGGAATTGAAAACATCAGCACTGTCTCTTTTTTTCTAGGTAATAAGATTTGTATGGTTTAAGCCCCCTCCCCAATATAACAAGATTAAAGGGACAAGAGTTGGTTATATCATCTTGTAGTGAACAGGAGGCATTCTGAAATCTCAAATGAAGCATTCTGAAGTCAAGTGATACTTACATACTTTATAAATAATCTACGCCAATTGTTGCATTTTCATAAACTATAAGAAATAACATGGCTGCTTTCTAAATGAAACAAAATCTCAGTTTGCGTTTTCTGTACAAACACATCCTAGTTAAAATGAGCCAATGAATTTGCAGGGACAAAACCCTTGTCAGACTGTGCTATTATAACAATAAATGAAAGTCACAAATGAAGGCCAATATTTAGGAATGCGTATGGCAAGAGAGTACCACATACAGTAGTCAAGTGGCTGTGCAATAACAGTGAGCATGTTTATTTTTACAGAAACGTCTGTATTTTTAGGCACTTTGCTATCGTGTTTGTAGTGACTGTCCTTCTGGCCAGTTTAAAAGTGAAGACCTCCAGAAACAAAACCTCACAGCTTTAAAAAACAAAACTGTAAGATTTATATTATCCATAGACTGGACACAGACCAATGGGTATGTAATGCAAAGATAATCTGTGCATTTGCTATGGAAATTGGGGTGCCAGAGCTAAAATATATCTACATTGTATAGACACTTTTGCTGACCTTTAGATTATATGTAAATTAAGTTTAATCAATTAATCAGTGAGAACCTTACAAGTTCTCATCTTCCTGCTGTTCAGGAGAAAAGAACAGTGTCTAGTGTATGTGATATCCTAATGCACTCCTGAAAAATTACCACATAGGCAATTAATTTGTTTAATACTTTTTGTAAGCCTGGGATATTTCATGCTGGCCCAACCAAAGGGGTTCTCTCTCCTTGGAGAAAGGGAACCCTATATTTTTAGCTCTATGATGTTCCATTCACAGCATTTATCTTTAGCATAATCCTGAACACATGTTGCTTGTTAGCAAGGGATATTTATTTTATATATATTTTCTTTTCTGAGGCTGAGATTTGCTCTGGCAATGTTTTCAGCCCCCACCATCCCAGAGGAGATGCTACAAATCAACTTCAGCACCAAGGTATGAAATCATATTAACAGTAATTATGTTTCCTGCTCCCAGGAAGAGACCTGCCCTTGAAAGTCTTCAGCACACCATCGAAGGAGCATCTGTCAGGCTGAGCACCTTTCTGCATTCTTCTGTTTTGCAGCAGTCTACCACACCAAATGTGAGGCACGTAAAAGCCTTATTCAGGCATATTCCAACCTGAATAATTAACACCCATCTGAAATAACTGGTGATTTGCCTAAGAGCAAAAGTCCCTCATTGGAGTGTGGTCCGAATTAAAATGTTTGTTGCAGAAACAGATTTCTTACAGTCACGTGGCAAACAAATGTATATGCACAACAGGAGACAGAAAAAAAGTCCTTGAGCTGGGCTATGAAGTTTCCAGTCCCACAGTGCACAGACGAGAGTCATGCCTCTAGCTGCTTCCAGGCCAAGTTGCCTGGCCTGAATGGCTGCTTTTAAACACCTGTGTCTCAGCCTAGGCAGGACTGTCACGTGGTGACTGCACTCTGGCTGCAGTGAGATGAGCAAGAGACAGGGCAGCACTGTCAGTTTTCGTAGTCAAGAGTAGCACAGTAAACGCTAAGTTCTGGGAAGCAGACAATACCAGAGAGAGCACTCTTTGTCACAGCTTTACATGTCAGCTTTCAGAAAGCACATGCAGACCATTTATCCAGCATCTTAGAAAAGCACCATTGAAAGGTTGAACAGAGAGCACCACGTATACAGAATTGTGTTCAAAACAGCGGACAGGAGCTGTTCAGGGAGCCATGGAGAAGCACGCAGCCCAGAAGCATCCCTGCAGGATGGATTCCTTGAAGGCACAATAGATGAGGGCTCAGAGAACAACGGAGCTGGTCATCAGCCAGTTGAAACTGTGGGGATGGCCCAACTCGGGGTTACTCATGAATATAAATCCCCACACCTGCCCATCCCTCTCTCCATGGATTCTGCTACATGTAAGCAAGCCTGCAATTTATATTAATAGAAAGACTGAAGCAACTAATTGTTCACAGTTGACATGAACACCACCTCCCTGATTGCTCATATTGTAAAACTTAGGTTCTTCTAAAGAAGACTGAAAATTCTTTTTTGCAAAGCTTAGTCATTGTAGCTACATTACTGGGCTTTTTAGTGGATGTTTGTGAGTGACTATTGCTATTGTAGGGCTAACTGAGGTCCAGTACATTAAATTTGTCTCTCTAAAGATCCTTCCAACTTGGGACAAGTAAATGTTGGGGTTGTCCCTTTGTACTTTCGTGTTTAACACATACAGTATGGAAAACAGTATGGAAGTACTAGCTATTTTGTAGAAAAGGCACTATAGCTGATCTATCTGTGGTAATTATACATGCCTGTGCTACAGGGATCTGCAAAGAATTATTTCTCTCTGTGACTGAGAAAGTAATTCTACACTCACGTTAGAAGAGGATGACTGGTTTACATACGGGATTAGCACTGGTTTAGCTATGTGGTAAGAACAACTCTCATGGGAGACACAGAATCATGGAAGAGATGTCTGAACTGCATTTTCTATTTTCTGTCAGTTCCCAGAGGGAAATCAAGAAGACCTTTTTACTAGTGCTGTTATATACACATTACAGCTTCCCTTGGCCTTACTGTGACAATTTGATGTGAGATCTTATTATACAGTTGTGCCAAAAAATGGAGGCAAAGAAACAGACTGTGAAGCTTCCCCAGAAAACTTCACCGGGTAACAAATACTTAATTTTGAGTGTTGATGTTTTATTTCGGGATATAGTGAAAGAGTAAAAAATAGAAGTAAAGAGACAAGTAGAAGAGACTCCCTTTTCTTTACAGTCAGATTAATCTCTTTGGGGATTACAGCTGGAAAAATCTTTCTATCAAATATATTACTGAAAAGGAAGCCTTGACAACAGCCATAAAGGAACAGATCTTACGTCTGGGAAGAGGGACCTAAACCAGAAGCTTGATTCTTTGTCAAGAAATGTAATTATTCACTTAAGAACCTTGGACTGTAAAACATTTTCCTTTAGCACTAGACTACATAATGGAGGTTGCAGGGGAGTTATGGACTCCCCCGTACATCCTTGTTCAGGAGGGTAATTTTTTTCTGCAGCTCTTAAGTCCAGTGTGTGTGGGTCTCAAGGCTGAGGGCAGGTACACATCCCAAAAGCAGCAATCCGAAATGTGAACTGCTTCTCCGTGAGACTGAGGTCTGATGGACCATTAAAAGGTTGTGACCAGCCTGACAGTCATTTAAACAGGAAGGAATGTGCCACTGTCACAGGACTGCAGACATGGTACTAGCTCCCAATGCAAAGCTGTATGGGACAGGTAAAAACAGAAACCAAAGAAAGAAGAGAGGGGGAGGAAAAGTTTTCTTTCACTGTGAAAAAGGGAAGTCTGGGGGGGTTTCAGGGGCAGTTATCAGAACAGAGGAAAGAAAGGAAGGAAGGAGCCACATCTTGTGTCCCTTCCTCCAAACCAACGTTCTTGCTCTGGCTGTGAAAAACAACAGAATGATTGGACAGTCCTCCACCATCCTTTGACCTGCTGGTCTCAATGGGGCACTTGTAGAGTGATGTTTGCTTTTCTTCTTCTGCATCTTGAAATTTTACAGTCATGAGTTCAGTGTTATTCTTTGCTATCAACTGATATTATCTTTGAATTGGTCTTTAAATTGAATCTGGTGAACTTGGCAAACCTCATGTTCCTACTGTTTCTTCAAAAGCAGTCATCTATGTAAAGGGATAACTACATCTTGAGAAGTATTTGGGAATTTCAGGAGTTGAGGTATGCCTGCCACTAAGCTGCAGGAGTCAGACTGAGGACTACATATATAAACTGGTACCCCTGAGCAAGGAACAGACAGCAAACACATAGTTAAAGACTAAAGAAATTCCCCATACTTAGCACAACAGATCTCCTGAAACGTGGTGCATCTTATCTTTGGCCTTAAACAGTGTGAAGTAGAAGGAGAGAACAGTCAAAGGTGAACTTCATGAATTCACATTCAAGGAAACAGAAACTTTCATAAAGGGGGAAAATCCAGAATGCAAAACCAAAGTCATCCTTAAAAAGCACTGAAGTGGAAGCAAAGGCTTTGCTGCAGCTCTCAAAACATGGCAGCATGGTCAAGAACAAGATGGATGTAGACTGGTCTGAACTGCTTCTCCTCCAAGGAAGAGAGTCACAGATCAAATGTGCTGTGCTGTCCATGAAGTTTGAACCACCTTGTGAGCAGAGTTTGACTGCACACTTGCACTGCTCTTCAGAGCTGTGATACTTAAAGGCAAAGCCCATAAATCAGCACACTTCTTTCAGTTATGAAGTTATTTCTAATAAATATGTGTAACCAGATCTATGTTTGCTCTTTATAGTACCAAGTAATGTTGAGCACTGACCAAGGATCTGAGAAGAGTTGAACCTGGTATATCAAAACCCAGTACCAACTGAGCTGAAAGTAAACCTGTTTTGTTTACTACAGAATAAGCCAACCTCAGTTTATGTACTGATTATTTTGCATTAAAAATAAACTGCTCTTCAAGCACATGCCAGATATTACGAATGTGAATGTTACCAAGCTTGGACTATAACTTATACTTGTGTCCAAATTACAAGGTTATGTTTATATACATGAGGATATGTGCACATGCATGGCACACAATGCCAGTTCTCTACCGTTGGACTATTCTTGTACCATTGTACTATTTATTGTACTATCCTTGAAGAAAAAAACGTACCAATCCAGTACCTACTTACTTCATCCAAGCACTGTACTTTGTTTTCACAGTAACAGAATAACTTGGCATTTTTGAAAAGCCAGTGGCTTTCAAACTACTTGTCAGAGACCCAAGAAGGTCTTGGTTGCCCTCCTGCTCCTTTTAGCAGAAGAACAAGGAGGACCAGTGACTATGCCTGACTAAATCCCACTGTTTCTTTTGCCTCTTTTTTGCCCTTTGGCAGAGTTCTTTTACATAGACTCCATTATTTTGAGCTTAAAACCAGCAAGGTATGTTCCATATCCCTGCTCAAGGAGACAGAAAAAGCCAACAAAACAACCCCAAAGCAATTTTCGTTTATCTACTTCTGAAATAGGAAAAAAAAACTTAAAAAAAACTAAATAAAGCCCAAATAAGGAATGGTATTCCTCCTATTACAAAACCCAGTAAGTTAATCTAAAAAAACTTTGAGGATGAAAAATATGTTGTAAAAAATAAAAATATTATCCACTCAACACAGTACATAAATTTTCCTATATAAGAAACTAGACAAACATATTCAAATATTTTAAGTCTTAAAAAAGGGAAAAATTCTGCAAAAAAATGACTCAACACTATTAAGGTTAGACTATACATTATGCCAGTGCGTTCATTTGCACAACTTTTTGCAACATGACAATTGTCTGGGGTGTGAATGTGTAGGTGTTTATGTCCATCTGAGGGAAACGGTACAAGAATGCTGAGTGACTGTTGCCATTATAAAGGGATATTTCACAAATAATCAAACAAACCCCCTACAAACACCAGTACACATCTCAAATACTGCAAGTCACATTCTACAGCCCTTGACATTTAAAAAAAGAAAAGCAAAAAGAAAAAGCCAACAGAATTAATTCAAGTACATTTGGAGTCAGTCCCTTGTGAAGTACTGTTGTTTGCACTTTAGTTGCAGTGAATGTGGACAGAGGTCCCCAAAAGACACAGAAGTGAGTGCACCTTCTCCAGCCCTGCAAAGTAAGTCTGAGTTGAGGTGCAACGATCTGTGGTTTGCTCAACATTGTGGATGCCAAAACTTGAATGAAGAATTATGCTTGAAAAATACTTTGAGGAAAATGACATAAAATAATCTCTTAAAATGAGAAGCCAGTTTTGTATAAAGGCAGTCTTTTTGGTATGTAATCCTGTCAGGACAACAAGCATGACACTCCTTCCCAAATCACATTTGCCTTGGAGCTAATGACAAAGAAACCTGTACATTGTCCTGGTCATCATTGTGACCTGACATACCCTTTCCCATGGGCCTCGATCCACCACCCAGAAAAGCCAGCAGGTATCACACCCTGGCTGAAACATACATTGCTTCTTCACAACTTGTGTTCTAGACTTAGCTTTGTTCCTCAAAAGGAGAAGCACTTCCCTCTCCGTGTTTCACTTGTTTCTTTGAAAATAACAGCGGAGCAATCTGTTGCCAGAGTAATCAAAGTCTGGTGAATTCCCTGTGGTGCTGCAAGTCCCCTATGCTCTCATAGTCATTTTCTCCTGAAAGAGCGGTGTGGTTTGTGTTAGGCACGGACAAGGTCCTGTCTTCTTCTTGGCTCACTGACTGGATAGCTTCATAGTCCGGCTCCAGCTCCCCATTTGGTCTGTCCGCTGACTGAGGCACAGTGGTGGAATTTAGGGTGTTTTCAAAGTCCTTCACACTTGCATAGAGGCCACTGCAAATAGACGGGGACCTCTGAGATGCAATTTCTTGAATACAGGTGTAAGGAGAATCCAGTGCCTTGATGGCCTGTCCTGGCTTACTCACTGACGAGTACATGGCTGAGATCTAGAAAAAGGAGACACCTGCTGAGTATGAAGCATGGCATAAAGCTTGTGCACCAGTCTGTACCCTTGTACTACAAGGATTTTGGTTTCTTAAAAAGAGACAGGATCCTCTGATAAAAACATATCCTTTCTTAAAAGGATTTTTTTTTTCTTGAAAAAAAAAATTATTTCTTACAAATCCTTCCTTTGCATGTATTTATAAATTGATTTTCTTTCAAAGAATGCTTTATAAAGTAAGTTTAGAAATGTAAAATTTCTTTGAATATAAATCCCTGGTGAGAAAATTAGACCTGGGCAATAGGGACTGGCTTTGTGAGCAGGAGCTCTTGCAAGTTTTGCTATGGTCCTGGAGTCAATTTGGAATCAATAGGGAGAGAGACATCAAAGGGAGGATTAGGTTGAACTGCTGTAATGAAGGAGAAGGATGCTGTCTGATCCTTAGGGCATTTAAAATTATTATTGTTACTATTTTTAATGGTAGTGGCTACTTTTCTGCTTTTAGAGACACTGCAATGGGAGAATAGTTAATTGTTGTTTTTACAGGCAGGACTCAATAGGTACTAAATCATGTGAAGACATTAAAAATCTGTAGATAAATTACTCACATGAGAAAACTGCAGTCAGTGCCAATACTGATATGCAAGGTCTGTTCTGTTGACTACATCCTGCCTACAAAGAAGAGTTGCTTCTCAGGCATTGAGTATCTGGACTCTAGACTGGAGACTGAAACCTCTTAGCTGTAAAAACCAGAAAGGGAGCGTTGCACTCCTAACTCTAAAAGTCCCCTCTAGCAAGGTGCTACAAGAGCATGAAAGTGGCCCTTCATGAAAGGGTGAGGAGAAGCCCATATCCACACATGTCCTCTGCTCAGGGTTTACCTGGGCTGGTGCCAAGCACAGGGATCAGTCTTGATTCCCTCTCCCAGTCCAAATGGGTACTAGCCCTGGCCCAAGACATATGGCTGAAATTCCCTGCACTGCTTCTCTGGTACCCAATATCACAATAGCTTTTCTATTACATTTAAAGTCTTTCCCAAGCATGCAAGGCCACTCTGGATTTGTATCAATCCAATTAGAAAAGTAGATTGGCAGGAAAATGTCCATCACCATTAGGCAACACAGACTGATGCAGATGAACCAGACCACTTCTGATAATTCTGGGATGGGTGGTTTTTTTGTTTTTGTGGTTTTTTGGTTTTTTTGTTTGTTTGTTTGTTTTGTTTTGTTTTGTTTTATTTTGTGTGTGTGTGTGTGTGTGTGTGTGTGGTTGGTTGGTTGGTTGGTTGGCTGGTTGGTTGGTTGGTTGGTTGGTTGGGGTTTTGGTTGGGTTGTGGTTTTTGGGGCTGGTTGGTTTTTGTTTATTTTTTTGTTTTAGAGGGACATCGACTTGGAGATGGCAATACTTCTTACTTTTTACTGATTTCAGCTAACCAAACAAAAAATAGCTTTTCTGCTCATCTATACTTCAGCTCTTCTCAGTATTAAATTACATTAACCCAGTTCAAGATCAGTTAATTCATTAATGTCTAGGAATGCTTCTCCCAGCAGAAGGCATTAGCTCACTTAGCTCATTGCCAAGTTTGTGTTTACTTTTATGTCCAGAGAACATAAACGGCATGGGGTGTATTGGAGATGATCACAAACAGCCTTATTTCTGTTTAACTTTTCTCTTTGTTTAAATCTCCTCCATTTATTTGGCTAACGGCCATTTTAAAGAACAGTTTATGTTCCAGTGCTTTTATTGTGCTTCAGTTTACTTCCCAGAGCCCCAAACACTTTGCATTGGGGAAGGTGAAGCGTATCTTGCAAAAGGCTGCTGGTTATTCGTCTTAAGAAAATCTTGTCATCCACATCAAGAAATTACCCTAATGATCAATTAATTGTGGCCTCCTGTTATTTTCGGACACCTTTTTCAACCTACAGGCCTGATACAGCCATATGTTAGAATACTTCTGATTTTAGGAATGTGGCAATACAAACTCTGTGCAGAGAATCTTGGGCTTTAATTTTCCCTTCACAGAAGTTTCACCTTTCTTTGGTTCTGCTTAATCACGCAGAGCTTATGCTAATTTCTGCCTAAAAATTGGTCTCTAGTTAGTTACTGAATTTCATGCAAGAAACCTACCTCATCTTCTGTAAGAGATGGATCTTCCTCTCGAGACTTGTAAGACACTGAACTAAGCCTCTGTAAAAAAGGGAGAAAGAAAGAAAATAAAAGGCTCATTACCCATCAACAGTATGAAATCTATAACAAAACCCTCCCATTACAATCAATACATTATATTTTATGGTCATTTGCTCTCGAGTTCCATTATATATAGCTAATATCCCCACTATTCTCAAGAGTACTTCTCTGGAGATAACAACCCCGTGGTTAGTAAAGCTTTCTAATGTATCTGCTCTTGTCCTGACCTGAAAAGGGTAAAAATAATGTAATGGTTAAAACAAATTCTGCACCGCTGTATCCCCACCTTTACACTTCTTATGAAGTGTCTGCAGAGGCTTCTGAACAATTAGAAGTCAGTTGTAGCAATACACCAGTTGCCTTTTCACAGGATTTTCAGATACGCTTTGAGATGACAAAAGAACAATACTCAGCTGACACCTTCCTGATGATTGTTATCCTTCATTCTATGGATCCTGGAAGTGCTGCACGGGAGCTGTGTCCTCCCCACCCCTGGAATGCAGCCCCTGGGCAGAGGTGCTCAGCAGCCCAGGCTCAACACTCGGACCTGCTGCAGCCCACCCTGAGCTGAAGGATGAAGGACTTGCAGAATCAAGTTTAACTTCAAGCACGTAAAGTATTCTGTGGAAAACAGGCCATGAAACATCAGGGGAAAATCATGTTGCTCTTATGAAAAATGCCTTAGGACCTTTATAACAACATAGACCCTCCTGCTACACAGCAGCCATGGGATGCCTCCTCCCTGGGGCAGGCAGGCTTTGCTGGACTCCTGCTCCACAGTGATTCAGAGGGAGCCTTCCAGCACTGTAAAAGGTCATATTATGGACTTTCACACAACTTCTCCAACTATAATACTTCATACCACCCCCAGGGCAGGCCAGCAAAGAGGAGTAGAGCTATTTTTAGCACAGTCAATGAAATACCACTTCCAGGCACACAGAACTTTTTTTTTTTTTTTTTAAAACAGAGGCTTATTATGATAGATTCTTTTCTCCTTCAATTTTGTCATTGTTTTTACTTCTGGTAAATACCAAACTTCAAGTTCCTGGGCACTTCTGACAGACCCTGGCCCAAAGGGCACTGAAGTCTGCCTGCTGCTCCCCAGGAGCTTCCCTCACACTGACAAACTCCCTTGCTTCTTTCTGTCTGGAGAACAGTGCTCCTTAACCTGTGGTTTGTTTACACTTTAAAAAGCAAGCAAACAAACAAACAAACAAACACAAAAAACCCCACCAAAAAAAAACCCCACCAAAAAAACCCACACCAAAAAGGAAAGGAAAATGAAAAGTACAAATATATTTAATGTATTTTGGCCTTGTATTAGATCTGCTTCACTACAGCAACTTAGTTTAGTCTTTCCTATCTGCAGCATATTTTTCGTGCTGGGGAGCAGGTTACTAATCTCATCCTCACACATTAAAATAAGCATGTGCTCGCAAAATTCTTCAGTGATTTTTCTGTCATCAGTGTGCCTGTAAGCACCATGTGTCAGGACCCCTTCTACAGTTTCCCACTCAAGTACTGATAAATACCCCAGGGTGTTTGCCATCCTGTACTCTTACCCTGGATACAGCATTCTTTCTTTTAAATGTGAAGCCTATGACACATCAATTTTGGAGGACATTGTTATCTTGGAATGTTGGGGAAGAAGAAATAGGAAGGTCTTATGGAAATTATTGCCTGGCAAAAGATGCTCAGAATATTGAAACCTTAAGAGAGACTGAGATGAAGACAAGTTTTGAAATACCAACCAGTGAATAGCTGGAGGGAAGGCATTCTAACCCAATGGTGCCACAATAGAAAGATACATTCCTCTGAGGTGGATCCAAAACCTGAAGAACCGGTTTCTAGAATTTAAATATGTAACAGCGTATGGTAATACAGGGACTCTCATAGGCTATATGTAGATGATGTAGAATTTGTATCTTGACCTAGACTGGTTAGTAGAAATTAGAATATTCAACATAGAATGTGATTTATGTGGTTGCAAGAGTCAGTTTCGCTCTCTCGCAACTTCCTCCCTGTACCTGCCTGACTCCCTCCCCCCTAACCTCCCACGGGGCTGCGGTCTCAGCAGCCACCTGGTTGGTCTTTCCCTCTTCCTACCCTCTCTCTCAAAATAAACTAGCACGCTTTGAAACTGTATCCAGAGAACTCTGTCTAAACCGTCAGTTACCGCAGAGGTACCCACGGCAGCACCAAGACCCTTCTTCCACATTGGAAACTTAAAAAAACCCCACTTGCTCCTAAACATTTTGTACCTAGTGGTATTATAAACTATGCTTGAAGCCTCAACAATAGCAACACAAACAATATGTGTCCTTATTTGCCTTCCACTTCCCTTTTGTTCCTCAACAGCACTTGATTTTTTGCTCTTTGGTTCAGCTGCTGCTCCTGACTTGGGCACCAGAACAAGAAGAACATTCTCCTCTGGTGCATTTGTCAGAAATGCTTTGCCCATCCTCAGGCTGCACAAGCCTGAAATCAGATGGCAGCAGCCAGATGTACACACAGAGATAATTTCTTCCAGGGCTCACTCTGGAAAGACCTTGGTGAAAAAGGAGATCCATACTTCCCTTCTGTCTTAAATAAAAGAAAGAACTAAAGAAAATCTATTCTGCTTTTCCAGTTTTATTATAAGAACTATGCTCAAGTTTTTGCAGGTGCTATTAAAGGTGTCTTTCTTCACCAAGTCCTTCCAAAGGGTTTGGCTGAGTCACAGCCAAGAACCAGTTTAGGTAAATTCTCACCAATTAATTGCACACCTGACTCTTAAAAGGATGCTTTGTCCTTTCCATGCTGTTATATATGGGAATGGTCTCTGGCTTGGCCCACCTAGTTCTCTCTCAGATTTGTGTAATTCAGGAACTGGCATGGGCTGGGATCACCCTGGCTGCCCACTTTTAGACAGTGAGATGGAAACAGCTTGGACACAGTCTATTCTCTTGGTTGTCTGTTCTCTTCTCTAACAAGCCTTGGTTACACAGGTGGCCTCCCTGCCTGTCCCTTCTTTGTGCCCTCGTAGTTAGGGAGACTTACACATGACTTATACACAACCTCTGTCTTCATCAGGATCAGGGCAGAAGGTTGAAGAGTTTGGGATACAGATGTCATGCTAAACAGAGCAGCTAAGTAGAGTCACAGGAGAGGAAACAAAACCAGAAACACCTACGGAGTCTAACTAAAAAAGTTATCAATATAACATACATTTCCATAAACATCTTGTTTTTGGTTGCCACATTTTAAAAGCAGGCATTGGTCTGCATTGCTTGAAGCAGCAAAATAAAGGGGAAAATGATCATCATCACAACACAAAAACAATCCCACAGCCACCTCCCCACACAATGCCGACAATAATGACATTTATATATTCCATCAATTACCATTTCCAACTCTGCTGCAGCTGTAGCTCTCAAGGACAGGACAGGCGCACGCCTCGATGCATAATGCATGTACCCAGCAGCGAGCGCGGCAATGATCTGATGCTGCCGAAGCTTTAACTCGGGGTGGCTTCAGCTCGGAATAAATTTTAATTAGACAAACACCTTTTTTCTGGCACTTAGGGGACTGCATGTGTCATCTCTTGATTAATCCTTCAAAACCAGAACCATTTTAATCAATTCCCACTCCTTGCAGTTACTGACACTGCATACACGGTGTGCTGGGGAGCTACAGAGCAGCAAAGGCTTTTCCCTTTGTATCGGTGCCTGGGAAATACAATTACTTTCTGCAAGTCTTTTCACACCTGGTAGGAAAAATGTCACTGTTACACAAAGCTGTTTATCTAAAAGTTTAATGAGAAATTACTTATGGCCTGAATGTGGGAGGGAGGAGTGTTGCTGGATTATTGTTGAAAATAACATCTTAATTTTTTATTTAACGAGCTCATTATTTGTAAGAATGTGCACTGAAGAGTCCAGCTAAATAATTTTTATATTGTGAGTCATCTTCAGTTTGTTCATTTGGACCCTATTGTGCTTTGCAGGTTACATGGTTAGTTATTTATTTAACAAGACATTCTTCTGCCTTCTTCCTGGATTACTGAAATTCTTCAAATAAGAGAACAAAGAAACAAGTAACAATACTTCAGCTCTGCTGTGATTTTTCAGGTAAATGTTTACATTAAAAATTCATGTTGCATCTTAAGAATTTTTAAAAAATTTTCATCCATACCTACCTAATAATATTTGATGATTCAAACACCAAAAATCTGCTAAACCTACAGTTCTTTCATTCACAATTAATAACAAGATATCTAAACATTCTGAAAAATGTAGACTCAACAGTTTATGAAAAGTCTCTGCTATGATCTGAAAGCATCCTTAAAATTAAAAACCACAAATCAGAAAACAAACTGTTGAAAATGTCATAGTTCTGTTTTTCAAGGAGTTCACCACAACTTGTTCCTAGGGAGGAAGCATAAGCTGCTGAGAAAACATAAGTTTTGGCTGTGATTTCAGCACTTAGAAATTCCTTAGTCTGTTTATATGTACAGAATTTGACAAATATAAAAGCATACAGCTGCAATCTCTCTCTCTTTCTATCCCTCTCTCTGACAGCAAAAGACTCACTTTGAACAAGTGCCTAACACTTGCACCTAAGTCAAGGTGGCCCAACAAAGGAGGCACATCTAAAGTTAGGACACCCACCAAGGATGACCTCTTCTCCTTTTTGTAAGTTGTGGTTAGAAAAAAAAGAAGAAAGGGATTCTAAACGAGCTATAGATCCTGACAGAGATACTGGATACCCTTTGTAATAGCTTCCACAAGTGTAAACCATCAAACAAAGAAGGAGAGGCCTCCTATGCAATTCCTGGATAATATTTGGGAAAAGCCTTACGTAGTGCATAACTGCAACAATCAAAAATAGAGACTGCAACAGAATAAGCACATGCCTCTAATGCAGAGACTATACCGTACATTATCATATTGCCACTTACAGTCTTGCTTCATTTTGAGTGGGGTTTTTCTCTTGGTATTTTTTGTTACTGAAAAATAAAATCTTCTCCCACCCATATGTTCTCTATCATTATTTGGCTGTTTGATGAGGACAAGTATTGCCAATATTTACCTTTTCTGGTTTACTTGCTCCTTCTGTTGCTTCTTCTTCCACTTCTTTTTCTTGCACATTCTCATTCTCATCGAGAAGTTTCATGGGTACTGGAGGGGGAAGCTCATCCTCTACATGTGGTATGTTGTCAAGAGGACTTTCTGAATTTGCACTTTGGCGACTCTTCTTATTTCGGTCAACAGATGCATATTCTGCTGACTCAATTCTGCACTCAGGAATCTGATTCTGACCTTCAGAAACTGTCAATGAAGCCTTTGATTTGCTGTTAGAGTTCCCTTCCATGCTGACTACTGCTCCAACATCTTTAATTTCCTTCACAGTTTCATACAAGCAGTCTTCAACTATGTTCTCCTGAGAGGAGCTGTCTTTCAAGACTTCATAAGGCCCTTCCATTCCAAGACCGTGATCATTTTCTGCATTTCGAGATGAGATGATAGTTTCCATGGGGTTGTTAGGGGGAATACTGGGTAGTTCACGGCTCTGGTGACATTTTATAGATTTTCCAAGACTATCCTGTTGATCTAGGAGATCAGATGTCTGCACTTCTTCATAAGGCTGGATACAGGCAGCTGTACTGTCTTCAGAAAGAACTAAAGAAAATTACAGAGAAGTATTACAAACAAGTGCATAACTAAAAGGTGTGTTTTGGTACTTTCTACAGCACTCTGTTTTTGTGACACGCTGGAAAGGATAAATGATACTAATGCCTGGAAATGCCTAGTGATCAATACGCTTTTTGCTTATGAAAAGGTTTCCACTACAGACATTTCTGCAGTCTACTGTTAAAAGTATCTTTCTCACAACATCTAAAATAGTCTGTACACCCCAAAGCCACATTATATGGCAACAGCATTCATTGTCAGAACAGGGGATGGGAGGGTAGCTGTGCATGGATATTCAACTGCCTTGTACTCAGTTTCACTGAATGATTAGATTAGAGTGCTCGGTAGTCTCAGATGGGAGACAGGTGGGAGGCCTCAAACCAAGTGCCTTAAAAAAAATCCTTGTTAGATTTTCCTCTTTGTATTTCCCCATTCTTTGGAATCAAAAGGAAAGCATTCCTACTTCCTCTCTACCATCCCTCAGCTTGTTTAACATGCTGGCCAAATTCTCGTTGGGATTGCACTTCGCTCAGCCCTCCCTGCACGTGACACCAGAAGCTCCTCACCGGAAGGCTGTGCCATACTTCTCTTAGTCTCGCAGCACATAATGTAGGCTGACAACCTACTAACAAGCTGGCCATATGCACAAGAGAGAAGACTAGACTTCAGAAGGTAGTGTTAGGCAGAACATGTTGTTTTAGGTCCCAGAAGGGGGCCACATGTCACTGTCACTAGAGGGTATTAGGGACTGCAATCTACGGGGCTTTTCATCTTACACCTCACATGTATGACATTTGCATGCATTCATGGGTATATACAAGAATGTTCCAGGTAGTGCATGGTATCTAACTTTACCACACACAATTTCTTTAAAAAATCACTCCTGAACAGCTTTACTTCTCTTAGTGCAGTTTGTGTAGCACTATCTCAACAAGAACAACCCATTCTTCTGTGTCCTTCAGGGGGTTAGACATGGTGACAAAAGTGTTGCCAAAGCAATCAATGCCCTTGATTTGGTGGTTGCCATGGACATTGCTTGCTCTTGTGTTCAGGGCACGCAGACACAGTCAGCACCTGGAGGGAGCCATATCCTGACTGCAAAACTCAGGACACAACTGAAGGTATAAAATGGTAATCACTGACTGAATGCAAGATGGGAGTTTTGCCTTTCTGGTCCTTGATTCCAGGGATTTCTGTGCTGTGCAGAGCACCCTTACAGAACCCAGAGAGCACACACCTCACTCAGCCTGGAGGGGACAGTCAAAGGCAAAGAGAGCTCAAGTTTCTGTACTTTCTGTGGTTATGGGTAGTAGCACAGAAGGGGTTGATGTAGCTGAAGGGTTGACATAGATTAAGACAATCCTGGCATGCTGGGTAAAGGAAAAAACCCAGCATTTGCTGGTTCTGCTTCCATAGCCCTGCCCCTGCTCAAAAAGCTAGCAGAAAACAGTAATAAAAATAACTATTAACAAAAAGTGCGTAAAGTATAAGTAAGAAATTAAAACACAGGGGTTCCTGTTATTCAGAAGGGCTGTTATGCAGAGTGTAAGCTGAGTAGAATATCAGACAGTCTGAAAACTGTCTGCTGGTTGACAGCACACCTTTCAGCAGCAGCTCTGACAGCTGCACATGTGGTGACTCATGGCAGAGAGAAATACTTCCATTCTGCAGGGCTTTGCTCTGCACATCAAGTCCCCTCAGGGAACCACACACCTACATACACAACAAGCTAATGGATGGGAGCAGCAATTAGCTGCAAAAGCAAAGTTTAAAAATTACTTTGGATACTTCTCTCTAAGGGGTAAAGTCTGAATAGCTTAGCCTCTGGTTGCAGATGAGGAGGAGAGCTGTAAGTTGGAGTGCAGCCCCTGGTGTTGGTGTTAGTGTGAAGACAACAGTTGGCTCCCAGTGGCTCTGAGCTGAGAGTGAGTTTATTTTTAGGTGCAGCTGAGTAAAATATTTTCCAGTGATACTTCAGGGTGAATCATTTTGAGTGTTCAGCAAAGCAAAGACTAAGGAAAAAAAAGGAAGCCTATTTATGTTGCCTGTTTTCTAAAATACAAAAATATATGTGACAGCACAGTACAGGACTGTGATCCAAAGCTGTAATCCCTGGAGGAGGACCTGAAATATTTCCACAGCTTCCTGGAGCACTTCTGAAGCTCTAAGGTGCAGCCCCATTTTCTGGTTTTATCCTAGTTCCATAGCTTACCAAGATTAGGGAATGTCCCATTCTTTGCCTGATGGCCTGGTCAATCTGCAGGTATGGCTTGGTGGCCTAGACCTGGTGGCCCAGGAGAGGACCTCAGCACCTCCCCATGTTGGCTGGTGTGCAGGATTGGGAGTGGGGCTGTAGGGCTGTGCCAGAGCGCACCCAGTAGTGAAGTGGAGATGCAGAATCTCTATGGGATGATCATCTCCACTGACTTCCCAGCAAGGGAAACGACTTCATGGCGTTTTTCAATTTGGCTGTAGGTTTTGTGTGACCTGGTGTCAGACCTGCCGAGGTGTGCAGAGTATTCAGACAAATGGCTTGACTGTGTGCTTGGAAAGCTGATGGCTGGAAAGCTGAAACTGGAGGGATCAGCAGCGTGCAGCCACAGTGGGAGCTGTGAGCACTGGGTCGGGGCTGCTCGCTCATCCCACCCGCAGGGGCTGCCTCTACTCACCCTCACCGTTGCTGAGTGCTCCGTTCTGTTCACTGTTTGGGGGAGGCTCCGTAACCGAACTCGTGATGGAATGGCTGAAAACCTCCTTGTCGGAAGGCTGCAACACAGATCAGTGACCACTGGATCAGAATAAATGTTCCCATGAATAGCCACGCGATGAATTTCATTCTGATCTCCAGAGCTCTGACTCACAGGTGTTACTGGCAGGAGAGCCAAACCATGCCAACTGGATTCAAAGATTTAAGTGCCTGAGTTTACAGATATTAATAAAAGTGCAAAGATGTCCAGAGTGATGTCCCTTCTAAGCTTTATGGTAACAGACATTACTATGGCTTTAACCCGTGAGAAGAGAGCTGCTCACAAAGGGTACATTGCACTTGGGCTGCCAATGGAGTGAAGGAAAGGGAGGAGAGCTGGAGTACAGGGGTGGCAGAAAGGGCACTGAGAAAGTGCAGATTATCAGGATCTACTCAAGTTTTCCTCCTCTTCCTGTTCTGCGACTTTTAATGTTTCCCATGCTTGACCATCTTGAAATTCCTGAGCTATTTTCTAATCTGTGGCCTTTTGCAAGGAGCTTGGTACAAACCAACCACAATACAGACACAAGCTGCCAGAAATAAATACTTACCACATTCATCAGATTTTCATGATCTCCATTCTGATTTTTGGCCTTCTTTTCCCTTAATGAAAAAGGCACAAGAATTTTTACTACAGAATATACTAAGATACAAATGCCAGTTATTAACAGACCTTACACTCCTGCAAGGAACAGAACTATGATTCACAGTAATATTGAAAATTGAATAACTGAAGATTATTACAGCGACTGGTATGACCTCTGTGTAAGGATACCATTGAGGCAGGATGGTGATAAACATAACTGAAGAGGTACCACAAACACACACAATCCTATTTCTCATTCAGTATAAGACCACAGTGAGGAGTGACTGATGATAATTACAATATAATGTGAATAGTTATGTACAGACAGGACAAAGGAGAATGGCTTCAAACTGAAAGGGAGTAGGTTTAGATTAAATATTAGGAAAAAATTCTTCACTGTGAGGGTGGTGAGACACTGGAACAGTCAGAGAAGCAGCTACTTGTGGATGCCCCATCCCTGGCAGTGTTGAAGGCCAGGTTGGATGGGGCTCTGAGCAACCTGGTCTGGTGAAAGGTATCCCTGCCCGTGACAGGGAACTAGGTGATCTTTAATGTCCCTTCCAACCCAGGCCATTCTAGGATTCTATGAGAATAAAAATATTATTATCTTCAGTTTAATAATATCTGAAATTCTCTGATACACATTTTGGTGACAGACGACTTGGGAAGATCCTTACACTGTGTCAGTTAGAAGTGTGTATCCTATGAGGAATTAGAAAAGGCCAAAATAATCCAACCAATTTCCACTAAAAATGCTAGTCAAATTAATAACATGCATGAGCAGTTCAAAAAGACCTACAAATTTCATAGCAGCAGAGGCTTACATTTTAAAAGGAATTCTGCTTCCCTGGCTCCTTCACAGGAGTCTAAGTATGGATCATGTTTCCAGTTTTTACCATTTGGGAAATACAGCTCTTATTCAGAGATACTGCAATGAAGTACGAGCTTAAAATAATGTTAGTCCTTCCCCTAGATGAAAAGTCAATTTAAAAGGTGAGAAAATATTGACAATATGAAATCTGTGCTGCTTCTAAAGTCTGGAGGGAACTGTACTTCCACATTAGCAACTGTTAAAATTCTACCTAACTGGGAAATAACAGAACAGCAAGTGAGCCTGCACCAATGCAGAGTAGAGAAAGTTAAAAGCTGAATTTCCTCTCTGGAAGTCTTTCAGACTCTGATATTTTAGAAAGAGCAAATTTTATTCAGTTTTATATGTCCTCATCCATTTTTGAAGAGTAAGCCAGGAAGAAATTCTGCATAATTGCATTTATGCATAAATAACCTGCCCTACAGAATGACCTGAAACAAAAGATACTATGTCCAAGCTAGTGACATAAGAATTTAATAAAGAACATCACCAGAATGTTTCAGGCAATGTATCTCTGCAACTGCAAAGGCTACTCAGTGGTTTGACTCATCTTTCTAGAGATGTTTCAAGGATTAGTGTTTTACGGAACAAAACATGGAATTATAGAATCATTTGGGTTGGAAAAGGCCTTAAAGATGATACACAGTAACTAAATGCAATGTTTGTGAGCTAAAGAATGTTTAAAATAGGCTTTCTACTTTCAAATAAATTAAATATATATATTTCTGCTATTTTTTACACAGCTACCACAGAAAACTGTGACAATAAGAAGATACTGAAGTGTCAACTTACAAAAGTGTTTCTCCTGGATCACATGAAATTACAAGTTCCAACTTAGGCTTTTTAGGGTTTCAACCAACTTTTGGGGCCTGTTTTTGCTCACGACTGTTTTTTGCATGGTGGGCATTAGATAAATCCTGCTGAAAAACAGGGCCTTCCACTGCAGACACATCTTGTGCCAACAGAGTGCCTTTTATGGCTGCACAGTTTCCTCAGTGCTCTCAAAGCTGAAGGAGGGAAAGCACGTGCTCCTTATAGCCTCATGCATCCCAACTGCAGATTTTGCTGCTGTACTGGATTCTTTCCCCCCATATGCTTGGCTGATTGAGCTATGCCTGCACAATATATCAGTAAGGACCACAGCAGTCCCACTCCTCTCAGTGAAGGGTCTGACTGGTCTGGCCTGGTGGAAGACACCATGGACAAAGCACAGGCTGCCCAACCTCCCTGTGCCCTCAGCAGGGCTCAGCTTACATGCCATGAAGGAGCCTTTAAATGTGAATAAACAAAGTCAGTAGAAGTGCCTGTATTGGTGAAATTGAATACTCTTATGAAGAAGAAAATAAGGATAAGGTATAAGACATTAATTAGTATCGTCATATGATCCTTACTCATTTTTGCTTGAAAGGCAGGATCAATTCCCTATACTTCAGGAATGGCCAAAGCAAAGATGAAGTGCATAATCACTTCCCTTTCTACCTATATTTTTTTTTTTTTTTGTCCTGTTCAGCCCACCTAATGTTCTCCATTTCTGTTTAGGGGCATGATTTGCTAACACTCAGTGTCCACCTGTGCTCCAGGCTTCTGCTTAGGGGAAATCGCCAAACAAGAACAATGGTGTACCTCCTCCACAGCAAAAAACCCCGATAATTAGATTTTAGAATGAATAGACCTGTTCAAATTCAGGTTTACTCTAAAAACAGTGCCTTTTTTTTTTATTTCGGTACCTAAGTCCTCAGTATTTCCTGCTAACTATTTATACATGAAGCTATGTCAATCCCTCCAGAAAGTGAATCGAGAACCATTAAGCCCTGGAGCCTTACCCATTGCAGCTGGAGCAAAGGAAGATGAGGAAGGTGAGGAACAAGAGTGTCGTCATGGCTGCCAAACTTCCCCACAGGATCACGTGCATCTGTCCACTGCCTAAAAAGCCACCCTCTGGCCCCATGGTACTAGCAGAAGCTGGTATCACTTGGGCTTGAAAAGGTTACTCCTTGAAGAAGGCTGACATCTGTGCTGCGTGCACCTTCTGTTTCTGCAGGAAAAAAAAAACCCACCATCAGAGGTTAAGAGAAATTGTGAAGATAATGAATCTGACAGCTACAAGTCTGGCAGGAGAGATTTTCAAATCCAGATCTTACGAAAATCAGTTTCAAGTTCAAGCCAGCCAGCCAAAGAGATTTTCAGCTACATTTCTGACAGCAACATAGAACAGATTTGTCAAATATTAACGCAAGCCGTTACCCATCTACAAGCTCAACATGAATAAAAGGCAGTACAGCATCTCTGTACTTGTATTTTCAGGAAAAGACTTATAAATCCTCTTTGAGGGACAGAGTAATCTATTTTGTGGTCATATTTGCAAATTTCATTGAAAAGGGAGCTTTCAAAACCAACTATAACCCTGCAAAGTTAACAAGCCTGAAAGAGAGCTGCAGTAGGCATTCACCTCCTTCCCTCTCAGTGTCTCCTGCCTGCACATGATCTGAGCCTAAAGTGCAGTGACAAAGTGAGGTAAGTCTTCGAAAGGAATACCACAGAAACCTTTCTTGCAGCAGATAAGATCAAGTCTTATTTCTGTGTGACTTGCTTGTTTTCTTGATAGTATGTCTGGAGAGGAACAATACTGAACTTTTTTAGCTTCTCCCCACCTGAGTCTTAGAAAACAAAAGAGCAAAGTAAACAGGGTGTTTTTAAAAAACTTGAATAAACACAACTTTTGCTACAGCACAGCAGCCCCTGAGGAAGCATCCTGGGTAAACCCTATTTACGATATATAAGTTTTGGTATACAATATATTCTCAAATTTTGTACATATTTTTAATGCAATACATTGTTGACATGGCAAAATTAAAAATAAGTTATTAATTCTTCACTGCTGAAGGTATAAATTTCCCCATCATCTGGGAACAGGTTATGCAAAGCCTATTTACAGGCTTTCAGCCTGACTCAAGATTGATAAAAACTGAAATAAAACACAATGGCTAAGAAATGAGCAGATGTATTTTGGGAAAGAAAAAGTAGCACAAGTATAAGATTGAGCAATGTCTAAAGCCACTAATGACTTATTTTAATGCATATATTTTCATAAATACATTTTTAATATGAAATATGTATGTACATATATTTATTTCTTTCCAGCAGAAGCATCCTTTGTAAAAACAAATTCAATTAGGTACTAATATCATACTTGTATGTAAAAATATAACACCACTTTGTTAGTAAAACTTTATGAGAAAAAAAAATTTATTTCCAGGAAAAGGCCATTCAGATCAAAGGAAATCTGGTGAATCAGAGAAGATACTTAACAACTAAGTTATGTGACTAGGTAGCTCTTAGAATTAACACTTCTGTTCCTGCATAAAATGGGGTCACTGATTTCAACCATGCAGGAGCAGACTTCTGAACACCTTCCAAAAACCAATCCTTACTAATTTATCCACAGTGGATAAAAGCTTTTTAATTTTTTTTTCTTTTAAATAATAATGGCACAGATATAAATTGAAATGGGAAGAAGGTGTAGTTAAATATTTTTGTTTGGTCAAGCAACAAGAAGACCAGACAATGTGTAACTTCTCCAAACCCCTAAATACACAGGAGAAAGATGTGCCACACACCGTGGCAAAGCAAATACATCTCACTGGTAGCCTCGAGCACCAACACCAAAGAGCCACCTCTCTTCAGGGATGACCACTGCCAAGCAATGTGCCTCTCTGGTTATCTTGGCAGAGCCTGACAAATTAAACATCTAAAAGCAGTGGCAGATCACTCTAAAAATTACGTATACAGCAGATGATAGAGCCCTGCCTCATCCCTATTTTAAAGCACAAGTTGGGTTATTTCTGCACTGAGTCATATCACTGAATGTGAAATGGAGAGACCTTAAGAGAAACTGAATGAGATTTAGCCAGGAGAAAACTTGGGGTAATGCCACAAAGACGTCTGTGTTGGCATGCGAGGGCACTGCATTGGTGTGGATTCCTGTAAAGGTGATGGACAGTCCTCATTTAGAAAACATTACAAAGCACACTGTGCTGGCTGCCTTAACTAGCTCCAAACCCCTGTTAAGAGGGTTGAATAGGAAGTACTTCCCTTTTAAACTTTCTTTTTTGGTGAATTTTAAAGACATATTCTGCCTTGTTAAAACTTAAAAAATTCTTAAAAGTTCTTTTTATTTCTTTTGTCCAATCCTTTTACCTTCCAGAATTGCTAATTTTCCTTTTCCTTTGGGGAAAAAAAAAAAAAAGAAATCAAAGTGGAATGTAAAAACAAAGGAAACCAAACCAAATCTTTTTTCAGCATTTTTGTTGTCTTTTCTTCCTTGGTTTTCCCAAGAAATAAAAAGAATGCTAATGAAAAAAAGAAACTTTTTCCCCCCAAATACTGGGCGAAGAAAAATATAAGAAAAAGAATAGGGATTTAAAAACCTTTTTCTTAAAACAGAAACACATGTTTATTTTCTTTTAGAGCAGACACAGAGCTGTCTTGAAAGTTATTTAAATTATTTCTGCTACTAAGTTCATAATTTTGTACCAACTCTGAAGAATGATACTATACTCCTCTCAGGAGACCGAGTAATGTAACTTAAGCCCATACTGTAAGAAAAGGGGCTCTTTTATTCTAAATATATATTCTTAAGGCTCCTGGACTTTAAAAAAAGATAGTATTTGAGCTAAGGAAAGCTGAGGATACATGGGGAGCAGCCCCATGGAAAAACTGCATCTTTGAAGGCTTCAGATCAGAGTTAGGAAGTGTTAGGATGAGCTGGAGCAGATGGAGTTCAGACTGAACTTCAAAAGGAGTGAGATCAGAACAGTCAGTCAAGGGAGACCTCTGCGTGTGATGTCAGGAGTGAAGCACAAGACTGATGCTACACATGAGGCATCCCACCAGGCAGCAGTCAAAGTAGCAAAGGGAATGACCAAGGCTAGAAGATGTAGTTAATTTACAGGAAAAGAGCATGAAATGCTTTGACTTTGAGAGAAAGAGGTCAAAAAAGGACAGAAAAGCACAGTGGCACTTGAACCAGGGGAAGCGACCGCTGGAGGCACCTGTGCAAACAGAACAGAGTAATAACTGCAAACAGACTGATGACAGGTGAAGCCCTGAATAAAGGAAACTGAGCAGGCAAAATGTGACCAGTGATTCCTCTTAGCTACTTGAACAGCAGGAGTTTGGCATAAGTGCTAGAGGACCTCGAAGCTGCTTAGTGCACAGGACAACCAGAAGTAATTACAGTTATAACACAGAAACATCCCAGCTTTCCAGCACCTAAAGGGGACCTACAAGAAAACTGTTGAGGGACTTTTTAAAGGGGCATGTAATGATAGAGCAAGGGGAACTGAGAATAGGTTTAGATTATATATTAGAAAGAAATTTTTTACAGTGAGGGTGGTGAGTCACTGGAACAGGTTGCCCAGAGAAGTTGTGAATGCCCCATCCCTGGAAGTGTTCCAGGTCCAGCTGGACACACTTTTGAGCAGCCTTGCCAAGTGAAAAGTGTCCCTTGCCCTGGCAGGTGGATTGGAACTTGGTGATCTTTAATGTCCCTTCCAACCCAGGCCATTCTATGATTCAATGGTTCTAGATTCACCCTCTGTGAACCCTTACCATTTAGGGACATCAGAGAGCTTACTCCTTCTGTTTAATGCCTCCCAAAAGATGAGGCTGAAATAATAACAGGCTGGTGTCTTTAACACAGGAGAGTTTCTGAAATGCTTGAAGCTGCACCAGCACCCATCAGCTGCCCCAACCAGCCCTGGACAGAAACCTGCCAAAGATATACATGAACTCCCTCTGCTTCCACTAGGTGAATGCCTGGACACTAAAGCATCAATGCCTAATACCTTGGATTTTGGAGCTGCACCAGAGGCTAGCTTTAAAGAGAAACTAATTTGAAATCATAAACAGCTAATTTCTAAGAGCTCTCTGACAGCTGAAATTATTAACTCCTGCTTTTACAATAGAAAGTGATATTGTGCTGCCCTCTGGTGAATCTCTCCATTCAGGAACTGGGATTTGTGGCTCTTATGAGGGTGCTTCAGGGCCGGATGGAACCCTGCTGCTACAGATGGAGTTCACATGGGGTGGGGCCCTTCATCTGTTGGGCTCAAAATGGTCCTACCTCCACCTTTGGAAGACTGTCAGACTCAAACAGTTCAACCTTGCAGAGAGACACTGCTGAGACAGAATAATGGTCAATGGAACTGTTTGGCATTTTTAAAATTATTTTCCTGTGTGATGATCCTTTAAAGATGAAGATTTTTTTTTCACTGTACCCTTTCCACAGAACTCTCCACATAAGTTTCTGAAGATGCTGAACTCTAAAAATAACCAAACTATGGACAGGCCTGGAACACACAGGTAAGAAAACTGGTTATTTCATCTACGGCAAAATTTAAACAATAGCCTGCATTCACATTTCAAAGTCACTACCAGTTCAGAAAACTAATCTTTATATTGGATAATATTTCTTCTTCTTCTTGTGGGAACTTCTTTCTAGACATCAATATTTGCCATTATTGGAACCCATATGATAAACGATGCCTGTAGCCATTCCTCAAAATTGCACTTAAATGCCCAATTACATTTGTGGTTTCAGAATGACAGATATTTTTGTTGTATAATCCACACTTTAATGGTGAATAATGTTATTTTTGCTTGCAGCTGTTGCAGGGATAAAGCAGAGCTGAGGCAGTTCATCTTGATTTGATGATGAGGAGAATGCAATTTTAGTCCCAAAAAAACTGTATCTGGAGTGAAGCAGATACACAGGCTGCAACTTTGGGGAACACATGGAGCGTAAATTTTAACTGGTGGGGAAGGTGCTGCAAAAGTTTGGAGTGAGACCTGAACACCCTTGAAGACTAGCATCCAAAAGACCCCATACACTTCAGGTTCAGGATTTTCTGAGCAAAGTCCTGCCTGAGTTTATGGTGGTGCTTGTACAGGATGCGCTTGCAAGAGGCAGACGCCATGCTCCGGTGTCCCAGCAGGAGATGGCAGCGTGTCCCTCTCCTGCCACCTTCCCCTTGGCTTCTGGGTTTACAGCAGTTTCATTCATGTCCTGCTGCAAACAACGCTCAGCCCACGCCTTCCAGAGGGAAAAGATTGGGAAATGTCAACGGCTTCACCTCTCTGGGTTTCTTAATGAATTATAGATGGAGTGTAGGCAAGAGACTAAATTGTTCTGACAACTGAGTGACTTTGAATGTGCGAAGCCAAACGCGACAGGACAGGAGCGATTCGTGGAGGCTGCGGGGATCGCGGCTCCCTGTCCTGAGCTGTCAGGCTGTGTTCGGCTAACGGGGGCACTGCCCAGGTGCTTCCCTGCTCACCCCTGAGCTTTGGTTACAGGGCTCCCTCGTGAACTGCTCACTCTCCTACTGCTCGCTTCCCCTTGCCATCCCTCCAGCTCCCCGGGCTTTCAGTTATCCACTGCTGAACTGCAAAACACATCAGGGAGATGAGATGGTCTGGAAGACCATCCACGCCACAGCACAGACCTGGCAAGGAGTGGGGAGAGTGGGAAAGAAGGTTGGAATTCTTATATTCGATTTTTATTACTCTGGCAGCAATCCTCCAGAGAGCTGCATTAAACCAGAAAATAGTACAAGATATGTGGACCCACAAACAGACAGGGGCTGAGAAGTATGAAGCTAATGTCCTCTCGTTGCAATCCAGCTGCAAGTGCTGTCATTCAGCCACAAAACTAGACCAGAAACCTGGGCTTAAACAACAGGCAACAGCAGAAATTGTCCTGCATGTGTGACTAACACCTCCCAATGTAAGAGCCTTTCATCATCTGCTCCTCCAAATCCTGAAAACAGATTTTCTCTATGAAGATAGCATCCTACTGGAGACCTGAGGACTTACCTTTCTCTGGCTCCAGAAAATTCCCTCTGCAGCTTCACACCCAGCTCAGGCACCAGCAGGCACAGTGTCTCTCCAAGTGCCCAAAGACTGAGCACATCCCTTTTATGTGACACCCTCAGGCCACCCTAAAGAAAACATCCAAAGGCAGGCAATTCACTCCTGCACCCACAAAAGCTCACACCAAGCTACACATCTCATTTAGAGAAGGGGGAGGGCATGGCAGATGCACTTTGCTCAATCTGGAACTATTTCCATGTCAGGACTGTTCTCTGCATGGAAATACCAGGCGCTGTCAGGGAAATGCCATTCATGCTCCCGAAACAACCTTAAGTGCAGCACTATGCTGAACTGTATTAAAATGAAATTAAAGCACCCTTCCTTCACCCAAACAACCTTTCTTTAAACCTCTTGGCTTTAAATTGAATGTGTTTTCGGACCTTTTCCACTCTGTGGCCTAACCAAGCTTTAACAGCAGAGCAACTGGAGGCAGCTCCTGACTGTCTCCTTTCTGTAACTTGCCACAGTTGGTGGATTCCTGACACCATAACCTGATATGGCATTACACACATATTTTGTGACATCATCAGGGCTTCATTTGTTCTTGTGTGGGCAAAATACTTGGGTCAAACTTTTCATAGTTATCTCCTACTGCAAGTCCTGTTTTGGAGCCTGTCTGGGAGCTGTGCTTTGAACGTTAAGGTTGGGTCCACTGCAGTAAATGAAACATGTCAGAGGTAATTGTCCTGTACAGCCCAAGCCCACACTCTTCAACTTTCTCATTCTCCACTGAATGGTGGTTGTATTATTTTCCAGGAGTGGTCCCTGACCAGAGCTAGCTCCTGAGTGGTGCATGGGACTGGTTTTAGGAAAGAGCATTTTGACTGCAGCCAAAATTATGCTTCAGGCTGTTCTAACTTGGTGAAATCACACTGTTTGTGTTTCAGACTGGATAGCAGTGGGTCCTTTGGACCTTAATCCCCCTGTGCCAGAGATATTTCTCTCAGTACTTCACCCCAGGGCATGTCCAGGTTTCTACCCACTCCAGCTCCTCTTTCTCTCTCAGTTTCTGGTTCTGTTTGCTACCTGAGGCAGCCACCTCTGCTATAGGTGACAAAGACTACATTAAGATATTAAAATAGGAATAAGCATACATGAGAACCTAATAAAATAAATACAAAGATGTTGAAATTTTATCAAAAAGAGTAATTTCAGATCATTCTCAGGCATTGCCACATTAAAACAGCTTATACTGTGGAACAGCCTGAATACACAAACATGATCCTTGCTTTACATTGGTGTTAAGTGAATAAGAGCAATTGCAATTAAATGCTTCTGGAGACAGTAGGTGACGGGATTGCTGTTTGGACTGAGGTGCTGCCTGGCAGAGCCTCTACTAACACCACAGTGCCACTAGAGTCAAGATTGTGAAGTTTCTTCAAATGCACTGCAAAAGAGTTGTAAAATGTATTTGTAACTGGGCAATTTGCTGTTTCTGCATCTGCAGTGCCTTCTTTTGGCTCCTAGCTCTTTAAATGTCGATCCAGTACTGAACTACACAAACCTTAAGGCCAAGATCACCTTTCTCATGCAGTACCCAGTGCGTTTTGCTTTTGGGGTTCCTGTGCACCAAATCAGGACAAATCCTTTCCTACAACACATTAAAGCTCTTCTGGTGCAGTCGTGTTTTGAGCTGCTTGACTTGGCAGCACCCATTTAACAAGAACAGTTCAAGACACACACATCTTATTCCAAGCAGTGAAGACCAGATGTGCACATAATTAAGGCCTGGTCCTGAAAGCCTGATGCTGGAAGGAATTACTGACATGGACTGAGCTGCTCTTGCAGGCTGTCAGACGAACCTTGCAGAGACTATGCATGCCATAAGCCTTCAAAATAATTCATGTTTCTGCTTTGTGAAGCAGCAGAATAATGAGGTTCTGATCTGATTCCCCACTGTACCTACTTTTTCAGAAATCATGGCTGGTTTATCAAAGGACATGTGTGCTCTATAATGCAAAGCCAGATCTAAGATGAAGTTGAACAGTCCCAAACCACTGGTCACTTTTAACCCCTTCTAAGCCTTAACATCTTCTAGAGAGAAACTGAGTGTCTCTGAACACATCTATCTGTGGGACTGCAGAAAAATTAAAAAGCCTCTTGCAGCAGTAAAGGCAGATCTACACCACAATCTGCATTCATACTCCAAGCAACTCATTCATGCCTTGTCAGACCATGTCACCTCAAGGTTAATGTATTCAAAGTTGACCTGACTTCTCCTGCCTCTCTTTCCTTTCTATTCCTACTAGAATTTTAGCAAGCCCACACAAGTCTGCAGTGCAAGCAGCCTATCCTCAGAAAGAAAGACATTTGGAAAAGTGGAAAGAATCAGGAAAGTTGTATGAGCAATTAAGCATGGGAATTCAAGTGCTTGCTTCAAGACAGTGGAATAGTTTTCTTAAAATGGTGGAGAATTTCAGAAAATATGAGATGTCACTAGCAAGGTTTTCTAGCAGGCTGTAAAACTAGATTTTCAAAGGAAGGTGAGCATAATTGCACGTGAATGTGATTATGTCCCCGTGAAGCACAGTCTGCATCCTGGGGTTAATACACATGCATAATTATGCACCTAACTTGTCACAGAGCTATCACATTTATTTCCCACATTCACACGGTCTTTATGTGTATAAACCATACACTCGCAATCTCTGCCAAAAGTATCTTCCATTATAAATCAGGCCCTGAGCAAAAAGGTTTGTAACCAACAACTTAAGCTCACAAATTCATTCCACGGTGGCTAATAAGGTTTCCCCCATTCCACTACAAGCAGCACAAAGCTCCCCAAGCACAAGCAGGGAGAAAGGGAGCGCCGAGGCCACAGCTCTCAAGTGCAGAGCATGGGCTGGGCTTGGCCAGCTGCTGAGGAAGAAACCCATAATGAAGCCTCTGTGCAACAGCTCCTAGGAACGGCACCACATATTTTCCCCAGGCTTTAGCAGCCAAATAATGACTGTCTCGAATGCGACAGCAGAAAAGCTTTATCTGCTGAGTGACCATGCCAAAGATTACAGCTTAATTGTAGCATTATTGTGTTCTTTCCCACACCCCCACAAAATCCCATATTGCTTTCTGGCTGCAGTGAGGTAATTAGACCACGATTACTGCATACTTTAGAGCATATAGAAATGAAAGCTGTCTTTGTGAAGTGTTTCCCAGCTCTGACACAACTACTCCTGATAGCTTTGCTTTTCCTGAAACTAGATGCTCTTTCATATTAAACAAGGCCTGTTCATAATTACACTTCGCCAATCGCAACATGCCAAGTCCCCTTTCAGTTTTTTGCAGTGCAACCACATTTTGAGCAACCCTTTTGCAAACTCAGGTAATAATAATGGAAACTGAGAGATTCCCCCTAGCCTGGGAGGTAGGCATACACAGAGACTGCCCCAGTCATCTGACCTAAAAGACCTCTCAAATCCATGGCAATTGTACTTGTTCTCAAACTGGTGTTTGAATCAGGCCCATGAAACACAACAAATAGATGGTACTTTTCCAGAGGCTACTTCCAATTTCCAAAGGACCCCAACCATATAAAATTAAAAAAGGTTGCAAAATATGCTGCAGCAAAACATAATTCTCTGATTGTCCCCAATGAAATACTGCTTGTTTTTTTCTAAGAAAAAGAGAGATTCCTACTTAGAATGGGATTCCACCTTTGTATGTTTACATTTATAAAACCAGCTTTTTGTTTACTCAGATGCTATCTACAGGGTCCCACCAGAGACATCTCACCACTGTTCACAACACAGAAGACTGACTTCCACTTCCACTGAACTTCTAGATTGCTCAAATTTTATTAATTATAGTGAGAATAACTCTACCTAAAATGAGAAATTAAAAAAATGTCTTGCATCCAACTGTCAGGACACTGCAGCCTTTTAATGTGCCTTGAGTGAGACGCCCTCCCAAAACGAAGCACACAAAAACCATCCTAATTTAAAAAATAAAAATTAATCAAAATAATTTTAAACCTAAACAGACCAGATTACTGAGTGCCAATGCTATCATAAAATCTATGGATATAGATGTCTGGAAGACAGGCATGTTCCAGGGAAGCTACATGATGGTCCTTGGAGGTAGAATACAAATGAAATCAGAAGGGCCTGTTATATTTAAGATTAAGTAATCTTGAAACAAAAGGAATTAGTGTAAATTGAGCTGTGTGACATCCCACAGCAAGAGAGACAGCAGTCATTTAACTTGGTGACAGATCAATTTGAAGAAAACAGCGTTCACCTTGCAATGTGCTTTGTAAAGGTGAAGAGCTATTTAAAGCCCAAATTTCATTTCACTTTAATTGATTCAATAAAATAATTTTTAACATTTTAGCATTTGTATCTCATTAGGAATGTCAGCTTTTCTTAAGTATTTGGTGTATATATGCAGAGCCTTCTTCATTGCTGGAGATGGTCCCTGTCTTGAAGAGTTTACTTTTTGTCAAGATAAGACCAAGACAGAACACGAGAGAATCCCTGTCTAAATAACTTCATGAAAAAATGTCCAAGATAAAGAAAAATTTGGTGGTTTTTGAAGAGCTCTTTCAACTTACCCAGACACCTGATGCCCCCACTCAGTGCCGCCTCTATGTAATTTTTGTTTTCTCCTTTGAGTTGGAAACACAGCCATGTGTTGAGGGAAGGTGCCACCTTAACTTCAATCGTGTAAAAATAATCTAAATAATCTAACTCTAATCTGGCTGCCTGTATGCTCTGCATGGTCAGTAAAGATTCACTTCTGCCTGTAAAGCGAGGGCTACGTTCAAAGTTAGCTGTGAAGGCCATACCTCATCTCCTCATACAGACCAGGAAACTTTCAGACACCTAGGATTAGGAGAGAGCGATCTATAAATCAGGGACAGAAGCAGGGGAGGTTAATGTGTGCTGACCTGCTGGGAAGGGCCTCAGATGCACTCCTCTGGTGTGACCTCCTTGGCTGAGCCATCAGAGCAGACAGTGTGGGTAACTCAGCCTTTGGGCAGCGGGAGCAGCACTGACAGGCCACACCTTTTCACAGCCGCACACTCTGGCACAATTTCATTGCAATTTCTCTCCGAGCCCAGCATAATGACATCACTCTGCCCTTTCCATTGGAAGCAGAGCTGGGGTAAATGAAAACACCACTTGCTTTTGACAGTCCAGAATATCCTGTGGATTCACATCCTCACTGAGCCGCTGGCCGTGCCCCGCATTGCACTTGCAGCAGCATGGAGTACGCAGGCAGAATAAACCAAGTTGTGTCCTGCTCCCTCCATCAATGTTGTGACATGTGGTGCATTTTATCCACCTTCTCTCCTGCTCTGGAGAGGGAAATATAAAACTCTGGGCTTGATCCCAGCAGAAACTAATAATGAGTCCTTCAGGAGTGATCTATGAGCTAGGTACCGCCCCCCTCAACACACCCAAACCCCTTACTCCCTCATCCTGACACACAGCAAATACAATTATAAGATCTAATCAACTGCAACTAATGTAATTCTGAAAGTCTTCACAGCTAATGAAAACCAGGTCTTCCCCTTCTCGATTTAATTGAGATGTTTGGTTCATACACCGTGGAAAAGAAACGCTCCATAAAGCTGTGTATGAATATTGCATTTACATATCCAGCCTGCCACATGATTGGGCTCTTTCTCCTGATTGTTGGATATTTCATGGTAGGGAATGAAATCTGTGAAGGGAAACGGACTTCAGAAAATAAATACTTTCTCACGCTGTTTCAAGGGAAATCTCCAGTCTGAATGTCATCTACTAACTACCACTTTGTAGTCTGAACTTGGCATAAACAGAACGTTTCCTTAATATGAATAAATCATGATCCCTAGTAAAAATACCCTCCTCTTGCATTAAAGCAAGAATCAGAAGACAGAATTTGGCCTATAGCTTGTAAACTCAAATTTGCTGAATAACAAATAACTTTTAAAAAATCCCTTTTTCTCCCTTGCTCAAGTCTGTTCTTCTTGCTGCCTGTTGGCATTGGTTTTTCTGCATTTAAGCATCACTAATGCTGCGAGACTTCCCCTGCCTCTCTGCCTTCCCGTGTTACTATCATTAGCGTTATTTTCACAGGAAGCTTTACAATATGGGCAGCACTGCAGAGAGAAAGATAAATACATCATACCTACTGCAAAAAGTTTTGCTACCGCTTTGAGTTACGAGCTGCCAAAGCATGATGACAGAGAGGCAATGGCTGGTAAGCAAGATAAGCAGAGCATCACATCACTTTGTGCAATCAATAACCAGCTGGGCTTTGCTTCTTCCAGGTTTCTCTGCTGTGCTGACCTGAATCATTACTTTTTCCCCACAGAATGTGGTCTTGTTAAGGTTTTGAAAGAGGAGAATAAGACTGAGATTTGATGAAAGCCTGTCAGGATACAGGATAACTGCTCTCCAGGGACAGGAGAGACAGGAGAGACAGGGCAGGTAAGAACAGTCTTTCTCTAGGGATGTATGAGGGAAGAGCAGAAGCAAGCTCAGAACCTTTGTACAGCTGATCAGCAGGAAGCACGTCTCATTCCCACAGCAGCTGGGAAGAGTCTTCCAGTTGTGTCGACGTGACCACAGCAGGGACATGCACATGCACTGGAGGCCTGGACCCACATCCACACGCACGCTCACCACAAAAGCAGGTCCTGCCTCCACCCCTGCATGGCCAGGAAGCCTCCACATCTGTCGTCTTGCCTCCTCTTGGCACCTTCAGCCGCCCTCTCAACCCATAGAACCTTGTTCTTCCCTCCACAACTGCCTCCTCCTCCTTTCCAAAAACCATGCCAGTGTTGCCACAGTGCCACAGCTCTGTCACCACGCCACAGCATGAGCTGCCATCAGTTCTGCACCCACCTTGAGGCTTGGTGCTTCTAGCAGACAGCACAGCCACCCTGGCTATTCACTGAGTATTTCCCACCCTGGGCAGACTTTTTGGTTTAGCACTTCTTCTCCTTTGAATTATTTGTCTGAATTATTTAAACAACGTATTTGTTATCATTACTTTGGTTATGGCCTATTAGCATCAGGATGCCCAAGTGGTGAAAAATGACATGGCATGTCAGAAATAAAGAGAGCAGATGCTGAGAAATATATGAAAACATTCTGTCAGAAAGAGAATGAAATGATAGGAATTAGGCAATAGAAGTGCTCACTATTTATATGTGATAAATAACCTTAAGCACTGTACCAGACACAAACATACATGATAATGAGAAGTCAGCTGAAGAATATACACAGCTACAAGATACCACGTCCCACCAGTAATTTCAACAGCTACTTATTTTTTACAATTTACCATTACACCACTGTTATAACACCTGTCCAGGCCCAATTTTCCCAAACCAAGCAGTCTGGATTTCATCTGCTTTATTTCTTGAGAAATGTGCCATGCTCAGGCCTCTTGCAATACCTCCTGAACATGGCTCATTTTAAAGAATAACCTAATGCTACATGGTGAAAAAATCTTTTTTATCCTTTTTCATCACCTAGGGACACAGTTTTTACTGCAAAGCAATCAGATTCTGCAGAAGGAAACTGTTTTAAAAGAAACCATTTATAAGTCAAGAGACTGACCATTAGTTATTGAAAGCTGAAACACTTACAGGTTGATTTGATGGCAGTGATAGTAAATTAATTTCTCCTTTTGTTGAACATTTTTCTCAACTACAGCGAACACCTGGCAAACTGCCTGAAGAGCAAAGGTCATCCAGCTCTGCATTTACTTAGATTCAATAACAAATTGATGTGCTACTTTAGGTAAAACAACCACGTCATCCTTTTAGAGAGTCTTTTTTGAATTTTCAGCTGACTTGAAACATATGCAGACCTGAGTTTGGGGCAGCTGCTAAACTATTGGCTTTGCTATGTTTTTCCATGAGTTATTCAACCAACAGGAGAATTGCAAGACTTAGTTCATCTTGGAAGAAAGCAAAAACAACAGAAAGACTCATCACGCTACCCCAGTTTCACAAGTATAAAAATAGCAGAAGGTGCTAACAGATATTATGTGGGTAAGAATGAGAACTATATTGGCATTGGTGAATTTATTCTTAGAAAATCCCTCCTTTTGGAATTGTTACAGACATGCACTGACCCAAATAGATCATGGCTCCTATCATTCCCTAGTGCATGTGAACAGATAAAATGCTGACATGCACCAAAAAGGTTTGGGGCAAAAAAAAGCAAGCACATTCTGCACGGAAACCGCCAAAAAAAGAAAAAGCATAGCAGCTGGTACACAACTGCTAATAGGCCAAGACAGCACTCCTGGCAAACGCAGGTGAAGCGAAGGAAAGGAAAAGGCAAAATGACGTTGCGAAATGATGTCGGCCCAAAGAGACAGAGAAAACAAGCCAGTTACCATAGGGTACTTACTGCTGTCTCAGAAGGACAGTCATTTGAGCCATTTCAGGATACACAATTTATTCCACTGCACTGATGCTGCCCAGTGATCAAGCCTCAGGGCCACTGACATCCCCCTGATGCAGCTTTATGACTTGGCTTGATTGCCCAATGGCCATTTTGTGGCTCTGCAGATAAGGCAGGAGGACTGGGAGACCACAGATCAAATTCACAGCGTGTCTCACCAGCTGAGCTACAGAGCACAGCACAGCAGTAACATGGGCAGAACTAGAGTCTTCTCTCCTTCCTTCCTCAGCCCTTCCATAGTTTTTTCATTTTCTACCAGCCAAGTCCCAGGCAGCACTGCAGGCTCAGTGAGATGGTGATGCCTGATGTTTTTTTGTCTTTTCTTTTTATACCCTTTTTATACATTTTTATACCCTCTCCCTTTCCATGTACCCTGTACACACTCTTTGCACCTTAGCCCCACATACTTGTAATTCCTGTAGTTTGATATTTAGCTTAGTTTGGGGGTTTTGCAGAGCGGGAAGACCAAACATTCACAGTAGGAGGCCAAGAGCTCTATACTATCTCAGAACTAGAGGCTCCAACCTTGGATGGAGTCTCTCTCTCTGGAACATGTTTTGTAAACTAGGCTGTAATCTCATTTGGTGGGAGTAATTAGAAGAGGGGTACAATTACTTCATCTATTAAGTTTCTTATTGGGAGATTTTTGGTAGATATGCTAATTGGCGAGGTCTATAAAATTGTTTATGTGTTGTACAGGGCATGCTTCTCAGCATGTTTTCACCTTTGACGAGTTGTGCACCTAGGATCCTATTAAAACCGAGGTAATACCCATTTTCCCTTTACTGCTGTGCTTGATTCATATTTCTGCCAGCTGATAAGGCAACAATGTCACACTTGTGAAGATGTGTGGGAGTCAGCCGCTCATCATGAGGTGCATGAGATGCCCAAATGTGTCTATGTGTGAGTGACATGTCTGAACCTCCTGTGTTTCCAGGGGTACCAGGCAATGGAGCCCCTAAAGGATGCAGCTGACCAGACTGGGGGATGCCGTTGCCTAAATACTGGCAGCTAGAACCACCTGCGCTGCCTAAAGCCATCCAAGGTATCTGGGTGTTTATGCAGATCTGTCCACAGAGATGAAAAACTTGATGCATGAACTGCAGGAGATCTGTGCCCTAGATGGCAGATGGAGGCCAAAGGGCACAGTTTATGGCATTTCAAACACCATTCAATGTCCTCTCTTTAGGCAGATGAAGCCTGCACCTGGATGTGGTCAGCAGACATGGTAAAGGACCAACTCTCATGCTTCTCAAATAGCTATCAGGAACTATGATAAATGTTCCAGGGCACCTCAAATGGCACCAGCTCCCTCGTGAGCAGCTGAAGGGGGCTCTGATTGCTACTGGCTATAATGGGGCCTGAAGGTGCCTTGCAGATACTTGCCTAAATTTAGGAGTTTTCATTTGCACTTGAATCTCACACTGGTAACACCATGCTTTACTGTTACACAGGTAACACAAACATCTTCATCCAAAATAACTTCCTACACAAGGCTGAATGCTCTTAGCAGTAAATCCTTCTGAGAAAGCCATAAGGATTTATGCAGCAATGAAATGTTCTAGTCTAATATCAGAAAAACACTTTTCTCCAAGTAGAAAAATGCCAGAGCATCACACTGCTTCCAGCTGACAGGACACAAAATTAATGTCCAGACTTTCAGAAATGTTCACTATCACAGACCCTGTAATGTTTAATTATCTGATGGTGCTTAGGACTCTGGGTAGAGAAGAAGCAAACAAAACAACACAGATCTAGCCATTATATGAATATTTAAGACTCCTCTGCTGGAGCATCAATGTGTGGGCTCATATCAACACTGTGTTAAATGTCCCTATGCAGCTACTGAGCACATGTGTAAGCATAAAATTAGCAAACAACTATCAAAAGACATGTATTCAGGGAAAAAAAAGTTCTTCTCCCTTTATGAACATTTTTAAACAAAGTGCTCTTTTTTCCTGTAATTTTTCCCCATTAAAATTTTATACTACTGCTAAGACATCGCATGCAGGGAA
The DNA here is from genome assembly GCA_036785705.1 of Acanthornis magna. Classification (NCBI taxonomy): domain Eukaryota; kingdom Metazoa; phylum Chordata; class Aves; order Passeriformes; family Acanthizidae; genus Acanthornis; species Acanthornis magna. Next base: position 25,618,991 of record JAWUZG010000063.1, read on the forward strand.
CTTCTGGCCCAATTTTGTTCCCAGTTGCTCTTGTATAGTAACTAGAGGCAGAATTTTGTTCCCTCTGTAGAATTACGTACAACTGTAGATTTCCTTTTATTTAATGCATCATTAACATACAGATATACAGACTCAAATATTAAAACTCAATTACAGTCAACGCTTCTCCAATTAGCTCACATAAAAGTAGAATAAATAATAAAGCCTCTTACCATCCAGTTAAAGAGACTAGCAACAATTATAGAGCTGCATGAAAATGGAGAGACTAAGAAAAACAAAAAATATTTCTGCTGCAACAGAAAGCTTCCAGGAATTTCAACAATTTTAAGTCCAGTCATGAACTTCTTTTGTAGGCTATTATTGCTTTGTCTTTAATACTAGTGTGCTGTTATTAATAAAATAGCCAATTGTCCTGCAGTTAGTGCTGAGGACTAGTTACTATTTTCTGAAAGTAAGTTGCAACTGAAAACGTCAGCCTTCAAAGTAAATCTGCCGACATAGAGTCTCTTCCCAGAGTAAATCTATTACACTTCAGTAAATACATGAGATATAAATAAAGTAGAAGCTCTGCAGAGTGTAAAACAGGCATTGCCACCATATTAACAGGCTTATGGCAATGTTACTTAGCAGTATTTGTTTTAAAGTCTCAGCAGGCTTGTCCTGCTGAACGTTTTGTGTAAAACCATCTGCTGAACAGACAGAATTGATCTCCAAGTGTGTCCTGCTTGGTTTGTAAATTTACCTACTGTGACTAAGTACATAACTCATTATTAAAAACAGTCAGACCTGGTCTTTCCTGAGGGTAAACTAATGTTTCTCATCATCCTTAAAAAAACACACAACATGAGATAAGGAGTAAGTAAGGTATTTAAATAAGAGCCGTTATTTGAAAGACTCACTCCCGTGGCCTGAATCAACATGCAAACGTGGACTCCCAATCATCTTCAGAAGATAATTATAATTCATAATTGGCACTCTAAAGCATTTTCTCAGAGCTGTGCAAATATTGACTAATTAGCTACACCAGAATCCTGTGGGGTAGGCAAGCAGGTACCCTAGCCCCATCTTTATCTAAGCAAATTGCTGGGAATAAAACCCCAACCCTCACCTGCCGCAGGGATGAGAAAGTGGGGAGGTTTCCAGCCCCATTCCCCTCACCCAGCCCACACTGCTGCCACCAGTGACAGTGTACCTCATCTGGAGAGGGGATGAGATGAGCTCTCTATGAGAAGAGCTCTGGAAACGGTGGACAAACCTCAGTTCATTAGCTAAAGTCCTGTCAAGCAAAAGGTCTAGATACTCAAATGTCAAAATAAAGCCTGAGGATTTGATACAAGTGCAGGCAGTATTTACATGAGGATGGCAGCCTCTTCTGCCGAGGAACACTTAAACAATGATGTACTGCACAATTATGGCTTATTCCTGGAAACAAAATATTACACTGGTAACTGAATAGTAGGAAAAGAGCTCTATATGTACGGAGTAACTTCTTCACTTAAAATTCTGAGAAATCCTATTATTCACTGGGTGCCCGAGATTAGGGTGAAGAAAGTGTGGTGTCCTGTTAGAGCCTCCAAGAGGCTCTACCTTCACCATGCAATAAAACACACCAGGCAAGCAATATCTTCAAGATGGGTATAAAAATGCACTGAAGATCCTTGGAGGCCACAGCATCTAGAAATGAATACTAAATACACCCTCCACTAAATCCAGATCTTTAATTTAATTGCCTGCAAAAAAGCAACAATTAGTAATTAGTGTCTCAGGTTTTCTGGTTTAAACCAGCAAACACTAATGATGGCTTTTTTCCAGAGCTTTGTTACGAATCATCACATTCGGGGGGACAAACAGGTCTTTTCCAAATAACTGTATTATTACAAGCTTACAACGTACACAAGATATGCAACCATTGAACCATTTTTATTTTGTGTAATCCTGCTTTGTCTATTGAAGTAATGTTGTGTCTAATTTCAGCTACAATCTTTTTAGGGCAAAGATTATGTCCCTGTGGTTTTGTAAAGCCTCATTCACAGTTATAATGGTGTATAAATTAAATAAATAATGAGAAATTATGATCTGTGGGAATTTATTCTGCATTTATCAGGAATTCACAAGTGAGGATTTACATATTTTTAAAATGGATTTTTTAAAAGATCTTCCAGAGATCTGGTTCTCTCCTGTGTTTTAGAAATTGGGAGATGCCTTTCAACTGCATCAACTATTTAGGTAAAAACAATAACAGGAAAAATCAAGTTAGTGTGGTGACTGGTTGAATAATAAATCCAGGGTTATTCCACTCTGAAGCTCATTCCTTCTGAGACAAGCAGGTTTTCATCCATGATAAAGAGCATTAAGATGATGGTATTTTAACTACTGCATTAATTATCTACTGTGAGCAAGACTAGACAAAACGAATAGTAGGAATAGAACTGGATGCCTTAGTGAGCAAAATCCATTTAAAAATACCCAAACCAGAAGAGTACAGATTAGGTGGCTTGGGCTGCAATATGATGAAAAAGGCTTCTGTGCTTAGAAGGTTTGGAGAATTGTGAAACAGTTCAACAAAAATTAATATTTTATAAATTTGGCACTCCTGGCCACTCATCCCACAGGAGTCCCCTGTATGCTGCAGCAGGGGCTGGGGGATCATGGCTACAGCAAGAAACACACATTTGGCAGTAACATGCCAGTCTTAAGCCAAAGCAAGTCTCCTAAAGCTCTGTATGCTATGCTTTTTTTTTCTGGTGCCCAAATTTTTTTCCTTTTCAGGTGGAAGAGAAGGGGGGAAAGGTGAGAATATTTATCCCAATAAAGAAGTATGTTCATGCAAATAAGCATTTAGCCTGCCCTGAGGATTCAATTAGCAGTTGAAAAGACCTCAGGAGTCTGCTGGGCTCCCACACCTGGACCTGGCAAATTAGTGACAACACAGGGTGACTTGGGTCCGTATGAAAAAAAGGCAAACCCTAGTGTAAGTGCTCCTTTCCGGGTACCCCAGAGTACACCTACAGCAGGTAAAACACAGTAATAACAGTCAAATAAGTTGGCTGTGTTATTAGAAATGTTAATTGTCCTGGCTGGCCTTCTGCCCTTGGAGACCTTCACAACTTCACAAGCCTTGTAAGGTGAGAGGTCTGGTCCCCCCAGTCCGAGCATTGTAATTACAGATGGACATTCCCCATCCTTCAAGATGCCAACCCAAACTCATCAAATGCGTAATTTTTCTCATTTTTCTTTTTGGTTAACAGAACTAAAATCCGCAAAGGGAACACAATGTGAAGTCAATTCTGTACGCTAAGATGGAAAATGCACTGATTTGCACAGAGTTAATAACATGCCCTAAAATGGCCATTCACCCTCAAAAGACATTAGCATGTAATAGCAGCTGCTTATCCTCTGAGTGCAGATGAATATTGGAAAGAGGTGCTGAGAGGCTTTGTCCTAGAATTACATGTCACTGGTTTAAACATGATGTGTGGAAATTATCTTAATTGCCCGTATTAGTCCGGGGCTGAAATGGTCTTGTATTGTTAGGAGTGGTGCAAATGTCTTTCTCTGGTCAGGGTGTTGTTTGAGAAGAGCATGTACATACCTGAATGTCTAGAAAGCCTCACCACAAAATAAAACTAAAAAACAACAAAGAAAAACCCCACCCCACAAACAAAACCAACCAACCAATCGAAAAACCACAAAAAAACCCGAACAAAAACAACAAAAAAAACCCCAACCAAACAAAAAAAACCAACAAAAACCCCCCAATAAACCAACCAACCAAACAAAAAAAACCCCACAACCCCCCCCAAAAACAACAATAACAACAACCACATCCCAGTAAAATAGCTTTGAAAAATGTTAGCTAGTTAAAGATAGTTTTTGACTGTCTTATATATAAAGATGCAATTTCTTACAAGTATGAGCACTGAAAGAGCAAGAACTGGGTTTTTTTTAGATAAATGTCAGAGTTCAGATGTCACAGACTATATTATAGACATTCACAATTGGCTTTGAGATGTAGGGAAAAAACCCAACTTACACTGTTGTATGAAGGTTGGCAATGATCACAGTGCTAATGACCATGAGAGAAATACGAGATTTTTTTTTTTTAAGCATCATTATCCAGTGGCCTTGAGTGCTAATCAAAACAAGGACTATAATGCCTGCTTTAATGGGGTTTGTCTCAGTAATGCTCCTAAATGGAATAAACTACATTAAACCCAGACAAGCTACAAAGAGAGACAAATGGCAAAACAATACAACGAAAACTTAAAGATTCTTTTAATCTATTATTAACTGAGTTACCATCCATGACATTCACAGTTAACTGTGGTTTTGTAATCCATTTGCTGAACTGTACAACTAAAATAGAAATGTTGCTGTCCTTCTGTTTAAAACAACAGACTAAATAAGGCCCAAATTAACCCACAAAATGGTCTTGCAAAGACCATACTAGAACAGGCTGCATATCTATTTTCTTCTTAAAATTCAGGAAAGCAGCTCCTCTGGAGTTTTTTCTCAAAGCAGAGGGAATCTGACCCCGCAGAGGTAGAGGCAGTCCTGCACAAAAGCTGAGCCCCTGTGCACCACAAGAAGGATGCCCTGGGAAGACAAAGGACCCCACATTCTCCCTCACTGACCCAGTGCTGCAGGGACAGACACTAACTGATACCCACAGGCTTTGGGTCATCCTGCTAATATTTACAGGAAGAGGCACTGAATGACAGGAAGATGAATTCATCGCCATCCTCCTCCTTGTTCCTTTAGCCTTGCTCATCCCTCCTCTGCCTATGCTGGCCCAATGCACAGACATGCTGAATTTCTTCAACTTGATACCTCAGAGGACCAGTTACATTTGAATCCCTCAAAATCAAGTATATAGGTTTTCTGATGCATCTATTTTGCTGTATTTCTCACACTGTGATGGGAGGATCTGCAGCAGCTGAGGGGGAATGCAGACTATAGCATTTTGGGCAGATCCTTCAGGAAGAAGTAACATTTTACTGATAAAATGACAGTCAAGGTATAGAGGTAGTGACACTTTTATGTTCATTTAGATGCAAGAGTGAAATATTTTCAGGGGTCCAGTCTTAAAAGGATGGATTAGCTCTTCATGGTGTACACAAAATGCAGCATCACGCATCTTATCTTGAAGAAATTTTCAATAAAGGTCTTTACAAACTGAAGCTGTAGCTTAGGGAACATAAAATTCATTCTGTAATTAATGAGCTCCCCCCAGAATTACAGAGAAAAAATTCCTGTGGTTTTATTGCTTTTGTAAAGCGCTTGTTCCCTGCTCTGAAGAGACTATGAAAGGTCAGAGGTGTTGAATATACATGATTTATAAAGTGCTCTGGGATGAGATGTGCCATGTAAATATAAAATATTATTAGAGCATACTCTCTTTAATTCACATACGCTGAAATGGAATTGGCTGTGCCACAAGAGCAAAACTAAGAACCCAATGCAGTCTGATGACAGCAGATTGTCCAAGGCTACTGACAGTCCGAACAGCACAAGAATAAATTCACTTCATAGACATATTTATCTAATGCTGAAAGTTATTGCTGTTCATCTGGAACTGGCTCTATGTAGATACGAATGTGAAGACTATGTTACACAGACATGACTGAACAGGCAAAGATCATGGACTGCTCCGTACCAGAAAAAGTGGCTTCTGACAAAGCTGCAGGCACAGGATCAGCCCATGTAGCCCATGTACCTTCTGCAGAAACTGCCCTACACAGGTCTGTCCTCAAGTGTATGCCAGAGATGCTTGGGATGCCATGGTCCTCACATGCTTTGTAAAGTCACGCTCAGATAGCACTTTCAGCCTCAAAATAAGCATCCTATTTTTACCCCGGCTTTGACAGAGGCTTCCAAGTTTCCCTTGCAGATTTGAACCTTAAGATTTGTTCACTTCAGCTATATCTATCCAAAGAGGTTTCCTAAAACACAGTCTGAGAACTGAGCTAGAATGAGCTGAACTGGACTAGCAGTCCCATTCTCTCTCAGGGAAGCATAAATTACGCTTTCAACCCACTTTTTGGGATTGATTCCAATTTCTCGTTTTCTTCTGTCCACAATGGTCTATACTTTAACACTGCAATAAATAATCAGTTTGAAGTAGATTTCAAAATATTTTAACAGCTGGAGCAATGACATTCTTACTCGGCTTTACTGTAAATGGAAAAATTCCCATTCCCCTCCTCAAAGACAAAGATTTCAGATCATATTCTGAATTCTTTTCAAAACCTTGGCCAAAAGATATCACCAGCACAGTCTGTTCCTCTTCACATTATTATTCCCACTCTCACAGATTCTTTTATCTAATTCCCTTCTGCCCTGAAGTTTACATTCTCCTTCCAAAAATTTTTCAACTGCACTTCCCATCTCTTAAATTCCCACTCTCACCAGCTTTCTAATAATGTGACTTTATTTTAGAAAAATGATGCTGTGAATTCAGCACTACAGAGCAATCTGTGCTTACCTTTTTCCCTGTGCTAAAACACAGAATCTAATTTTAGATTTTTTTTAAAGGCACAATACAGCCCTTTAGCAAAAGTATATGAACTTCCTACTCATAAAGGAAAAAAAATTGAAGTTCTTATTTTTGACTGTATTCATGCTTTCCCATGAAAATTGATACATCTGTCTGGGAGATAAAGGAGATTTGGATTCTGTATTCAAGTGAATAATTACATGAAGTTACTGCATAAAATGATTTGATTTTCTAGCAACACAAGTTTGATTCTGTGATAATGTTAAAGTTATTTTCATCTATGCAAAACACTTCTCATCCACACAAGAGAGGCTCTTAATTTCCTCTGTTCTGAAAAAAATACCATTGTATTTTCTCTTCACTGATGACATTTAATATTTGGTTTCTTCTACTTTCTTTAGATAATTTAAAAGATTTGCTCTTTTAGCTATAGCTAAATTGCTGTAATAGTGGCAGACAACGATACTTTTAAGGGTACACTACACATGATTAATCTTTGCTCCAATTGAGAGCATTTATCATCTGGGGGCTACCCTTCCCATTTGTCTTTTCCCTGCGTTTTCAGTTCTCCTTTCCTATCAAGGAGAACAACAAAAATCATTGTGGGTTTTTAACCTAGGGAATGACATTTTTAGCTCTGAGGCCTATATGTAAATGTAAATTTCCAGCTGTTAGAACAAAGAAATAGCAAATGTGAGGCAGATGTTAATATATTATCCACTGTTGGTAATACAAGCAAAAATCAGCTTTAAAAAATCCCCCAGCCATTCCAGTAATGAAAGCTTACCCACTTGGGCATTTACATGTACCTGTGCCTACAGAAATAAGATCTAACTAGTTTCTTGCAATCCATGGAGTCTAGACAAATCCTCTGTGTCATTTTTTCCTCTTCTGGTATTAACAATTCATGGGCTAGAACATACAGCCAATGAAATCATCTCCAGATGTTTCTTCTGCTTAGCAATCAATGCCCAAAGACTATTTACTGCACAATGAAGTCAAATGGAATCTGGGAGGATTCTGGATCCTATGCTGTTTTTCAGGACCACATTCAGTACCAAAAGTTAAACCACGTGTTTGGTTTCTATCAAGCACCACTTGAACATAAGTTTTCATGCACTTATGAAGCCAGTTTAGGCAGAGCCAATGAGTAACCACTCCGAGCTCCCTAAGAACTCTGCTTTCCTTTGAATCCACCAGCTGAAAAAACCACAGCACATCTGTGAATGCAGTAAGGTGCTTCTTGCTGTATCTAGTGTATTTGTTGCTTCTACCGTCTTCTAATCCTTGGAAACTTCTGAATTGCCAGTCCTGGCACGGTGAACACAACTCATAGTCAGTGGCATGGAGGAGCATGGATATTCAGAGCATACTTACAAGTTTGGGTTTCCCTCCAGAGAGTCTCCAGCCTTTGTTTAGCTCTTACCATACACATCTCTCATCATCTTATCTCTCTCATCTCACATCATCCTCCCCATAGACCTCGGATCCCCATGAATTCCAGAAAGTCCTTCATTCTAACATTAATACAACAGCAACTTCCAAATGCCTTGTGTCAGGCACATTTGTGTTTGTAATTCCTTTCACACTAGGCAATTCATTAAGGGCTCTGTTTTGATTACCAAAATGTGTGAACACAATTTTGTATCTCATCTATACAGGGTCACTCTTATGTCAGCTCGTTTCTGACTGTGACAGCCTTTTCCCATCCTAAAGGCAAAACAGTGTTTACATTTGGTTAGTTAAAATATTTACATTACACATTCAAATGATGCATTTTCCCAGTGACAGGGCTCTCCCTGGTATTTCCTCCTGTACCTACTATGCAGCAGAAATTATTAAGATGAATATTCTGGGTGTCTCTAAAGAAGCAGATTAAGGAAACATGCAGCACAGCTATACCAGACTAACACTGCTGGACTTTGTCATATGCATGCAGGCTGTGTGAACTGCCTGGCACTGCATGAAAGCCTGTCTTCTAGGATCAGAAGAGTTCCATGTTTTCTAGTCATTGTATTTAATAGAGATTCTTCATTTATTGACAGTTTATTTGGTCACGCAGTGTGTGTGAGAGAGAGTAAAACACGACAGACATAGGCCCTGGGAGAGGAGGTAAGAATGGAGCTGTTTGTTGATCACGAGTCTGCCTGTGGATAAAAGCCTTGAGTGAACCGTGTCTGCAGGGGAACAGAGGTGATGGGGGCTGCTACCCAGACAGAAGAGAGTGCAGAAGGAAAGGTGACACCAAAGCTGGCAGGGGAAGGCCACAAAGTGATATTTCTGGGAATCAGAAAACACCCTGGACACTCCTGCTTTGCACCAAGAGGTCCTCCAGACACACAGCATGAGCCTTTCCTCAAGGGACACTTTGAGGCTCGCAGGAGAGAAAGTGAAATTCAACTTCATTTAAGACATATCATCATCTCCACAGCAAACAGTTGGTCTTGTTCATGTCTTTGTTCCTCCCAAACAAGGGAGAACCATATGCAAGTCTGAGAAGAAATTAGATACAGAGTGTAGCAACTTCTCACACAGAAACTCTGTAGCAGTGCAAAATGAAAAAGTTAAAGAACACTTAAGGTGTATTCCTTACCTTATAACATCATCCACGCAGGTCTTCATACAGGCTCTCCCAGGGAGGAAGCAAAAGCTTCTGGGCTGAAAAAACAATGAAGTACTGGTTAAGACATTACCTCCAAACCCCTGCCTGTGCTTATATCCATCACAAACTCTGCTGCATCTTTTCGTTTACAGAAACATATACAATAGACTGAAGTTGACTTCACAAGCAAAAGCTATTTATTTTAAATTGACCCTGCCCACTTAGTGTCATATACTCTGGAGGAAATGGGTTACAAAAGCCTCTGTATAAGTGAGGCACACAGTATCTTGCAAATTATCATTGTGTGGGATTATTTTATATGTGGGAGATGTATTTACTCCACTTTTTTAAACTAACAGCAAATGAAACTTTATTTGCCAGTTAAAATCCATCGGTAAAAGAAAAGTAACAGGCTCTATATCAGTATAAGGCTGTGTATTCAAAATAATAAATAACCAATTTTGATTTATCCTAAACCACATTTATCCATGTATATTTTTATTTCCTGATATGAGTGCCTTTAGTAAAGCATTCACTTAAAAACTGATGGAAATTGCAACCCACTTAATTATTTTGATTTACTGTTTTTGCAGACAAGTTCTGATTTGGGATTTCCATGCTTGCTTGTCCCACCAAGCACAAGAAGATAATTGAAAGACAGAGAATCTAATATAGGATCTCAATTCTTTCTCTCGTGGAGGTAATGACCATAAATATCTCTCATTCAATAAGCCGAAAAACTATCAGATAGGTCTAAATATGCTCACTATTGTTTGAAAATGTCCTTCTTTACTGTAGCAGGTGTTTTCTGGAACCTGTCTCCCTGATGCAAAGGGTATCATTAAAATGCTGATGCCCAAATGGCAGGATGTGGAACCCAGCATCATCCAAGCCTGCTGCCCAACCACGGGGGCTGAGGAGTGGGGACTCTGGGAACCCTCAGTTTCCCTCTCCCTCAGTGAGGAGAGGCAGAGAAGGCTTGCATGGAGGGAGTGAATAGGCTCATTTCCTGCCCACCTGGTGCCCAACCCAGCCCCACTGCCAGACAGCCTGAGGGGTGCACAGGGATTAGTGGGGCGGACACTCCTGCAGAAAGGGGATGCCACAAATCCCTGGGCTGAGGGCCAGGATAAACACAGATTCTGCATTTTGAGCCAGCAGCCTCACAGTTTTAATTCAGCACTTTGAAACGTGATTTCCTTTGGCCATCCTCGGGAACACACAGTTTGCAGCTCCCAGCCCTTGGCTGGCCAGCCCACAAAGCCCCGCCGTTTTTGGCACAGGAACGTCCAGGATGATGGGCAGCGGCTGCCGCTGTCACTAGCAGGATGTTTTCTGGAGTTTCTCCTACAAGGCAATGTGTTTATTCTTTGAAACAGTTGCTCCCTAAAGATTAAAACTGAACAGGAGCACAAAAGCAGCGTGTGTCCTCTGGGGCTGCTGCGTGCCATCGGGCAAACAGGAGGTACAAGCTGTGTTCTCCCCAACGACACACAACAAACGGCGCTGCACTGGCAGAACTGAGTGAAGCTCTTCAGTACACAAACTACACTCTCCTCATTTTAACCTCTTCTTAGAAAAAAACTTTCAAACACCACTTGTGTCATTAAGAGCTCCAGATCTAGGGTTGTGTGGAGGGTCTTCAATGCAGCTGAGCCTGCTCACCCCAAAACCATGTCAGCCTGGGCACACAAAATGAACAACAGCCACAAGGCTTGTGCTTTTAAGACCAGGTTCATTATAATCCCCAGATAGCAGTACACACTCTCAAAACCAGATTTAACAATCATGAAGAATAGACAGCAACACAAACAGCAAACACTCGGACAAAATATATCTTTACTTAGAAACTAAAAAAACCCCAGTCATTTAAAAACAACCAAAAATAGGATAGAAGTACTAAGAACACATGAGAAATACTGGCACAACAATGTAAAATCTGTTTGGCACAGTCTGTGTAATCACAGTTATTGCAAAGTAGCTGGAAAAAACAAATGCAACAATGATTTTTCTTTCTGCTGAGGTATGTGGAACAAATGTTAATTTTTTTACCACTGTAAAGGATGCTTTGTACCCCAGGGAATACCTTGAGGGGTGAGGAACTGTCTCTGGTAATAGGAAGTACTTACCTTGCCTAATGGCTATATGTAGATGTATTTCTATTAGCAGAATTCATTTAATATTGCATATAAATTGTAACTTTTGGCATAAAAAGCAAGATGGAGAAGTAAACTAAATAGTCTTCTCTTCCTCTGATGGGAACACACAGATTTTCTTATTACTGGCTATGCAAACTAAGCCCACATAAAGGGGAACAGACAGACTTCAACAACACTCAGCACAATGCCACCACGAAGCTTTATTCTCCCAAGGAGCACAGAGGACTTTACAACTTTCCTCTCTGTTACATCACTCTTATTTTAATAAACAACCAAACAGCAGCAATCTGTTGCCACTATAATGGCACTATCTCATGCCACTCTAAAGATAAAAACATTACCTTTGATTAACAAGGACTCCTCATCCTAGACCCTGTTTGCATTGTGCAGAAGACACGAGGAGAAGCTATTTTAGCAGTGCTCTGAAACTCCCTCGGGGAGTTCTGCAGCTCCCGGAGCTCCTCGCCCCCTGTCCCCGGCCGCTCACCGATTCCGTATGCAGGGCGCAGATCCCACCTTCTCCCGCTGCCAAGCCGGGCACAGCCCGCGAACAATGCCGCCTCTGTCAGCCCGCCCAGCGAGCAGGGGCACAAAGACACGCTCATCCACAGCCCCGGACTTTGCCTTTTTTTGTTCTTCTGCCGCTTCTTGGAGTACAGGGTGATGAGAACGGATGGGAGAAAAACGCTCGTGTGTTTGTGATTAGCCAAAGCTCCGCCGTGTCCAGGAGCGGCACGGAGTCAGCGCACGGCGGGCACCGCAGCGCCGGGAGGGGAGATGGAATCTGCACTGGCGAGAGCACTCCCTGCCTCGCTTCGCACATTTTTGTTTCGGATCCGTGGGTGGTTGCATGAGCAAGCAGCCGGAATAGGGGAGGAGTTAGACAAAATGCAATTTAGGACTTGGAAGCCTTGTCTGCCTTTTCGAGTGCAGGACGAAGAGGTGAAATCGCAGCGCACTGACAGAGCAATGTGCCCTTCCCACCCCACCTGCTGCCACCTGCCTCTCCAAACTTCCCGGGAAAGAGCCTCTCCCTGCCTGGGCATGATCCCCAGGACACAGCAAACACACAGCAGCTGCTCTCGACCCCTCGGTAACCACAGCCAAGAGCCTCTGAGCACCCTGGCTGCTCGCTCCTGCACCACAGCATTACCAGTCCAATTATCAAGGAGGCACGATGCTTCATGATCTTCATGAGCAGCTACAGGATGAGACAATAAACGACATCCTCAGCAGATGTTTACAGCTGTCACTAGGCAGAGGAGAAGACAGCAGCATCTTAAATCTCAGTTTTCTGCAAGGCTTTCCTTGGAAATCAGAGACAAAGCTGAAAACTCTTTTAAAATCAGATGTCCATAACTTTCCTGTTTTGAAAGGACTATCATGCGCATGTATTTCATGCAACTTCAGCTTTGTTTTCTTTCCTATCCAGAAAATGTGAAGCAATGTCTGGCTTAAGATAAGACAGAGATGATCTCTGCTGAAACCAATTAGAATATTACAGTTTAACACAAATATTCTCAAGCAAAGCTCTACGATAGATATGAGATATTTCACATTCCTCCACATTAACTATAGCTCAGATCTTAAAACATTGCAAGTGAATGGAGCAGGAAGCAACAATGTGTTTTCTCCTTGAAGTAAACACCAAGGGACACACAGCCCTTGGGTGCAGCATAGCTATGAACTCATTCCAGGTCCCTGATGAACCATTGCAGCCTTACAGTATTTTCCCATGCAATTAGTATTAATTGGTGACTTGCTGGCAATCTGCCACGGGCCCTCCCTCACCCGTTCAGCCAGTCCTACCAGATCAGGCTTGAAATGATCATCAGGATCAGGCAGCTGTCCTGCTGCCCCACCTCTCAGGGCTCTTGCTCTTAAATTTCTGGGGACTTTGGCAAGGGTTATCTTGAGTAACGAACAATCAAAGATACACCTCTTCCAAATTAACACATTTGAGTTTGTAATATGAGACAGCAAAGTAAGAGGGTGACTTCTAGAGTGAATTTATAAGTCTTTTTTAAAAATACTTTGTTTCAAAGCATTTCACTGAGGCTGAACTCCATAATAATTTTCAGGAGAACTGAGCGGCAGTGCTCAGAGTTCAGCATCTGGAAAGTAACAGACCAGTAAAACTCTGCATCTCGTACTCAAAATTAAGCTGATAAAGGACAGTAAATGAGCAATCACCTCTTCTAATTTTATTCTTTAATAACAATTCTTAAGGATCCTATTTCCTTTTATCTTGATTAATAAGATAAATAAGATAATTAATAAGATAAATTTTAATTAATAAGATAAAATTTGTCTTAAGCATCTTGTCAAATGGACTTAACCAGGATCAAGAATATTTTGTATCAGCAGAGCCCCACAAGTCCACGGCAATAAATCAAATCAGATGTTCTTTGACTGAACATTGTAAACATCTAGCACATTTCAGAGTAGCTTCCACGGTCAGTATCACAGTATGCATCTTGTTTTGCAGAATTACGTAAGTAATCTCAAAACTCCATATACAACTATCCTTTAAAAATCAGTGCTGAGGCAGTTATTCAGTCAAAAGGATGCCTGAAAAGAGAACTGTGCAGGGGTCAGCCTACACACACCATTCAAGAACTAGTAAAGGACACAACATCTAATGGTAAAATACATTAGGAAATGCCTGTGGCCAGAGGCAAGCAGAATTACTTCAACTAAAACAGGTCAAGTATAATCAAGAGCAATGCCCAACAGGGCACCTTTATTCCTCCTCCCTTTTCTGCTTCTTCTAAGTTTCCAGTCCACATAGATCAGTGGTCCTTGGTGTTACTCTTGTCGTGTCACTTTTGTCTTTTACGGCACAACATTTAGAAACCACAACATAACATCAATAGGTACCCAAAAATGATCTATTTCGGCTTGGAGGTAGTTAAGAACACTAAAGATACTTATTTTTCTTGTAAATCTTGAGTCTGGAGTGGAGGAGCCTGCCTGTGCCATCTCACTTCATCTCTAACAAGCTGTACCTTTAGACTTTACTTAAGGGATCATGTACTTAGTGTACACAAACTCAAATGGGAAAGCCAAAATTCAGTCTTTACACTGCTCCTCAGATGTAGAGAGAGGTATCACTTACAGGTAAGTTGCTTATATGACATGGCTTATTGAGTTTTTCCTTGGAGATCCTTCTCTTTCTGATTGTGATACTACTTGATTTTCATTTTTTAAAGACCTTATTGTCTTTTTTCCCCACATCTATGGCAGGTAAAGATCCAGCCATTATTTGGCAGGGCCACATGAAAAATGAATACTTTGACTGTTCTCACAATTATTTTAGAAGTACAGGAGAAAACCTCACTTCCACTGGTGTAATTTCACAGCAATTCTATTAACTTCCAGTATCATTGGATGCACACCATCCATCTGAGATACCACTCACCTCTAGCTCACGTGTCCTTAGCTCTCAAAGTCTATAAAACCACAAGGATATTACTCAGGGCAGCTTAGGTGGCAGAAGAGTTCAGTCATTTGGGGAGGGATGGATTAAAGAACCACAGAATGAAAGTTTCTGAGAAGATCTTTTCCATAACATCATGCAAGAGGAAGGAGAACAGTGCACATGCACTGGCAGGGACAGGAAGGTGCCATATGTGTCTTAGGAGGTGCAAAAAACTATTAGATTTGTTAGTATGATGCTATTCTGAAAAATCTGGTTTGCTTACAGGATTTTAAAACACACACATGTTCAGACTCCCACATTACTTCTACAACTAAGAGAAAGAGGGACACAACATTCAGTTTTCAAAAAACACAAGGCCAAGAGATTCTTCCTCCAAATGAAGTATGCCAAGACTTAGTCGCTGCCACTCTAATACCCTGATAGCAAATTCAATCTTTACAAATACAAAGCAAACATCTTTAAGCAAATTATGAACATCTCTGGTCACATAGATAAGACTTACACTTGTAAATTACTTCTCTAAATAGGTGTTATGTCAAATCTCCAGCTAGTCCAGGATAGATGTGTTCAGCCTGCATCAGGTGATAATGAAGCCTGAACCCTAGAGATCTCAGTTAAATTTGGATTAGCTGTTGATGAAAACCAATTTGTTAACACTGCTTATTCCAGACTTCCCTCAATTACAGTTTTTCCAGTCAAACTTGTCACTGCCATTCCTTCTTTCTAAGAGCATTACTTTCAGCGACAGTTTTATTTGTAGTGTTAGGTGGCATTGGCACCTCGTCAGGTCCTTCTCCTTGCCTGAGACAAATGCTGGATTGTACCAGGTCCTCTCCATCTGTGGGAAACTAAACACAAAATTACACTTAATCAAGCATCACCTTTTGCTCAGGCTGGGAACCTGTCAGTGCTGGGAAGTGCATATCTCCCACACATGCTGAAGACAAACACACAATGGACTGACCCCACTGCTAACAGGTCTATGTTTCATTTTGAGCTACTGATCAAACTGAAGTATTTTACTTGGACACAGATCATTTGGGTCAATGGTCTGTTCTCTGCTAAAAGCTCTTGAACTCTTGACCAGCTCAGGCAGTGTGGATTTTTAATTTGGCATAACTCGCACGTGTCCAAAGTCCCTTCTCAGAGCAGTCAAAGCAAAGCCTGACAAAGATCTGAAGTGTACCAATATAATCTAAGTCTAATATTCTGTACTACAAGAATGCAAATAATTTTCTTAAATAATTTTTATTCTTGAAGTTGGTTTGCAAGATTACAGTAATTATTAATTGTGGAGGGTTGCCCTTCTTCCCCCAGGCTAATGCTTTCTATCTTCTCTCCCCTTAGAGAAGAGAGCCTCGCCTGAGTGGGCAGTTGGCTGCCTCCTCTGCCCCCCAGGCTGACGCTTCTTATCTTCCCACCCCACAGGGAAGAGAGCATTGCCTGGGTGGGAGAGATGCTGGGTTTGCCCTGCTGCCTCCCAGGCTGACAGGTCTGCCCTGGGGGCGTGGAGTTAGGCGTGCCCAGTGGCCTGTATCCGCCCATCCCTCCAGATCCTTCTTGTCCCTTATGTATATTATTGGTTCCTTTGAATTGTACCCCACCCCTTTATGTTACCATTGGTTGTATTCGCTTGTACCCGCCCTCTTCCTCTCTCCCAATTGGCTATACTGCTCCCCATTTAACTGGCTGAGCTAGTGCTGTCGCTGCCATTTCTCCTGTACCTGACATGGGTGCAGGAGGGATGGTCAATAAACTCCTGCCACCCTTTACCTCATCGGCTTCTTCCATCATTATGCGTCTGCAACAATTAATTACTGCACATCCAGCAAAGTATTGAAGAATAACTGATGTCATTTGCAAATGTATTTCTCACCTGTCTGATTAGCACTGATAGTGGAACTGAAACTTTCACCTCATCTGAGGTGAAAGCATTTGAGCATGGCTCTTTGGTTTCCATTTGTAGTAACCAGAATTTCGAACTGTTTTTTCAGCTACGTACTTGATCGATAGCTTGTTTCATCCAGACAAGACCAAATGTATTCAATCCATTACAGTCAAGACTAAATACTTACATATGGTTTCCTAATGTTACTCATTAGGACATAGATGGCTACAAATGTGCTTCCTTTGACTTCAGCTGTCTTTTATTCTTCCCTGCAGCCTGCTCATTTTTGTTAAAAATTAAGAAAGAAATCAAATTACTGAATTTTCATTTTCTACTCTTCCTAATTTTTTAATTTATGCCATTTATAAGACACAACTATTCTATGACAAAGAGCTTTTGACACCATCCAAAACCTTGAATGAATGAAGGACCAAAATCTTGAATGAACAGAGATTTTCTTTTTTGTTTACCCCTCTCCTCCATCCACCCACTTTTCCTATTTTCCACTCCTTAAATAAATTTCAGGTCAAGATCTTTCTGACTCAAGATGTCCAAATGTTTTCATATTTGGTTAAAAAACTGTGCAAATCCATTATCCTATACTGTCATATCTAACCAAGAGAAACTCTCATGAATTATTTGGTTATATGTACAAGACCTGATTATCTAAATCAAATTGCTAAATGCTAATGCACAAGGGAATATAATTTTTTAAAAAAATGTCGAATATAATTAGAGTATGCTCAAAATAACTGATCAGACTATAAGATACTAGTGAGCAGAGGTTCTGGAAATGGAAGTGACACCACGCTAATTAGGAAAACAGCCACCAGAAGATATAAATCTATTTATGAGGGTTTGATTTTGAGATTATAAATGCAAGAGACAAAAAATGACATCCTCCTGTCATTTTTTGACAAGTTGTGATAGAGAGAAGCTTTGTCACTTCTTCATCACCATCCACGACTGCTCTGCATCTCACCTCCCATGGCTGACTTGCATTTCTGAGCCCTGATACTGTCAGACCTGTTTGAATTATCCCAGTTTTTCTGCCATGAGTGGTGGCATCCTACTCAGCAAAAGCATACCAGATAAAACTGTTTGTGCTCAGGAAATTGCATTATATGAAAAGTAATTATTAAGATGTGATTTTCTCTGTACAAGCATTTGCACAAACTATACAAGTCCTCTTACCACAGCCACTGCCCTGTAGAAACTGTGTAAGCACATTTAACTACTGCATCAGTGATAACGGTGTCTACAGCACCTGGATAGTAACAGACTAGTAAAACTCTGCATCTCATACTCAAAATCAAGCTGATGAAGGACAGTAATTCATTCATAAAACAAGGAATAAAAAAAAAATAAAAAAGGAAAAAAAGGAAAAAAAAGAAAAAGCCCCACTCATAGAAACCTTTGTTTAACCACAGTGAATTGAGATGGTGTTTAACAGTCAAAGTTTAATTTCAGGAAAAACAGGATGGGAGGTAGACTGTCAGCTAACAGTTCTTACTCTCTTTGATCATCACAGAATCTTTCACAGTGAAAACTGGTTTAAAAATCAAGAAAAACAAGACGGATGACCTTAGACCCATTCCAAACAAAAAGCTGGTTAATTATATCAAACTTCATGCAACTAATGCTCTTTGTGCTGTCCTCCTAAGTACCCACAGGACAGCATAGTGAGCCGGCTGCCCCTGCACCTGCTTCATGTGACACTAGACTGGAATCTATCAATATTGCCCAAATTTTGACCTGTGTTTCTGGTATAAAAGAGAAAAAATCCTAAAGCATCTGCAGGCCCTGCAAATTCATACAACTTCTGAAGGAGGTGAACAACAGATCAGTAAGAGATGGTGTTTCCACCTTCTTTCTGCTATTGTTGTTGTGGGATTTTATGCTTTTTGTCTGGACTCCACACTACCTGTGAGAGATCAGACCTGTTTTTTTATCTAATATTGTCCTTTGATACTTTACTGTCCCTTGGAAATAGCTCTCAGGGATGGGCTGGCACATATCTGAAAGCCTCACCAAGCTTGGTTCACAAGGCTGGACTGAACAACCTTAGAGACTAATAAAAAAGGAATTTAAAAGCTCTAATCTTTCAAGTGTCTGACAAAGCCAGTCTTACACAAGGGTGCTGAGAAACTGGACCCTGCCCTGACTCTGAAGTGCACTTTCAACAATCACTTCTGAGAGGGAAGTGGCCCAACAAGGCAGAGGCATCTGTCCACCAGGGGAGCTCCCTAAAAGCCCTCAAAGTACCTGCTGATAAAGGCTTTGCCCTGGTCACACAGCAAGGCTGTGACAGAAGCTGGCCGGCTTAGTTTTTATAAAATAACCAATAACAACATAATGAAAACTATCTTGAGCATCAAGAATGAATTCCAGCTAGCAAGCAGAGCATGCCCCTGCTCCACCAGCCTTTGGAACATGAAAGCCCTCTGCAAAGGGAGACTTGACCCTGTAACATCAAGGCTCTACAGGAGCATGGCTCAATAAAGCAGGTGCTGCCCAACAGAAGGTGCTGAGGCAGAGCACCACTGGCCAGCCTTCACCTCCATTTCTGTGTGTAAGTTTTGTAGGTCCTTTGGGAGCCACCACCCACCACCCTCCCCCTGTGCATAGGGGGTGACATGTGGAGGGGACTGATGGACAGAGAGTGCAGAGCATCACTGCTCTGACCAGCGACCCAACAAGGAGGACTCCCCAGAATGTTTGTAAGTCTCTCTCTTTTGAAAATGACCTTTTAAATCACTCTGCCAGTGAGAAGTGAGTATGACGTTTAAAAGAAACCTGCAGTAACTTGTGGATGATCAGATTTTGGTTTTTTACTCTTTGAATGTGACTTCTTCATTTACATGCGTGGCTGCGACAGCCAGAGTGTAAGTGTGCCTATTCACCACCTCCAGACTCCATGCTGGACAAAATGCACTGCAGAAGACAGTGAACAGAATTGCCTATGCCAACTCATTGAACTGGGTGAGGTGCTAGCATAAAACCCTAAATCCCAGAAATGGGATTTGCTTAATCAAGCAAGCTTTGCCAGAAGATGTAATCGCACACCGCAGAAGATTACATTAGCCTTTTAGAAAAAAACCCACACTTAACCAACTCCTGAAATTCTGCTTCGGTATTTGCATTAAATCCATGCAAATTGTATGGGCTTCAGCATGTGTTTTCTCCCACACCAAAGCAGCCAGATGGACAGACAGGGATGTGAGAAAAATATTTTCTGCTAAGCCTGAGGGAAGATGAACAAGAAAAGAAGCCCCCATGTGCTTCCCCCCAGTCCAGCGCATACACCCCACCCCCACACTGTGAGCCTGGTTTTCACAGAGCTCCCTTCCCCTGACTGTGGAGAAAGCAGTGGCCTGGTAGCCAGAGGGCAGCACTCCTGCCAGCACCTCTACCACAGCCAGAAAGTGCACCTGGGGTGCTCCGTGCTGTGCCAGAGCAGGAAAAAGCCTGGGGGTCCCCATCTTTGCTGCCCTGCCATCCAGCAAGGCCCTGGGAAGAGGGGTCAGCCTGTGGCATAGCCATCAGTTACTGCTAGACAGAAGGTGGCTTTGTATAAATAGCTTTTGTTCCACTAAAATTCATCTACATGAGCTTGCTTCCTTCCTAACAGTTGTTAATGGATTCCATTACAGTTTTTCTCCTTTTTCACGCACATTCCTCCCTCCACGAGGAAGGCATCGGAGCAGCTGCAGCCAGCTGTGAGCTTCCCCACTGGGACCCTGACTGCTGCCTCTGAGACACCAGTGACAGTCCCATGATGACGGAGAGCATCTTAATTGCACACAAGATTGCTTGCTGCTGCCATGGGAATCCGGGCAGCAAAGCACTGCTCACATTCCAGCCAGGGACAAGATGAGTGTGCCTTAAACACTGCAAGAAGGAGGAGCACTTCATTTCACTTCAGTGGGGCAGAAGAAACAAATTCATCATGTAGAATGTTTAGGAAAGCCTCACCCCCTCTGAAGCGTTTCAGGAATAATGTTCAACAAATGGTAATTGTCACATCCCCATCTTTGTTTTTACTAACTGAGGAAGGGAAAGACAAAATATTCATTCCCTTTTTCAATCACTTTTAAAATCCAATTTTCAGGTGGCTGCTAGCATCCTCTCTGCATTACATACCAGAATTCACCATGAGTCAAAGCCTGAATATCTTTGCTTGGACACATCTCCTAGGAGCATCAGCCTGGAAAGCACGCCCTGGGAAACAAATCACTACTTGCTGACACGGGAAGTATCTCAGCCAATAATCCCAACTGGGCCAACCAATGTGGATCTCTTCATTGTTTTACTTTCCTAATTTTATAGAACACAGAGAAAGTACACTCAAATAAGGGTATTTCACATCTGCATGTCCAGTATTTCACATGTGCAGCCACTTCAAAACTAAAACCCAGACGTTAAGAATGTGAATTACCAGATATATACAGATATTCTCCAAGTGATCCTGTTAGTACAGAGATATAACTGGGCTGGCAGATACATTTTCAAAAATTACAGGTCTTGTATACACAGAGAAATCTCCTTGCCTCTCTTCATCAAGCAGCTTTTACTGTTTGGTTAGTTGTTTTTTTTTTTTAAGTTCAGTCTTTCAATTAATTCCAAATCCTGATAAAACAAAACTTATTTGGCTTGGTCATAAGCTCATAAAACACAAGAAGAGCTTAATACAAAAATGTGAATAAGTTAGGCAGTCATTTAGATATTTGCTCATTTAAATAGGAGGCATTCTTTGCATCAATTTAATGTTGTCAAGTAAGCACGGGAGACATAAAATGCTTTGGCTTTTATGCTGCTCCTTACTGATATAATAATTGTCACTAGCTCCCTCTAAAGAAAAAAAAAACAACAAAAAAACCCCCCACTCACCATGCTATTTGGGAGTTTTACAACATATTTAACAGAGGGGAGAGCATAAAAGGATGAGGACCTGAAGTTATGCCTCCAGGCAAAGTATCTATTTCCCACCCACTATAAACTGTGTGCAAAACCACTGTTCATGGATACAAAGACAAGACCAGTCAAGGTCTGCTGTTCCCTGTGACCTACCTTCTCCAAATTCTGCTCCATGCTCCTGTTCCTCAGCCAGCCCTTTGCTGCTGCTGCATCCCTGTCCTTCCCCTGCCTGCTGCTCCAGCCCCTCTCCTCTGACAGCATTAGCAGCACCTCTCACAGCACTGCCTATTGCCTCCTTGATTCATCACTGAATCAACACAACATAAATCCCTCAGGCACACCAAAGCACCGCTACATTAATGCTTCATCTGTGCTGCAAGAGCATCTTTTAAAATGCCTAGAAAATTGTTTCAGAAGGTCATGGTTTTGTTCTTGCAGCACTCTAGCCAGGAAGTAGTTAAAACAGATGGGAAAAATCACAGCAAATAATTTGAAAGACTGTATTCCTATCATGTTTGCCACTTTCAATCCTCTTTTTTCCTATACACACCTTTGTGCAATTGCTCTGATGAAATCATTAGGAAGGCTCTGACTTTCTGCAGGTGGAAAAGGCCAGAACCTGATCCTGTGTGCAGGAGCAACACCTCTTCATGCACCGTGAGCCTGCAGTGCTGTGTCAGTCCTTTATTTCTCCAGACACACGCCTGCTTAGGAAGAAGCTTTTACAGGAATTGTTTTAAATACATTCTGTCCCACGCAAGCATGCAGCCAAGAAAATGTAAACCCTGCTCTTGACATAGTCTTTTCCAATACAGATGGGTGTTCATAGGAACCATTTGTCTTTCACATTTGTGTTTTCAGCTTTATAATTTCCATTTGCTCAAGACCCCTTGTCACATCTCATTCTTATTTTAGCGCTAGCCCTAAAAGAGTTACAGAAATCATTATTTTGACTCAGAATCATCCTTCAAACTTCAATTTGCCTTAACATAAAAAAGAAAAAAGAAACAGTCTTACCCCTCCATATAATTTTATCTTCTTATTAATAGTGTCTGAAGGGTGGATAAACATGTGAAAACAAAACAGAGCTGCACATGTGCACAGGGAAGGATTCCTGTCACTCCTGAGACCCCATCTTCTGTGTCTTCCTGACTCAGCAATAAACTAGAGACACTCCCAAATGGTGACAATGAGCAAGGAAGTTTG
The DNA here is from genome assembly GCA_036785705.1 of Acanthornis magna. Taxonomy (NCBI): domain Eukaryota; kingdom Metazoa; phylum Chordata; class Aves; order Passeriformes; family Acanthizidae; genus Acanthornis; species Acanthornis magna. The sequence continues at coordinate 25,641,701 of JAWUZG010000063.1, forward strand.
CTTTGCAAACAATTCCCTTAAAAAAAGCCTTGAAAGACTACTATTTGATAGTGTTAAAGCTTTTGTCTCTTAAGCATGCAAGTCTCTACTGAAAGCAGATAATGTTAAGTAAAGTACCGGAAAATGAAGTGGCTTAAGATTATACACAGTCAGTTGGGCTTTCTGTAAAGAAACACTACACAGACCCTTTACAGCCTGTGAAGCTGAGTTTCTCGAAGCCAAAAGAAGCAGCATGGAGTAACTGAAGTCTTGTGTCAAAGGACAGCAGCAGGCAGGACCCCACACAACGGGGCTGCATTGCAACAGCACTAATACCCTCATTGCATAAAACAGGAATTAAAGGGAAGATTAATTCCCAGTGGGTTTTACAGCTAAGAGGCATATTATTGGGTCTGCAACACCAGCCAGGAAGTTTTGATCCCAATGGCTAGGTTGGTCACCACTCCAAACCAGACCTTGACTCTGTGGCATCACAAGCAGGACTCCCTGTGAACACTACAGACGAGGAGGCTTTGGAGAGCTGAACGTGGAAAACATATAACAGAGCATGTCTCGTTCAAATAACTTCATTCGTGACTTTAGCTTTTGAAAGGAACAAAAACAAAAGCAAAGAAATTATACTAGCAATGCTTGCAATCACTGTCAAGAAGTGGAATCTACTATATAAGCTGAAAAATTGTAAGAGTTTAGGAGTGTAGAAAGAACTAGGTGAAATCAGAGCAAACATGTGCCTTGAAAGAAAGCTATGAAGAGAGTAACAAACAGAACTGGCAAAAATACTGGTATATTAAAAAAAAATTTAAATCATCAAATTCAAAGTAAAACTCCTTAGACTTAGCTACAGGTATGAAAACCAAAACACACAGAAGAAGGAAAATAAAGCAAAATGGACTTAACAATAAATGTAGCTATGATAAAATAAAGCCATATTAAATTTATGCAAGTTGTGAAAGACTCTTTGCCCTTTTTTTCTTTTTTTTTAAATTAAATAGTAGAGCTCGCCATCTGTTTGTGGACAGCACACAACAAGAGTCCCAAAGCCCTGAAAAAATCTGTACCAGAAACCTCCATGCTCACCCTGATATCCCATAGCACAGCCACACCAAGTTCAGCTCTCCATATGTCGATGGAAGTGCTTCCAAGCAAAGCAAGCAGCTCCACGTGGTGAGCTACAGGATCCCTGAAGAGCTCTCATGTCTCCACTGACATCGAGCTCCTCACAAACCCCAGCAGCCATGGAACACATCCTTTAATTTAGCACAACCGTCCACACTCTCCTGGATGTCCCCTGGATGGTGTGACCCATGGTGTGGTGCTCCGAGGACAGGCCACCATCACCCAGCCTGCCTCAGGGGGCTGACTGCCCGGGAGGGCTGGCTGGAGAGGAAAGCCAGGACATACAGAGAAACTGAGACAAAAATTCTTTCCTCATTCTGCCCTGTGCAAGGATCTGAATCTTCACTTTTGTGGCAAATCCTCACCTTTCAATTTTTAATCCTCTCCACCCCGAGCACTGCTACTGTGAGCACTTCGAGGTGGAGGAGACTGCCACCACATCAATATTCATCAAGGAGATCCTGAAAAAAGTTCATTTATTTTTCAAAATTATTACAGTTAATTGGAAACATCTGCTACAACTATCTATATGCCAGAAGCATCCCGATCTACTAGGCAGTCTCTGCAGGAATACCCACTCTGTCCTTTCTGGATAGGTTTTGCCAACGGCATCTTTATTGTCAAAGAAAAGACACCATAAGACTAATCGGCCAAATGCAGAGTTTAAATTGTCTCTGCTCATTTTCACACAAAGTAGTAACATATGTTGTGCTGTCACAGCTGTGAAAGATATTTTCATCTCCATGTTGGCTTTTAACTGCTTTCTTGCACTGAACCAGGTCAAAGAGTTTTGGGAACAGCTCCCCTCTGATACCCAGCAGCATCCTTAACCTAACAGAGCGCTGCAGAGAGAATATCCAAGCACAAGCAATCAACATTTTACATTTGTATTGAGATTAATGTCAATATATTACATGAATGTAAGTACATTGCTTAATGTAATGTAAACGCTAGATATTTGTTTAAGTAATTATGTGAATAAAGGATAACTAGTTGAATGTCCAGTGGAAAAACATTCCCATGGGGATAGAATACAGCCTAACTATGAAGTATTTGTGAAGTCCAATGAATATTCACTGAGACCTGGTGAAAATCTGGGCTGGAACTTACAAACATAGAATTTCTAAACAGGCTGTCAATCATAATGAAAAATGCATGTGCAGACTGGACTTCCTAAATATTATTAGCCTTCTGTCTGATTCCGTTATAGTTTTAATAGGCTGAAATGTGAGTCATGATCATTTTTAGTAAAAAGATTCTGTCAAAATTGTGAATGATTAATGAAAATCACAATGTCAATTTTTTTTAAGGAAAGAGATGAACAAGACATTCATGTTAAAGAGTGAAACATGGTTGTATCTCTGATGAAGTGAGACAAATGTTTATACTACAGACCTTGTCCATAACAGCGGGAGATTTCTTACTGGCTGTATGAGGTAGCATGATGGAAAAACTTGTTAAAAAGTTAAGGAGTAATAACTCAGAACCTCCAAAGACATCTTTGAAGCAGATGCTCTTCCTTGAGAAGCCAGACTAGGAAACTTAAAAAAATTAAATTACTATGGGTAAAATTTTCACACAGATGGTCACTATAAATTCTCATCCCAAACCAGATTAGAAATAGATTTTCTTTTTACATGAAGAGCAGAAATCAATCTTCTTTAATATAATCTTCTTAGGTCCTCGCCTACCCCAAGGGTAAGAAGAGCCACAAATTTATTGTTTAACAGTGTGGGAATATACAATTGTTTGTCGACACCATTAAGAAGCTTCAAATCATGGTGAAAGAACTTGCACACATCAACACACAGGAAAAATGGACTGTGAAAAGCAACATGACCATGTAATGTCTGGATACATATTTTCATTTGGCAGAATTGTGATGCTGATAGTAATAATGCAAAAATAATAAGGCCTCTGACGGCAAGAGCAAGTATTCCCCTATTGCCTAGAACGGAATAGTTCCCACAGTATATTATAACTGCAGACATAATTAGGATGTGAACTTCTGGTCCAGTTTTCTTACTTTCGTGTAATGAGGTTATGAGGACATTCATCACTTCATCTCACGAGTTTGAACAAACTGGTTTGTATTTTTTTCTGCCTTCCTCAAGAGGAGGCAATAAGGCAGACAGTGATTATCAGTGAATATTAAGAGGTATTAAGTGAATAAACCCGTGAACCTCAGTGTTCAGGTTAAAGTTCGATGCAGTTAAGAAGTATTCTTGAACTCTCATGATACTGCTATATAAAAATAATACAAGTGCTCTACAATTTTAAGGCATAATCAAGTAGAAAATTACAGAGTGAAGTGTATGGTCCCTGAGCACATTCATAGGTCTTTATGCCATGAAAAATGAAATCCTTTCACTCATTTGGACCGTGAAGCAGATTTTTCTCAGAGAAAGGGTGGGTTTGGTGGACAGTGCCACAGCTTCCTCTGTCCCCTTGGGGAAAGCCCTCATCAAATTTTTCTGGATTGACTGCAGAAATGCAGAAGCTGTACTCACAGGGAAGTGGGAGATGTGCCATTTCTGTTGGTATTAAACAGAACTAGATGACAGAAAGAAAATCACACATTCTCGTCTGTAGCATCAAGTCACTCTTGATTCTCATGTTTGTTGGCTTGCCATGCTGCACGTCTGACACAAAAGACAATCTCACTCTCAAAGCACTCTAAATCAGCAAGTAAAATTCTTGGAATAACAACACTGAAATCTGTCCAATACTTTCCTAAAAATGCATATTAAATCTGCTTCAGCCATGGAAACTTGATTAATGTGTTTAATATATTTGGAAGAAATAATCATTCATGTAAAGGGTAAACAATGTAAGCATGGAAACTGGATGATAATAATATCAGAAGAAAAAAAAAAAAAAGAAGCAGATGCTTCAGGATACAATCCCACTACCGATAACCACTGTCATGGCTAATCCAAAAAGCAAGCTTTATGTGCCTTAAGTGGAGTAAACTGTCATCTCCACTCATTCCCTGTCCGATAGTTAAGGCAAAACGAGCATTAGCATATGAATAAATGAAACTAATGGCTGGATTTTCTGTGAAATCTTAAATTCTGCTTTTTCAAGATTAGGGGGAACAGAAATAGTGACACATGCTTTCTCCTGAAATCCACAGAGCCCTACAAACCTCGAAGGACCACGTGCAAGGGCGGGAAGATGAGCAGTGACAAGGGCAGGGAAGAAGCAGCACCCATTCCCACCCAACCCAAGCACCACAAGCTCCGGCGCAGAGCTGATGCCTGTCCAGCTGCACGCTGGTCCTGGGGCACAGCAAACCTCCCAGCACAGCCTCCTCTGGCACTCCAACTCCCTCCTCAATGCACCAAGCTGCCGTCCCAAGGGCGATATCCCAGCAGCAGGGAGCCACGCTTTGCTCAGAGCACAGTGACAGTACCTAAGGGTTCTGTGCCTGCCTGCCCTTGGCACCAAATGCTGCTGGAAGGTGCTTCAGCAGAGCTCATCCTGACCCACACTGTGCCTGGCATGGAAAGTCTACTCAACCAAACAATTTTTAGAGCTCGAGCCTGCCTTTGGAAGCTACAAAAATGTGGGACGTGGCACTTACCTCACCATCACGACACAGCTCTCTCTTACCTTCCAAGGGCAAAACATACATGCTGAAAAAAGGGATTTTTTCTATTTCTCTGCAGTCAGGCCAATATTTAGGTTGTGCTTATGAGCAGTGATGGCTGATGATCCAAACAGGAGCAGAAACTGAGCCCACTCCCACAGTAGCAAAGGGCCTGGGATGAGTGGATGTGACTGACAGCCATCCCTCCAGGAGCTGCAGAGTTCGCTCTCTCTCAATCTTCCCCTCTCCTGCTGTGCTGCAGCTGCGTGCACAAGAACACATCATCTTTCCCGCTGCTCGCACTGCACAGACACAGACACCGCTGGGGAACGCTTCAAACACGTGCAAGCAGCTAGCAATTTAATTAAAACATCCACACACAGAGAGGCACATGCACATGCCATTCCTCAAGAGAAACACCGCAAATAAATACAGGAGCACACGACTACAAGGAAACTCATGAGTCCCTTCTATGAAGTCCATGAGCCTCCATACTAAAGGTGCTCTTTATTTTTACCTCTGCTACACGTGGAAAAGGCTGTTAATGAACCTGTGAGATAATCAGGGACTCTTTTTTATTGCTTAGTCTCACTTTACCCATAGAAAAAAGCATGGCCTTGCACTTTGCACCATTACGTTTCATGCCATTTCTATCACACCAACTCAGAGGAACACATAACCCTTGTACAACGCTATGATCCTCTTCTGAAATGTCAATGACTCTTGAGTCACCTATAAATTCATAACAATTCTGTCACCTGTCAAATTCATAAGCATACTACTGCTTATTTATGACAATGCTAAGAAAATATTAAACATATTGCATCTCCTTGGAGGAATTTAATTAGCAGATTCCCTTTGGCCCAACACTCCCATTGTAGGATGAGTATTGACATCTCCTCTTTATTCAGTTCTCTGTGTATTTTAAATTTCTTCTATGAATCTTGTTTTTCTCTTACCATACTGATAGATCTCCATGTGGGTACCACATTCAAATTCTTTATCAAGATTGAGATGAATTGCATCGATTGCTTTTATTTAGCAACAGAGATGAAGAAGATAAAACAGCTACACTTAGCACAAAAATATTTGTTAATAATTTTTTATTTTATCACATTTTCCATTAACTTCCCTGACTTTATTATCTTGTTCAACACTTGTTCTTAAATATCATATGCTCTAGAGGTTGGCCTAACAGGGTGTTATTTTCCCAAATCTACTTCCCCTGCCACCATCTCAGAGTCTGAAGTTTACATTTTATATTTCTCATTCTCATTCCCCAGTGTTCAATATATTCATTACAAAGTCTGCAATCTCATGTAGCAAAGTGATGTTCCAGAGAGGAGCAGAAATGCTTTTTAGAAGTAAAATCTGACAACCTCTCACTGCAAGTCTCTGGAAAAGAAGTGATGGATATTGTTTCTCTGCCTTGTCCCTGAAACTGCACTGCTGTTCTTAAAGTTGCACTATGCTGGTTTTTTATAATAGATAATATGGGAAACATGGTTCCTTTTAAAGAGGCCTCCCAAATCAAACCTAAAATCAAATACCTCCCCGTAACTTAATTTAATAGGTTAAAAAGGTCAAGAGTCTCTTCACTACCAAAGTACTTGTCCAATTCTCAATAAGAAATTTAATTTCTGTCATCTGGAGCAAATGTGTATAACACAAATGGCATTCAGAAACTCCACTGTACTTTGAAACTAAACCCACTTCTTGCAGCTGCTGTTTTAAACATCATCAGTCTGGAAATGAAACAAAGCCTTGTCTCACTGACATATTCCTGCATTAACATGAACTCCAACAAATGAGTTTAAGTGGGTTTGGCCACCAACTGTGGAACTCTGCTGTACATTCCACTGCACGCTAGTCTACAACCTAATTAACAGCCCTGCAAATATTCCAGATAACTGCTAATATTATGCACAAAGATGCAATTAGAAGTGTGTGTGAACACAGATATGTTTGAAAAAAAAAGAGAACAAATGTGCAGCTCCAACTGATATCTTTATTAACTCGTTCTCAGTGGCAGTATCATACACCGGGTTAGTGTAAGGTTAATGCATACCCCACACTGTGACCTTTCAGACTGAATTTAATTGCGTCCTTACCAAGGATATAGCAAAATGATAAGGTGCACCCTGATTGATTTTCTTCCTTGCAGACCACAAGAGCTCATTTCAACCAAATCTTGCCATTAAATTTACAGCACAACTGAAAAGGAGTTTTAAATGATATACACCCTAATCTAATTTTTGGAACCGTTATATCAAAGACTCTCTCCATTCTAAGCTGCAAAATCCCTATTTGCCTCTTCTGTAAACCCTCTACACTGTGTACAGCATTATCCTTCAATTGTTAGCATGCTTAAAATGTGTGTCTAACACTGTCAGAGCCATGCTGTCAAGCGTTAAAGAGCACTTTTAGGCATTCTGCCCCTGTAATCCTTGGGGACTTCACTAACTACAAGTCAGGGGAAAATCAAAGTAAGAAGAAAAGACAGGTCATCATGAACCTAAGTGCAATGTAATCTCATGACAGACATTTCTACTCTCCATGCACAACACAAGAATTTTACTATCCTTACTTTAGTAAAGCTGGGATGAGTATTTTTCTTAACATGCCAGTGCACGGTGAACTTCCTGAACTGGAAAATATTGTCAGAATATTTTATACACTGTGATTACTGTATAAAATACTATATGTCTCATTATAGCAGGGTGTATTCAAGACTTAGTTTCTTCTGTTTGATACCAACTTAGATTTTTTGTGAATTTTTCGTTATTCTTTAAAACAAATTTTTTGCGATGCTTTCAGATATTCAATACTATGACTATATTCTGCATTAAAAATGCCCATGGGAAACTCTGAGATATGTGTCTGTTTTAAGCAGTCTCCACATGCAGTGGATGAAAGTAACAGCCAACCACGCTGGGAATTCAGGGGTTTTTTTTAAGGAGGTGATGGCAGGCATATTTTGTTATTACTGTATAGGAGTTTTAGCTATTGCACTCATCATCATGGTCAGGATGGTTAATCTGCATGAAAGTACTGTAGAGCACAGTGCACAGCTGAACCATCACTTAGATCACTTGCATTTAGGGGAACAGAAACTTGGACGAGCCCCAAATTATGGCAGACCTAACGTCTCATCTGCCAGCAAATCATCTGTATCAGAAATTACTTTAAATGACAATACTGAAATTGAATTTGTCCCATGTTTAACATGCCCATTAAAAAGAAATCCTTCAATGCCACTCACTGTGGCTCAGATGCAGGGAGTCAAATGACTGTATGGTTGGCCACAGCCCACCCTCAGCAGTATCCCTGACTTTGATCACCTGCAAATGCTGTGGAGTCAAGGAGGAACTTCCCACCCAAAAACTCTCAACTTTACAGATGTTCTATTTTCATGAGTCTCTGATGCACAGTTACTGAGAGTGTTACCATAAGCCTCAGAAAACAAAACCCTGGGGAGATGGGGACAGCCTAGCCTACAAGAGATTTTGTCAATTTACCATGACTCAGTTTTAATTTCACAGCAAGGCCATACTCAAAGCCATGCTGGAGTCTCCTAAGCCTTCCACAACCCCTAGGTTCCCTTGGATGACCCTCACAAAACAGAGCACACGGGAGCAGAAGGCTGGGGTGGACCGGAGGCTCGGTGAATTTCACAGAGCTCTGAGCAAAGTCAGTGCTCTAACAAAGCAACCTCCTGAGAGCCCACTGTGAACCTAAACTCCTGATTTCTCATTTAATTCATCAGAATGCAAGTGCAGTGTGAACGACTCCACCAAGGCAAAGACAGAATTAGCCTCATCACACATGCAGCAGCATATGTCTCTTTAAACATGCACTGCAAAATAGATACTGGATGGAAAACAGATGATTTTTAACTTCCTATTCTGTCTACCAGTAAAAAAAAAAATCTTAAAACCTGCATATCTTCATGTAAATTACTGTACTGCAAAGATAAATATCAAAGTTATGCGAGATGCTAGATAAGTAGAAAGACTTAAAAGAACAAGAAAGAAATAAAAACACCTACAAAATCTCCAAAGACAAAAAATAAACCACAGTTTATTTGTGTTCCCAGGAAATCCAAAGCCAAATATTAGCATTTTCTTCTGGAGGCAACTTTCTGCATATCGAGAGCCAGCTTAAATAAATGGCCGGCTTTTCTTCTTAGAATATTTGGGGAGTCTGCACATTTTTTTCTCCTTTGAGAAAATAAACATGAAAAACAATGCAGGAACAACTTCACACAGGAGTAGTGAAGAAGAAATTCAAATACCTAGTTATAATTATAAATGAAATTTTGGCTATGCAAAATGCATATGAAATGCTGTCAGATGGAATGTTTGCCAGCCACTCTTCAGAGCAACAATCACAGAAATCTACCCTTATCATCTCGTTGTTGATCTCCTTTCCCCAATCTTCTTTTATGCATTTTATGTAGCTTTTGGTTTTTATTCCCACATTTCTCTCTCAATCTTACCTTAGCCCGTTCCCTGCTAGATCCCCGGGCCTTCTTTGGTATCCCAAAACCTCAGCTCAGGACTTGCTGGTATCTAACAGAGGTTCAGGGGTTCCAGGCAGCTTTAAGCCGCAGCAATTTTTCTACTCTTTAAAGCCTGAAGGGATAGTACTTTTCCTTCCTTGATAAATAGTAAACATTCTTCTTCCGGTGGGCAAACAAATTATCTTCTGTTGTTTGTAAAGACACTCGAACAATACCCTTGTTTACCTTTATAAATGTCTTTGTGCTATCCCTAGTCTAGCTCAGGGAACTGAGCCGAAGGTGGGGCAGCTGAAATGGAGCAGACAGGAGTAAAAGCCTGAGCACCCAGCGAAATCTGTGCCCAGCAAAGTACAGAAACAGCCACTCTGAAGTCTGAGTTTGGGCTAAGATAGCAACAGCACACTGGATCTCAAGACAGTAAGTATCTTTAGTGATCAAATTAATTTTCCTCATCAACTCAGCAGAAACATGGTTTTCTGCCTCCAGGGAAGGGTGCAACATGTATCATTAATGACTGTTTATACAGATCAACAGTACTGCTGTATTAATTCCCCACCATCACCACCTCACATGAGGTATCTCATGATCAAAGTATTGAAATCAACATTGCCAAAACAACATTATTTGAGCAGTCAAGTTAAGCGCATGCACGTTTGAAGGATCAGAACTTAATAAGGTTTTTCGGGGGTTTTTTTGGCATGAATACAACAAACACTTCAACACAAATATAACTCTGCCCATGCAAAGTACAGAGCTCTGCTCATGCAATTAGCATCTACAAGCACAAGTAACTGTTTGTAAGAATCAAACAAGTCATTAAATACTATTAGTTTATTACATAAATAGAATAATTATTTCTAAAATATCTGCTTTCTTAAACTACATGGCTGGTAAGTAATCTGCTAACATTCATTTACCAGTTTTCACTTAAATGAATCCTACAAATCTGACCCAACTTCATTAAAACCAACAAATGTCACACAAATCTTTGCACAGGGCACATGGAGCTCAACACATCCAAATGAAAACCAGACTACTGCCATTCCAGTCTGCAAGGCTGAGGACAAATGAGTACCTCTAAGTTGGTCACCACAACCTCAACCTTGTGATGTGCGTTGGCATACACTTCAGAAAACGTAAAGCCTGTTAACTTACAGGGCCCTTCTGAAAACGTGAACACATCCACGGCTCACACAGCTTCGTTTAAAAGCTGGTTCTAAATTTATCGCAGTTTGAAACTGAAGGCGACTGAAATGTTTTGCACTACTATGTCACTTCCTAAGAAAGCTGATGTTAGAAGTATTTCCCAGATGGGGGTTAAGATTTCCAGATGAATAGAGAGAGCAGGCGAAAGCGGGAGATGCGCGCTCCTGACCAAAAGCCACTGACGGTCTGCATTAAACAGCTTTTGCCCAGGATGTGTCAGACAAGAGACTCGAGGCTGGGCTCCTCTTGCTACAGGAAAGTGCCTGGCCAAAATACACTTGGCTGCTCTGGCAAGAATTTCTCTCCATATTGTTTCATTACTGATTCCAAAAGGTCCCGTTTTGCTTTTGTGTGAGAAAAACCCCAACCCTGTAAGTTTCACATCTCTCACTTTGCCCCAAAACAGATTTGACTGGTCACAGCCACAGTCAACGAGACTTCCAGTGCATCTCCTAAACTACCAGTGCACAACAGAAACTTAAAATGAACTTTTCATAACGTTTAATATAACAGCTTACCTAAATATCACCTCCAGATTCTGATTACTATCTGCCATGTCTCAGATTACTTTTTCCTTTTGCTGTGCATTTTCCACATTCAGAAACATTTTTATGGTTTTAGGGTTTTTTATGGCATCAATAAACTACATGAGGAATGAGACAGACAAAACCAAAATGTAACACAAAATGTCTCTAAAATATGCTGTAATGTTGTCAGAAACAGACAGTAACTACAGAAACATCATGGAAATAATACAGGCAATAAATTGAAGCTATGTAGATATTTATTTTTATTTTCAAGACAACTCCTGAAATTATGAGATCAATTTGGCCTTGTTTTTCTCTCATCACTTTTCAAAGTTGTCAGAAGGAAGTGTAAAAACACTGCAATCAATACTCTCTTGCTAGCCTGGATTAATAGATTAATGTTAATTGCAGATGTCTACATCAAAATACTTAGTATTCTTCTTCCATAGGACTTTCAATGAGGATGAAATTCTGACCACACAAATAAAGTAAAAAGAAATATTTTACTTTTTTTTTTTTTTTTTTTTTAAGGGAAAACTTAAAAGTTTTAAGTACCTTGCAGTACATTTTCAGCAAATGTCAACTGAAACAAGTGACCTCAGGAGGACTCTGAGGCAATGGGGATCACTCATCTTAGAAAGGGTCTCCTCCTATCAGACATGCCTTCTCATACTCTATTTACTTTCAGGCTGGACTGCGTGAAATATCAAATCTCTGCAGCTCCAGTTAATGGGATGGGAGTTATCAGCTCCTCAAAGGGTCACACTTCTCAGCTGTGGACAGGACAGCACAGCAGGACACCTGTTCCCCCTGAGACCTGCTGAGTCTGCTGGGGTGGTGCTCAGCTTCACCTTGGTTCTCTGGAGAACAGCCAACAGCGAAATAACAGGAAGACAGCCAGCCAGCAGAGATCACTCACAGCTTTCAGACAGGGAGAAAAACAGAAGAAATGGCTTTAGCCAATGTATGGGGATTTTGAGGCATTTGACATTTCTTTCAACAGCATGAACTAAGCCCCAGTAAGCATCAAGTGAAGAATGAGTTGCTTGTCCCAGCTAAGCACTGAGCTTAGATAGTGGGATAGAAACTAACAAGAAAAATCATTGAAAATGCAGCATCTGTTGACATTTTCCAACATGCACTGACCTTTCCAGTACCATTACATTTGGCTTTGCAGCACAATTACAGTTGCGGCTCTACATATCGATAAGATCCTCATTATCTGAGTTCTATCAATATCTTTACACTTCTCCAGAGAGCAAGGTCTGTCAGAAACAATATTCAGTTCAGTGACACCAAAAAGATTTCCATTCAGCTGCTGGGGTTAATTGTTCACAGCACTGCACTGTAACCTAGCCAGGTAAGTAGAGGGAAGAGACTGATAACTAATGTGAGGATGATTCCTCATGACAGTGACAATAGTACGTAGCTAAAGAGCACAAAATGCAATATTCAAGGACAGAGCCTAGAAAATGACCCTTGCAATCACAAGCTCACCTGCAAACCAGAAATTATTTCATGGTATGTGAGAAGAGTTCAAGCTAATTTGTCACTCTGACCTTAGAACTCCCTATTATCCCTTAACTCAACTTAAGAGGTTATAATGGCTAGGTTTTTGCTAGTAAACCTACAAACTTGCTTTCCTTCACTTCCCCTCCTCCACTTACACTTATTTCATATGCAAAGGTAATGCATTTTATTGCAGAAATAAGGAAGAACTGCATTAAGTCATGTCTGCTTCAGAACTCAGTTGACTCCCCACCAGCTGGAATCTATTATTTGATTTAAAATGTTGTTGTGCCAGCTGCCATGCAGCACGTTTCACTACCCTGATCCCGGGTGGAATTCAATCCATACTGAAAATGTAGTCCAGCATGAATCAGCCTCTTCTCAATACTAATCCATACCTGGAAAACAAAAGCATTAAAAAAGCCCCACAAAACTCACCCTCCTAGACCTAGCCATCCCAGTCTCTAAAGCAGAAGGTATTCAGTGGGGAAGAACTTCGAATTTCACATATTATAAGGTAGTAATTTCATAAGGCAATGTCCTAATTATACCCTCAGGTTTGTTTTTAAATGTGATCTTTCTCACCATAAAAACAAACCTAACTCCTCTTCAAACAGAACCAGTCCTGAAATAAAAGACAATTGCTGAGTTAAAAAAATTAAAAGCTTTTGTATCTCCCTGATACAGTGAAGTATTTACTAGTGGAGGGTAATTATTAGAGAATGTGCCCAGAGTAAAAAATAATTTATAGTTAAGTCTGTTACTGCTAATTCAGTTAGAATGAGAGACCGTATCGGGCAAAAAGCCCATTTAATTCGAGGGGGATTTCTGCCTGATGTGGGCTGCAGGAACACATGCCAAGAGTATATGCTGTGAATAAGCACTGAAAATGTTGCTTAGCCTCTTGCAGTGCAAGAACATTAAAAGCTTTAAGGCAATTATTTGCAAAGGCATACTTACAAAGCCTCTCAACAGAAATATAGCGATGGCATATTGACAGGTCTGATTCTTACTTTTCTCTTCTTCTGTTACCTCAAAGCAAGTTGCAGACTACAGCTTCAGTAGCTCTGAAAAAGTCCATTGCTAGCTCTGAAGAAAGTTTATATTCAGTGAATGTTTGCAGCTCTCTCCTTCAATGGATGATCATAAAGTTAAAAAGCTAAAGGTTTCGATGGCTTCAGAAAAGATACAGTCTCTTAATATGCAGACATAAATACATGCAGAGGTAGGCTGCGAGCCCAAGCCTACACCCATTCCTGGAGGCATCAAGGCACAGACAGAGTGCTCAAAACTTTATTTAGAAGAACTAGGTGAATACCACACGGATATTTCTGATTAACTTCTATTAAACTGATTAACAACAGTCAATCTAAATTCCCAAGCGGCAGTTATGTATAAAATAGCTCAAAGAGGATACAGTATGCTTTAGCCACAGCACTGAACATAACCGAGGGGTCAAATCACTGCTGACCCAAGCTGCTGTGCCTTGATGTTTGCTTAAACGGAACGGCTGCTCTGAGCACTGCAGAGAGCAGCGCAGTGTGTGCTCTACAGAAAGTGCCATCGTGATGGGCAGCTTTGCTGACAGTGTCTGCAGGGAAGTGAGCCCCTGCAGTGGAGCCCCACAGGTACTGAACTCCTCTTCAACCCTGAACAGGGATACCCAATGCCGACTCTCCGGAGAAACAAAACTAAATGAAATTTGTTGCATCTCAGAGATCTTCCTTTCAAATATATTTTAATTCAGTTTGGGAAAGCTTGACCTAATACTTATGATTTTGTGGGTTTAAATTATTTATATTTCCAGACCAATTATACAACTTCCTCAATAAGCAAGAAATTTATTATTTAATCTATTTTTAACAACCAAGCTTTGTATATTTTAATTTTTCATTCTACAACCTCTTTCACAACAGTAGAAAGTATTGTAATGTAACCCTATGTTTTTTCAAGCACCAATTAGAAATGCAGCATGTGTGCACATATTGACAAACACTCCATAAATACAGAAGACATGAAAATAATGTTTATGCACTTCTCCCATTCACAAGCTTCTCTGGCAGCATAAGCCAGCAACCTCAATCCACCATCATCAAATGAGTGAACTCATCGTGGATGCATCCCTCTTGTCTGCCATGCAAAATGGAGATACTCTCCATGCCAAAGACACAAGCTTCCAACAGAAACTGCTTTACTGAGGGAGAACAACAGCTCATCTAAAGACATAATGAAAAGGATTTACAACACTGGAAGGAACTTAAGTTTCTCCTGGGTATACTTGTTTCAGAAGTGTCACAGACAGTGAAATTTAAAATCATGACACTCATATACACATAAAAAAGCCATACACTGAGATTTCGCATGTTTTGAGGAAGGGAGCCCTGTATAATAGGAGTAGAAGTCCCAGATTAGCCAATAGAGATGTTAAAAAATAGATTCAATGGCAATTACAATATTCCTATCCCAAATGGTTGCTAAAACTTTATCCCACCATACACTGGCATGTATTGCGTGTAGGCCCTACATTTCAATAAAAGGAAGCAAATGCTTTTAACAGCACACTACAGAGTATACAAGCTACCGGAAGGCTATTATCCCTCAATAAATATTTGCTGACTAAACGTAGTCTTTCAATTAATATAACCTTTACTGAAACAAAAAAAACCCGGAAATTTAACTAAATTTTAAGGAAACTACGGAGTAGTAATAGCTGTAAGGTATTTAATTCAAAAAAATTAATGTATGTGTATATTTCTATTTAAATAGCACTCATAGGTGTAAAATCCTCCATAAATGTTGCAGGTAAGGAGAAACCTTTTGTGAGTCCAGTGCAAAACCACTGGAATCTGTCCAGGCTGATGTTCTCCCAAGAAGAGCAGCCCCCCTGCCTCAGCCAAGTGCCATGGCAGCACACAGAGCCCGTGGTTCTGTCACACACACACACACACACACACACACACACACACACACACACACAGGGGCCTGGATGTGGCAAAAGCCACACTGCCCTGAAAGCACAGCTCCTGATGCCCAGGCACATGCCATGCCCTCATGTGAAAGCTGGCGGTCTACACAGTGGTGCAGGTGAAGGCTCCCACATTCCTAATTTTCTGAGTATTTCCAGCCCATAGGATTGTGTTCCCTTTCTTCCATAATCTGTAAGGCATAAAGCCACCACCACAGGAGACCTGAGAAAGTGTTAGGATTAAATTGGTAGCATAGGTTCTGGCAAAGAGCTCCTACAGATGCCTGGGAGAACACTGAGCAAATGTCCCACCCATACTCAAACCTCCATTTCCTGATGCGCAGCAGTGCTGAACACGCACCTGCAAATGGAAGCTCCAAGAGATCAGAAATACTAAGGAATTCCACAAGCCCTTCCTTTCCTAAAAAAAGGTATCTGAGAAATATCTCAGACATTTCATAATTATTATAAAGATTTCAAGAAATTCCTTATTAAGGACATATGCCATCATTTTTCACCTATACCATATGACATTTGTTTTCCTCACATGGTGCTGTAAAAAAGTCTCTGACAGTCATGAAGCACTGAGCCATCACTGTTACTTTCTCTTCACTATGTTATGGTAACATGGAATCATAGAATGATAGAAGGGCCTGGGGTGGAAGGGACTTTAAAGATTATCTAGTTCCAACCCCCTGCCGTGGGCAGGGACGCCTTTCACTACACCAGGCTGCCCAGCGCCCCATCCAACACAGCCTTGGACACTTCCAGGGATGGGGCACCCACAACTTCTCTGGGCCACCTGTTCCAGTGCCTCATCACCCTCATAACAAAGAATTTTTTCCTAATTTCTAATCTAAACCTACTCTATTCCAGTCTGAAGCCATTCCCCCTTGTCCTGCCACTACATGCTCTTGTAAAAAATCCCTCTGCATCTTTATGGCAATCTCCTTTAAGGTACTGGAAGGCCACCATTAAGCTACCCTGAAGCCTTCTCTTTTCCAGGCTAAACAAACCCAATTTTCTCAGCTTCTCCTCCTAGGAAAGGTGCGTCATCTCCCTAATCAACTTGGTGACCCTCCTCTGGACTCACTCCAACAGGTCCATGTCCTTTTTGTGCTGGGGACCTGATCTAGCAGTCCCAGGCAGGGCAGAAGCACACTGGAGGCTGTGCTCAGCGAGAACAAAAAAGATGATTCTCATACGGAAAGCCACATTTAAACATTAAAAAAAGAGTGGATATGGACTGTTGGCAAAAAAGTAGGAGGAAACAAAGAGACCACATCAATCAATACAAGAGGCAGTGGCTGTAACACATCACTAACCTACTTTTTTTTTTTCCAGGGATTATGGCAGAAGAGACTTTAAGAAGGGATTTAAAAGGAGAAAATGAGGTTAAGTGTGTTGATGTCTGCCCACAGCTCATCCTTAACTTCAGCGTAGCAATGAATAAAGCCTGCAGATGCTGTTTTGAATACACAGCAGGTCAGTGCCAAAGCCGGTATTGCAAATGAAGTGGAGGGCTGTGTGGGCCAGAAGGGCTTTGGATATGAAATCAGACTGCTTCTTTCTACCCTTACTATGAGAGAAATACACAAACATTAAAGAAACACTCACAAGAAAACAAATTTCTTTCAACAGCAGGTGTGAACAAGGTTAAAGTTACACAAGCTATATGTGGACCATGCTTGACAGTGGACTGAGGGTGGCATGGCTTCATGGCCACAGGCATCCCTAGGGCTGGCTCCTAAACACGTCTCACTCACAGACATCTCTGGAGGAAGAAGCATGCCTTATTGAATATCTTTCATGGGTCATTTTTTAAGATCATGACATCATTAACTACATTGATTGTTATGAGGAGTTACTATCTTCTAATGACTCCTAAAATATCTGTACACAACAGTTGAAAACTTCTGTGTTCCATAACTAATTTGGTCTTTTATAAACTGATTTACAAATGTACTTGCCATCTAATTCTGTTACAAAATACTTGAGGCAGCATTTTTTTTCTCACCTCCTTAGCTCAGCCATGTACGAAGTTAAAAGAGCAGTGGCTAAGGGGTCCATTTGAGCTCAGTAGCAAACCTTGGTCTTAAAACATTTGCCCCTCAGCAGATGACAGTGAACAGCAGTACAGCCTTTTATCCAACTGACCTGTGAAATGGGCTAGTATTTGCCATCCTTACTAAGCCTCTGAAAATACCTGTTTGTTTGGTAAGGCTAGGTCTTTTACCAAAGGTATGTTGACATTAGGTAAATTATTGCCACATTAGGCAAATCATTGAAACAAAAAGGTAAAAAATAGATAACAGCAACAGGCATCACTTTCCCATACAAGACTTTCTTAACAGTGGTTTACAAATCAGACACCTTTCAGCAAAGATACCAGCCAAGCATCAGAAGAATGCAATTTTAGGAACACAACAATATGACAAAGTTAAGAAAATTCCTTTTGCTGTGCTGCACTGTATTCATGCAAACCTTAAGAACAAAATGCCTGCTAAAATATGGCCTACCTTTGATTATTTTGGTTAGTGTTCAGTGCTCCTCACTGTGTCCTCTAAAAGCTAGTAAGAATCAACACCCGAAGGAAAGCCAGGAGGTAATATGCTAGCTAGCTATGTGTCACTGTCACAAACCACTGTAGACTGGAAAGCCACACCCGCTGAAGTCCCAGCAGCCTGATAACACAAATATTGTGCCATGTCATGCCCTGTCTTTCGTCCATTGTGAGTGATTCCACCAAGCAGAGCCTGGCTCAGGGAGAGTGGCAGGGCTTCCCAGGCTCCTCCAGCTCCAGGGATGACATCCCCACTGACTCCAAGGGAGAGGCTGAGCTCACATGAAGAGCCAGCTGCTCAGAAGGGAACCCAACATGTGTGTGGCAGCCTGAAACTGAACTCCACCCCACAGCTGGGTCCTTACACTCAGACTACAGAATCCTGTAAGGTTTTTATAAGACACTCCTCACTATACAATAAAATAAGCCTGCAAAATATGTTAAATGAACCATGTCCTAAGAGTAGCCACTTCCCTCCACTGACTAGAGCTGGACCTTGGGCAAACAGCTCTGGTGCACACATCCTCTGCCTGAGTGTCCTGAAGAGCACTGCAGGCCAGTGAAGCAGAAAATGCGTGTATTCGTGTTTTAGCGCTTTATCTGGGGTGGGTACTCTTCTGCTGTCAAAAGCCAAGAGTTATGTTCCTGACAACAGTAAGGACAGAACTAAATTAAGAAAAGAGTTGAGAGCAGCAGAGAAATGCAGTAGAGCTTTTGAAGAACAAACCTCATTAACTGACTGGCTATCAGCTATCCAAATAGATTAAAAGAATTATTATTACAGCTGTAGTTTAACAGTTTGGAAAAGTGACATTTGAAAGTCACTACATAACACTGTCACCTGTAATGCCATGCTGTAAATTCATTATTTAAAACCTACTGGTAAATACACAGCAACTCCTGCAAGTTACTGGCTGCACTCAAAAGTACTAGCAAGAGCAAATGAAAATGCATCCATTTTTGGGAAATTAAATATTATGACTTCATGTTCTCATCAGATAGCAAGCATTAAAAATGTGTCCATTGCACCACATACAACAGCCCAGAAAAACGTTGGGTTTGCTACAATTTCTTCAGATTGAGTCAACTGAAATCAGGTTTTCAAATCCATGAAAGACAGGCATAGTAAACCACTGAAGTGCTTTCCCAATGCCACTGCACATCAGAACACTTTACGCAAAAGTTCATACATCTGATCTTCTAGAAGACAACACTTCCCTCTCTTCAAAACCATATCATTTCCAGGGGAAAAAACACAAATGTGTCTGTATTTCAGGCACTCGCACTTGCTCTGGATGGACATAGATTATGCTGTCCCAGCTGAGTGATTTAAAATTGCATTTATTGTGAAGCTTCGTGATTGAAGAGGTTAAAGCCTTCCCTGGGGAAAACAACTATAAGGTGTTCTGCACACCAGTTTAAGGAATACATGTAAACCTCTTAGCTTCACAAGGTTAATATATGTCTTGGTTTCTCTGTAAGTAACACAACCTTCTTATTAACCAAGAAAAAGACAGTAATTTTCATGTCTATAGAGTAGAAATGAATTATTTCCTTACATTTCCCCTCCCCCCTCAAAATATGCAAAGCCAATGTTGAAATTCCCAATCCAATATATATCAAAGAAGATTCAGGTTCAAAGTCAAGTCCTAGAAAGTCAAGAAATGCCAGAACAAATTTAGTTCAGCTCCCTTGTGCTTGTACATCAAGATGAAATATTTAATTACACGATGACATGCTATTTTTTGCCTGCATTATCTGTGTTTTAAAGAACAAGAAATAAATTCCATAGTGGCCTGATTGGACCAGATGTTTAGATGTTAATCTCATTTCAAATATAATACTTCAGTAGTTATTTATCTTGTTGAGAGAGGTATAAGGTCAGATTAAAAATTGCCTAAGATTACCTGTTAGTTTGATTTTTTTAGCAGAAAAAACATTACTGGAAATAAAATATATCTTCCACCAGCAAATACTGCTTGATAGTATGCTGTGATCTAATTTTGAATGAACAAAACCAGAATAAATCTCATCTGGCCTGATTTTTTTTTTCCAAACAGGTCTATCACAATGACTAACTTATCAAAATACTTCAACTTGCATTCTAAAAATACCAGTTATTTATTATTTTACTCTGCTGTACAGACATCAGTCTAACACTCAATTAGAGTAAGTGGTGATGAATCATGCACATTCTAGGAATGTCTTGGCTCTCTGAACAAAGCTGGGGTTCTAAATCCTTATTGATAGAAATATTTTACTTCCAACAGAAATCTACATACAAATGTGCAAATCAGGGCTAGAGCAGCAAGCCTGTGTTATGGCTAAGAGGTGTCTGGGCTTGGCTAGCTGCCTTCAGTGCCTACTTCCACCTTGGCTTGGATAATTGGAATAAAGATGAATGAAAATTTAGGCCTGCAGTTTTAATAGTAACTATTTGTTATTTAAATGTCCTGTTCCACACGGAATGATTGCAAGACTGTGTGCTCAGAATTAAAAGGCTGCTCTTTAGCATGAGCACATTGATTTCTTGGGGTCCTTGCAAAGCTTTTCACATTGTTTCTGGACTACAGCTCTACACCCCTCTAACTGCCTGTCAGACATCATTTCTGCTTTATGAATAAATAATATGATGCCCAGGGGAAATGTTGGGCTAAGACAAAAAAATCAATATGTGTCTAGCACATATTAGGCAGTTGTTCAGCTGAAGTCTGTCTCAAATATGTGGAGTAATTTTAGTAACAAACAAATTCTTTCTACACTGAGCTTAAAAGAGGGTTATTAAGAAAGCACTACTACTATATCACTCTGTACCCTATTTGAAGATTAATAATATTATTCTCCTAAAATGTGAATAAATGTTCTGATTGCAAAGTATTTGGTGATTATTTCTCTACAGATTTCAAATATCCATGCTACAGAGAAATGGTAGCAAGTGATTTTTTATTCTGTTCCTCTTGGAGTAGTGCTGGTGCACATCTGCGTAGTAAAGCTGTTATTACAACTGACTTATTTGTTATTTTAAAAACATCTTCCAAAATCGCCTTTTTTCTTTTTTTTTTTTTTTCCCCAGAGGACCCGGGATCAAAAGTGAAACAAAAGCAGGGTAAATTAATCATTCATGGCACTCTGTAATCATCTTAGTCGTTCCCGCAACGCAGCCTATTTTTGCAGTCAGCACAGTTCCCGGTTCGGTCCCCCGCCACATGCAGATGCAAACCCGTCACAAGAATATTGCAATCACTCCACTTCTACAGGACCCACCCTAATCAGCACCCACCTAACTCCTGTCATGAGGCAGTTCCTAAATTCCTTTGCGTTATGCCCGAGAAGGGCTGGTTGTGTTAACTGTGCCATACAGCAAGCAGCACTGTAGGAACTGCTGCTCACTTGCTCTCCCACAGAATACTGAAGGTGGACTTGCACAAGTGTGACTCCTACACCTCCTTCCTTCTTGCTATGTGTCCTTCAGCACCAGGAAGGCTCAGGCTGTGCCAGGCAGCAGCACTCAGCCCCTGCTGACAGCACATCCCCCCATCCCAGCTCACTGATGGCCAGCAGGGCTGAAGCCTCACTCATCCTCACCTCCTCAAAAATGTTTGCCTTCCCACCGTGCTCCTTGAAAACATAGACCTCATGCTGGAAAATGGTGAGGAGATGGACAGGTTATTTTGGGACAAGGGGCAAGCTGCCAGTCCTCCTAGGAGCCCTCATGAAAGCCACAGGCACCCTAGGTTCAGCAGCATGAACAGGCAAACAGCAAAAAAAAAGAGGCAAAGACAAACTAGCAAGCTGCAGTCAGACCCATGGATGACATCTGAGATCCCTGACCCCAAGTCACCAACATCCAGGTCAGGGACATCGCTCTCAAAGGGGGTTTTTTCCACCCCCCTGCTGCTATGCAGACCTTTTAGTGCAGATCCTCCCCTTGGGAGCTTGCTGACAAGGAGGCTCCTCCTGTTATGCTCAGTATAATGAGAAGCACCAACTTCACGTATTTGTGATTCTTTCAGACCGAGGAGCTGCAGCTGAGCGCCCTTGCCTGGGGGTGCTCACTCCTGCAGGAGAGCCAGCCACCTGGAAGGGCAACCTAAGGAAAGCAGAGGGAAATCCTGACATCTCAGGGAAAGAAACCTGCAGACATGCAAAAGCTACTACTGATGGTGGCGGAGGCACAAGGTATCTTGAGGCTCACACCAAACAACGTGGTGGAGCCCATTAACATCAGCACCTATAGAAAATGCTTTTGCCAGCTCAAAGAAGGGGAAATGATAAAGACAAGAAGAGGGGACTTCTCAGAACAAACGAAAAAGGATCAAACAAAATCCTCTCAACAAACTCAACCTAAAAAAGGCCCATTAACAAAAAAAAAAACCAAACCCACACCCACTCCTCAAAACCCACAAAGGCAAAAAGGAGAAGGCTTGGGCTGAAGCTTGTACGGATTTCTACTTATTCTGAACCACTACAGACCCCAGTCCTCAGGTGCTTGGCTCAAAACAGCCAGAAAGGAAACTGAAAGCAGAACAGCAATTTCCAACACAGGCAAGCTGTGAAGTGTAAGCACCAAGCCACGTGTCCTGTGCACCAAAGTCACTCAGAGAAGTGCCCCTGCATCCCTTCTCGTTCCCCTTCCCCCATGGGGCATGGCCAGGTCCCTGGCAGTGCTCCCTCCGTCTTGATGAGCACTCCGACGGCAGCAAGTCCACTCCAGCTTGCACCTGGCTGACACATTTTCCTTCAGCCACTGCCCCTGTGCCTCTGCCATGCCAATGCCAGGCCAGACAACCCAGAGCAGAGACACTGGGAACATGGGCACACCAGTGTGATGCCCTTCTGTGGCCACCACACATGTGAAACAAACCAGTCCTGCATGTTCTTTGTGAGAGGTAAGTTACAGGGGATGGCCTGCAAACACCTCTGTTGTCCTGCTGTAGAGACCTCCTCAAGAGACCCCCACCCTGCTCTTCAGCTCTCACGTGGTCCTCATCCCACCTACCACATGCAATCTGCATTAGAAACCATTCCTCTGTTTCTAAGAAAATCACTGCACAACACGTATTTCTGCCAGCCCCCAGGAGACAGGGCCACTTGACCTTGGACACTTGACTCACGACTACTCTTCCTTATCCTTTTGATGCTATTTAAATGAGTAATGATGCTCCTTAAAACTGACACTGGCTGTAACCTCTCAGTGTTGCCTTTGAAAGCCATAGGAACCTCAGGAATGAACCCCTCAGTGAAACACCAGACCCGTCTGTGCGTGCAGTGCCTGGAGATGTGGGTCCTGACTGGCTGAACAAAGTCCTCAGTTCAGTAACCTCCTTTATCACCTGTCACGCTTGCCTTCTCCGACTCCATCTGATCCTAGAACCCAAACAGAACTTTTTTTTTTTCTCAGCTCTAAGATTCACAGCTTTTAACTGAAATGATAATGCCCTGGACCTACAGTTGCCCTCAGATGGCACTGTCTTGCTGTCTAATGCTGATGGAGGATTACATGGCATGATAATATCTGTTCACAAGTTCTGATTTCCTGTGCAAGAGCTCAGATTATGAAGGTCCGTCAGACACGCTTCAGAGTCACCAACACATTTTTATTGCAAACAGAATTTCCAAAATAATGAGCCACTCAAGAGAGAAGAGAGAAAACCCTCAGCTTTCAGATGTGTTTCATTTCCTGATCTGAGTACCTTTCACAGAAAATGAGAGTTCAGAAGTAAAACACTTCATCTTTGACAGATTTAAAGGCAACTATCACAGACCTCTAGTTTCCACAAGGTAAGACACCAGAAGCATGAGTGGTACTAAACTGATTTTATATTAATTTTATCTCTAAGGTGTCTGTAGAAGCTCATGGATTTCTATATTCATTTTAAAGGCAACTATTCCCAAGAAGCAATGGTTCTATGAACAACATGTATGTTGTATTTATTTGATGCCTTTCTCATAAGCTCAAAATTTGGGATTGAAGCATCTCTGTCCTACACAGAGGTAACAAAAAGAGACAGAGAGGGACTCAGAGTATTCACACTAACTCATACAACCAGTCATTGTAGCTTAGGAGGTACCTGGTCAGATAAGCTGTGGTAATCAAGTATGTTACCAGAGAAGTGAACTCCATTCTGCAAAGCAAAAGTTAAACCTGTCTAGGGTTAAAAAAGTTAAGCTTGTATGAACAATCCAGCCTTCCTTTAAGAAAAGCAAGGAACATGTAGCAGGTCAGTTAGCACTGTGGGGTTACCCTGAAAGACTTTGTTTGCCATCCTACCAATATGCACGAAGTAAAGACCACCTTCTTGGTATGCAGCAGCAAAGCACTGATTCCTTGTAAAGTTTCCAGGCTCTTACTGCGCTAAGAAAGGGACTTGAATGCTCCCAGTATTTCTCAACTCAGGCACAAATTGTGTATTTCATATGACCAAGTGAAGTCCAGTCTGGTACCATATCATCACTTACTAGTAACATCTACCCAGCAAGGCCTGGGACACTTGGAGTTAAAATTAACTTGCGTGTTTGAAAACTACCCTCTGCCAGGTGTTGCAAGCTGTTATTTAAATGGCAACCCAATAAAAATTTGGTGTTGCTCGAATCTCATCAGACCTCCAGTAAATGCATGTAAGCAGCACCAGCCCACCTGCTGAAGGCTGGACATCGCTGGTCTCCACGAAGAGGTACCAGCTCTGCTCTGCAGACTGCATCCCCACACCAACTGCTACCCACAATACTCTTCTCTGCACCCAGTGCAGTGGGAGAGCTTTGTAACTCAAACATGAAATGTGAGCCCTCAGCAGTCTATTTTGTTGTTGCTGCCCACACCCATGGTGACCTCATTAGTTCTGCTTTCAAACAGGCTTTGAGACGAGCAAATTGATGTATAGATCTGCAGCATCTACCACAACTGCCACAGCAGAAACTGCTTTTATCAACCTGGCAAAGCGAGCTAGGACAGTGATTTCCGATGAGCTGCTCATCACTTTGCTTGACCAAAACATTTACATTGACCAAAGCTACCTTCCTGGGGCAGGAAAGCCTGGGTCAGCACTGCAGGACACGCGATGCCCCTCACACAGCTCCAGAAGAAAACCATATTCATACAAACCCATATGCAGCAGATTTTACCTTTCAGCTGGGACTGGTACTATTGCTTCTTATGACACAAAACCAAGAAGTGCATTTTCAAAATTTATCACATCTTTATTTTATACACACATGCTGGCAATCACACACAGCTCACCATGGATCATGAAGCTGCAAGCAACAGTTTCTGTAAAAGCTGCTTTTAACATTGCTGCTACCCAGTTTAACTGCTTAGCACTGACACCTTCATAAATTACGGGGATCTTCAGAAAACTGAGTTAAAGCCAAGTTGACCACCACAGGAAGCAGAAAGCAGTTGCATAAACAATTACCTTGTAGTCTCTGTAGGGCTTGATGTCCAAGTGAGATACAAATGATTCCTCCTAGGCAGAAAAAAAATAAATTAAAAATTCACAAGTCCAAATTCAATTATGCCACGTTTTAAGAATATGACAATATATATTATATTCTCTGGTTCATCAAATTTAAAATCATATCCAGAGGATAATGTTTTCTTCCTATATTTAAGATACCCAAGAATAACTAATACCATATTTAAATTCCTTTTTATTATTTTTGTCTGTAGACTATCTTCTGGCTTCTAAAGATCTGATAAAGGAGTTAGGCTGAGAATTAGGACATTTGTATTCTCTCACCTATGCAACATTGCCAATAATACAGATTTCATAGACCAAATCAGAATTAAAGGCTCCTATATGTAAAGTTACAGTAGTTCATACTCATGCATTCACAGTATCTTCAGAGAGATTTCTGTAACTGCTTGGGTTTGGTAAGTAAAAACTCATTGTTACTTGGCAATTGTATTGGTTTAATACCTAAAGAAAGAGCATCCAGGTCAGTGATGAGAGATTAACCAGAAACAGAAAGAGGTAAGAGGTTGCAAATTTTCCCTTGGCACCCGCCTTGGAACATATTCTTTTATTTATGGGATAACAGAAGGGCCATAGGATGGCAATTTGTCCTGCAACGCCTACATAATAAAAATTACTAACTTTGGACTTTGTTTTTCCCCATTGCCTACATGAAAAATTAACTAACTTGGTTTGTAAATTAACTTAACTAGAAAAAAGTACCTTCCATTCAGTGGACATTTATTTCAGATTTAAAGGGTCTTACACCCTTAATTTTGTAGGGGTCCAGTTCACCAGGGTATTTAAGACTGGTTTAAGCCAAAGTTAAAGCAGTAAATAAATTAGGATCTGCCATACTAACCTGTAAGATTAGGAAACATAATTACCATTAAAGTAAGCAGAAACGGATCTAAAATAGACTGTTTCTGGTGGAATATGCCATTTCTTCTGCACCACTAATTTTCAGAAGAGACTCAAGTTACCAAAGCACCTTAAGAAATCAGAGATACTGTCAGGCTATCAGCTTGTTCAGAGCACAGAAGGATATACTGATTCAATTACCTTCTTTTGATGTAAGTCCAAATTAAAAATCAGTACAAGCACATATTACAACACAAACGTTGTGCATACATATTTTTTTGGTCATCATGAACCAGTTGTTTTGCTCATTCACACCCGTGTGTGTGCGTGTGTGTGTCCCCCCACCTTACTGGTGTACTCTACTAAAAATAAAGCAGTGCATGCTCCTGGAGAACTGTTGCTTAGCTACATTCTCAATTATCACAATGCTGGCCTTACTCATTCAGTGACAAGGTCAAAGCAATTGTTTCTTTACTTTAATGATGAAGTATCCTGTTTATAAAAATCTTATCTGTTTCCTACTTGGTGAAATATTGCACATTTCAGTCAATCATTGCTGGCAAGTCCCCCAGAGAGACACAGTGTGAGAGGATAGCTGGCTGTGTTCATTTTTGCCCTTAACAGAGAGGTTTTTTTCCCAATCCCACCCTGAATGTCAGCTACCTCACACTGACACAGAGGCAACCAATTATACCAGCATTTTTTCCCCTTCTCTGCTGTGGCCAGGCAAATATGGCAGAAATGCAGTAGTTGTACATTTTTTTCTTATTCCTCCTTCCATCCAATGGCAAGCATAAGTAAAGTCACAATTTTTAATTAGCGTGTACCGATAGTGCTGCGGGAAAGCTAAACAAAAGAAGGAATTTCCCTATCACTTTTAAACACGAGAACTTTTTGGTTTTTCTCTACCTTTGAGGGCAGGTGTTCAACTGCAAGGACTGCAATTCTCCCCAGGCTAGTCCAGGCTGCTGAATATTTCATAGCCCCTGAGAAATGCAGCTGTAATCAACTTGGAAATAATGAAATGGGCAGCAATAATAGAGCAGAGGTAAAGTGCACCATTAGAAAGCATCAGTGCTTTGACTGCTGCTGCAGTCTTGCTGTACCAATTTATCAGGTTATTTGATAAAAGAATAATGCTATCAACTATGAAAGAAAAATTAATGTTATGCCAAAAAAAAAAAGAAAATCAAAGTGTCTCAAGTGGCCGACATGAATACCAAACAGAAAAAAAATCAGAAAGTGTTCCAAAGGAATCATGTTCAAAACTGAAGCTCCATGAAACGTATTAATCACATGCCAATTACACACAACCACATTAGGGTATGATCAGAAAAGTAAGTTTACAGAAGTTAATTAATGCAGGAAAAGTTTCATAAATATTAAAATAAAATGAGGAAAATGTTTAGGAAGTAATAAACATATTCATCGTAATCATATCTTGTAGAGTAACCCATCTACTGTCTTAACTTCTTTGTAACAGCATCTTGAGGTTTGACATTCAGAACCTCAACAGTTTACAGTGTCCCATCTCTATAGTTTGGTGCTGGTGAACACCAAAAGACAGCAAAAAAGAGCAGTGGGATTACCATAACAGCATTTCCTGATGATATAACGTAAGCTAAGGTTAGGAAGCTCACCCTGAAAAACAAGATTGAGCAAGTAGTAGTTACACAGGCTGTAACTGGGCAGATACCAAGATGTACCTGTGAATTATGCAGGGAAGCTCCACAGAAAGGAGTTCTTCACCTCACTTCAGAAACCCAGCCCAAAACCTGACTGCTCCTGATCTGCCCCAGGTTTCTGAGGCACCAAGCACAGACTGCTTGTACAAACGTAAGTTAATGCCACCAGTGAGGCTACACTGGTTATGTGGTAAAAGGGGCAAGCTCATACACCATGATCCACATGGATGGACAGTGAGACAACCCTACCTGAGCATTTTATATCAACAAGAAATCTCTAAACATCTTTATGAATTTGGATAGAGGTGTGACTTAGACACAAACTGCCTACCTTATCTGCACTGATAAGCATGGATAGGTTAGGAAATGCATTTCTTATGTGTAGGAAAGGGCTCAAATGACCTCCTCCAGAGCAAATTGAGTGGTGACTGAGGCAAATGTGGTCTCAGGCATGGCTTTTGTTAACCTCATGTTTTGCTGTGTATCAACAGCACTGGTGAATTCCAGTGCTAGTGTCCATACCATAAAATATTAGAATAGAACTGAATATTTCAATTGAAAGTGACCTACAACGATCACCTAGTCCATCTGCCTGACCAATTCAGG
The DNA here is from genome assembly GCA_036785705.1 of Acanthornis magna. NCBI lineage: Eukaryota > Metazoa > Chordata > Aves > Passeriformes > Acanthizidae > Acanthornis > Acanthornis magna. The sequence continues at coordinate 25,670,304 of JAWUZG010000063.1, forward strand.
GCTGATTAAAAGTTAAGGGCATTGTCCAAGTGTCTCATAGGCACTGACACGCCTGGGGCATCAACCACCTCTCTAGGAAGCCTGTTTCACTGTTTGACCACCTTGTTCTTAAATACTCCCTATTGTCCAGCCTGATCCTCCCTTTGAACCACTTCCCATGCATCCTATCACTGAATGCCAGGTAGAAGAGATTGATCACACCTCCTTCTCCACTTCCCCTGCTCAGGAAGGTGTAGAGGGCAGTGAGGTTACCCCACAGCCTCCTTTGCTCCAAACTAGACAAGTCCAAAGTCCTTAGCTGCTCCTCATGGGACATTCCTCCCAGCCTTTTCACCACCAAACAGCTGGTGAAAAAGCTGCATTTCAAGTGACTCTGTGAGGTGCAACTGTGGGGAAAAGCAGCTGAGAAACAAGCAGAGCCTCAATAACGAGCACAGTGCTCCAGTCCTGCCTGCTGGAAACACAGCAAACTCCCAAAAGTGCCATGCAGCAGGCAGACGCTCCTCCTATGGACCAGAAGATGCTCCAGTGCAGAAAAGGGCAGGCACTGCCTTCCCCAGTCCACATTCCCCCAGGTACCATAGATACTGCTGAACCACAGCTCCCATGGGTGCACAGTCCTTCCTCATCCTCCCTCCAAGCAAGGGCTGACACTCAGAACCGCCTCCTGAGAGACACACAGAAGTCACAAGCCCAAGCTGCAGGCAATTCACAGAAGGCTCTCTGCGCCTCCCTTAGTTACTCCTGATACTCACAAGAATATGCTGAATGTTATTCCTAGAAGTCAAAGGAAGGTCTGGATGCAGGACTCTTGGAAGGTTCACATGCCACACCGCATGTTGCAAAGAGAAGTCTTGATGGAAGTGTGAAGCTGCACAAACACCTGTGCAGGCAGAAAGCCAACAGCAGTGGGAAATAAAAATTGCTACGTGCTCTGAGAAAGAATCTCCCTATGCAGGAAGTTTTCAATTTATGTCAGTCTAATCGTCTTTTACATGTTTCAAAAAGTAATTCATAGGAACTTGAAAAATCTAAGCAGACTGTGAAAGAAATCAAATTGAAAAACACACCCTCTTCCTACAAAGTCCTTTTTGTACTTGTTATGTTCTCTACAAGGATATGCTGTATTTCATTTCTTTCCTCACCGGCAACAGATACAGACTGTGGACAGGTTTAATACTGCCAGAGAAAATGTGATGTACATGTTCAGTGCAGCAGGGGGAAATGAGCTCTCTCTAACAGCCCAGAAACACATCACCTGTCACTCTGTAACAAAGTGGTGTCTCAGGGTGATACTGCACTGGAGTAATCCCCATGCTTTGGTAATTAAAGTGCTCCTCCTAACGTTATCTTCCATCTGCTGGAGAAGAGATCCCACAGTTAGACCTTCCAGCCACATGGAGCCACCAAAAATTCTCTTCAGCTATCAGAAAGCTCAGACATAACTAAGATGCCCTCATTCATATTCTCCTACACTCCCTCCTGCAAATTCCCAAAGATAAATTACTCAGACAAACTCCGATTTGGACTTCAAATGTCACAGGCAAATCTTATGTAGCTCATTTTTCCTTTCACTTTTTTCCCTGGGATGAAAGAATTATTATTAACTCCCTGGGGATCATGTCTTCGCTCTACTGTGAAAAAGTACATGATAGACAGAGACAGACCCTGCACAATATAAGGCTGGTGGAACTGCCCTCCAAGTTTATCCATTAAAAATTCAAATATCTATCTCAACAGCTGTGTATTTTCTGTCATATCACCAATCCTCTTCCAGATAGCAGCATCCCAGTCTGGCCCTTCTATAAAATAGTAAGTCTATGGTGATGCAGGCTGCTGTAATTTGTGTGGTGTCTTATTTTTTTTATTTACATATATAGAACTAGTCTTAGAGGAAGGATGATTAGGAGATACACACACACATGCAGTTTTACCATCAAAGGACTCACAAACCATGCCCAACTCTAAAATGGCGCTCTCACTCCTCAACTAACTCTTACAAAGCAGCAAAGCAGGCAGCAGTTCATTCCTCCTGCACCACCTCCTCCTTGGGCAACTGACTCTATTGGGAGCCTTGTAAAATTTGCAGCATCATATTAAATCCTTCCAAGACTACATATTTGCCAACATGTTGTGAAAAATTACTTTGAAGACATTCAAAGTCAAATTGGCATTTCCTGATGATAACTACAAGAGGTGAGGCTAGCATTTGGGTATCTCCACTGAAACAATGCATACGTTTCTGAAAATAAAGCCAAAGAAAAGCACTTTTCACAGCACAAGTTAAAAGGTCTTGGCATCGTTTTTCTTTGAGAAGCTCAAGTATCTCTACTCTTTGAAGACAGGACTTGACAAGATCCAGGAAAAAGCTTTATGTCAGAGAGATGCTTTTTACTGCCTTCTGAAATGAGAAAGGCATACTTCTGTGAGAACAGGAACAAGAGTTAAGGAAATTGGAGAAAAATAAGGAAAAAGGGGCAAAACTGGGATTGAAAGACATGTAGGGAAGATGACGGATAAGAATAGGCAAGAAATTTGGCGGGGGAGTCTGCAAGAAAGGCAGGATGAAAGAGGGCAAGAGAGCAAGGAGTGAAGACAGTGAGAGTCAGTCAGTCTAGGCAAAATCCAAGAAGAAAAAAATGGGTGAAAAAGGAGGGTGAAATCAGGAGTTATTTGGATGAGAACAGGGTGAGCTGATACCCATCCAACATGCAGCTGGGACAAGGGGAGACAGGAGGACACAGAGTAAGGAGGCAACAGCACAGACCTGGAAGGTGGGATGGGAGACTGGCAACAATGGGGTGACAGGTGAATGACAGGAAAGTAACCTCAGTCCTTTGGGGCAAAAAGTGAAAATATACAGATTGTAAAGCTGGGAAGAGTGACTGCAGAGATTAATATACTTAGGGGAGCTGTAAGTGTGAGGAAAACATGCAAGAATAAGGCTTAGGAAAAGATAAGCAACATACAATCAAAAAGAAACAGGTCTAAGTCAAAAGCAGAAGGTCAGAAGAGACCAACTTTTGGCAGAACCCCACAGAAGAGTCTGTATCACTAAAGCATATTCATCTCCAGAGCCAGGCCCATGACTGAGTGCAGCTATGGAGCCACAGGAAAATATACACTTTAGGGACAACTGGATTAGAACATATTTTTTGCTTTACCTCATTTCTCATCTCTGCTGGCACCAATAGTACAAAGCAGTAGAGCAATAAAATGAACAGATATTACAGGATAGTTCTTTCAAAATGTGAAAGGGTAACACCCTGTCCCTGTTAAAGATGTGATACCAATCTACGTGAGCTACGGATTTTGTTCAAACTGACTACTTTAAATATGCTGATGGCTCAAAGGTCTGCCACAGGGCCCTTATTGTCCATGGAAAACCAGACTGGCCTGCCCTGTGATCTCTCATTCCCCATGTCAGCAGGAGGCTGTGAGGAGCCAGCTACAGCTCAGCATGGCACTGACAGCTCCTATCCTTGAAGTGCCTCCAGCACAGCTAGTGCTTTCCAAGTACAACCCCAGGGCTGGAAAAAAAATGACCCTTAGCTTCAGCTAGACCAGACAGGGACATGGCTGGCAAATTGCATGAGACAGGTGGCCAGACCTTTTTGGTGCTTGTGATGGAAGGAGAAAAGACACACACCTAAGTAAACAAATGTCCAAAACCTGCCAGAAATACTTAGGTGCTCTCGTCGCTACAGCTCTCCCCAGATTTCCAGAGGCTGGCAAGCAAAGCAGGGGTGTAGGGGGCTCACTTGGAACCCCACATCCAGGCAGTATTCCAGCAGAAACCACAATGCAATGGATGGAGAGAGACAAGAAGTGCCGTGACACCTGCCTCAGTCTCACTCTGATGGGTCACACACTGTACACACAGATCTGGTACCCCTGGGCCCACTACTCTAAGTGTGTCCTTAATTATTACCACAGAAACTGGTAGGTACACAACCACCCCCTTATGCTATATTCTCTTTGTCCATTTTGATACATGGAACTGATATATAGAGCCCAGGAAAAACGATGGTGAGGTTTATTTCTTTATTGAAAGAGCCTTGTCTCTTACTCCTAACACTGACCAGTACAACACACCATTAATGGCAGTATCTAATTGATGTATTCAGAAGAATGCGTCAGAGTAAGTTTACAAAAGCTCTCTCCCAGAATTTCCCCCATTTCCTGCAGAGTACATGCCAACCCCATACACCATCATGTGATCTGGTTCACAGCTCTAGAGCCAAGCAGGTGAGGTTCCTGTCTTGTATCTCCAGAAAACTTTCTGTGGCAATATCCCAGTAAATTCACACCACTTGGGGCTGCACGGCTTACTGCTGAAACAAAGACACCTACTTGCAAAGATCTGGTAATTTTAGGCATATTTTATATTAACTGGGGATTAGATGACTTCCTGTAGATTTAGAAACACTGTTGCTGCAGCTTATACCACATTTTGTTATTTTTTCCTTTGCCCAAAGGTTATCTGTTACTTCAGACTGCTCCTTTGCCTACACAATCCCCACGCAATGGTAATAAATATGAAAGGCTAAAGGTCTCCATGTTCTTCTGTAGTAATCCACCATACTGACTGAATTTTAGAAGAAAATACTGGACAGAACTCTCTTCATCCCAGAGGGATTTGTGAACTGCAAATTATTCCTTTAAAAGTGAGATGATAAAGCAAGAGACAACTAATAGAACAGCTAGTGGCACAATGCCCAAAGTGCTCACTTTCCCATTAGTCTAGACCCAACAGCAAGGCATCACAGATATATGATATATTTAAGGATAGTACCCACACAGAGTTTTCTTTCCTGTCCCCCTAAAGGCCCAGCACAGAGCAGTGCTAAGCTGCCTGTGGAATAGAGAGCGCAGCAGATCACTGTCACATGCTGGGATCTTAGGAGACTTGCCTTTAATCAGGCAGCACAGTCCAGAGCCAGTACAAAAAAGGCACTGCTAAGAAAACACCCTCTGTCTCAGGCACAGAGAGCTTGCTTCAGGAAATCTGTGGACAAAGCTGAAAAGGTAGCAATCTAAAACAGCAAAATGGGACAGTAAGAGCATTTACCTTTTATCTAAACATGATTCATGAGACAGCCCCACAAAGTGTCAGACAACAGCAAAGCAGTTCATCTACTATTGATAACCCAGCATTCCTAAGCCATCAATAGCCATTTGAGTACTCCTAAAGTAAATTTAGCTTCATCTTCATTATCTTCTGCATTGAAAGACCGAGGACACATTCATGGATTTTTATGCAATGGCAAGAGAGCACAGTATTGTATGTTTTATTACACTACCAAAGCAGAATCTCGTTCAGACACTGCTAGCATATAATTTCTGTCTCTCTCAAAGCTGGAAGGCAATCATTAGCATGTTGAATCTGGCAAGTTCCTATTATCTATCTGGTAATTATAGAAAGATGGAGAAGCTTTCAAAAAATACCCTCCAACTTCTGCATTTACTACACACCTGATCAAAATACTATCCACATCACCTAAATTAGCAGATAATTCCCATAAAGTATTATTCAGAACGGATTAACATCGATATAAAAAGTATGAAGTAATTATTAGAGGCCATACAGACTATTAATTTATCATTCCTTCCAACTTCAAAAATATAAAACTATGAAATGACAACCTGAATGCAGGAAAACATCTTACTAAAGGTGATGACAAGCTAGGCTACATGGTCATTTGTCAGGCATTATTAGCCCAAATGAACACTACAACACAGCTCTAGGTTTTCAAAATATGTGTACCATTACTCAATGCTATTCACACTGTGGCAGTGAAAATGTGCTAAATACACACTGAAGGATAATCCCATCCTCCAGAGACCGCTGTAGAAAAGGACAGAAGGATGAGAGACAAGGCAGTGGGTGAGGCCATACATATGCATACATATACAAAGTAATTGGGGAAATTGGCCTGTGCCTCATTATCTAAGTTATTATCTCATGCTTTAGGTAGAGGGGAGAGAGGAGGTGCCAGGAAGAGCACAGAAGCTGGGACAAGGTTGGTACAAAACGAGCTGGAAGAACAGAAGGAGAAATCAGAGCAAGGCAAGTGAGGCTAGGGAGACAAGACCACGAGACCATGAATGAAGAGGGTCAACCAAAACCAGTGAAAAAACCCCAAAGAAATGCACGGGGAGCAGAGGAGTGCAGGAAAAGTCTGTGAGATGCTTTGGCTGCTCTGTTGTCAGGCAGGGGCTTCACACAGCCTGGCACGTCAAAGGCCCCATCCAGCCCCATGTCACAGCCTGAATGACACCAACCAAAGCGGCAGAGCTCCTTATCTCTCTGGCGTATGCACCATTTTAATTACACTGGCTGTCCAGGCCCTGGGCAGGTTGTCCCCACAGGGAGGGGTGGCAGCTTTCTGGCTCAGGACCAGGACTGATAACCAGGGTGTCCCCAGGGATGCCCTGGCTCTCATCCTAGCCCCTGCCTGACTGCAGCACTGCCAACCCCCACCCAATGCTCGCCTCTGGTTTTTTTTCAAAGAAGCTTCATGATAAGGTAAGGCTACGGAGGCTGCAGCAAAAGCATGTCAGTACATGCATCTCGCTCCCCGCTAATTCCCAAAACTATAGCAACAAACAAATAGATTCAATTACCAAGACAGACACTAGCCCTATTCAAGGGGATTGGTACATCCATTACAACAAGATGCTGGAGCTACAGTCTGATCACATTTACACGAAGAAATCATTTTATGCAAATCTCTCACGCATGGGCAAAGGTTGTACAGGAGAGGAGAAACAGCATCGTGTGGAGATTCATGATGCATGGCAGATAGGCAATTTAAGGTAAATCACACAGTTCAGTTATACAAGACATATAACCTGGGGAGAAAGTGTGTGGCTTCAAAGTCATAATTTATATTTACAAATAATACAGCCTTCTCATGAAATATCCAGGCCAAGCACCTATTTTTCACATTATTTTTCTCCACTTCCACCAATCACAGCAAAACTGAAGATGAGTATCTTACCAAGAATGAGCTGGTTTAGGGGGAGGATGGACTTAGATGGCGGAGATAGTTAGGGGCTGGCAGGCAGGATGACAAGAACTGAAGGCAGCAGGGCTGATTTGCTCACCTATCTGGAAGGGAAGCATCAGAAGTCAAAGGAGAGAGCTGGAGTGGGCTGAGGAAAGAAGTTGTCCACCTGGTAACTCATAGCCTCCCAGGACTGTCACTGCCAGCGTGTTCAAAATCACCACCTAATTTCCACCAACTATTTCAGGGTTTTTAAAGTGAAATCCAGTCCTCATTTTCACAAGTTACAGCTGTGGCATCCAGACGTGTGGTGTGTTTTCTGTCAGCAGTGATGCCTCTTCAGAGCCTTAGCCTTGCTCTGTACAATACACAGTCACACCTCTACTCAGTTTTCAATTCTGCAGCTTCCTTCAGCATTTCTGTTGTGACACCTCAGCAGTCTGACACCTTCTCATCTTTGTTTCCCAACACAACACTGCCCAAATTCTCCTGCAATGACTAATTCAACTGAGCTATTTTTCCTAATGTCCTGCTTGGTGACCCTGCATGCCTTCCAGTGCTCTTAGAGGTACCTTTTGACAGATATATACACAGTTCATAATTTTCTTTTATGTTGCAGACTCTTTGCTCTTCAAAGTCTTTTTCAGATCTTCATGCTCAGCTTGCATCCAGTGCAACACAGTCTGGCTGGGTTTTTTTGTTGAAATCATTAGGGGCAGATACCCATCTGCTCGAGGATATTTCTGTAGTCTGAGCAACTCCTAACGTTTGTGCTTTCAGCAGACCACTGTTTCTGCTTGCTTATATACAGATGCCTTAAGTGACTTTTACAATGTGTTTAAGCAGCTTCCCATGCTGAGCCTGAGGATACTAATTTTCTCTCTTCTGACTTTCTCCTGTTTTCAACTGATCTGCTGTTATTTGGGTGTGGGACAAGTACTTCAGTGTATAAAAAGCCCTTAAGGTTGAAAGATACATTTTTACACACTAATTCAGTATTTTTCTGAAACTCTTCAAAGTCTTGGACTGCATTTTCTTTGCATTACGGGTTTGCCTAGATGCAACAGCAATGTTATTCTTGAGTTCACTGCTCGTGTACATGTGCAGTCACATAACGCAAATAAAAGATACAACAGGAAAAAGAACCTGATTTATTTTCTTATTAGCTACACATATTAGCATCTTTGACTTGTATCAATTGGTTGCAATAAAAAGACAGAAATACCAAAATATTTCTTCTCAGCTTTAAGACTGAAGCATTTTTACATGAGCAAAATGAAAAATAAATGTACCACTAGCATAAAAAAGAGGAAATGTAGCACCAAGTGTCACTTCATCCATGCAGTTACCTCTTTGCACCAGGGGTTTGTACGTATAATCCCTCCAGAGCCACAAAAGGGCATGAAAATGCAAATTACAAAATGACATGAAATCTACATTTTCAGTTATCATGGAAATCTTCTCAATAGCTATTGCTCATGTACACCTATGCCTGTCAACATTTGCAACCTTGTGGTTAACAAAAAAGTCTGTTTCTGAACCTTCCAAAAAATTTTAAATGAACTAAAATACCATATGAACTCCAATCCTCCCAAGCATTTTTCTTCCTACACAACACTTTAGGTACCAAAGCCAAAGAACAAAATCTCTTTTCTGGAGGAAGGGATATCTCTCTTGGTTAAACTTGTTCCTACCTAAGTCTACATCCACTTCCTAGGTCAGATGTAAAAAGAAGAAGTTGTCACCCATTTTGCAGCTCACTGAGGTCTTAGATGCTCTGTCACAAATCCAGCTGTTTCTCTTTTGAAGTCTTTGCTATTGCAAGTATATTCAAATCTTAAATGGTACAAAAGCTCTTGTGAATGACATTAATTGAAGAAGACCTACGTAAAGGCTTGGATTTCATCCCGTCCTAAAATGGCAAAGCTCCTTTTCCTTTGGGAGAACCAAACCATTTACATTAAGACTGTTCCTCTCTTGCCTCAGAAAACTATCCCTGACCTGGAAAGCTTCCTATGGTCTCCAAGGATTGCACTAGTGTAATAATATTTACATTGAGAAGGCAGCACGCGTATGTCTAAGATCAGGCTCTCTGTGAATTTTAAAAATAATGAATACAAAATAAATTTATATGCATGAAAAATGCTTCAATCCCAATTTTTCCATCAGAAAGTCAGGAGATAAAGACAAATTGGACATCAGCAGTCAAAGGGTAACACTACTGTTGCTATCCTGTTGACGAAGATTAAAGCTATGCCTGTAATTAACACAAAATTAGCCTGCAAGGCAAGGAGAGGAGGCTGAGGTCGCTGCTAACAGCTCCACTGCTCCCGTGTGCATCAAAAGCAGCACATTTGGTGGGGTTTGTTTCCAGGGGTGTTAACTCAGCGGGAGGAGGGAACATCAGTGGCACAGCTAACCACCACGGTCTACAAAAGCCCTGTCTGTGGGCCTGTGTTGATAAAAGTCTCCTGCCCTGAGTGTTGGGTATGACACTGCTAAAGGCCTATTAATATGACATCTAAGCTCTGCACCTCATCTGCTGTGCTGTGGAGGCACATGGGACAGGACACCAGCTACAAATGGCTTGGAAACAGACCCAGTAAGGACCAGGTTTTAAAGGAAAGGAAATATTTCATAAAAGCAAGAGAAGGGGTTTGCACAATAAGCATTATTTGTTCTAGAAACACTTTTTCCACTGTGGGGGTGGCTGAGTACTGGCACAGGTTTCTCTGAAGGCTGTGGAGTCTCCATCCTTGCTGGTAGTCAAAACCCACCTGGAGTTTTGGGCCTCTGGGAGGCCCTATCTGAGCAGAGCTGTTGGATCAGGTGACCTCCAAAGGTCCCTTCCCACCTCACTCTGATTCTGCGATGGCACCACCTGCACTCTGCAGCAGCTGTGTTTGATGGGTGGCAGGACTACCTCTGTGTCTCTGCTAGGCACTGGTGAGGCCACACCAGGAGTGCTGAGTCCAGCTCTCAGATCGCCAATGCTGAAGAGAAATGGACATACTGCAGGGAGTCCCACAAAGGGCCATGAAGATGCTGAAGGGACTGGAGCATCTCTCATGTGAGGAGAGGCTGAGAGAGCGGGGACTGTTCATCCTGGAGAAGAGAAGGTTCAGGGAGAATGTCATCAGTGTGTAGAAACACCTGAAGGGTGGGTGCTAAGAGGACAGAGCCATGCTGTTTTCAGTGGTGCCCAGTGACAAGTCGGGGGCAATGGGCTAAACCAGAAGTACAGGAGGTTTCTTGCTCCCAGGACCCACCACTCAGAAGCTCAGCTTTGGATGTGAGATAGCTCCTAGCTGCTCCCTGCATCCCCTGGACGCAGAATTGATCAGCTGGGGCCAGCCACAGGTACACAGCCCCAGCAGAAGCCAGACTCTGGTCAGCATGTAAACGACCTGTGATCCTTGATCCCATATTGGCTCTATGCTCCAGCAGGATCCACTCTACAGCCTGCACTGTATCAGCATCTCCTCATTTAAAGCTCTAGAGGCACTGAATTCCCAGGCTGTGCTTTTCTAAGTTAACCCTTTCCTGTCCCAAACACCATCACTGCCAGGGCTGAGGGACAAAAGTCCACTGGAAAGGATCATGCAAGAGAGTGAGATAAGGCAAGTTTAAGTTTCTGCCCCAGCATTCCTCTACTGCTAAACTGAAACACCAGACACAGGAAGGAAGAGAAAGCAGCACTGCACTTCTCCCTGACACCAAAACCTCACTCTTTACCGTAAAACTGACTTAACAGCACTAATTTTTTCGCAAGAGCTTTTTCCTGCCTGCACACAATCAGGCTGATGCACACGCACACCACAGGTACTGGAGTGTTAATAAAATCAGGTAGCTAGGTGTTCAAAAGGTATCAGTCTCACAGTTCTTGTCCTGATAATTTACTGACAGCAATCTTCACACTTATTTTTTCTGAATTCAGTCTTTTTAAGTGCCAGCTGATGATGACTGCAGGGAGCATAATTTTTATTAAATGATGAACACTAAAACATTAGAGCTATACCTCAGAAAATCAATTTCCAATTGCCTATGGACAGATAGCTTAAGCCAAGAAATTCCCAAGGGTTTTCTGCATGAGCTTTTTTGGTTGGTTTTGAGGCTTTGGATTTTTTTTTTTTTTGGTAGGGTTTTTTTTTCATTTCTCTATAATGAAAGAAAGCCTTTTCTGTTTAAAGTGGTTGCTTTTTTTGAAGCATCAGTGCAATTAATTACACAAGCTAATACTTAATATAGGAAATAGAACTGCTCTGTGGAGCAAGGCACACATCATGCTTGCTGGAACATGGAAACTGCCAAGACTTTGAAATTCTGCTTCTCAGGGAATCACACCACTGCAATGTATAATTTCTGCCTAGCTCAGAAAACCAAGAGAAAACAACTTTTGTTTACTGTGTTTCTTGAATAAAACAGTACTTACTGCTGATTAAAACTAACAACTTGTGCTAATTTTACCACTGTCCAAGAACTAATACTTCAGTTATTCCCACAGCTGGGAGAAGCAAAAAGTGACAAAAATCAGCCAAAGTTTTCCAGGTTCCTAGACTGCCAACCATGAGGTCCAAACGTCCAGGGCTTTGATGACTCAGGGTAGCTACAACCAGCACCCTGGGCCACCCCTACAGGAGTTGGGAAGTTCCATCACCCATTTCACAGAGTGGGCTTCTCCTCCCAGATCAGCTACAGATGTTGCTGTGCCTGTCAAGAACCAGTTGCACCACGTTACTTCAGCACACTATGCCTGAGTGCTGAGTAAACATGAAACAGAAATGCTGAGTTATTTGCTGCCTACCTGCTTTGCCAAGTAAATAATATAGCTAATTTCCTCATGATAATGGCTTCCCATTTTGGTGGGAAACCAATCCTCTGCTTCTAGTTTGCATTCTCCAGTTCTTCTCTACGGCTGGTTTTAGCCAAATCTCTTGAAGAGGATGATAATGGGATCACCTGGAAACCAGCATCCATTAATTCAGTGTAACTGGTCAGGGTCCACACCAGACTCAGACACCACCTCCGCCTCTATAATTTACCTGACTGTTAATGCTAATCAATTCCTGGTGTATTAGCTTTCTAGGAATGAGATGGACTTCTCAAACAAAATTAAAGATGGAGTCACAAGTGAGTAAGAGCTTCAGGGTTCACTCACACAAATTAAAATACACAATTGATACTGAAACGTAACTCCAGAGTATGAAATTGCATCTTCAAAAATTGAAAAAATAAATTAATTCTTTCTTGCACTTCAGTCAATATAATTGACCGGAACAATTTCAAGGATTTGACAGACTGCCCACCAAGATACCCTGGAAAACCAAACTACTGTACCTCTACATTACTAGAATAAAACCATTTCCCAATGAACTGGCAAGTTTCATGTACTAAACTGCAAGGAGTATTTTCTTCCAAATTCAGTTACACTTATAAACATCAAAAGGTGACTAGATTTTTGCATCCCTTTTGATTACCAAGGACATAGTAAATAAAACAGATAAAACAAAAGGGAAAGAAAATCATATTTAAAAAATAAAAGTGCATTAATAGACAGTATTTGAAGTACACATTCACTATAGGTGTTCTATAGGTAACTGTTTACCTCAGTCCAGGTCCACATGTATAATGTCACATGCTGCTACTCCCTTGAGTGATTGATTAACCCACAGAGAAAAGCTCTGTGACAAGTCACGAAATGGAGGTCACTGTGCCAGCTAGCAAACGACACATTAAAAAAGGGGAAAAAAGGCAGAAAATGCTCTTTATGCTTTGCACTTCAGTATGAACATGAGGGATTTATTTCACTAATCCATGGCTGGCAGTGTCAGGGCTACTCGGAACTGCAGAGACGGAGAGAAATATCCAATTTTCAAATCCCCTCCAGCTACATGAAGGTAAGAAAGAAGAGCACGTCTGCCTCCACTGAGCTGCTACTGCACCGCTGCCAACACTGTCTCCTGAAAAGGCTGAACTAGGGGAAGGCACAGTCCCTCCTATAACTAGGGGAGTCAATTAAGATGGCCAAGATAGTGCCAAAATATACCTTTTTCGGTGCGCTCATTTGTAGTTTATTTTGCCCGTCCAATTACAACATTACATTCCTGTGAGAGGAACTGCACAAGTGACTGTGCCTATACAAAGATGAGCTTATTCAGACTATTTAAACATGAGGTCACAATTTACCCTTCTGAAGGCAAAGCATTGTCCTTTCTTACAAAGTGTACTAAAAATCAGGCAATATTTGACAGCACATCAAAGTGTGAGACAGAATACACACACATCTAGTTTGGCCTTTCTGTATGTTCTTCTTTTTCCTTAGGCAAGCAAATCTATAAAGCCTCTCATTTAATGTGTTAGATTAATAAATGATGAAGCTACAAACAAGAGAGCCCCAACCTTCCCTGATTTGTGCTCAATTACTTTGCATCTAACAAGAGTAACGGAAAACTAAATTAATTTAATCTCTGTAATTGCCAAACAAAATGACACAACCTTGCATTTTATAACAGATCAAAACAATACACTTACATTTACCAACTTGTTGTAAAAAGTGTAATTTTTACTCTGAATAGCTTTTTTTGAAGCATTAGCTTCCTTTTGTGCAAAAGTAACTACGAAACGTTGCAGTAGAGGCCATGGAGATTGTGCTTTTCCACACAACTAGGCTCAGGATCAGTGCTATTTTTAAGCTAAGCTCTGTGACAGCATTTCCAAAGAAAGTAAAACTATATTTTGGAATGTGCTTGGTGAATATTCCAACTAAAGTAAGTTTGCAACCACAGGTTTTCTAGTTTGCAGGCTCTAACAGTCTGAATGTCTGTCTATGCACTCCACTAGAAGGAAAAGCAGCTGTTATTTATTGAAGGAAGAAACTTCTGGAGGCAGTGCAGCTTGTTAGGAAATCACCCTCAACACCATCAGCAGCAAATTCTTTAGCAACCTCTTCAGCAACTTCTTCCTGTCTGTCCCTCACGCTCCACTCTCCCGGGTGGCCACCTGAGCAGTGCCAGGTGTCACTGGTGTAGGCACCAGTGCTTCTCTGCTCACCTCATCCCCAAACCTGAGCCCCTCTTCCATGGCTCTTAACTCCTACGCTCACTGACCTGCTCAGTAACGCTCCCCCACCACAGCACATCCCTGGGAGAGGGCTTCAGGTCATCTTTCTCTGTGTACCTTTGCCAATTTGAAATCACCTTGCTTGGCGGTGAGGAACATCCCACTACTGGCAGCACCCCAGGGAAGCTTTCTCTGCAGCCCTGCACAGTGGCATGAGCACTTTCACAGTCTCTGGAAATAGCCTGCCTGAGGCAGCTCAACATTTTCCTTTGCCATTTTTTGTGGGCACACCTCAGTGGTGGCTCACAGCTGTGTGGCAACAAGCATATCCAGGGCTTTCTGTCCTTCAGTCACTTCTGAACGACAAGTCCCTAATCCCTTTGGCTTCAGCTGAAAAATTCCCATTGATTGATAATGGATTTTCCACTGATGTAGAATTGGGCACTTCGACTACACCACTACGAATTAACAGAAGAGAGCTCTGTTAATCCTTTATAAGCAAGCTTAATCTTGTGGTTTAGAGAAGGGGCGAAGGCTCTGTTCTCTCCAGTATCAGCCAGAATGTGATTACCATTTCAGAAAATCTTTCTCATTTTCTTCGATTGATCCAATATTTCTTTGGAAGACACAAATCCAGACACTACCACAGAGGCACACTTCTGCCAAGTAAGAAAAGGAAGAGTGGGCTATGAATCCTGATGCTGAAAGCTGGGATCAGCATTCTAGGACTCCCAACTACTCCATAGAAAGTGCTGCCATGTGGAAAGAGCAGTCTGACAAAGCCTTTATAGCGTTCACCTTTCAATTAAAAATAGTAACATCTGAAACCTCACATTAAAATAGATGTAAGATTTGTTGGGGTTCTCTCTCAATGATGTGATTTGAACATTTCCTGTACAGTAGCAATGGTTAGGGCTATTAAATGCAACCAAGTATTAGTACTTCTAAAGACTGTTACAGAACTTGACTAATAACTCTGAAGTGATCAAGTCATCAGAAAAATGAACTGAACTTACATTAAGACACTTTTTCCATTAAAACAGGATTTTGTTAGATCAACTCAGACTTTAAATCAGTGGACACAGAACGGTTCTTTTTTTGCAGAAAAGGAAATCCATCACTATGCATCAATGTCTGGTAAATAGGAACTCACTCTCGCTCCAGTGAGAAAGCACTGCTCACCGACTTGTCCCATTTGCAGCAAACAGTCTGAGCAAGGATATTTAATGGTATCCTTAGCAGTAAAATCATGAAAAGATCAAGCCCAAATATTACAGCTGTAATTCGTACTGCACAGCAAATGACCCTTAATTTGACGTCCTGTCCCGCAGTGCACTAGATGCAAACATTTCATTGATTTAGTAATTCATCATAAGCACCGCTTCTATGCTAGGATGCAAAGAAGTCTTAAATACAGCAGCTTAGTGGTTCCTCTGAAACACTGGAATGCCACCTATCTCCATAAAATGTTTATCTTTGTCAAGCATTGCACTGCCACTGTTTAGCTGGATGACCTTTGGAAGGAGCAGCGGAGGCTGACGCACACCTTCATTAAAGCAGCGCCTCCTTCTTCCCCCGCCTGCGAGAACAATGAGCGCGGGAGGGAAGAGGTGAGCAATCCACGGAGTAATGAAGAGATTTTGTTTCAGAGGGTTATCAATTATTTATGAGTAAATCCCCAGATGAACACATCCGAAGCTGAACAGTTTTTAATACGTTTCATTTCTGTACACGCGGCACAACACAACCAGATGCGAGCTAAACTGGACTGGTCTGATTATTTGAGGTGTCAAACAGTGAGTTCAGTCTGGACATTAGTAAATCGCTATTATGTTTTTCAAAGTACAGTGGTCTCCTAGATTTAAATCTCTTCCACAAAATTCCTCTAACACTCACAGAAACTATTCTTTACAGTATTTCCCATTCATCAAGATCTCAGAAAAAAAAAATCTCATCCTGAAGAATTTCTGTAATTATGCTGATATAGTTGTCTAAATAGTCTAATATTCAAATTCTCATACTGCCCAGCTCTGAATGGAATTTTATTCCACAATGGAATTAAATGGATCTGATCTTCTATTAAAAAAAGGCCAAGTAAAAGTCGGATTCTCCAGAACAGGGTTTATCCTTTTCAAAACAAAGACTTGTTTGTAAAGTGAAATTGTTTTACAACTGTGCTTTTTAAGGAGAAGATCTGAAGACTCTTTCCATGACATGGGAAAGACAAACATTACACATTCTTCACAAGCAAGGACAGTGAAACCAAACAGTTGCTTGTGCAAGGCACACTGTGCACAAAAAGTCATTAATCTGTTTACAAATGTTACCATTGAAAACAGTCATCCTGCAAGTCTCAGAATGAAACCCAGTCCACTGGCACGCAGTGAATGACCAGATCTGCAGAACTGTGCTTTGAGCTCCAGTATCCCATAGCTTCCAACCAACAAGATGCTGCCAAAGTCACCACCACCTGCAATGACGGTGTCCATGGCAGCTGCCATGATGGCCCCGAGGCCCCCTTTAACACCCAGCTCAGGTAGTCTGTGAGCCAGAACCCTGCCTGGGGCACTGCCAGGACATGTCCTGCAGGGCAAGGGGCTGGCCAAGCAGTGACATCCCATGCACAGGTGGCCCCAGAGGAAGGCAGACGGCCATCCTGAGCTTGGGGGGCTCTTGGTGCAGCCTGGACTGAGCGCAGCTGAGGGGGAGCAGACAGCAGCCCCTGCATGTCCCCTGCCTCTCAGAGCCTTGTCTGCAAGCTGCCTTCCAAAGGGACATGTCCGGGGACACATTCATCAAATAACATGTTTCAAACTACACATGGAATGAGCACTTCCTGCCTTTATTGCACAAAACCACAGGAGAAGAGCTTGGTCTCTCACTTTCTTTCTCCCCTTTAGGCCAGCATTCACCTCAGCATCTGCACAGCTCCAGGAGCAAGCTCCATTCCTGGCCTAGCCTGGATAGACTAAACTGCTCCAATATCAAGACAACAAAAAAAGAGCCACTTAGAAATCCATTTTAGATTTGTTTGCATTACTTTAAAGGGTTTGCTATGTATTTGGATGAAAGAAGCCCATTAAGTACATCTATATTTACTTCATTACAGCGTGGCTCTTGAAGTTAGATGAAAAGATTTACCCTGGCCAAGTTTGTTTATTCATCAGCATCAGCTAGATATATTTTCAAAGGCTCATCCTCATCGCATTTACATGAAAGCACACAGATTTTTTTTTTCAACAGTTGTAAGGCATTCTGAGAGCTGGGAAAGGGCAAAAGAAACTTTAGTGAGAATTACAAAATCAAAGAACAGTAGAGGCACAATTCCTCTCATTTCCACTTATATATGGGGTGGAAACCCACTATTTCCCACTTGGAGTCATTCTTCTCACCCTGCAGATGTATCAACAGCTAGAAACTGCAGCTGGATGCTCAGTCCCCATGACTCAAATCCCTATAAAGGCACCTGGCACACCATTTACTCACAAACACCACAGGTGAGGTGTTAGCCCCTCTTCAAGCTCAAGAGTTTAAGCAGATGTAGCCTCCCAAGTTTCTAAAGTTTTTCTCTGCACTTTGACAAGAAAAATTAGATTTTTCCCCCCCACAGGTGGCATTGAAGATGAGCTCTTCATTACTGCTAGCAAAGTATTATGTAGAAGTACAGCCTATCGCTGACCAAAGCCAACTGTACTTGTTATCTTTGACAGGAACCCAAACATAACTTGGTACTTGCATGCCTTTATTATCTAAAATTTATCCTCAAGTTATTTAAATATTTAAATTACATTTATGGGCACTATCTTTCCTCATGAGTTTACTCTTTCCCACGGAAGACTTCCAGAGTGATTAACAATGCTGATCTTTATCCTTCACACTGACTATTCATTCATCCTTTCTAAAACGAATACTGCTTACATACGACCCAAGAGGGCTGTAACAAGGCAGTATTTATCTACCCTAATAATCTACTGCGGCTGCTTTAATTAAAACTGGGTTATATCACATCCATGAAGCAAAGACATACCTCCTGTCACTCGTCACCTCCACCTCACAGCTGGGCATGGTGCACCTTTTCAGGAGCAAGCTTTGGAGGTCCCACCACCTGCAGCTTGCCCAGCCCTGCACAGGTATCTGGGGGCTCAGTGTTGCCAAAAAAACTGCTTCACTACAGAAGAGAAGCAGAGTGAAACAACAGAGGGGGCTGCAGCCTGGGGCCTGGAGTGAGTCACTGAGCACCTGTGGGCTGCCATCCACCCTGGTTCACAAGGAGGGCAGTGCTGCTGGCATGGCACACAGGGGTTTTGGGAAGTGAGGGACCAGGGGGAAGGAGTGACTGATGGAGAACCTGTGGCACAGCACAGCAACTCAAGGCATGAGGGATACCGGGATGGAGACAGGGAAACAGCAACCAAGGGCATCTCAACTACCTGCAGTAAATCTGCAGCAAAATCAGGCTTCAGCTTCCTCATCTGTGCTGCAGCTTACACAGGTCCTCCGTGAGTCCACACGATTGCAGAGTGATTTCAAAATTTAGAGTCTGCTGCTAGCAGTATTGCACAAAGGAGTATGCACTGCTTTGCCCTCTCCATGTTTCACTCCATGCAAGCAGTATCTTATCATATGAACATTTAAAAATGGACCATTTTCCCAAGGAAGAAGTTTGAGCTTCTTCCCTCGCCAGGATTTTCCTGGCACTATTGCACACAGTATAAGGCCTGCAACTGATGGCACCCTTGGGACACCAGGATGGGCAGCAAGCAGCCAGGGCAGGCTGTCTTTAACCTACAGGCTGTGCAACCAGGGCCTCATCCAGCAGCTCGCCCCTGCTGGCTCCATGCAGGGTCTGGGCCAGCAGGTGCCATACATTCAGCAAACCCTCAAGCACGGGAGAAGGCCACTCCTGGTCCCATCTGAGCAACCCAGCGATGAGGGTGAGCGTCAGAGTGTCAGCACTCTGTATTCCTTCCCCCTGCCTGGGCTCCCTACCAGCCACAGCACAAGCACCAGACACCTGCCCCTCTCCAGTGCTGCTCCAGGCCTGAGCTACCCTCGCATCCTATGTCTGAAACCTGCTCCATTCTCAGGACCTGGAAGCAGAGGCATTGCTCTAGGAGCCTGGGTAATGTTATTTGAATGATTTATTGTTTCAATTAAGTGTTACATGTTTTTGAGCCTTCTTGGTCTATTAATCTTTTTCTTGCATTATATTTTGCAGTCATAAATGATATGGGTTTGGAACTACTTTGAAAAAGCCCCTCAGTTCTCTAGCCCCATCCTTACTGGAAGGAAAATAACTGTCCTGTTCCAGCCATTGAACTTTACAGTACTTTACCATGGGCATCAATGAGCTGATAAACAGATTTAACTCCTTTGCGTGTCAATGAAATTCTCGGAGCCCCAGGAAGGAGGGTTCCTTAACTAAATGCCACTGCACATCCAGCAAGAAAAACTCGATTGCTTTTCTTGTGGATTCCTCAGTGCTCCCTAAAATATAAATTAACTCTAAGATCATCAGTTGTTTCTTGCTTAGAACTTGGAATCCAGTTGCCAATTTCTGATCAATATAACTTTAATAGTAGAATAAATTCAGAACTTAAGTTATCTAGTAGTAGTCATTTGCATACAATACATGATCTAAAGGCACATTCACGTTCAAATGCCTGGCAATGAGGCTTATGAGGAGCACCGTGTCTTAAAATGAAATGGATTACCCATTCCTTTTCCTCATTAAATTACATCTCATAAAAGGAAGCAAACAAAAGACAGGTGAGCTTGATGACTGTCACATCCCACAACCTTTACTCATACGTGCAATGTGCTGCCTGCAGACCAGGTTCTCATTTGGAAGTTGCAGATCTCCATTGCTGACCTGAATAATGATTATATGATAATAAAATTCTGTGTTGAAATGCTGGTTAAAGACAAAATTGATCTTGTTCTTCAGGTCTGCAAGGCATTACAGATGCTGTACTATTTTCTTTTTAAACAAGTGCAAAAGACACTCGCCCCTTACAGGAGATGCCCCACAGGCTGCAGAATTCGGCCTTTGTTAAATAAGCTAAGACCTGAATTAATCACTTTTCCAATTAGGGGAGGCACTTTTGCCATAATGAAGCTGTGCACCTGCAAAATTTTTAAAGATGTAAAATAAAACCCCCTGAAATTTGAAATGCCTCATTCTGCATCACCTAAGAGAAACAGATACAATGATAATGTACTTCCATTTACCTACTGGGTATCTTTAGCAGTGTTTGCTTCTGCAAATTCTCTTAACAGATGCTGCTCCAATCATCAATTATCTGCAACACAGACAGACTTTGAGAGGACTAAGGAGGATTTGCTTCTGGTTTCACACAGTGCGCTTGTTTTTTTGAAGTTTAATTTAACAAAATAAGAACTCTTGATGAAAGTTAATCAAGCAGAGCTGCTAGGCTTCCTAGGCTGCTAGGAAGGGGGAAAAGATTTTCTGCCAAAATTTTATCTTTGCTCTTTCTCTGCCTCACTCTTTTTCTGCATTTAGTGTTTAATGGCTCAGTATTATTTCAAAGGCCATTCCTTTTACAAATGTAATCAACTCGCATACTCAGCACCACAGATGATATATTACTCTCCTTAAAACCAAATCTCTGAGGGATAGATTAGAAAGAAAGGTTAAAGAGCTCTATCGTTCAAAGCATTATAGTTTACACACCTATAAATCACTATGTTTATTTATTTAGATAATTGGCCCATTAGCGTGTGTAACATCTCAAGCTACACAACTTTGTGGTGTGACCGAATGCCAGTTTCTCCTTTCCCTCTCCGGAGCACCAAGGGAGCCGAGAGCCCCGCGCAGCACAGCCGGCACACGACGCCGTGGGGACAATCTGCACTTGCAGCTCTCTTCGAGGAGCAGCCCCCGCTCGCCCCAGCCACCCCTTCCTCATAAAGACTTTCCAAGCCCCAGAGCAGATGCCACTGCGAAACAAACCGGAGCCCGTCACCGCGTAATAGGATTTCAAAGGAAACACAGTTACGGGGCTGGCTGGCAGCAGCGGGAGCGGGGAGGCGCGGTAAGCCCGCGCCGCGGAGATCCGCACAGCTGACCCGGCCGGGGCCGTGCCCCGCACCTGTGACCGCCGCGGCCCCGCTCCCCCGCAGCACCGCATGTGCGCCGCGCCTGCCCGCAGCGCGGAGCGGCCAGCCAGGGGCAGCCCCGCGGTCGCGCCGCCCGAGCCCCGCAGCCCTGCGGCGGCCCCGCCACCGGCCCCCGCAGCGACTGCACCAGCACCCCCCGAAACACCGACACGGCAACTTCGCGCACCGCCCCCAACTCACCGGGAGGCGCCGGCCCCGCGGAGCGCTGCGCCCCTGGATGCCGCCTCCCGCGGAGCGCAGCCCGCAGGGGCCGGGCAGCGGCGCGGCCAGGGAGAGGAGGGAGGAGCGGCAGCAAGTTGCGGCGCGTCTCTCGTCTCTCTTCTCTCCTCTCCTCTTCTTTTCTCTCCCCTCCCGCCTCCTCCTCCTCCCCCTCTCTCCCTCCCCCTCCTCCGCCCGGCAGGAGGGTCGGGGGAGGCGGCGGAGGGGCCGGAGCGCGGCCGCGGAGCGCGGCGCGGGCAGGCGCGGGCACTGCGCATGTCCCCGCGCCCGCCGGGAGCCGCGAGCGGAGCGATGGATGCGGCGGCGCCGCGGGCCGGCAGCGAGAGCAGCGAGAGCAGCGAGAGCAGAGCGGCGATAGCGGCGAGAGCAGAGCGGCGATAGCGGCGAGAGCAGAGCAGCGATAGCAGCGACAGCGGCGACAGCAGAGCAGCGAGAGCAGCGCGGCCCCGGCGCGCCCTGCGGGGGCTGCGGGCACGGCTGCCGCCGCAGCGCCTTGCTCCGCTGCCCACCTTGCGGCACTGCCGCGGCCCCGGCGGGGTCTTGGCCGCCCCCGAGCAGCGGGGAGCAGCTGGGGCCGGGCCGGCGCTGCGGCGGATGCTGGGGCCGCCGCCCCGATTGCTGCACAGGGGCTGCACGACTGGAGGATGCTCCGGTAGCCGGCCTGGAAAGAAGGAAAAAAGGAGGAATCCAAGCATCTTGGTTTTTGTTTTTTGGTTTTTGTTTTTTTTTCCCCAGTCGTTAAGTGAGCATGACTAACGAAGACAGGTATTTCATCAGAAGGGACCTCGGCATAGTTATTGGTGGCTTTTTAATGTTGCACCAAGGTCTTTAAGTGAGAGAAATAATTATATTTTTACACGATGTAGGGAAGTGTGAGGACTGCAAGTGAAAAGCACTGTAAGAGCAAAGGCAGGAAAGGCTGCAAAAGCAGAATACCTAACTGAGATCTCTGGGGATTTTTTAGGGAAATTGCACAATTACTACAAGTTTCCACCCATATGTAAGGACTGACTTAACACCCAGTGAGCTCTTACTTCCTGAGAACAAGTTCAAACTCTATATACCATTCTGCGGCAGCACTGCTGTCAGATGCATGGCTGGTTCAAGGTTTGAGCCTGGATCTGCATTTGGTGGTTTCCATGCAAGGATTTACCTATGCAAGAAAGTGCTGGTTTATTGCTTGGTTGGTTGCTTGGTTGTTTTCATTTTTGTAATCCAAATACAGCAGTACCACCAGCATTTTCATTTTCACCTAATCTTTGGCAAGATTATAGCTCAGTTTATTATCTCCATGCACATCCATCCAGTGAATCCTCTGAGCTGATCCTTTCTTCATACCACCTTTCATTATTGCCAGCTGTTGAGTCCCTCTGTTGATTTGTTACCCTTTTAAATTTTTTTTTTTTGAGCCTTCTTTGAGCTTTGGGTGACATAGTCCATGTTTAGCAGAGTCCAGCCCATCTCAGTTTGTCCACACGGCCCCTGCAACAAAATACATATTGTTTTAGCATATAACCTGCCAGTTCTTATAATATCCAGCTGATGGTTGCCATTCTACCAGTCTGGTGTTGCTTTTCTTCTCTATTCCTAACATGCCACTATACTGGCACACTGTAGCTGCCTTAATGATATTTTTCTCAGACTTTATTCTCTGGTTTCCTTTACTCATCGTTCTTGTGGAAAGTTCCCATCAAATCATTCCATTACAAACAAGAAGACTTTGTGAAACCCCTAACATCTGTATCCACATCACACATGGTGACTCTGCAATGAACCCAACTACCCAAGAGACTTTAACTCTTTCACCTCCAGCTGTGCTGGTTTCTGGTTACTGGAGTCAGTGAAGATTTGCACATGTGGACTCTTGAATCAGCACTTTTTTTCCACCTCTACAGTCCCTCATTCTAGACCAGTGGCTCCCCTGCTCTGCTCAAGCCTTGTAGATGTCCTACGAAGAGTGGTAGGCCATCATAGCCATTTGGTGCCTCTGTAGTGTTTTCAGTTTAAAGTATGAAATCAAATTGTGATTTGTAGAAAATTTTGAAGGCTAACAGTAGTGTGCAGGTCCAAAAAGACTGGAAACAAATGTTCTAACAGCTACTCCGCTTCAGCTGTATCTTTTGGCACAATTCGATGTCATCAGCAAAATACAGTTTTCGTTGAGTCTTCACAAGGGACATACAAAGCATGCCAGTACACGGAAACCCAGAGGAATTTTCCATCTCTTTAACCCTACTGCAGACATTCCCAGTTCCTCCAGAGAGTTAGTTTATTTGGATTTAATTAGCTGAAAAAAACCTTTCAAAAATCATAAGCTAAACCAAGTCCATGTATTTGTTTTTGAACAGTCACTATGTATGGTATAAAAGGGTATTACCACAGCAATTTGGACTCTAACCTTAACCTGTTTTAACTCCTGTTAAAATGGAAACAAAGCCAAAGATGGCTCCGAAGGAGAGGGATGGCTTTTGTTTGCCTCTTCGTTTTTTCTCTCCTACCTCTCATTTCCCCTTTGCCCTCTAGCTCTCAATACTTTTTGGTTTAATTTATCTGCCTCTGTATTTAGGAAGAAGACAATTACTGGATGCTTCTCTTTTAAATCTGGGGAAGTGGGGTTTGTGTATTACCTAACCGTTATTTGTAGCCCTAGTGAGCAGACAGGCTGGTCAGGAAGGTCAGAGAGGTCAGAAAGGGGAGATGCAGAGAATGAGGGACAGGAACCTATGATCTCTTGACAAAAGGGAAGGATCAGCCATGGAGTCAAAACAGAGGAGTGGGAGGAGGGTGTGAAGGTAATGGGTAGCAGGCAGAGATGGAGGGATAGGAGCTGCATAGGCAAAAGGCAGAGACAAAGTTCTTCAAAAAGCCTGGCAAAACCCAAGCGCTCTTAGACATGATTAATTCTGCACTCCACAAGAGTGAAACTATTCCCTCCTGTCATTTCTGTGACAGGCGCTCCCAAAGGCCCCCACTGCTGCTAGAGCTCCATTATCCGAGACATTGCGCTGGCACACCAGTGACGCGCTCTGCCACAAGGGCCTCACAGTTTAGCATGACCCAAAATGCAACAAAGGAATGTAAAAAATGTTATAAGGGACTGGGAGAGGAAGGACAACTGAAACCTTGGAAGCCTACATTGCAGTTTATGTTATGCCGTGTCACAGTTATAGTCACAAGTAAATAATATAAAAGTAATGTACACACATAGTAGCACCCCACCCTCCATCTCAGGCATTTCCATTGCTTTTTTTTCCCCCCAAGAATGAGGAAATCCCAAGCACCCGATTAAACCTCTTGTCCAAGGGCCTGTTGTTGGCAGCAGTTAGGGCAGCAGGCTAACACGGCACAGCTGAAGCACAGTTCGAGCTGCTGGAGGTCACAGACTTCGACCTGTAACATTCTGTGTGAGCAGCAGCAAGGAGAAGCTGGACACGTACGAGCTTTGCTCTGACCCAGCCTAGAATAGCCCATCTCTGTCCCCTGTTCTGCCCTACATTGTACTGTCACAACTCTTTCTAACTGAGCTGGGTACAGAAGTTACTTTTCATCTGGACCAGTTCCCAGCCTAGCTCCCAGGGAAGGCATACAAATATCCTGCCAGCCAGCGTGGGAAGAGTGTCAGGGGCAGGCAGGGGGGCAGCCGGGCTTGTACAAGCTGCTGGAGACATTCTGCTCCGGAGGCACAGGACTGACCTCAGCTGCGCCTGTGCGAAGCAGGTTTTACTAAACTGCATTTTCAGATTACTGAAATGGATTTTGGTATTCAAGTTTGACACTTTAGGTTTCAGTTTCCTAGGATGGTAATCACTAAGCCAGCAATTCACCTCCACAAGAATGAGGACGCCCTGTTCCCAGCCACACAATCCCATCATGTCTCTTTTGTCAGCCCAGCTACCTGTGAATGAATGAAGCCCTTCAGTCACCAATGTTGGTCACTAACCAAGCAAAAACGTGACCCTGAAAAAAACAGCTGCCTGGTTTTCTGCTGTGTCATTGAGCTGTATCAGCTCAGTTGACAGGCAAGTCAAATAAGCTCCAGAGCCACCATAAGTGAGGAGGCAGGGCCTTTGGCTGGGAAGAAGTTTGGGTTAGAGACGGAAAGGAGAAGGAACAAGACTTCCCCCTTATGGCAAGATCAAGCCACTGGATACACTTAGGTGCTCACAGATACAGCTTTAGAGGTCAATTTACACGTGTTAAACCAGGGATATACAAACTCTTCAGGAGCCAGCAGTGCTGCAGTTGCTGCAATCCCTAAATTCACTCCTATTTTATGTAACAGCATGGTCCTAGTTCCACATCTCTTATTCATGTAGAAATACTCATTAAAGAAGTTTTAGTAAATAATTGGAGAAAAATCAGTTCTCAGCCTGCAGGCTTCTGCGCTTTGAGGAAACAAGTATCTTTTGAAGATACATTGAGGTACATCCCCTAATTATCATTTGCATATAGCATAAGCAAAACTCATTATAAAAAGTATGCAACTTTAAACCACACAAGTGTAAACTTCGCATGAGTTCCTGATGCAGAGCAGTACCATGGGTTTAAATGAGCCTTTCCAGTGTCCCTCACCCATGCCAGCTCCTGTGATGAAGTGTGCTCTACCTGCCTTAAGACAGGGAAGATGCTCATCCTTGCTAAGCTCCCTCTTGCTGCACACTGGAAATAAAATTTGAATAGATTGATGTGTTTCTTTCTTCATGCCAGCCTTGCATCGCTCTTAACTGCTCATCCCTCTAGCATGGACTTTGACCTCACTGAACAGAGCATATTACGACATGGCCTGGAGCTACCCACAAAGATAGCACTTACTCCTCTATACATACATTGTTGGCCTGGTTTTCAAGAGGTCTGAGCAGTCCTACTTCTTCAAGGAGCAAAAGGGCCTGAGGATACCATCACCTCTGGAAATCAAGCCATTAGGGATAGGAAGGGGATGTGAAAGAAGTTGTGGGGGCTTGTAGGAAAGTATTGCTTCCATTCAAGGAGCACATCAGTAAAAAGCTGCCACCATCAAGGCGACAGAGTAAATAATCTAACAGAACTTTCTTACGGGCCAAAAAATCCTGTGAAAGCCTGGATGGCTGCACACCGCGTCTCTGAAACCAATGACAAATCACATTATGGCTGAGGCATGTAAAATAGTTCTGTCACAGCAATAGCTCCTGGCGTGGCTGATTTGTCTGAGTGAGACGGTCGTTGTTAGTGCTGCTGCCTGGTTAATGCTGAGGCCTTGAGGGCAATAAACTATCTTCTGACTGAAGCGTTGGGCCTAGGCTTTCTCCAAAGGAGAGAAATGTGTCAAGCAAAGTCATTCCTTGGGATGCCACCATGGGGACAGCTCACTTCTATACTTCTTGCCAAGAAGGAAGGAGAGAAGACCAAAGTAGTTGCTGTATCTGCTGAGCAGCACCTGGACCCACGGCCAGCCTCAGCAAATAAGTGATCCTCCCGCTGTGGGGCCCAGCTGTGGCTTCCGACTCACCTTGGCAGCCTTGGAGTGCCTTGACTTGGCTGCCATGGCCCCTCGGCAGCACAGCTACAGGGCAGCAGAGCAAGGTCTGCGGTACATCTGCCCTGCACTTTGCCACAAGCTGCTTTCCACCCAGGAATCCCATTGCCATGAGACATTAGATGTTTTAGGCTCATTAATTCTGGTGACACAATCCAGAAATGTATTTTTAGAGGGAGTGAGCAGGTGTCCATGGCAGCGTTTTAGCTGACACTGCTGCAGAATTGCATTCAGGAGTACTTTGTTGTTCTTTGTATCTTGATTTGTTACTGGAAAATATGATTATTCGTAACATTTTACCTGTTCTTAGCTTCAGGAATGTCCTGGATGGGACAAAGGGGAACACTTGCACCCTTGAATGGACTTTCTTCCATCAGACTTCCACTAGGAAACTGGAGAAGTGGTATTAATGGTTCATCTGTAGTATTGATTGTAGGTGACGGTTGGGAAAGAGAACAAACATAAGAAATTAAAACTAATGACTGTAACAGATTGAGAAAATACTTTGGTTCAGAAAATTACATCAAAATCATGGTTTTTTTCCACAACTATTAGAAATCTGCATATAAATTATTCAGTCAGAAAATTGGTTGCTAATATTAAAAATAATAACAATCTACATTCACAGTTACAAACTATTTTCATTAATGTATTTTTTTTGCGTAACTACCTTAAATAAAATCTTTAAGGTTGCTGTAATATAATCTCCCATCACTATTTTTAAACAGCCAGACAAGAATATGTAGGATCATAGAGCTTATTTTCTAGCAGAAAAAATACAGTAAGTGATTTTAGCCAAACCCATCTGAATGTAATTACTCGGATAGCAAACTGGCTTCTAATGGCAGTCACAAACATCGTGCTTGAATTTACAAATTATTTATCTAAGTTTATCTGAGCTCCCACTATTTGTATTTGTACCTATAAATTTTAGTTTGCAGCAACAAGTTCAGGACATTCTGCTGGCTTTGAGAAATTAAGGACTGATTTCCTGTTGCTAAATATGAACAGAGATGCTGCTGCATCATATGTATAGAGGCTGAAGTGATCTTTAAAAACATACCACAAACCCTGTCAAGAAATTCATTACCACAGAGGAGCCCATTACAAATATGCAGGCTGACCACAGGGCTGACCACAGGGCAGGTATTTGGAAGCAAATCAAAACTGAGTAAAAAA
The DNA here is from genome assembly GCA_036785705.1 of Acanthornis magna. NCBI lineage: Eukaryota > Metazoa > Chordata > Aves > Passeriformes > Acanthizidae > Acanthornis > Acanthornis magna. Next base: position 25,698,423 of record JAWUZG010000063.1, read on the forward strand.
AAAAGATTTTTCAAATTCACTAATAGTCATTTCAATTAATTGTCCACCTGCTAAATGTAATGAACCGGAACATATTGTGATCATTAATGGTCTAAAGTAGCTTTTTGTCAAAAGAAAACAAACAACAAAAAAAAAACCAAACCCAAAACTAAAACCAAAACAAAGCAATACTGAAAGGCAAATCAATGCCATTGCCACTCTCTCACATACTGAGGTAAAAGGTTGATTCTTGCAAAGACTAGAAAAAATTCTTTTCCTTTAGGCTAAGAATGATCAATTACTACTCACAAAGACACCAGAAAAATATGGAGAGCAGGAAGGAGGAGTGCTGAGGTCTTTGTCCAGAGCAAGAGCTGTGGTGGTGCATGAAGAGAATTACATTTCTCAAGGTGAAAATTGGCCTGCTCTGACATCAGAAATTAGTGGACAAGGTACTGCAACCCATTCCCACCCCAAACAGGAAAGGACAGGGTCTGTCTAAGTGGTTCATGGACTGGGCAAGTAAGGGCTCAGCTCATGGCAGGGGGTGGAAGGGTTCTGGGCAAATGCTCAGTTTGAATGACAAAGGCTTCACCAGTGTGACTTCTTTTCACAGCTGACTGCATTTAAGAAGAGGTCTGAAGGATTACAGCCTGAAGTGGTTGACCTTTCCCACCTCCCTTGCCAGGAAGCTGGAGGTCAAATTAAAGGTTGGGAGTCCCATGGCACGCTAAACTCTGCCTCCCCTCTGTGTGGGGTGGGTCTCGTGGCTGTCTGCCTGGGAAGAAGCACCATCCCAGGGGCTGCAGGTGGGGGAATGGCCACGGAGCATCAGCGCCTCGGGAAGCAGAGGCAGCCCAGGGAAGCTGGGCTGAGCCTGTCCTGGTGCACAACTGTGATACCATGGAGTCCAGCTCCATACAGTCTTTTTACCTTTATATTCTATAATTGGTTTTCTTTCAGGCTGCTCGAATGGCTTTGAATTGTCAGGCAATCAGAAGTGAAGCCTGGAAGACCTGGAAAAAAAATTAATAAATTTTGAACCTCAAGAATTATTTTTGTGGGTATGTATATCTCCCGTCTCTGTTGATGTCTTACAAATAAGAAAAAAAGATTTTTAAAAATAACCTTGAAGTTAATTTTTAATACAGGAATCATAATTAATTAAAACTGCAGAAATTAATTTTGAGCTAAATGCATAGCTCAGGTGCCCCAAGACAGGGATGTATTTAAAATGACAAGCAAACAAAATCCATTACATAGGCAGAAATTACAGAATAAAATTTAAACAAGTCATTATTTGAAATGCAAAAATGTAATAGATATGTTTTAAAATAAGTTGGATTAATTATTTTTCCACTTTATTTTCCCACCTTTTAAAATCTTTTGGAAGGACATATGCCTCAGGCAAACTCAGGAACTATTTCCTTTTTGATAAAAGGGTCTTTCTGTTTCAAAGACTATCTGTTCAGTAATACCGCTAAAGCTATTTCGCATTCAGGGAGAGTAAAGCTTTTGATTTAGTACAATGTTAATGTTAGGAAAGACATTTAATCCTCAATTTTCTGAAGTGTCTTTAAACTACTGTCAGATATTACCCTATATCAGTATGCAACATTCACTCTCAAAAATGTCTGCTACCTTTTTTTTTGTTTTTTTCAAACTTTTTGTAACAAATACAAATTTAAAAAAATAAGCCAAGTTATTTTCTTGGTTAATATTAACTCACTTCCACGGGACCTATTAGAGGGGGATCAGTTGTCCTGTGTTGTCTGAAAGAATCCTGGAATGCAGCCCCTTTTTTTTTTCAGGTCTTCAGACACTCTTTTCTTCCAGGTCTTACGGGCTGCATAGCCTGCTCCTGCCTTTGCCACTGCTCCATGGGGTACCCTCTGGCATCCTTTTTGGGGGGTGTTGTGTGGGTGTTTCAACAACAGTAAAATCTGATCTCACTGTCTCTAACCTAAAAGATAAGGTGAGAGAAGAAAAACTCAGAGAAACTCCTATAACCCTGTATCCTAGCTGGCATATACCATGGTGGTTCCCCTCTGTCATACCTGCCTAACACCTCTCCTATGCCAGCAGAAGAATTCCCATGCAGTGTTAGTCTGGACAGGGCCTGGAAACAATGGAAGAGGGGCAGAGGGAGAGAAAACCTTCTCTCTTCTGCATAGTCAGTGGTCCTAACCACAGCAATGGAGACACAGCGACAGCGGCTTTCCTTCCAGTTGCAGCAAGCCACAGCAGTGCTGAAACACTCTGCTCCCTTATTCAGTGCTCTGCTGGTGCCACCACTTTTTGACTTATCGTAGCATTTATATCAATGAGCCACAATCATTGTTTTTTAAAATGTGACTATCCTCAATTCCTCAAATTGGTGACCAGACCTTAGGAGCTGATGAAGAAACATTGTGCAATTCCCTGTGTATCTGTCAAACTACCATGTAACAGCTGAATTGCTCATTTGTGTCCTTTTTTTCTTCAACAGATCCTTTTCCTGCCCTTCCCCACTGGCTGCACTCTATAACCATACCACAGAGACGTTAATGTAATTACTGGGCAAGACAAATCAATGTGGGCTTTGAACTGCGTGGGTGTTATGTTCATGCCCTCTTTTCTGGGGCAGCCCTTGTACAGCTGGTGCAGGGAAGCAGAAACCTGCTCTCTAATCACCAGGTCCTCAAAGGACTAAAGCAATGCAGGAGATCATTTTACCAATATAGTGGCAGTGATACAGCAGTTACAATGTCTGTCCAAGATTCTGCTGTAAAATAACATACTTCAGGAGCTCCCAATGCAGCTACAGAAAATGTTGTTCCACTTTTCACTGAGGCTGGTATGAAATCAGAAGGAAATCCTTTAAGACCTTAAGATAATAATCTGGTTGGGTTTAATTTATGAGAAGTCTTTCTTGTGTTTAAGAGAGCGATTAAGGATTTGCATTGTATAAGCTCACACGTCTCTGTCTGCTGGCATCAGAGTCAGGTATTGCTTTGGCTGTGTTTTGGAGGGAGAAGTTCGTGTCTCCAGGCCCTGCACCACCTTGTTTGACAGCATCCTTGTACCACGGGCACAGCTTGAGGGGCAAACAGTGGTGGAAGGTGCCAAACATGTCTGTCCTGTGCTTTTACCTTCCTCTGGGCTAATAAATGTTCCAACACTGCCTTCCTGAGAAGCTGCCTTAGCAGGGAGCAAGGGCTATGGAGAAAGCTGGTGTATGTTCGCCTCAAGAATTAGTATATTCAACTGAGACAGACTGTGCTGTGCAACATTCAGCTGGTGTAATTCTATATACTCATAAGCCTGGTTTTAGCAGAGCTGCTATTTTGCATGAAGAAAGAAAAAAAGAAAGGGAATATTCCAGTAACTTTTGTACAAAAAGAAGAGCAGCAGAAGGTCATAAAAAATTCTAACATATCTGGAGGTGCAGAGATTGCTCTTTGAGACAAATTCCTGGTGGGTGTTTCCATGTCAGTTCATTCCCTGTGTGTACTTGTTATGAAAACTATCCTTGTTTTTCCCAACATTGAGAATTCAAATTCCATTTTGTGACTAAGTTTTGTATTTTTTGCCATTTCAGAGGATGCTATATTCCTGTAAGACATTACAGTTTTATGGTGCTGAAATGCCAGAAGGATTTGTAGTGACTTTCACCAAACCACCTGAAAAGTAGGTCAGTAGCTACACAGTTTCAAGAGAACTGCAATGCTACAGCAGAAGCTGAGTTAATCCTGATGTATATGATGAATATACCTCCTAACCTCGCTGCAGGGGACAGTGTGGACATAAATATATCTTCATTAATCTTTTCTCAACTGGTTATTTCCAAAGGGGAGGGCCTCATGACATTTTCTTTTTCATTAAATACCATGGGGCAAAATCTGTTGAGCTTGTTTGTTCAAACAAAGAAGTCTAAATCCAGATTTAGCCTATAAACTCTCATGAGGGGAAAATAAAATTTCATGGTACAGAAGAATATGTAATAAAACGTCGTTTAAATTAATTTATATCTGGAATTCCCCTTCCCAAAGTAAATCTGCAATTAGCTGTACTCAGATAAAGGACAAACCTCTCATGGTGATGGTTCAGCTAAATGTGTAGATTTAGGTCTAAGCAGCTACACAAAGTCACCGTTAAAACCCTGCAGGAAAGCCCTGGTGTATTCTGACTTAGTGAGTTTCCCTAGAGCAGTTCTTTCCTGCTGTATTTCATTTCAGCCTTGGTTTGTTGCTTTTAAATAGCTATTTTTAAAATTCTGAAGTCTCTTTATAGCTGGCAGACAGAAAGTGTAGGCTGCAGGCAGAGAAATGGGTAGGGAAAAGGAGCAAAGGAGGGAGAGCAGATCTGAAGTATGTCAGAATGAGTGCAAACATTACATTACATAATGTAACATGTAAACTCTTTTAAAACAATGTTAAAGCCTTTTTAGACTGAATTGACACCAGGGAACACAGCAGGGACAAGCACCTAAGCTCACATATATTGCATGGAATCACACCCAGAACAGCTCCCATTGAGCTCTAAACCCTTGGTCTAAGGGAAAGAAAAAAGAAAAAATATGTGCCGGTAACTTGAAATAAAAATAGAAATATCCAAGTAACTATAGGTTGCCTCAGATGGGGACTGATGGGGAGATGAGGGTTTATACAAAGGATCTCGGTGGCCTCTTTGGTGGTGGGTAAACACGAGCTCCTGGTGGGACATGTAGCTTCAGCAGGCTCCAAGAAGCAGGAGCTGACAGGAGGAAACACAGCAGTAACCACCCAACTGCACAAATAACAGCCAGGCTTCAAAGGCTGTGTCAGAAAGGCGATGGGAAAATGGCACCCAGTGCCATTGCTGGTGCTGCAGGGACGATCAGCAGAGCGGGCTGTGCTGAGGGCTGTGACACTCTGATGGCCTTGAAAGGTTCTGTCCTGATGAAGAGGGGACTGCCCTGGTGAGAAGCAGCTTCTGTGCAGATCAGATGACACTGCTGAGAGGTGGAGACATGAGTGAGAGGACCACAGCTGTCCTTCAGGGCTTTTCTTTGGGTGAGAGAGCTAGAAATATCTATAAAAAAATCTAATTAGCTTGTAAATGAGGAGAAGCTGAAGTGATCTGTCACAGGCTATAAATAACACAGTTCAGAAAACAAAGTTCTAACAAAGGCTTTATGGGTGGAAGCTGGAGCTGGGTAAGTTCGAGCTAAAAATATAATGTAGATCTTGACCAGTGAAACAGCTTTTGACAGGATGTGGTTAGCTTCTCTCTCACATTAAATCTTTAAATCGGGATTAGATTTCCTTCCTTAAAATTCTCACATGCAGTCAGCAGAGAGGTGTTCAGCACTGTGTTTCCAGGGTAAAGGGTAAAATCTTAGAGAGTTATGGTGAAGCCTGCAATGATGCAACCTGGATTTAAAATCTGTGACTTCAGAATAACCACCCTTGAGCAATATGTGATTAGAGGGGTTGAAAATGTGTATTAATTAACACTGAGAAGCTAATCAAAGTGGGTTGGTAAATCAGGCAACCATAAAGGACAAACTATAATAACAAGTTAAGTTTAAGCACTAGAAAATATGTGGGAAAGAAAAGTGTTTCCAGAGAGTAATATTTCTCCTTCAAAACAGCCCTATGCAAGATAATTAATTTATTGTAGGCTTTTTGTGGCTAATGCATACTTAAATGTTCCTCATTCGTGCATAGGTACATGAATTGTAAAAAGTCCATGGAGTGTAGGCCTGCGTGGGGTTACAGAATTGCCATCAGTCTGTGTATTTTCAGCACAGTCTCCCACTGAAAGCAGAGATGAGACTTGGGTCCTTCTCCTTCACAGCAAGATTTTTTGTTTGAGTGGAGGATGTTGGTTTCTGTGAGACACAGCTGAATGGCTCCAGCTTTGCCCAGATGAGAAAGGCTGCAGATGAATTTGCTATAGGAAAGTAAACCTTAGAAGCATGTAGATGCTTGTGAAATCCTCTTGGGATTTCATCCCTAGTGTCTTAGTACATCTGGTTAATTGTCAAGTGCCAAGTTTACATTCATCAATTAAATGAGAATGATTACAAGCTGTCTCACCCATTGTCACAGAGGCAAAGGTTCCTTTCAACTCTAATAAATTAAATTAAATTCACTCAAACCCTGCAACCCTAGACAGATTGTCTTTATGTTGATAGGCATTAGTTTGATTGACACCTGTCTGGTTGACTGGGAATGATTACCAGGATGAATAGCATCAGACAATGGGGTTTTGTGTGTTATGGGAGGGATTTTACATAAATAGCCACAACATCAGCTGGTGGATGCAGCACCTGGGAGAAGCATCCAACCAGTTATGTAGTATTACTGACTTTAGGTTAGAACATAAGAGTCATAGGAAGCCCTGAACGTGAAGCTAAATATGTGTAAATATTATCTTTGTTGCTCTTTCATCCATCTAATTCATGGTATCAAGCAGGAAACCCTGTGTATTTGCGGAGATCAGCAATTCAGTGAGAAAATGTATTTCACTTACAAGATTTTCTCCACAGTTCTTCCTGGGAATTCTTCCACAGGGGGGTAACCATCAACACCTAGAGTTTAACTCTTGTCAGGAAGGGGATCTAACTGATCTTTACCTTGTCTGTGTGTTTTAAAAAGTCTTTTACACTGTAACAGCTGCCTGCTCACCAGAGCCTCCTGTTTTTTAATAGTTTCATCAGATCACTGTCTGCAAGTGTAAGCCCCTACACAAAGTCACTGGTAAATCACCTTTGCTAAACCTCATCTACCCTGCCTGTGCTCTCAGGAGCCGCTGCAGCCTTGCATTCGGTATAGGGAAGCTGTACTGCCACACCAAACACCACGTGATTGTGCTCTGGCAGCAGGTGGTTGCACAGAATAATAAAATGGTTTGGGTGGGAAGGGATTTAAGATCATCTGGTTCCAACCCCCCTGATGTGGACAGGGACACCTTTCACTAGACCAGGTTGCTCAGAGCTTCATCCAGCCAGGTCTTGAACACTTCCAGGGATGGGACATCCACAATACCGTTAGGAAACCTGGGCAGTGAGTAGTTGTCTGGGAGCAGTTCAGCATCAGTGTTGCCAGTTTGGCTACCCAGCTAGTACAAGTCAAGATGGTTCTACTTCATCCACCAAGCATTCTTTCTCCTGAGGTTCTGGCATGTTGGACTTTTGAGAGGAATGGGAAAAGCCTGAAAGAAGATGTGCATATTTTTAAAATTTACTCCACTATTTTAAAGGCGTCCTTTGCTAACATGCTGTGTTAGTTGAATTACACAGCTGCGTAATTCAAAATGTATTTAAGCTGGCTGCAATTTTGCAAACATTTAAAATTGAGGATAAATAGCAAAGGAACTGAATGTCTCTAGTTATAAGCATATCATATCCTAACTGCGTAAGGAAGGCCTGATGTTATGATTTGCTCTTATAAATTTAGGTACAAAAGAATTCAAAGTGATAATAATCCAAAAGCAGATCACTGAGGAGGAATATACCAATAATTTCATCATGTAAATATAAGTGATTGACAGCTAAATGCATTTAACATTGTGTTTTCTGGGCTGGTCCTTGTAGGTTACCTCACCCTGAGAAACATTCAGTCAAATTTAATTGCAGCACTGTTTTCTGGCCTCTGTTTCTAGAATCCCTACCCGAGCAGTGTCACTTCTTTCTTGCTTCCTTTCAATGCTTTTGGTGTGGTTCTCACAGCAGAAGCATGGGTGGATGTAACCATCAGCAAACACCTCCAGGGAGGGGACAGAAGCAGCCTGTGCAGGCAGTTTCACCAGCCTTGGTGGCAGACGGGGGTGGGTGTGGATAATGGTGCTTGTGGTTTTTCTCACTCTGAAGATAAGGGCTCTTTTTTATCAATTTCTGTTTCTCCTCTCAGTCATGCAAGCACAGCAGATTTCAGTGGTCTGTTGCTGACTTGTCCATGTGCTGTAGACTGTCATATCAAGCAATCAGAACGATTTGTACAGCAAAGCAGTTGGTGCTGGAGATCCTGTGCCCATACCATGTGAAGAAGCTGTATTTTTACATAGTTTATTATATGATATGATTATGTACTGACAGCAGAAGATTACGTCTTAGGTCCAGGGAGATGTTTGGAAGACACTACCTTCAAATTTTCATTTTGGGGGTGAAAGATGAAAAATCCAACAAAGACACAAGTGGCTTGGGTCCAACCTACATGTCACTGAGAAGAAACTGTGCTCTAGTGGCTGGTAAGATATGTCTATTCTGACAAGGGTGGGGGGTTTTGGCATCTCTGTGCTAGGAATTCTTTTTTGTGGGTAGCAAAGTACACAGAGAACTAGTGCCGTTTTCACCTTTGCAGACTAAGCCATGGATAGAAATTATGAAATATGTGCTTTTCTTATTATATTAGCACAGGCATAGCTCTCCCACAGATGAAATTGTATAACAAGACAGTAATTAAGTTTTTGCATATTAAGTTCATGACTGCAAGGATGGAAGAATACCTCCTGACAGTGCCACCACCTAGACGCAAAGAGATGATCAAAATATTTTTCTAATTTTCAGTAACTAGCACACTCCACACATTGTTATTCAATACTACATTCCAGCTGTCATTCATAAATTACTTCAGCTGTATTCCCTCCTTTAATGATAAAAGCACACTCGTTTAAAAAAGCAGTGTATTCCATTTTGAATCAATTAATTTTATGTGTACATCTTGACCGGCAATAAAATATATGTGGAATAATTGTCTGCTGTAACACCCAAAGTAATTACAACGAGATGAGGACAGTTTTGACAATGTACTTTATCCTCAGGACTTATTTTCCTGTCACACACTCAGAAGGCAATTTGATGACCGTGTAAACAATTAATCACCTGGGAATGGACAAGGAAAACTTTTTCAACAGCCCAGAGGTTTCATTTCCTTAGCACACCCATCAGTGCATAACAACAGCAGGTAAGTACCAGTGCCATAGATATCACATGGGAGATGTTGGTTGGGAGAGGAGCAGAAGAATATGGCTCCCCTTTTCCTCAAAAAAACTATAGGTTGCTCTGCTTGGCCATCTGAATCGAGGACAAAAGTGGTGAGTTACATCATGCAACACAGTTTTCTACCAGACATCCATGAAGACAAGTTTTTAATCCATCAGGCCATTGTTATTTGATGACATGACTGTCTGAACTAGCTGATGTGCAGCATCCACCTTGGTACAAAGATGCATGTGCACTTGACTTGGCTTCACCAACAAAGTGGCATTCCCCTCCTTTTGTCCTCCTGCCAGCCCCTGTCTCATGCAATGTGGTAGCAATCTCCTCCTCCATGTCCTCACCTGGCCCTGAATGCTGCATATGTTCACAAAAAGATGAGGAAAGCAGTGGTCTTTTTTGTCTGTTACACACAGTGGCTGCTCCATAAAAAGACTTCTCTCAAGACTATGCCGAGTGAGAAAGACGGAGTGAACTATTCCAGCTGAAATCTAAATGCAGAGCAGGTCTCTACCCATGGAACCTTGAAGGTTCACACTTGCAGGATCAACATACTGTGCTTGTATCTGCACAGATGCCAGGGAGACAGAGAATGCACTAAAGTTTAATGCATACGAGTCAGGACACGGATGTGCCGTGGGTGGAGGTGGTGCTGCCTGTCCTGTGGCACACCTGCAGCATGGTGTTGTGGTGGGGGGAATTTCAACATGCAATAAATCTGCTGGAGAGGTAAAGCAGTACATAGGAACCCGATCCTCTGCAGAACTTTGACAAGTGTGGAGGGATCCTCCCACTGCAATAAGGGAAGTCTCTAGTATTGCAGCCAGAGCACAGAAACTTTGGTCCTAGATTGTCTAAATTTAATCAAAACTTGTCCTGGATTTGGGGTAGAAAATCCCAGTTCTCTCCCTCGAGTTTCTCCCTTTCTGGCCACTGTCAGAGAAGCACTCCAGGGAGTAAAATAGGGAACAGAATCCTGAAGAGCCTGGGATAAACAGAGCAATAATGACAGAAAAAAAGACTTGGAGAGCACTGTGTACAAATTCACCTTTACCGTTGAAGGTCAAGACTGGAAACTATTGAGTAGTGAGAGGAAAAGGACTAGTGAGATTTTTTTGTTTAGAAAAATGCATTTCAGCAGAGATAAGCAGAAAGGCAGTATGTACCATGGGAATGAAACTAGCAAAGGTAACTGGTAATTTTACAAAGACAGAAATTCACGAAATTGTACTGGTGTTGTTTTGGTTTTTGTGCTTTGGTTCGTTTTTTGGTTTTGTTTTTTTTTAATTAGATGTCCAGATAAAATACCTGCATCTAAGGACTGATCCTCTGAATTCCTGAGTTCTCAGCTCAGCTGACAGACTACAGACCTCCACTTTTAAAAGTTCTGACTAATTGTACTGTGGATAGTTTAAAACAAAAAGCCATGCAGAAATCTGCTGAAGCAGAATTTATAACAGAGGTTTTTGCTGCTACAGCAGCAGTTAGCAGGAATTGAGTGAGCTTAACCCAGTCTGGCAGTGTTTCTGTGAACAGTGACTGCAATGCAGACATACTCAGAACAGGAAAAGAGGAGTGGCTGCAAACGGTGAAGGAGTCTATCCCACATGCCAGAGATTTACTATTATGCTAGGCAATTGCTTAAAAAAAATATTTTCTGAGGTGTTTCCCCAAGATGTCCCTAATTTTTACACACTGAAGACAGCTGGCTTTTCTGTTCCTTTCTGAGCTAGACAGAAACAGGGACGCTCTGGCAGGGTGCAGTGCGTCCCTGCTGGGTGCATCTAATCCAGCCTGGAGAGGGGCCAAGCAGAAGTGATAGCTGAGGGCTCAGGGAGCTCAAGTGGAAGGCAGGTTTCTGTGTCTGGCTGAGTCTCTGCAGGCTCCACTGCTGTTTTATTAATTGGCTCTGTAAAGGGGTGCCCTGTTTGGAAAGGGTTGAAGGAGAACTAGAGTGATCTTGGTCTGCCTTGAGAGGATGCTCAACTACTTTAAAGTGCTGGTTATCCTAGTTTAGGCTGGGATAGAGTTAATTTTCTTCTTAGTAGTTGATAGAGTGCCGTGTTTTGGATTTAGGATGAGAAAAATGTTGATAACACACTGATGTTTTGGTTGTTGCTGAGCAGTGCTTACCCTAAGTCAAGGACTTTTCAGGTTCTCATACTGCCCTGCCAGCGAGGAGACTGTGGGGCACAAGAAGCTGGGACACATGACCCCAGCTGGCCAGAAGGACATTCCATACCATATGGCATCATGCTGAGTGATAAAACAGGAGGGAGTTGGCTGGAGGTGGCCCCTGTGTGGGGACTGGCTGGGCATTGTTTCAGTGACGAGTGAGCAATTGCATTGTGCATTATTTCTTTCATGTGTTCTTTTATCAGTATCACTATTTTCCCTTCCTTTTCTGTTCTGTTAAACTGTTCATCTCAACCCACAAGTTTTACCTTTATTTCTTTCTCTCCCCCATCTCACGGGTGGGGAGCGAGTGAGCAGCTGGGAGGTATTTGGCTGCCTGCCGGGTTAAACCAATAAACCACCATAAATAAGCAAAACAGAATAGGGAAGCAAAGCCCTTCCTCCCCATCCCTGCTGATGAAGCCACTGAGGTCAGAAACTAACTGCCTGAAAGAGGACTATCAGACAGAGAAGTCTGAGAGGTTTTATATCCATGGAAAAAACCCCCAAACAAACAGATTTATATTGCTAAGATTCTAATGTACACAAAAAAAAGATCAGGCTGCTCTCTGGTTGTAAAGGCTTTTTGTGTCTTTTAGGGCTGAAACCCCAGACATTTGTTTAAAATAATACAACAGAAAAGCAAAGAAGATCCAGGAATCAATTATTTCTTTATGAGGATTTGTTAATTAATTCATAATTAAGATGCAGTGTAAAAAGAGTTTGCGCTGTACCCACATCATTTATTTACTGGAGGCTGCTTCCCTAGTTGAAAATGGCAGGCAAAGCCATTTATATAGTCTCAGTCTTACAACTCCTTATGTGTAACTTGTCTTGACTGACAGGATCACTGTACCTTATCCAAACAATATGAAATCAGTTGTTCATCATCTCTTGGAAGACAGAGCTTCCTTCTCTTTAAAGAGAACCATTCTGAGTAGAAAAAGAAACGTTCATTGCAATTTATAAATAAAAGCCAGATATTTTCTGCATGGATCATTGTGTTTAGATGCAAATGTAGCCTTTGGATTGTGCTCCATTAGATGTACAGGGTAGTGCTTCTGAAAAGATATTGCTGATTACTGCAATATTTGATTTATATAATATGAATTAAAAAGGCAGCTCTACAACACAGCCAATATTTTGGTGTTATAGGCATTTAAACTCACTGCTAGATGTCTTCTTTTGAATTCAGTTTGTATACTCCACTGGGCCCTTAGAATGAAGAGATCTAAAGTATATGTGTACAGTAGAGGCGTACTGTTCACTTTGTGAATGTCTTTGATTCACAGCAAAAATTATTTTCTGACTTACTTGCAATTGTAAAGCTCAGTCTCTTTGCCAGTTAATTGCTACACTAGCTTATGCTTCACACCATACGGAAACACCCTTTTAAATATGCAAAGAAGAAAAGCTAAAAATAAATCACAGCTGCTGTTAGATGGGGGTTGAAAGATACAGCTAAGGCAGGGGAAAAAAAAAAAAAAGAAAGGAACTGTCTCAGTTTAAATACAGCTAAACCATTTTTAATATTGAGAAGTTCTTTTTCTATTCTCCAAATCAATATTCATTAATAGTATTCAGAACAGAGAACTTTGAATATAAAACACTGAGATAACACCAGTAATTACAACATGTGGTTTCATAGCTGTAATATTTTTGTACTCTGGGTTGCTTTAATAACTGCTGTTATAATTTGTATTTGACTTATGAGGACTGATTTATATTCACACGTTTCTTACTGGTATGTTCAATTTAAGTCCAAACCTTAATCTTAACTTACAAAAACACAGAGCTCTGTAGGTGGAAATGAGTTTTCTCTTTGCAGCAGTAATTGCTCCTGACCAGCAATGGTAGCTTGACCTCACCCACACAAGATCAAGTGAATATATTGAGCCCTGATATGTTATCTCTGATTTCCTACAATCAGCAAAGCAGAAATCTGAGAACAATTTCACAATGCTGTGCACGTTATCCAGAACTGATCTATGATGGAAATCTGTAATTTATTGCACTGTCACGGATATTCTGCATAATTCCTGCCTCGTCCAAACAGCCATTTTTTCCCTGTGTCAGATCTGTGGGTACCCACAGCACAGGAGTGGCAGTGAGCAAGGGGAAAGTAAAACCTTTTCCCTCCCACCTTTCACCTTAAACTGCCATAAAACTGCAATATTTATCTCACTTGAAGGGTCTAAACCAAACATCAGCATAACCTTCATTTAACTCATGGTCTCTGCAGGACTTCCCATCCCCCGTTGTAAGAAGGGAAAGCAGGGGTGCAGCACCTTGCCTGCTCCTTGCCATTGGTGGCAGCAGGGCAGGCTCAGCACAGAGCCCACTGCTGCTCCCCTGCTGCCAGAGAAGAGAGGGAAGGGTGAGGGTGCAGGGCTGCGCCAGGAAGAGGATGGCACAGCTGGGCAGGACAGCAGGGCAGGCACCTGTGGGTGTGCACTGGCTAAAGGCAGCCTTGCTCATGCTGTCAGGTTGGGCACTGTGAGCTGGCGTGGCTGAGATGGTCTCAATAGGAAAAGGTTATATTTTAATGCTGATCTTTTCCCTGGTCCATTTGTCCATCCGGTCCACTGGGACCTGTGGTGACACTGCTGAGGAGATGGTGGGGCTAAGATTGAGAAGGAGAAGAGGGAACTACTTACCACCGCCTTGCCATGGAGCAATTAGTCTGGGAGCCCATATCCTCAGTCATTCTGTTATTCCCTGTTCTCTTCCTTCAGGCCCAGCTGATACTGCTGGGAAACAGAAAGCAATCCCTCACAGGCAGTAAAAGAGAGCTGTTCTGGAAACTATCTTTGCAGTTAAAGAGGGGCAGCAGCAGGTTCCAGATTAATGACAAACGTATGCAAGTTCGTGGTGAGGAAAATCTGGTGATAACAGAGCAGACTCGCATGCAAATACCTCCTTTAATCATTAAGAAAATTTACATTACTATCTGGCTCCATCCAGTGTAGCACCAATAGACGTTTTAAAACTTCCAGTTTTACACTAGTTCAACATTTTTTGTGTGTTTGGAGCAGTCTTCAAAGTCAAATTGCCTGCTTCCTGCAGAAAGCAGTGACTGACTAGAGCCACCATCATCTGAGACAGGCTTCACCTCTCAGAGAAAAACTAGTGAAGCAGCTAGGTTACAGACCTGAAAGATTCACCTGCAAAAAATGTCAGGTGCATTACTGAAATGATAAAAGATTGCTGGTTTAGTAGAATCCTCCAGGAAGCACATCTGATTGTGAGACCTGGAAGTCGAAGCAGGAGTGTGTGAAAAAATTTTCTGTCCTCAGTATCAGACTTTCCTCTTGGAGTGAAGCTCAGGATTAATTAGGTGCTTCAGCAGTGATTTGTCCCTTGTGAAACAGATACTTATGACTAAGGCTGGCTGCCTGCTTAATTCACAACTTAAAAACCTTCATGTTTTCAGCTGGATTGTAATGAGCCATTTTTTGAAGTAGTTTCTATCTGTTACTTCTCCTTACTTAGCAAGTACTTGCTAGTCTCACTCCTGAGCTGGGTGTGCCTGTGCTCAGCCCTGTACCTGGTGTGACTTCCTTCCTTGCCCCAGCTGTCTCCAGACACACATATCTGGTGGTCCCGGGCTGCAGCTGAGCCTGTCACCATTACTAGCCGTGCCCCACTGTCCCCGCTGGGCACGAGGGAGCAGAACCCCAACAGTGCAACACTGCCTGGCCAGCTGGGGTGTCTCTGCTCCAGGCAGTGCCATTCCCTCTCTTTCTCTGCAGGACCACTGTGGATGCTGCCCTCCAGAAAGGTCTGTGTCGCTGTCAGTGCCAGCAGAGGGTTTCAATCCATGCACCCCTGACTCTGCTGTCGGAGCTCTGCACATCCCTCTCTGCCAGAACTGGCATCAGTCACCGACTGTGGTGGTTGCTCACTTCAGATCTGTTCTAGTACCAGCAAAGAAGTAATAAAAGCCTTGCTCTGGCAGGCATCAACCAGAGCTAGAAAGCATATGTGCAGCTTGTTCCAGAGACTCCTCCACAACTACAGCAAATGGTTTTATTCTGCCTTTAAGGACTTTCTTCATCCAAGGCATTGTGCAAGCCATGACAAATGAGTCACTCCTTAACAAACAATTTGTATCAATTAATGATACTTCACTTCATACTGACAAGCCTCAGGGCTTTGCTAGTTATTTGATAGTTTCTAATTATGCCTTCAGACACACTTGATCTTTTCTGATGGGGAGAGATGACCACTGGGGCAGGCGTTTTTCCCACTTGCTTTTCTTCCCGTGATTCCACCCGATGCTGGCATGAGCTTGACTGCCAGCAATCTCCTTCCAGCTATCATGTAGGAACTACCCTGGCCCCTGCAACCAAATTAGCCAAGCAGCTTCGAGGAATCCCTCTTCCTGATCATAATCAGCCCTCAGGTCCAAACTGCTGCTACTGTAATGCAGGGCAGGCGTGTCAGATTTTGGGGATCATACTCTGATATCCCTAATCCCATGGTGCAGTTTGTCTGCTGCTTCTCATCCTTCTGACATGGCAAACTAATGCACTCCAGCTGTGAGCTCTCCTCATTTTCCACCAATGAATTTAATCATATAGGGCAGTAAACTGAAAAACTTCTCAATTATGCAAATATGGATGCAAATGAAGGGTATGAAACTTGGCAAAGATCCTTAGAGGACAGCAGACAGTGGGGCATGCCATGACACAGAGGCCATTCAGGAGAATGCCTGGAGACTGCTGACGCAGGCTGCAGCCTCTCCGGGTGCTCTCTGCATTCCCCAGGTCACAGGGACAAGGACATGCTTAAGCACAGACTGCTGCTTCTCCATTGTAGGACAAAAGGTTTGCAGTGGGAATGTGGATTGCCAGGCCCTGCTCTCTGCCCTCACAGGCAAGTATGTCACACTTCTTTTGAACTCAAGTAGCACTGTGTAAAAATCCCTGCCTTCATGTCATCCTTGCTTTACTTGAATAGCTACTCCAGAGCAGACTGGTTTAGAGAAGAGGAACATCTTTAATTCCCAGCCTACCTGTATTTATATCTAGCATGCAAGTGTTGGCTTGTGCCAACTGTCCCTTTTCCAAAGTGCTCTTGCTTCCCCTCTGTTGTGCAATTACGGACAAGTGTGTTACACCTCCTGCTCTCCACCATTAGGATGGCCAAGAGTCACCAGCCTTCTCTCACAGGAGAGACTGCCCCTTCCTCTGCCCCTCCTGCCACTACAATGTGCTCTCCTGACCAGTGACCAGCCCAGCAGGCAGGACTCTTCAGGACACCCTGCTGCTGCAGACATGTCCTGCAACCACAGCTGCTTTTCACATGATTGCATCTCATGGTGGCTCGTCCCCTACTCCGTATTCACATGCCTTCCTCTCTGGATGGCAACAGTAAGGGCATTGCTGCGACACGAGTTTATGTTATTCTCAAATATATAATCTTTCATTTTATTGCCACTCATCCTGTCTCTACTACTGTAGTACTGAAGTTATCTACTAATTCCAATAGGATATCCAAACCTCCTCTCTTTTCATGTTACCACACAGATTCAGGACTTTAACAATTATCACCAACACTGCTCATATTTATTGTGCTGATATCACCAATGGAAATATTAAAGATGAGTCTTAAGACCAAGGAATTTCTCACTACTAACCTCTCCTTGATTTAATGTTTTGCAGTGCCTCCTGCTCCATTTACTCCAAAGACCTGAGATGGCAAGAGCTGACAGAAGAGCTTGTGCACAGAGAGCTCTATCTCACAGAGCTGCAGATCGCAGTTGGGATCTGCAGGCGATGACTTTGTTACAAGCCAGCGTCAAGTCACTCTGATGGCAGCCAGTGAACAATTGATTAGTGAGAGTAGTGGTGGGAGTTTGTGAGGTGATTACTAAAGTTGTGGCTGCAGAATGTTTGGTTTTCCTATCACCCCTGCAGTGAGAGCCAGCTTGAGGAGAGGACAGTCCCCAAGCACTGGTGATGGCATTTACAAATGTTCCTTTCCTATATGGACAGTGGCTGTGCTACAGAGACTCTGTGGCCAAAACAGTGGGAAAGAGTTACACCATTGAGAATGGCTTATTTGACCAGGTGGGCAAAATGGGCTGTGAGCAGTTTCAAGCGTGCCCAGCATGCCCAGCATGGCTCTCAGTATCTCTCCTAGTAAACCATTAGCCCCATCCCTGGCCCATGCCTGGCCATAGCAGTGAGCACATCTCTGAGCAATGCCCGAGCTCAGTCAGAGTGGTGTGGGTGGTTTGCTTGCAGCAACCCTGCTTGGGAGGATGAGGCAATTTATTAACATAGATGGAAGCCACTCAATGCCAGTTGGCCCCAGCACTTGGGAGCATTCCTAGGCACGTCTAATTTATTGTTACAGACACAGACTTTGTGAACACTGCTGTGGGATACCTTGGCAGTGTGCATGGTACTATGTGGCCCAGATCTACTTGAATATGAAAGCATCTTTTTGTCTTTAAAAATATGAGTACTGGCTGTTTTATCGGGGGGGGGGTGGGGGGGGGTCAGTGTACCCTGTACTAGTCTGGCTGATGAGGCCATTCCCTGCTATGAGAGCACCTGTCAGGAGATGGCTCAGTTGTGCACTGATCTTCTGCTTAATGGATGCAGAACCAGTTTTAGGCAAACTGAAAGCAAAATGGACACTACCTGTAACCCAACTGCGGTGCCAGGAAGCCTGGTGTTCTTCAAAGTAGTGGGGTGGGAGGTAAATGGCACAACATTTACAAGGATAACGCAAAGAGCTTTCACTGGCATGGGCTTAGAGCACCATCAGTTTGCAGGCCTGGCACAGACAACTAAACAGCTCATCTGTCATCATTGGGAGCAGTCCAGAGAGGTAGGCATTGGAAGGGCTTTGTGTGCCTGGAGCTTTGTGTGGCAAGCGGCAGTGCACAATGAAACAGGGTAAGGAAATGCGATGCTGCATTACTTTGTCACATCCGTGCCAACTGGCAACTGCTTTGTGTAATCTTGAAATCTATTAAAAGTTTGGATGAGCCTGCCTGTTTCTTGTGTTTCCTTAAGCACTTGTCTGCCAACAGAGTGTGGAACTATGGTCTTTATTAAAGCAAGTAAAGGATTTTTTAAAAGAATGAATATATCTTTGTTAAGAACTAAGTAGAGAGCGAGCAAAGCTTGCAAATGTCGGCAAAGTGCTCGCAATGCTGTCTGTGGAGAGGATCCCAGCCCCACACAGTGTCACCTCCCCAGTGACGGGGTTATGTGTTACCAGTGTTTCTGCTCTTCCCCTCACTGTTGCAGTGGGCAGAAGAGGAAGAAGTCCAAGCCCCTGCCAATGCCAATGGACCCCTGATGGACCTCTGCTCACCACAGCATTTTCCAGGGGGTTTCTGAGGTTGGAGTACAATAGTAAAGAAATGGTTGGGGGAGCTGGAGAGATCCACTGCATGGTGCTCTCTGCTCATGCTTCCTCACCCTTCAGCTACACTTGTGATGCTCTGATAGCACCTTACCCTCTCCAGCCATCAGCCAGAGAGACAGACATAATCTGTCCATCTCCTCTAGCTCCTTGTTCACAGAGGAACACTGTCTCTTAGCTCAGACTCAACCTCTGTCTGTAGTTTCTTTATTTTCTTCCTCTCTCCTGGTGCTTGAGGTCCCCTTCCCCAAAGTCCTCAGTGGCTGCTTGTGGTCTAGGAAAGGTGCAAGTCCTGTTTTACAACTAAGGAATCACAGTATTTTCTCCGTCCTGGAAAACTAATGAAAGAAAATACCATTTCATAATCTTTCCTACAGCAAGATCACAGCTAGGTACTTGTGACAGTTCACTAAGCCTTTATTTCTTCTTTCAATATGTGTCTATCAGAAGTGTTTGCCACCTAAGTTATTTGATAGCATAAATAATAGCAATGGTTTAAGATTTCAGTTATATTATAAAAATTAAGAAAATAATTTTTAGCTTGGCAGAATGCCTGGGCAAAATTCAAACATGACCGCTTCTACCAGTTATGATCTTCATATCATAGTCCATCCATGTTTAATTTATTGCAGATGCTAAGTATGGAAAGGCAATATTTTTTCAGCGCTCACATGAAAGTGTTTCTGTGCTAAAAAGCCTTTTTTCATTTGATGGTGGAGCAGCAAATCAGTGGATGAAGAAGGACTGCAAGTACAAGAGGGAGCAAAAATTGCCTTGGCATCGGGCTTCATCAGCCAAGAATAAAAAAAAGTAAGCAAATATAAACAGGATGCTAAACTGTGACACGGAAGTCTGTTCACAAGAGTTCTGTCTTCCTGTTTCAACCCCCATGCTCAGGGTGTACACAGAAGGACCAGGTACCCCTACAATGACTTTTCCAGTCAGCACAGTCAACAGAGTTCATAACAGAGACCACCCAGGACACCATCTGAATGCTAGTAATAG
Organism: Acanthornis magna; assembly: GCA_036785705.1. Lineage (NCBI taxonomy): Eukaryota > Metazoa > Chordata > Aves > Passeriformes > Acanthizidae > Acanthornis > Acanthornis magna. The sequence goes on from JAWUZG010000063.1 coordinate 25,717,930, forward strand.
TGTCCTAAATTCAGTGAGTGTTATGCATAGACAGAATATAGATATACAGGCACTACTATTGTTTGCCATTTTAAATACTGAAAAGGCAGTATTTAATTAAAGATCAGTCGAAAAAAAGTCCCTAGCTGCAGGCTGGGATAATAGCTCTCCATCTAGGGTTGCTCTTGCTAGTAATGGCAGATGAAGACTTCTTCCCTTGGCTGAGGCAAAAAAACAACCCATAGGAGACAGAGCTTCCAAAATACTTTCAATCACAGGTCATGAGATTACATGGAATATTTCTCCAGGCAACATCACCTTGGCATCAGCTGTGACTCCAATGCTCCAGTTCCTGCCTTCTCTGTTTTGTTCTTAAATTTTACCCAAGCAGCCCAGAAGACTGGGATCCAATCCTGCTTCCTCTGCTATCTGAGCTTTAAGACTGCTACTAGTCCCATCCTCAGTTAAAAATGCAGGTAGGCTACAACAGCCATCAAATATGGCTGTGGGGGCCATGCTGGATGAAGCCTTGGCAACCTTGTATTAGGGAAATATCCCTGATGTCTTAGCTTGCAGGCAGAGTCTTAAATAGCAGCCTGGAACAAACTCTGTGTTTTATGGACAGATGGTATAGTGCAGTGTGGGTAAAAGCCAAACAAAAGCCCGTGGTAACACCACAAATAACCCAATGTTGACAGGGAAGCTTCAGTCACAAAGCTTTCACAGGATTTTAGGTCTATTTTCCCACATAGCCTCCCTCGGCTTTGCCACGCTTTGAGCTTACCACACCTGTGTGGTCAGACGCAAGGGCTCTGAGGAAAACTTGTGTTGTGGGGAGTGAAAGACACCTGCAGAGTTTCTTACCTCATGTGTGTGCACAAATGCCTCCTGTCCATAGGCTGTCTCCACCACAGGGGGTGGGGAACATGGTGCCTGTTTAGTCATGCACAAATAAAATTAAATCATTGACCACAGGAAAAGGGACCTCTTCTCAGTGGGACATGGGGAGCAGTGACAGTTTAAGGAACTTGAGCTGATAGGAACTTACTGTAGGATACATAAGCATCAATCTGATCATAGCCCACGTGGCATGCTTTGTGCCAGGACACCAAGGGCAGCCGTGTAATGGCACAGTAACACCACTTGGGTTTATGAGTTTCATTAAAGCAGAGGGGGAACATAACTGCTCACATGGATGAGTCTGATTCTCTTCTCCCTACCTAAACTTAGGTAAGAAGATGTTCTTTGGGAGAAAAAACAGGATTGCATTAGTAGGTGTGACAACTTCAGAATCAGACTTGCCAATCAGGGCTTTCATTCTGTGGTAGTGCAGTGGCACAGTCAGTATGGATGTAAGCTGGCATATGACCAGGATTTCTCGTTTGCCCAGGAGAACTTCTTCACTGCCATTTTCACCAGTATGTATCACTGCAATGCTGTTAAGTGTGCCAGCATAGCTCTGTGCATGGCTTCTCATTCCAGAGTAAAACTGGCTCTGCTTCTGTGCAATGAGTTAATTTCCCTGATCAATTTACACTTAAGCTTGGAAAATTAAGGGAAGTGGTAATAATAGTTTTTTTCTGGCTGGTCGTAGCTAACGCCTTCTCTGCTTTTTGCTTATGGCCTGAGAAGAATGGTTTCGCTACATTGAACCATGAGGGAAGAGAGGAAAAGTACAGAACAGCTGGGTTTAATGAGCTGGAACAGATGTAGGTATTAAAGCAGTGTGTACACTTGTCATGCAAAGAGGAGTTACATGTATATAAATGACAAACAATTTAAATCAAGACTTCAGTTACAGAGTTTACAACAGACATGATACCCTGAAAAGACTCAAAACCTGGTGTCTTAAATTCTGTCATTTAAAACAAACAAATCCAAAGCAACTTAAGTTATGGGGGCATAAATTATTGATCTATATTTTAATATGTAGTGAACTTTTCATTTTGGACTATGTCATGGTGTACTTCTACAGCTATCTCTTCCTCTTCTCTTGAATTTTACATTAGGTTATCTGGGTGTTTCCAAGGCAAATTCCTAGAATGCCAGTTGAGCAATCATTTATTCTTTTGAAGACTACTCCAGAGGTGATGCATCAACATTTTTGTGTCTTTGCAGCTGCATTTATGTGCAGCTGAAAAGGAAAAATATCTTAAATCCATTGAAGAGAAATGTGATAGTTTTATAATTTCAGTGAAAGCATTAAAAATAATCAAATGCTAAGAGGATCTCCATACTTCAACACTAATGCAATCTTAAATGACAAGATCTGGTAGTGGCAATATGGATTTTTTCTCTGCAAGATTAAAAATGTCGATTTATATTTATGCAAATAATTAAACTGCTTAATTTTAGACTGAGATTAACTATTTTTCATGCTGGTATCTTGACAGTTTCCAGTATTTAAATGAGACTGGGATGAAATCACTGTGAAAAAAATTTCAATCTGTAGTTCATTCTTTAAATCAATGCAGTTAGTATTAGGGCTAGCAATTTAATAAAACATAATGATTATTAAAGTGGCTTAGAGGAAATTAAGTGTCCCGAAAAGGACTTGTTTTTGCAATGAAGACAATATCTATGTTTAAAATTTGAAACAGCTTTTCCTAATTACCCATGAAAAATTACTATTTCTCTTTTATGGATTCAGTCCAGTAAAGTCTCCCCGTACATCAGACAGCCACCTGGAGATGGGTGGGCAGCAAGCATCACTAGCAACTGCCCCCACGTCAGTGAAATCACCCATCTCCAGAGGGGATTCAGCCTCAGAGAATTAGGCTGGTCCTTTTGTCACGTGGCTGGTGCTTGACCAGCATTTGTAAGGTGTCTCCTGCCAAAAACTCCTTCCCGCAGATGGTAACAGCTGGGTTATGCCTGACTTTGGAAACTTCAGAAGACACCTTATGAAGGGCCAATTGTGTGATCCCAATGGCTTTTCCTTGTGAGCGTGATTTTGTTGTACAAGGTATAATTTACTCAGGGTGGTCGGGTGGACATGGGTTGAGGGACCTGCCTTGGTTTAACAGAATATTGGTCTGGATCCTGTGATACAGGAGACATCCCATTGATTCAAATGGAATCTGACCTTTGTGAATGTGAAATATATTCCTTCAAATAAATGATGTCTCTTCTTACTGCTGATGTTAAAAATATTTGTGACACTGGATATTTATAATTAGTGTAAGAAAGGCCATTCAGACACTGTAAGGCCACATAAGGAAAAGCAAAAGAGGCCTGGACTCTCTGTGGTAGTTGTTTTATTAATGGGTGGACCTATGCCACACAATGCTCCATACAACAGATGACTATGTAAATTACTTATCTCACTCCATATGTATATTGCAAATGATCAGTTTAAGCTAAGATCATACAAAAACATGTGTTTTGATTAGATGTATAAATAAATCACATTTTCTTTTTTGCTTTTCTAGCAATAGTCTTATTTTACTCATACTATGCTGATCATTTAATTTTTGAAGGTTCTCTGGAGTAACCGGGAGCCTAATTAGCAGGTCCATAATGGCTCATCAAGCTGTATTTTCAAATCCTGGTTGACATCCAATACTTAAGAATCCAAATTTCATTCAAAGAGTTTTTTCCTGACTGCACCTTGAGCACAAATCAGAGCTGTAGCACGTGCCAGTTTCTGCACACTTTAAAAATATCTAGTTAAAGGACTTGACTGAAACTTTCATCTTTATTCAGAGATTAAATTACCGCACACTAAATCACAGTTGTTTAAAGCAGACAAGGAAGGAGAAGGTTCTGCAGGCACAGAGATTTGTGAGATCTCATGTTAACATCAACACACGGAGTGTCTGGCCTGAGGTCAGATCTGTGTCTGCCTGAGGTCAGATCCTGAATTTTTGGAGCAGTTCTGATGCTTATATACAATAGTCAAAATGCAGTTCTTATATGACATTTTAAACTCACTTTCATTTAGAAATGAGGGTCTGGTGTTCCTGTTGTCTTCACGTGGGGCCTGTTTGCCTGTAATCCCCTATTCTTTTTATACTGAATGCAGTTCCAGGTTGGAAGCACACTGGACAGATAATTTTTTAAAAACCATATGAGTTTCATGGACATAAGCAGCTGGATGGAAGGTAACAAGCTCCCTCTTAGCCTTTCTACAGGAATGACTTGACCATGAAGAGTGTAACTGTATTGCTAATTTAGAGAGTCCATACAAAGAGCTATTACATCTGCTTCAAGTGCAGAAAATACTTGGATAGATACTTTTAAGATCTCTTAAACATGAGGAAATAATACCATTAGTTCTGCTGCTCAAAGAACTATTTGCTTAGTTGTGCCAGTCCCACCTAGCAGTGACTAAGACAGATGGATATTAAATCCAAAGCACATCTATCTCTAAACCCAGCGCCTTCAAGTGTCAATGTGAGACCTGATTTTCACAGTCCAGGCTGAGAACAATATTGTCACATCTCGGAGAAGGACACAGCTTTTCTCCAGCAGTAAGCTTCTTGCTAAAAAACTCATATCAAAATGCATATAGGTAACTAGCGGGAAAAAATAGATGCAGCTTTTACTGTAGCCTATATGACTGTAAATCAGGAGGAATGTATTTTGTATGCAGAGGGATTAAACTACATTTTCAGTAGTGCTAGCAGAGGGATACAGGCTTCAGGTCATGAGGTGCCCTGACACAGTGATTTATTTAGTTGTGGGCATTTTCTTCAGATAACTGCACAACAGACTGGTGGTGGCTGCACAGAGGAATAACACAACCATCTTGACTTTATTACTGCTTCACTAATATTAACATCTACAATTAATGCTTTGTTACTCTCCATATCCCAAGTGAATTCTGCCCAGTACATCCCTGCAGCAATTCCAGCAAGTCTCAAATTCAGCTGTGGCCAGACGGCCACACCAGGCAAAGGACTGGGAAGTCTGCCATCTGAGGAAAAGCAGAATTGGGTTTGTTCAGCCTTGAGAAGAGATGACATAGGGGACACCTTATCACTATCATCCAGTAATTAAAAGGCGGCTACAAAAAAGATAGACACTCCATTTTTTTACAATGAGTCACATGCAAAAGACGAGGGGTGACGGGTACAAGTTACTACTACAGAGATTTTGACTGGAAATAAAATTTTTCACAATAAGAAAAATCAGCCATTGGTATAATCTCCATGGCAAAGCGGTGGATTCCCCACCACTGGACACTTTTAAGATCCAGCTGGACAGGGTGCCGGGCCACCTTTTCTAGACCATGCTTTTGCCAAGAAAGGTTGGTTAAGATGATTCTTGAGGTAATTTCCAACATGGTATTCTATGAGTTTATGAAATATAAGGAAACCACAAATATTGAGGGATCCCTCTTGTGCACCTGTTCATTCCAGTAGTCAAGGGTTAAGGGAGCAGAGCTGAAGTAAAGCTACTATACTTAACAGCACCTGATAAACCTATTCTTCATATTTTTTCCTAGTCCTGTTTTTAAGTAGTTAATAAATTTTGAGCTCACTTTTATTATAAGGCTCCTTCCTGTGAAACTTGAAAAAACCCCCACACATTTCTACCTGCTTGCAGAGAGGTTTGGAGAGTGTATTTCAAAGCTGTTGTTTCATAAGCGTCTGTGTAATTGAAATATTGCAGCATTCATACCTAAGGCACCCAGCTGGAGAATACCTTGGGACAAATCTGATCAATTATAACAAAATCTTATCACTCAAATTTCAACAGTCCAGCACTAAAGAACTTGTCACATAAATTTAAGGAAATGTGAATGTTCCATGACCAACTACATTCAGCTAAAGTCACACGAGTTTCTTCACATGTGCTCCATCCAAATATGGATCAATCTGTTGAAGTTTTTCTTACGGGAGCTGGAAAGACTTAAACCATGTATTTTTGCCTTTGTCTACAGAAACTTCCCCCTCCAGACAGTACCAGTACACAGCCACTGTCATTCTGGTTTTAAATACTGACACGGAACCAATAAAAACTATTCCTGTTCTGTGTGTCCCTTGCAGCACAAATTTCTATTTTGTATCATCTAAGGTCTTCCAGATTTGTTTCAGTGTTCCACCTTTACCTTTTTGTTGAACCTAGCAGTCTTGTAGTGCGCAGGAAATGATAAATTACTCTAGTTTCAAGCTGAGAACATCTGTGTTTGTTTCCTGGGGGAAAGCAAAGCTGATATTATTTCCCTCTCTGTGTGAAGCTGCTGCGTGCTTCTTCCAAATGGCTGAAGTAGCAACTGGACTGATCCACATTAAGGTAGCCTGGAAGTCTAATTATCTATGGAACATTCATTTGAGCAAATTAAAGGGAGAAAGAAAAATTACCAGACAAATTATTAAGAATGATAAATTATTATTAATGACAAAGTAGTAGTAGTAGTAGTAGTAGTAGTAGTAGTAGTAGTAGTAGTAGTAGTAGTAGTAGTATAAGCACTGTGCAATAGCAAAAAAACCATACTGTTTCCACCTACAGTGCTTCATCAAATTATCTGATTGTTTAGTTAAATCCAAAGAGTACAAAAGCCCTGTATTATAACAACAACAAAAACCTGCTGGATAAGAGCTGAATGAAGGCTGTGAACTGTGAAGCTGTAAATGTGGACACATTTTAGGACAGGAGCTGCTCCACTCTGGTTAAGGACTGCTATCCCAGGGCAGGGCAGAACTTTCTGGGCACATCAGGACATTTCTGCACCTTTGTCCCAAGATAACAACTTCTCATGGTGGCAACCAACAGTATCGAGATCTCTTTGGGAGTAGTCCAGTGGGGAAAGATGTGTTTCTTCTCTCTGTGCCCTTCAAGCCTATTCACTACTACCACTGCATTGAATCTGTTTTGTTGCTAGACCTGAAAAGGCCAAAGGAGTGTGAACTGTGTTTCTTATTACGGGGTATTTAACTTCCATTATTCTTCCTCTTGAATCTGTATTGCAATTTCTTCTTTCCTAACACCCGTGTTATTGCCTTGTATCTCCCAACTATGTTTTTCGATGCCACAAAATAATGAAACATCATGCAGTGGAAGTTCCCCTCTGAAAAACATTTAAACTGGCTTGAATTTAAATATTCATAGCTTTTATTCAGCAGAACAAAACCATACCTGGTACAGTACAGCCCTGCAGTAACTTTCTGGGCATGCCACAAGAGAGCCTTTGGCTAGGAGTTGTTTTGCAGGTGAAGCCCACACTGCTTCAGAGCTTCACACAACTCTTACCTTTGTGAGTTATTTGTGCACAGCAATGGCCACTGTGGTCACCTGGGCCAGGTCATGGAGAAAAAAACCCAAAGAGATTAAAGATGGGTTCCTGTTGGAGCTGGAGAGATCTCACTTTCTCATAACAGAATATGAAATTCAGCTAGGCAGGCAAGAAGGAACTAACAGATTTTATATCTAAAGGGGGTGTGGGGGACATGGCAGGCAAGTGGTGAACTGAGGTAATCTGACAGCAAGTTCAGCCATTCTGACATCACCCAGCAGCTAAATTCTAGCAACACATTTAAGTTGACTTATCAACAACTGACTTCACTAAAATCTGACTCATGGGCTGATGCCATTTGTTTACTTTTGTTCTGCTTGTTAGGTTGGAGCAGAAGAAAGTAAATCATATTCCCAGAAAATCAAAAAAAATTTTTAAATACTCTTTCATTTCCTCTTTTGCAGATCTTGGCAGATAGATGCTTAATGAGACTGAATTCTGTTGGGTTTCCTAATAACCAAATCTTGAAAAATTTACTTGGAAAGCCATGATTTTTGTGATATCAGTCCGAACTTACTCCCCCATCCAATGAATTAAATTAAAATATTTGCTATGCTTACTGAATCCAGGGATGTAAGTATACTTCTTAAGACATCCTTTGGAGGTAGTTTGGGATATCCAAGTCATTTGCATGGCCTGGCAGATATGACACTGGGCTTAGGAGAAAAGGTGGACCTTCCCATAAGATGGGCAGCTGGAGAACAGGCCAGATGCACCCACTGTCTTAAATAACAGTAAGCACACATGGACAGACAGCTGAATCCTGTCCAGGAGTGCTGAACTCTACCAGTTCTTTTTTCACTTGGATCCTTTTGAATCTCTGGATGAGTTCAGCAGAAAGAAAGATGAACCCATTCATAAAAATGAAGACAGAGAGAGGGGTGTCAGTGTGATCAGTGAGTTTTCTCCTGTCATGATCCTTCATCTTCCATCAAGAAATCCAAAGGCAGCAGTCTAGTCAAGAATGTTTCCAGGCTGCCTGAGTCTGTAGGGAAGTCAGGAGGCAGCAGGGAAGGCAGGCATCCTTATAACACAGCACTGGCTGTAGTTTGTCAAAGAAGACTTTCTGGAGTTCTGTAGGCCAGTGTTCCCCCAAAGCAAAACTGCCAGTACCCAGTAGAAGAAGCAAGAAATACAGCAAAGAAAAAGAATGTGGGGTTCTTTCCACCTTACCGATATTCTCATCATTGTCACATATGCTTAGGAGAGCTGGAAAACAGATCAGGGTAGCACAAGTCTTACAAACAGGATGATAATGTAGAAAAAAACAGAGACAATTGGATGGACAGGACCAATTAAGCCATCTATACCTGCCAGGAAAAAGATATCCTTACAACAGCAATGACTGCAATAAAAGCACACAAAAGACTGATTCTTTCTTCTTCAAATGCAAATAAGACTTGGAGCACATTGTGGCATGTGGCACAGATGTCTGGGAAATGAAAGGCATCTGATATTTGCTTAGCTTCCAACAAGAGAGTAGCATTTTGGCACAGACTAAGTGGCATAGAAAAGCAGGTGTGAGGTATGAATTTCACATTACCTGCTTCTATTGCCAACATTACTTGCTCTGTTACTTTAGTTGGAGTCTCACATTTAGAAGACTGAAAAATGACATTGTGAAACATCCAAGAAAAGAATTACACAAGCTTTGGTTGTTAAGCTGTGCGCCAGTTTGAGAAAATGCTTTCTGGGAAAATCCATTAAAACAAATCTGATATGACTTGCCTAGCTGTAACATATAAGTGAGCTCCACATAGTGTTGGCACAATTAGACACAGTCAATTTCTGTAACACTCAGTGTTTCTAAAGGAATTAATACTAAAGTCATATTAGTTAGAAGGCTAATCTGGTATGAAAGAGAGTTTATTTTGTTGTATTCAGAAATTTCAGCAAGAATTTTGAACCAATGTCACCTGGAGAAATTTAATGGCAACACACCTTTGATTCTGAGCACAGGTTTTGTAGCTGGTCAGCACCATCCCAGAAACAAGCACAGAGGTTAAAATGCCTAAACATGTCTAATATGCAGTAAATCTTTTGGGGAGAGTTTTGGATTAATCTCTTCTCCCCTATTTGTACAGTAAAATCACTGCCTGAGCACTAGAAAGCAGAAGGTGAATGGACCCAAATGCTCTCTCAGAACAAAACAGTGTCCCTATGAAGTCAGCTCCCATGGATTCAGAGGCTCATCCAGGGAGTCCCTTCCCCATGGGCCTTCTCAGACAGGGCTACGTTTTTTGTCACAGTGGTTTCAATGGATGCATCCTTGCATAAGCCTGGATCCCCGTTGCTGTGAATATTAGGAATGGAAAGCATCAGATCCTTCTGCACAAGCACTGGTCCAAAATACAGGTGCTCGTGGGCATCTGATGCATTTCCAAAGCACCATCAGCCCCACGTATTTCTGATTATGTTGTGGTTACTTATCTTTCCCTATCAAAAGGATAAAAATTACATAACATAATATTGTCTTATTATTATGGGGGGCTTTTTTTGTTTCCCACTCTGTCATTATTGGTTACCTGACTTCAATAGTTTCTAGAGCACAAGTTAAGAATTAGGCTGGCTGTTTATCCTTCGCTTCTCTTTTCTGCACCAGTATTAACCTTTACAATTAATCAGCAGTTTTCAAGCAACTTCTTCATTTTGATTCTCTGATTGATAACAATACACAAATGCTTTAACATGCACTTACTTCACTGAGACATCTCTTTATTGAATGTCACCTGAATGAGCTAAATTGAATTGAATTGAATGAGCTGAAAAATAACTTTTTCAGCTCACTGCATGCAGAATGGTTACCAAAAAGCCAAAGCATGAGCCTTTTCAGCCAAGGTTTCAAGCACTGGCTGACCAGGGCTGTTCAGACCATACCAAGCCCCTAAAGGGGCAGAGCAATCCCTTTATGTATTGACACCACTAAAGGGTTTGATATCCCTTTTCTATTTCATCTCGATGCTATGTAATTTCATGAATACTCTTGTGCTGTGCGAATTCTACGGAAAAGCAGACCAAGACTGCTTTATATTTGACTACTTTTCCTAATGGAAAAGTTTCATAAATACATGCAATGTTGTCATTCCCATGGTAATTTGCTTTATGGAATTTCCTGGTTTTTGCTCCAAGAACTTGATCATTCCCAAGTTATGTGGAGCCAGTTATGCATATATTTAAACCCGATGTCAACAGAAAGAGCATTTTTATGCAAGAGTGTGCACTGTCACTCAAAAATTAGTATTTCAGTAAAGCTGTCAGTGGCTTCATCAAATTTCTGGTGAGGATCAGAATCCTAATCAGACTCTTCTCTTTGTAAAATGAAGTTTTAGCAACACAGAGAATGGAGAATGATTTAGACTTACATTTCTTTGAGTACATCTTCTTTCTGGCCCCACTTGTCTTTGTGAGACTCCTTTTAGCATAGTCCCATCATCTGACTTGCCCCCCCCCCCCCCCATTTCTGGGATGAGAAGGCAGCAGCCTAATTTCTTTAGATGGAGAAAGTGATGAATGTTTGTACTTACTAGCTGCAAGGATTTACAACAAATTTGGAAACTGCTGGCTGCTGTTAGATGGTGGGTGGTAGTTTGGGGACTCTTTAGCCACCTGCAGCTCTCAAGCTGTTCAAGTGTAATTTGTTATGCTGGGGCTGTATTTGTGAGCAGAGGCAGGCTGTGCTTTCATGGGGCCAACTTGAATATTTAGCAGCAGGGGATCCATAGGAGACTTCTGAAGCCAACACTGCTGACTTGCAAAGGAGCAATGGGAAATGACTGTCATCACATGCCCACGATCCCAGGACATTTTGAAGTATGTGGACTCTCTGTAGGGTTAGGAAGCTGGATAACTGTTCCTTCGCTTGTATTTTTATTTTGTGACTCACTTTAAGACTCTTGGAGGTGCTCTAAGAGGGAGAAAGAGATTGAGTCATAACCCAGCTTCCAGAAACCTTAGCAACATGACACAGTCAGAACCTCAGGTATGATAAGCATAGTGGGAAAAAAAATCTGACAGCTATGATATTCTTAAAGATAATTGGTTTTTACTGAGTAATTGTAGCATTAAAGAGTAAAAAATTGCATTATTGACATAAGTGCAGTGAAGAATCTGGTAGAGAAGCAATATCTGAAAGCAATATAAGCAATTTTCCCAGAACCCGGTCTTCTAGAAGAACGATTTTACTCATTGAGCTATTGCATGATCTATAAACAGATGATATTGGAAAAGAAAGGTGCATAACATAAAGCAAAAATCCCCTAGTAAGTCCTGTGACATACTTGAATACACTCCCTAGGGGCACACAATGTATAAGTGAGACAACACAGATATTAAAGGTCAGAAATTGTGGACACAAATCACAAGAGGGAATAAAGAAATCTCCACTCATGGAACCTTTAATGAGATGAAACATCCTTGCTCATCTTTAGAGTTTATAGGTATTGACTATGTCCCAAAAGCCCCCAGAGAAGGGGAGACAGGAGCAGCTTATTAAGGCAGTGAGACGCAGAGAGGATTTAAAACTTAAATGTGTTGCTACCAAACACAGCAAATCAATAACTGAAATAGATTAAGTATATATTTGTCTAAGACCGGGAGAAGAAATCTGCTTGATTAGAGACATGTAGGTAGAAGCCCCACGAAAGGCAGAGCAATAGATGGCTACTGTGGGCAGCACAGGGTGCAGAGGCAGAGACCTTCGGCTCATCACAACAGTTCCATGGGAGCTGTCTGCTGTCATAAATGCATTTTGTGAGAAGCCACAGGCAGTCGCCTCTTTGCTGTGTGCTGCTGCCTTTCTCAAAGGGTGCTCTCCTTTCTGTGCAGTCATGGCAAAAGCATCAGTCATATTAGTTTGGACAACAGAGCGTCTGAGGAGACAAACCTGTTTTGTGCCTGCAGCATGGGAGTGGCTAAGAATGGTCAGACATCGCCTGCATTTTAGTATTGCTGATAAACTCAGCTACTGCTGTACAAGGGACACATATACAAGGAAAGCTTGTGTTCCCCACACCTCACATTGTTACTGTTCCTGAGGTCAACAGGGAACTGATGCATTTTGCCAGAAAAAGCTGCCTTGGAAGCTGATGTCTTACCCTTTCTTTGATGATACGGATTTGCTGGGAGGGACTACAGTAAATGAATGTACTCTCTCATTGCAGGCATGACAAAGATTGAATAAAATAGCTAACTTCATAGCTTCTCTACCTTCTTTTTGAAGTGGTTATCCCTTAAATATTTGTTTATATCTCTGTAGAGCTCTAGAGCTTAGTATGGTAATGGCAGTCACAAATGTTTGATTTCCACTAAGTTACTCAAAGGGGCATTGAGAAGAAGAGACAGATTTTCTTATTGCTAGAAATTATATTTGGAAAATAAATTATATTTTATATATCTATATATCTATATCTAATATATAATATATATTATATATACTTCATACATATATACTTTATATATTTATATATATTGTAGTTATTAATCTCCTATCTTTATGCATTGCTCATTCATCAAGAAAAAAGGAAAAAAGCATAAAAATAAATGTATTGGAAATATTTCTGGTTTAGTAGTTTTGATTCATCAGGATAATTTTTACCCATCAGTACTACAGAGAGAAATGTGACTGACTTTAGTAAAATTAGATCCAGCAATCTCAGTATGTGAGCAAAAGTATTATATGCACAAAACTAAACACAAGTGTTTGAAATCTCTGACTTGCACATCCTCTGTTTAATATGTCACACAAGAAATTGGATGAAGGTAAGAACTGAATTGGCTATCCTAAGGGCCCTGAGATGTTTAAGTTAATTAATGTAGCTCAAGAGGGATGAAATGTGGATATTCTGTCAGTAATTCAAGACCAGACAAAAACTGTGATTATTTCCTCTGGTTTGAGTGATACAGACAAGAATCTTTGATACTTTTAAAACATTAAGAATCTCTGTCTGGAAAATCTGACCATTTGGAACCAGCCTAGTAACCAATACTCTGCTCTCTCTTATCATCAGGGCTGAACAGCGACCACTTACACATTGGTGATCAATCTTTACTGATCTGTAAATATCAGTAACACAGTGGATCCTCACAGAGTTCAAGGGGAGATTGAGACTCCTTGACCCTGACTGGAAGTCTACCAAGAGTAAGAATTATTAGGTTTTAAAAATAATCCTTCATGAGCCCATAGGCCACAGAAAACTAAGGGTCCATAGGTCAAAAATCACTACTTCGAGAAATGATACTTGCTTCATTCCTGTCTTAACTGGTAATACATGCTTGAATAAAATTCACCAGTTTTGCTATTTATATGGCATTTTATATTCCTAATTTCATCTGTGTAGCATAAATTTCCTGGGAATATCTATCTAAATTGTCATCTGCGTCCTATTGTTTCTATAATGTAGCTTCTGCATGTATAACAAACAACTCTTGCATTATCTTATTTGTTCTCCTCTATCTTCTGACATGTTACTTCAATTAGTACACAATATGTAATTATTACACTACTATTGTAATCACATAAGGAGATATCTGACAAACACTTCCAAATGGCTCAGATCTTTATTCTGTTAATTGCTGCAGTAAGTCAGTGCATATCATTGACTGTATTGCAGCCACAATTCTTGTGTGACACCACCTGAATCATACTCTTCCTGTGCTATGCAGGCTTTTAACCAAACATACCTCTTTTATTCTAGTACAAAGTAAGACCAACAAATTCATGATCCAGTTGCTAGGGGGTTTGTTGAGGGTTTTTTGGTAACTGAGCACAGGACTGCAGATGTAGAATGTGTTTCACATGGAGGATATTGTGGCATATTTAAATTTACAACAAAGAATATTTTTATCATGGCGTCTCAGTAAATCAAATTACCTTTATATTGGAATTACTATATTTAGTAGCATGTCACTGACATTGATAAATGTTTATGTTTAAAGAAATATAGCCTTCTAGTCACATAGATGGTAAGAATTATTTACAATAACTCTCTTGAGGAGACACCTTTTACTTATGTTAATAATTAGATAAAATTATATGAAACTTGTTACAGCAAAGTGTTTCATAAAAATCCCCAATTTTGATATCTAGTTCTTTTATGTTTGAACATCTAAATTTTATGTTTCAGCTCTTATCTTTGTTAAGTAGGTATTCTATGGCTTACATGTATGCCATGCCGAGATACATTCTTGAAATCCATAAAATAGAAGTTAAAACGGGTGCACAAATAAGGTTGTAGAACATAAAGTGAAAGTTCTTGACATGGAAAAAATGAAAGCGTACAGAGAGACTCTCTTGGCTGGTCACCACATTCAATTGAACAGTGTTGTTATACTTTGCTGACAATACTAATAACTTAAACCATCAATCTATAGGCACGGCTATTCTTAGCAGAACACAGTGAAAACAAACTGCTTTGCTTACGGTACTCATAGCACTGAAGCATGCCCTTAGCAAAGCGGTACAAATGTCAATATGCTGCTGAGCTCCTCAAAACCTCTAGCAAGTTATTTGAAGCACAGACAGACCTTCAGGAAGTCTTTGAAAATATAGATCAAATTCTAATACAACTGCTTTCCCCAAATTCTGCACTTGTGAAAAATCTGTTCCCCCTTAAACTATGATAATGACTCTGTTAGAGTCAGATCTGTCAAATGGGACTGTGTGACCTGTGAGCCACTGTGTGCAAGGACCTTCAAAGTAAAATACACACATTTAATCTACCTGGAGTTTCAAGAACAGATTCCAGACCTCAAGGACTCAGGTGATAACCTTGGGTTGTTACCATTCATTTCAGATCACCTTTGTGCCTTTTGCTATTGTGATAATGAATCTTCTTTGCTGGAAGCAAGTGCATATTTTAAATCAACATAAAAATACAAAGGATAACTGCAGATATTTAATGTAGTATTTATTAGACAGGGAAGAAAATATACGAAATAAAGCTTTTGGTATTATCCTCAAGAAATTAAGTTACAAGTCAGGAATTGGCACAGTATGTTCTCAGCCAGTTAAATGCTGCATATTATTTTAGCAAACATTTCTGCTGGCAGTTGTTAACCTCAGGCAACAGAAATACATGTTTGCAGAGGAGTAAAGAGCAACAAGGGAATCTGTTTATTCACTCCCATAAGCGCTTTTCTGAACTGATAGGCAGAGTTATTATTTCAGAATTAATTATAAACCAAGCACATTTTAAGTGCACCTTTGCTGGTTGATTTTATTTTTTGTTTTTATTTTTGAAAACCATACTAACAGCATACAGCTATTAGTTGGTTTATAAATAAAATGCAAAATTGGTAGTATTATTAGTATAAAACTATGCTTGACTTCTACATTTTTCAGAGAATAAAGGACCTTTACCAGCTCTTCTCTTTGGGAAAATATTTTTAAAATTCAGTAACTGACATATGGTGTAAAATATTCAGTTCAAAGGAAGAAACAAAGCCAGACAGAAAACACAGACTGGTTTATATTTTTATGACTATAAGCAGTGTTCCTCCAGTATGGCAGGGAATTCATTCCAACATGTCCTTCAGTGTGACACTAGTATTTTATAATGACTTGATGCAAATCTTTTGTGATCTTGACTGTCTTTGTCCATTGCTCTTTCGAAGATATGCTCCATGATACCGCACATGTCAGAGTGTTTTTCTATTTCCAGAAATAATTTGCTTCTCCTGTCAGGCTCTTGCTCAAAGAGCCTCTTCTGGGTGGCCATCTGGAAGCATCACCTCAGTGCAGAACAGGCAGGCTGCTGGCTTTGTGTTGGCTCACTTCTCCTCAGCACTGCCTACTGCCCTGAAGGCAGCATTAAATTTTATTCCTGGACTACACAGCATTATAACTAGATGTGCAGACATGACATTCTGATTGCTAAATTCCAGGCCTATTGATGTTTGTGACAAGACTCAGAGAAAGACTCAGCAGAAAAAGGATAAAGATGCAGAGGAGGGAATCAGCAGAGGACAGTCAGAGAGTCTCCAGAACCAAATAAACACACGGAAGTGTTACACCACACCTGAAATGCAGCATTGAGAAGCCTCTCTCATGCAGTGTCTGAAGAGCAATCAAAAGCCAGAGCACAGGTGATAAAAACAGGCATGTTTTTAGCAGAGAAATAAGATTTCAAGAGTTCTGAACAGTGGGCCTTTCTATAGTCAGAAAACACAAGAGAAAATTAAAGTAGTTAAGTAAGAAACAGGAAAAAAAGCAGAATAATCTTCCCTGGATCTAAGAGATCTGAAATAATAAATGAGACAGGAGGAAAATTTACTTAGTATAATTAATACTACAGACCTTTATCTGCATAACTTTTTTCTGCATCTTTTCTCTGCCTAACTACAGTGTAAGAAAGCATGGCTGCAGTTTTTCCTTGCTGTGTATGGCGCTTAGCTATAAATCATCTATAGGCTTGTGGCTACACTTCAGTGAAACTGATGACATGAAAGTCTGTAGACTTGGGATGAGGCAGTATTTATAATAAAAAAGATCCACGCAGTGAAAGGAATACTAAAATAGTTTCCATTATTATAATGTATCTTCTGATGCCTCTTCATGTTACTATGCTTTAGGAATGTGTATGATTATCACTAGGTGTAAGAATCATGAATCATTCAGACTCTCAAGGATGTCCTCGGAGAACAGTCACAAATGCAGACACTTGAGAGTTCCCAGATTACCTCCTGGAGCTGGAGAGACTGATTTGAGACCTTTCACAGATAAATTATCAGCTTTCCTGAAATGGCAGAAGTCAGTTGGTCTTACTCTGGTATAAACTGAGGGTAGTCCAATGTACTGTGATTAACCACCACCTGGGTTTAAAGACAGATGAAGAAATGCTTGGGATTTTGGCTTTTTTTTAATAGCTTTGTCACTTTGCCGCTTATTTATCTAATTTAGTAACTGTAAAAGTTCACATTGTCACTGGACTTACCATCAGCTACTACTATTGCATCTAGAGTAAGTGTTGAGAAAGACTTGGTGGTCAACAAGTAGGGGTAGCACCTAAGGAAGAGATATTCCTATTCATAGGGATGAGTAGGAACCCCTGGTTTCATTTCACAGGCACAGAGTATTCTTTGAAGGGAGAAATAGAGCACGGAGCCTTTCAGTCACCAGATACCTGTTGTATGGTGTTACTGGGAATCTCTCAAACTTCAAAGAATTAAAAATTACTTGAAAAAGCAGAGAAGGTTTTCAATTACTCCAAACAGATGGGTTAAGGGGGAAGATGCAAATTTTACTGTTCATAATAAAAGTAAAAAAATTAACTGATCTGAGCATGAAAAGGAGTAAACAAAATTCTCTCTTCATTTAATTGTGCAATGTAAGCTAAACATTCTTCTTAAATTACTATCAAAATGCAGTAAGAGCAAATGTAAAACTGTTTTGGCCATGATTATTTTTAAGACGGTGAGTGCCACAGGACCAACAGTACTGGAAGAATGGCATGAAGAATGGAGCCCTCAGTAAAATCAGTGATCATTCTTTCTTCCCTGTCCTTTGCTGGTATTCCTTCAGTGTTACCATAGAGGCCAACGGAAATTTTGCTACAGATTTTGAATGAAATACATTGAGCTCTTTGTATTATAACAAAGAAAGAGATGTTGAAATTTCATAAGTTATTTTTGCCTTCCAAATGTAAAATACTCTATTAACCTGGCCCCATATCTAAGACTACTATATAGGAAAAAGTCCTATTTAAACCAGCTATTTATTGGTTTCAGTGAAGTCTTTTAAAAGATATCTCACAATAGTCTATTTTTTCCTTTTTTTTCCATAAGGGAAGACTATTTTACATAACATATATATAATATATACATATATATATCAATGTTTTTATTCTCTTGAGAGAGAGAATAAAAACTTTAAACACTACAACTATATTGAATCCACTGCGCTTAGTTTTGCTAGTTAATTTCTTGTCTAAATCCCAGTGAAGAGGATGGTTTTACCCAATGACTATTTGAGTTTTTTAAGAAAGAGGACTCGAAATAAACAAAGATAAGCTTCGAAAAATAGGTTCCCCATTCCAAGAGATGCTAGATATTTAATGCAGTTCCCGTAGGTCAGGGGCGTGGCTCTGTATTGAATATTGCACAGAAATTCACAGCGTGTGTTTGTTTGAACGCTGTTGCTGCCGTCCCCAGCCCTCACCCAGATCCGGTGCTGCGGAGCCATTTGCCAGGGAGGTGCGTGCCATCTAGTGGCACTCGGGCACACGGCGACACCGGCACCCAGACAGAGTCACAGAATCAGTGAGGTTGGAGAAGACCTCCGAGATCATCGAGATCAACCTTTTACCAAGCACCACCATGTCAACTACAACACGGCACCAAGCGCCATGTCCGGTCTTTCCTTAAGCATCTCCATTGATGGTGACTCCTCCACCTCTCTGGGCAGCCCAATCCAATTCCATTTCTTGAAGAATTTCTTCCTAATGCCCAACCTGAACCTTCCCTGGTGCAGCTTATGACTGTGCCCTCTTGTCCTGTCGCCAGCTGCCTGGGAGAAGAGGCCGACCCAGGGCTACACCCTCCTTTCAGGGAGTCGTAGAGAGAGATCAAGTTGCCCCTGAGCCTCCTCTTCTCCAGGCTTAGTTTAAGGGCTGGGAAGCAGCTGCTGGACATCACCCATCAAAAACGAAAAATCAAATGTGTTCACTTGAGCAGCAGTGCTTCTTGCAAATCACTCATGAAAGGAACAAGAGGGAGATGTCTTTACAAACAAACAGTGAGGCCTGCTGGTAGATAAGGCCAGATACTGACAGGTGAAAGACGCAATGGGAGGAACCATAAATTCCATAGGAATTCCATTAATTGACACAGACTGTTACTCACCCAAGGACATGTTAAATCCCTGGATTTAGAGAAAAAGAACAGAGACACAAAGAAAACCGGGGGTGGGGGTGGGGGTGTGGAATGTACATTAGAAGGGGGTCTGTATTAGGCGATTTGGAAAGTCTGTACCTCTCAAGTACCTCAGCCCATGGGGAAAAGAGAGAGGGAATCTGCGGCTGGGAAATTAGGATAAAAAGAGGTTGCATCCTCTAGCAATTTGAGAGACCCCATGGGAAATGCCCATGACCTCTCCCTTTATTCATGAATGAAGTTACAGGACTCCTCTGTCTCCTTTTTGGACATAAACCTCTGGTGTTTGTGAATTAATTTTTCCTGACGCTCTCCTCCCTGATGTATTGCAAAATATTGCCTCTAATTTACCTTTAGCTGTATTGGCAGCTCCTTACTGATCCTTACCTCCCCCTCTGCTTCACTCTTGTGAAAACCCACCTGGAGTGCTGCATCCAGCTCTGGGCTCCTCAGTACATGAAGGACAGTGACCTGTTGGAGCAGCTCCGGAGGACAACCATGAATATGATCAGAGGGATGGAGCACCCCTCCTATGAGGAAAGGCTGAGAGAGTCATGGTTGCTCAGCCTGGAGAAGTCTCCGGGGAGACCTTTTTGTGGCCTTCCATTACCGAAGGGAGCCTACAAGAAAGCTGAGGAGGGACTTTTTACAAGGGCACGTAGTGACAGAACAAGGGGGAGTGGCTTCAAACTAAATAAGCTTAGGTTAGGTATTAGGAAAAAATTTTTTACTCTGAGGATGGTGAAGCACTGGAACAGGTTGCTCAGAGAAGCTGAGGATGCTTCATCCTTGGAGGCGTTAAATGCCAGGCTGGATGGAGCTTTGAGCAACCTGGTCTAGTGAAAGGTGTCCACCTCCCCACAGGGAGGGTGGCTGGACCTAGACGAAATTTAAGGTCCCTTCCAAGCCAAACAATTCCATGATTCTCTGACACGGGCAGGTCAGCTGGTCCCTCTCCCTCCACAGCCAGGAAGGAGCCTGGCCCGAGTGCCTCGGGCCGTTCAACGAGGCTCGTGGAGCCGGCAGCGCCGCAGCGAAGGGAGCGCCCCCACGGGCCTCCCGCCCCCACGGCCGCAGCACGGACTACAGTTCCCAGGTGCCCGCGGGGCGCGCCGGCGTGGCCTACGCCGTCGAGCGCTCCTGCGCGGGGGCTGCTGGGAGTTGTAGTAGGGGGCGGGGAGAACATGGCGTCCAACATCAGCGTGGTGCTGCGGCCCGTGAAGAGTATCGTGGTCCGGTTCTGCCCCTTCGAGCCCAACGTGGAGAGCACGAGGTGAGGGGGCTGCGGGGGTGGTCCCGACCCCGGCCCCGCCCTGTTCGGGCTCCGTGTCTGTAGACGCCCCAGCGCCCTACGTGTGCCCTTCGTGCGCCCTCCCGGGTGGCGCGCTCTGCTCGTCTCCCGGCGGGCTCGAGGGTTGGGCTCCTGGACACAGGATTCGTTCTGAGCTGGGGTTCGGAGGGGCTGTGCCCAGGTGTAGACCCTTTTATATGGGCGTGTGCACTGAGCTTGACCAAGGTTCTCGGCGGGTTACCCCTGAGTGGCTGATCCTGTCGTGAGGGTATGTAACCACTCCGAAGGATGGTAACGGGGAAGCTTCTCTATCCCAGTACTTCCTTGTGGGACCAGTCTAAGGGATTGTGCCTCTCCAGCGATGTAGGTTCTGCACCAAACAATTGCAAAATGCCGTTTTGCGATGACTTTACAGGCACACCTACTTGTAAAATGAATTTAGTAACACATCTTAGCTTAGAATATCTTTAAGCTGCCAGAATAGCAGCTTAAAGTAGCTGTCGTGCATTTCAGAAATCTACAGGAGACCAGAGATGTCATATAAATAAATGCTGTGTCAAACCCAAACAAGGAAACATTGGCAAGCAAATGATGTGTAAAGAAAAATGAAAATGCTGTAGTTGTTTAATTCTTTATTATTGTTACTAATCTAGCAGAGAGAAACACAGTGTATACACTTCAGTTTTACACAGTTCTTTGGTGTGCTTTTTACATGTTAGTATATAAGGAATATCCATTTGGATTTTTGAGAGTGATTCTCTCACAAGAAGTAGCTGTCTGAACTTAAGTACAAATCCTATTTTGTTTATACTTTGTTGTCCAGCAATATCAAGATGTGCAAATCAGTTTTAGAAATATGCTTAATTTTTTGTCTGCAACATACTTAATATATTTTTAAATATACTTTCAGAAAATTTCTCCAATGTATTTACCATAAAAGAATCCAAGCTACTAATACAAACTGTGAAGTGACTACTGATGTGAGACATGATGGATCGGAACCAGTTGTAGATGTTATGTTTGGTAAGGAGCTTGTTTTTAAACAAACAAAAAACCCCTGGGTTTTTGTTGGTACCATGTTATATTATTTTATATTTTACTTTTTTAAACTGTGATTTTTTTTTTTTTTGGCTGTGGTCCACAGCTAGATATGCAGCTGGGAGGAAAAAAGAAAGAGGATGTCACTAACAGCCTGTTGTCTAGATAAATGTGTATATATGTCTCTGTACTACAATTAGATCTAAGGGATCTTAGATCCAACAACTGACAACTTTGGAGCTGAGTGTACTTTTTTAGTGGTGTACTTATATGACCTTGCAGTCAGGTACAATTCCAGGAACGTAAATGCAGCTCTGTTTACTTTCTGTAATTTTTTTATGTTACCTGTGGTGGAGACAACTCGAGAACAGGAGGCTGAATACCTTTAGTTGCTTATGCAACTGAGTAACTAATTTGAAGGAACTGCTCAGGTGGGTGAGGCCATACATGTGCAGATGGACCTGCAGAATGAGGTCACCTATGTACAACAAATTTCCTGGTTTCCTTTGAGGGTATAGTGAGCGGGCGGGCAATTGGTGGTGGAAATTTCATCAGTTCTGGAAGCATCCCAGATTCTAGGCTATGAACAGATGGCTCTAATCTGCTTTTGTCCTTTTCTCTGGCTGCATCTTCTTTCCTGCTGTGCTATAATGGACCAATATGTCATGTAGCCCATTAAAGTTTTCATTATTATTGATTCATGTTACCCCCTTATCTTCAAACTTCCATATTTTTAGTGGATTGGTGGAAATGTCGGAAGTGTTGGATGTTGTTAGTTTTGCTTAGGAAAACCTACCCATTTCGATGTTAACATTGCTTGTTTCTGTCTCCCCCATGCCTGTGTCTTTCCCATTCGTGTCTCTAATTCTGATGTGGTATGTTAAGACTTAAGCAGTGAAGCTCAATGCTTTTTCACAGTGTAAACCCAAAACAGTTTATCTCACTAATGCCAAGACACCTCTAAACTCTTTATTTTCTAAGAGCTGTGTTTTCTTCAGCGAAGTCCTTGTAGTTGAAAAGATGGGGCTGGAGCGTGGATGCCAGGCATGGTATTGCACTATATGCGTCTGGGTATGGGTTTTGTACTTGCAAATCTTGCAAAATAATTAACTTGGGTGCAATACTCAACTTCTACTGCTTCCTGCCTGTTTTAAAAGAAATTCTTTCAGAATTTTAGAAATCCTAGTGCTCTCTTTTTTTTTTAACATTATAACCACCAGATTGTGTGAACCAATTTGTTGATGTGGCTAAAAGAAGTACATTAAATGGACCACAGAAAACAGGCTACTAAGATGCTTAGCCATGTGTGGAAATTGTGCCTTCAAGTGCTGCCTTTGCCTTCTGTGAGATGACTTCAGGGGCATCGTATGAGCCATTCTCATCAAAAATGTGTTCTTACTATAGGCATACCTAGACAAATGTTTCAGATTTTTCAATAATGCAATGCAAAAGTGAAAATTAAATGCATATTGTGGGCAGTTTGATATGTTTGTTTGACAGTGGTGCATAGTCAGATTCCTTGGTAGCTGGAGTAGTTTCGAATCAGACAAGATGAACAGGGTATTTGGATTTATGGGTACAAAATAGCTGCACACTAGGGTCATTGTCACTTTGTGACTTCTTAAGATTTTCTTCATTTACAGCTGATGGAGATCGACTGATAATGAAGGGAGCCAACCTGACGGCAGTGGAAATGTTAACAGCGTTGGGGTCCAGATGTAATGCAAAAGACCTTAAGGAAGAACAGAAAAACAAGAAGAAGAATCCCTGAAGAGCAGAAAACAAAGCGTATTTGCACCTACATGTGTTAGAAACAGCAGGCTGCACAGAAGGCTTTTTCCTATGCAACAAAATCTGAGAGATGGTCGCACCACTTTAAATGTTCCCTGCCTTCCCTTGAAGGAGAACAGCAAGTCTTCTAACATTAGTGGGTCATGGTGACTTAAGATGCATGAATGCATCTTTCTAAGCTGCTGCATGTTGGACTAATAACACATGTATTTGCATATCAATGTGAATAATACACGTTAGCTATTAAATTAATACTGCAGTGAAGCCATATCTCTTTGGACATTATTTCCTACAAAATTTCTATACAGTGTAATGGAAAACATTATTAGAGTCATTCTTATTATTTGAAATCGGTTAAATTTATTAAAATTTTCAGGAAAACTTTTTAAAGTATTCATCATTGACTTAGCTGAGGGACAGCAGGCTGCAAATACACAGTGGTTTTTGTAATATTCTGCTTATATATATCTGTTGCTAAGTCCCTGCCATTTTCTTCTTCTTTTGAATGAAGTGGGAAATTTGCTAAATGTAAATTTAGCTCACCAATTAAAGTAACAAGGTAATAGGACTGTCAACACACAGTAGAGCTACTCATCCTGCGTAGAAGTAACTAAATTTAGTTCAAAGGGAAAGGTATGTTAGTTTTTTTGATAATTGGAGAAAAAGCCTATCTTTGAAGTTCAGTTTTGTAGTGGTTTTGTCACTCACTTTTGGGATATTTCATGAAATATTTTGTAAAGATCAAAGGGAGACCTTTATTTGGTGTTTATAGTCCCATGTCCAACCCTTCTATTTATTAAAGCAACTGCTTAGGTGTCTCATCTGTATTGCAAAGCTCTGTGGGTTTGGAAGGGTTGATCTCTCCTCAGGCTGTGCAGGTGAAGGTGTCAGCTGCACATGTGTTTCATGTCCATCAGTTTTCTTCATAACAAAAATGTAGTTCCAGTTTGGAGAATTGCGGGTGTAGTGCTCTTGAGAGGCTTTAGTTCTGCCTGTTGTTAAGCAGATGCCTGATTTCTCTAAAACTACTACGTATATTTCCAAAGTTAACTTGGCAGCAGATTTAGGACACAAATCTGAAACTAGTTTTACCTTACTTTTGCCAACATAATTAAATGGACACTGTCCTCTCTGAAAGCAACATCATTTTAAATAGCACCGTCAAGGTAATTCTTTGCAACTTCTTCACTAGAATGTCAAAGTCAAGGTGATGTCTTATGTTGGAGGAGAGCTGTGTTAAAGACATTGGGTGTTTCCCATGTGTTTGCAAGAAATAGTGAGATAAGATGCTTCAGTGAAATTTGGACATGGGAACAGTAGATGTGAATAGCTTTGTCTGGGATAAATACCTCCTCTGCGCTGGAACCCTTTTCTTTATTAGGTCACCAGTTCTTCAGAGTGGTTTTGGAATGCTGAGCTCCTAAATCTACTACTGAGCTCCCTTACAAGAGAGGGGTTATGAGAACACCTGAAACAGAGGATTTTAAGTCCTGTCAAGCTACAAGAGTACCATAGGAAAGGACCAAATTGCAGTAAGAATGTTCAAAAGACAGGTTGTTTGATTGTTTTATTTTGTTTTGTTTTTCCCACAGTTTAGAATAATGTCATATACCATGACTTTACCTGAAAAAACTTTGCAGTGTGAATTGTTCAAGTGGAAAACCTACACAGAATTTTTGTTTCCCTGGTTAAACGTGTTCATATGCTCAAAAGCCCTGTTACTTTAATATATCAGTGATTTTTGTGATTTTTTTCTTTCTTTGACTGTATATTGGTGTATACAACTTGTGTTTTAATGTGAAGTGCCTACATTGATCTTAAATAATTAGCCATCTATGAGTACTTACAGAGTAAAAGAGGAGTTAAGTAATTAATAATTAGTTATTAATAATAATTACATTTCTATAGGGTTTCTTTTGGCCCAAGATTGGGGCTTATATTTATGAATAGAAAAGGGAAAAAAATGAAGATCCTAGAAAGTTTATCTTTTTTTTTTTTTTTTTTTTTTTTTTTTTTTTTTTTTTTTTTTTGCTTTACCAGCATCGATAGGCATCCTGCTCTCGAAACACACTTTTGCTAGGTGCTTTCATTCTAATCCAGAAATGTCCAACTTTCCTGCTTAGGTTAGGCCAAAGGCCTGCAACATCGTCATTGAGAGATCACCACCAATTCAGTGGATGAAGGTGTTGGCTGGTGCTGCTTTTGTTGTGGGTGTTGGGAGCTGCAGTTTGCAGTGATAAAGCTCTGATACATTTTGTGCATGAAAAAGAAGTAATGACTGGGTTTTTGATATGCGACATGTAAAGCAAAACTTACAGGACAGAAAAATCAAGCTAAAAATGTGCATCCTCAAGACTACAAGATACTGGAATGATATAAACAAGCAAGATGGGCAAGAAGGCACTCCTCTGGTGATTATTGTGCTAATATGTAGAAAATTGCTCTCCCTGTACCACGGAGATAAAGGTATGAATTATTTTTCAAGTACGTTAAAGATAATCTGTAATGACTTTCTTCCTGAGCGTTTAGATAGCTTTGCTGCAAGCTGCTCCTGTACTCTCAGCTCCTGCTGCTGATTGACTGAAACAAAGCTCTGACAGCTTCCTGACATGCACAGGCCAGCGCTGGGGATGTACAGGGTATTAAGGTCGCTCATGCAGAACAAAGCGCGTCTGGGTGAGCATTGACTTTGCATGTTGTTATTCTTTAGCCCACTAATCTTGATTACTGTATCCCACCAAAAATGTGGGTGCTTGTCCAACTAGAAAAGGAACCGAAACAGTCCCTGAAAACACTAAGATTGCCTAAATACAAACACCATGGCCATGCAGGGTGTCTGATAGCAGGTAATGACATTGAAATGGCTAAATCTCTAATGCCTGGAGATTTAACAATTATTAGAATCATATTAGATCTGTTCATTGTACAAATACCTATTTATTTAGAGTTTCTTATCAGTGTGTAGGGAAAATAGTTCTGAAAGAGATGAATATGCTATTCAGACAACACAACCTGGCTGAGATACTCCCTTTTTAAATATCTGCAGCATTGGTTTCCAGAAAAAGATAATGGTATCTTTATAAAAGATTTCAACTAGGAGCAGCAGTGTTAATGAACATTGCAAGTTCTTCACCTCTGCTCGTTTGAATTTTAAGTGATCAATGAATTTATATGGTATAAGAAGGCATACAACAACAACCCTCACAAGCTGAATGTCGTGGGGCTGTATTTAACAGTTCTCAAGATGTTTGCTTTCAAATGTATCTCCTACACATGTATATACTCCTTGCAGTTTTAAGAATTGCTGGCTCACTGCTCACCTCACCAACCCCTGGTGCAACCAGTTGCCCTGGATGCCGGGCCCTGCTTTTCCACTGGGTGGCTTGGAGTCACGTTGAGACTGACATGTTGCCTATCAGTGATGCCTCTTCCAGAGCCACTTCCCTGCCTTCTCCATCTCCTGTCCTAATAGTCTTTTTCCTTACTGCTACTGTTTGATCTCATCCGGTCTCCCCTTTCCCCTTGGAAGGCCTGAGTCACTCTTCTGAGCCCTTTTTATTGTTTGCCAAGAGCATGCAGTAGCTTCAAGCAGCTAAGGTACTCTTGTTGGTGGTAGACCACTGCATATTCTCTGCTTCCTGCTCAGCTTTGCTCTGTAAACTCTTAAATGTTGGGATGGAGCAATGTGAACAGGCAGAGGTGGTACTTTGCTTCTGATCATTAACTTAAGAAAAAATTGTCTTTACTTTGAGCTGGTCTTCTCAGCATTTTACAAAACTAAAGCTATGCCCAGGAACGGATGCTAGGGGCATGAAGGCAAAGGAGCTGCTGACCTGTTTTGATCATGTCTCTTGAAGTTCCAGAGTGGTACTTGAAAGCAGAGTTGAGGCAAGCCTAGAGATTCTGCTTGACTTAAAGGAGTCTCCTATGTACTGGCAGTGTTAATAGCAGAAGTTAATAGCACATCAAAGGAGATCTTTTTGTTGTGCCTCACTGGAAGAGGTGAGTTTGACTTGTTTCCATATGAAGAGTTCTTTTAAGGAAAAATAGCTGGAAAAGTAGGCAAGCAGATCTGTTTGTGAAGGGAATGCTTGGTCAATAGGAGCAAAGCCTGGGAAAGACACCCTTAGTAGACAGATTTTCACAATACAGACACACAATCCTTGCAGGAAGTTCAGAGGACAGGCAGGAGGCAAAGCAGCAGGTTCCTTCCTTACTCAAGCACTCTCCTCTGTTTCTTTTGAACCCTCCCTTCCACCCTTTTTCAACAAGGAGTCAAAGACCAGCCTTACTGTAAAAATAGCATGGTCAGCATGCAAAGCCAGCAAGTTTGTCCACTCTAATTCAGTTGCATGGATGCACGGAATTGCCCTTTCACTACTGGGGAATCTGAGTGGTTCAAGCTGTGAATAAAAGAAATGATAAGTATTTTCTTGGAGTTTTTGAAGTCTCTTTTTAGAGATGAAGCTTTATAGAACTTGACTTCAAAATCCATTCCTCAAATAAATTTCAGAGTATTTACTGGGAATGACAAATGTAAGAATCAGATTAGTACTTCTTCATTTCCTTCAAATAGCTAGATCGGTATCAAGTAAAGCTGCACATAAAAGAAAAGGTGGCAGAATCATTACCAAAAACTTTTGGCAGAAGCATAGGAAAAGACCAGGGAACTGCAATGTAATTTCTTATTTCCGTACAGATTTTCTCTGGTCTAGTTGTTAGATAAGTAATATCATATCTTGAGACTAAATCAGGGATGTAAACCCAAATACTGTGAGACTTTTCAAGTCTAGAAGAGCGTGGAAAATACCTGCTTGTCCTGCATGGCTGCTTGGGATGCCAGAGGCAAGAATTTTCTTAGAAGACTTTGGAACACGAGTCATGTAGTCAACCCTCTTGGCAAACTTAGCATGTTGGCAGTTGGAACGGGATAATAGTAAAAACTAGTTTTAGCTTCCAAAGGGGTTTTCCCCAATGATGTTCTACAGTCCATGAAAAAGGAGGTCTTGAAAGGTGAATCACAACTGGAAGCTAATACATGGAGAGGCACTCCAGAGAGCCTCTCTCTCCCATGCAGCTATGAGGAGGTTTGCGCTGTTTGCTTGAAAAGGAACCCCCATCAACAGTGCCCCAGGTGTTTCTCACCCCAGGCGCTTGTCACCCCAGGATGAAGTCCTTTGGGAGCCCTGGTCAGGTAGACAGCCTACATATGTTCCTAGCACCCTACCACATGGTTTTGGTCAACAGGAAGAACAGCAATTGCAGCCCCTCTCCAGCTCTCCTGGGAAAGGTGTTGGTATCCATATCACAAGGAGAAGACCCTTCCTCTCGTAGAGCATGAGTGTCAGGCTCTGCTCTTCAAATTTCTGTAGCTGTGATGATCTCCTTTGTGATGTCCTGAGAATGAAAAGTGTGGTTATAACTTTTAATAAAACCTTTTCTTTTTCTTGAGGTTCCCTTCACAATGGTTGATCAATATCCTTAATAATGAAACTCTACTTATGATATGCAATCAAAGAAAAAAGCTAAAGCTTTATATATATATATATATATATATATATATATATAAAGCTTTTAAAATCCAGTGGGCACACCTGTAGTTTGTGATTCCAAATTTCATAAGGCATTCATCATTAGTAGAAATACTTGTTTTATCATTATCTATTCCAAATAATTTCCACATTCCTTGTCTTTGCCCTTATATCCTTATGGTTCCAGACCACACAGAAAGGACAAAGTGGAGTTTTTTATTTACTTTTATTTATAGAGAAATCATTTGGGATGATTTTTTGTACGTCTGAGGTTTCTAAAAGCCATGCCAGGGTGTTTGCTTTCTGAAAGTCTCTTCTGTGAGCAGGTATTCCCTGCTAATGTGCTTTTGTTTTATGTGGATCAAAGGCTTTTTCAGTGCTAAAACTACAGCTGTGGAAGATTTTCAGTCACCCTGATCTCTTTTTTAGCGTTGTAATGACTATGCTGATTATAAAATTCTGAAGATAAATAAAAAATATTTTTATTCTAATGTGTGGATGTTTGCTATTCAGGGTAGATACTGCTGCTAAATAAAAAAGGCTTTTCAAAGCTTCCAAGGTTAGACACAAACTCATATATCTGCAGTCACTGTGATCTGGGCTGGATCTGACATCAGATCATTTTTGTCTGGAATGAGGAAAATGAAGCCTGGAGTCCTCTTTCAAGGCACTGCAGGCTTTTGGAGCTTTCTCTCTCATCACTGAGGCAGGGTACAATCAGTGAGCTATCACACCATTGCCACAGTAAACTTTGCCCTAGAAGCATTTCCGTTTAACCTTGCTCTGAACGTGCTGCTGACAACGTAGGGGCCGCGGGCTCAGGCTGCCGGCGCGCTAATTGCATTATAGTAATGCTCTGTGGCATGAGCAGCACCGGGCGCGGGTTGGCTTGGCGCTGGACGCCGGCACACGTGAGCCTGTCCACCCTGACAGCTGGCGACCCAGGGCACATGCAGCAGTCTCCACATCCACAGCAAGGATTCTTTGGATGCATGCTCTATGCTGGAGAGCAATATGGCTTTGCTTTGACTTGAAAACAGATGTATTGCGCAAAGCTCTTTGATAAAACACAGGCTATGTCCAGCTCTTCTAGCTCAGAGCTAATGAAAGGCTGGTGTGCTGGGAGGGCTTGTGCATACTGATATACAAAGGAAAACTTGCAGCTTCATGTGGTGTTGCTTCAGAATCCCTGGTCTGGTATTGCCCAAGCAAACATCTCCGGAGTGGTAAAACTTCGTTAGGCCAGCTATGCAACTGTAGCATGTTTCATCATGCCTGCCCAGTGATGACATGGCTAGGAAGGGAAAACCACACTTGTACGACAAGGAACCTGAAACAAAGCAGTGCTACCTATGCAATTTTTCCCATCCATGCCTTCAGGGTGAATAACTATTATTCATAGACTGCTTTAACTTTTTTCCACGGCTAGGGATAGGCCGAAGAGTAAAATTTGGGCAGTGGTGTCCCATTTTCCCGACAAATTTTTAAGGCTTTCTCAAGAGGTAATCTTATGTAAAAGAAGCCTACCACTTAGAGAAGGTAGTCCATATACACAATTGTCTGTATACTAGAAGGAAAGTGAGATCCTCCCTTACACGGCAGAGCATAGTGCTATCAGATTGGGGTCCTTCCAAGTTTAACATATGGACAGTTTAATGAGTAAAGGTCTAGGGAAAAAGTTACACCTCCTATGGAACCTGATTAGTGATATGTTGCAGATGAGGAGGTGGTGCCCTGCCCTGCCCAAGCATCAGGTATTGTGACTCCAAAAGACAAAATATGGCTTAGCTTGCATGCAGTAGGTGAATCTGTGGCTACGTGAAGAGAAACCTCAAACACTGCTGGCCACAGCTTCCCAGCTCCACGTCAGATGAAAACGCTGCACAACACACACCTGCCTGAAGGAGTAGAATGAAGGTCTCTGTGCATTCTTTTCCCTTGGTCCTTTTTTTTTTTTTTTGCACTTGGTAATGAAGAACTGTAATATCCTCCCCTCCTGCAAGGTGCAAGGGTTTGACTACCCTTGGAAAACATTCACCCTGGTAGGCTCAAGCTGCCAAGGTGGTGGTTGCTCCTAAATGTGGCTACGTGCTTGCCGTGCAGCTCGTGTCCTCAGAAAAATTTACACTTTCCATTGCAAATTTGATTCTCCTTTTCTTGGACAATGTATAGTCCCATGTGGAAATAAGCAAAACTTCTGAGAATTTAATCTTTCTGCACTGAAACAGTAATATGTGGCACAGGAATTCAACACCTTCCATCCGTGTGCATGTATTTGCTGCTTCTCTTGTCATATATCCAAAGAGGAGACTACACAAACACAAAAGGTCTGACTGTGATGTCATCCTCAGAACAGGCAGGAACTGAGATTTACAGGGATGAATCACTGTGGCTCAAGCATCTCTGAATATCAGAACATTTTAGTTTGCCTCCCAAAGTAGGAGCCATATTTGGCAAATATAGGTACTGTCAAGAGAAGAAACAATGTATATTTTGTAGCCCAGGCCACTTGTACCTTACCCAGAAGGATACATCTCTGGTCCCTATTGTTACTTTATTTGCTATACAGAAAGTTTCAGCCCTATTCTGTCTCAAAGAAGTTTTGAGATGTGGCATTGATGATACCACAGCCAATAATCTGTATCACCGGACTGATTAACTTGCAAAACATTAGAACTTTGTAAGAATTAAGAGAGATTCTTCACTGTATCCTAACAATCTGCATTTCAGAAAACAGATATGAGTCGCTTTTCTTCTTATGTCTTTTATGAACTTACATGCCTAGACCTGAAAAATTTATAAGGAGAATAAATCAGACCAAATGACTTGTGGGAGGATTCAAAACTGTAGCAATGTTAGGCACAGGTAGGTAACTGGATCTTCAGGTACTTCAGATCCAGGAATACTGTCTCACCACTAGATGGAAATAGTGGATTTTACATCTTCTGCTGCATTATCAGCACTTATACCTGAATACTATTTGCATATTGTAAGCCATCTGCAGGCAGCACTGCAGAAATGTGGATCCAAAATTATTTGCTAGTGTACATGGAGTAAAGCCAAGATTTCTATTTCTAGAAATTGTCCCCGCTTTACAAGACTGAAGGCTTCCTAATTCCTGAAGGATGATTCTGTTTGATCCCTAATCTAATGGCTTTTCATTTATCCTTTCTGTAAGCAACTAGAGCAGAACTGCAGCATGGACAGCATGTTGGTTCAACTACCATGAATTAGTCAGTAAACATCACCCTAATTTAACATTTACTCTGAAATCTCATACACAAGACACACACACAAAAGATTAAAAAAAAAAAAAAAAGTGGATGAATGTTGAAAGTCTCGTGTTTCAAAGTGCCTATTTAATAATACAAAAAAGAAGCCATGTGATTTACTGTCTTATGAGCAGATACTATAGTGTTGTTTGCATATTAAAAGCAAGTGTACAGACAGAGAAGAAGAAAGTAATTAAAGACAGCTCTGTAGGGAAGGATAGTTGGAGGATTTTTAAAAAAAAATCAGTTAAAAAATTTTCTATTTATTTTGTGTATGACAAATATGACTTTCTACAAAGTCTTGAAACTTCCAGCTACTCTGTGCAGTTGTATCACAGCGAAGCATAAAGGAAGAAATCCTCCTTGCCCCAAAACATTTGGCTTCATGGCACCTTCTCATATTGTGAAATGCTGGAACCAGCACAGGATCTATCTTGCTGTCTTCTCTGGTTTTGACACCTTCATCTCAAACTCCTTCATGAAAGTACTAGCACAGAAGTGTAGTAACAGTTACTCCATTAAAAAAACCTCCAGACACCAGCTGTATCTTCACATTTCTCTTTTTCCAGACAGGAGAAAGTAGCTGTGGATTTCATCCAGTGTGATACATGGCCAAAAGAGGCAGAGATTGGCATAACCCTGATATTGGAAACAAATTTTGGGGGTATGTTGGAGTCTGGATTTTTGCTATGACTTAGAAATAGCAGCTTCCTCACAGAATATGACAGTAAATCTCTCCACTCACCTGACAGAATTTGACAAAAGATTGGTCCAAATCTCACAGGGCCTGTTGACAGTGTATATTTTATGACAGCACTTCTGTGCCAGTGTACAATAGTGCCAGCTGCAGTGTTTTCCTTTAAGAAGTAGGAATTGCAGCTCAATATGAACTAAAAACAAGATACCACATCTCCATTTTTCCAATGCTAAAGCATGAGGATGCATTCAGGCTTTGATTTTTCCTGTGTACTGCAAGTACCCACATTAGTTCTGTATTTTGATTGATCTTGTTTGCTAAACTGACCACTGTGTGTATGAACCAGGTCTCTTCCTGGGTTGCAGCAAGCTATGGATTGCTGTAGTTCAATAATACGTGATGCACCAATGGGATTTGGGAAATTGTTGGGAAGGCTGGCAATTAAACCCAATAAACTGCTTTGGGATGCTGATGCCTTACTGCTCTGTCTCTGTGCCGTACGATGCTTCTCTGTTCCTGAATTAGCCTTCAAAAAAGCATGATATGTAATAAACAGTGTAATTTTGCATTCAAAGTCTAGGCTGGAGCCCATGGGAACCAGCACTCAGCACGCTGGACTCTTGCACCACGGTAGGTGTCAGATGGAGTTTGTGTCGAAAAGGCATTGAGGCCGCAACACCTCTCGGCGGGACAGCTCTGGCGGTGTCCCACCGTTCCTGGGGGTTCCCGTGCTGGGGGGCAAAGAGGGGGTGCGAGTGTATGTGTGTGTGTGTGTGTGTGTGTGTGTGTGTGTGTGTGTGTGTCTGTCTGTGTGTGCGTGAGTGTGGCTGTGGCTGTGTGTCTGTGCGTGTGAGTTCGTGAGTGTGGCTGTGTCTGTGAGCGTGAGTGTGACAGTGTCTGTGTGTGTGTGTGTGTGTGTGTGCCGTGAGTGTGACTGTGTCTGTGTGTGTGTGTGTGTGTGTGTGCCGTGAGTGTGACTGTGTCTGTGTGTGTGTGTGTGTGTGTGTGCCGTGAGTGTGACTGTGTCTGTGTGTGTCTGTGTGCGTGAGTGAGTTCGTGAGTGTGGCTGTGTCTGTGTGCGTGAGTGTGACAGTGTCTGTGTGTGTGTGTGCCGTGAGTGTGACAGTGTCTGTATGTGTCTGCGTGTCTGTGATTGTGTCTGTGTGTGTGCCCGAGCGTGACTGTGTCTGTGTGTCTCTGTGTGTGTGTGTGTGACTGTGTGTCTGTGTGTGTGTGTGCCGTGAGTGTGACTGTGTCTGTCTCTGTGTGTGTGTGTGTGTGACTGTGTGTGTGTGTGCCGTGAGTGTGTCTGTGTGTCTCTGTGTGTGTGTGACTGTGTGTGTGTGTGCCGCCAGTGTGACTGTGTCTGTCTGTCTGTCTGTCTGTGTCTGTGTGTGAGTGTGTGCGGGCGGAGGGCGGGCAGTGCCGCTGCGTGCCCGCTCTTGCCGCCGCCGCCGCCGCGGGCGGGACTCGCCGGGCGGGGGCTCGGCGCGGAAGGGGCCGGGGCGCGGCGGGAGCCCCATTGGCTCTTCCCGCAGCACATGTTGCCGGCCCCGCTATAAAGGCGGCCGCGGCCTCGCTGCAGCTTGTCCTCCTGCCTTCACGTTTCTACAGGAACGCTGCCACCGCCAGTGCCGCCGCCATGGCCATCGACGCGTTTTTGGGCAAATGGTGCCTCGTCTCCAGCGAGGGCTTCGAGGAGTACATGAAGGAGCTGGGTAAGGAGCCGGCGGCTCCCCGCCCCCGGGAGGGAGGGATGGATGCCGGGATGCCGCCCCGGGGATGTGCTGTCGCTGCTGGCCGGCGAGGCTCTGTCCAAGGTCCGCGGAGAACGCGGTCCGGGAACCGGGCCGAGGGTGGGATGCAGCCTGGCCGTGAGCCACGGGTGGGCGGTGGCTGCGGGGGCGATGCCGGGATGCTCCGGGATGCAGCACCGGGGGCTCCGCGCTCTCTCGGCTCCGGGAAAGGAGCGCTGGCCGGGAGCAGACCTTTCCTCCCGAGAGAGCTGCCGCCTCCGGCTCCGCGTCCTAAGGATGTCAGCAGCCCTTTTTGCACCGTAATTGCTGGGAGGCAGGTGCGGGCACCGGCAGTCACCTTCCCGCCGCACAGCGCTGCGCCGTCCCCGCCGGCTCCCTCCGCAGCAGCCGGGATTACCAGCCGGTGCCGGCAGCCCGGCTGCGATTAGGCCGGCTCGCTCCTCCCTCACAGGAATGCCCGGGGCGGGGAGCCGGGGCTGCCCGGCCCGGGGGCTGCGGGGGGCTCGGCGCTGCCCTGGCCTGGAGGGTGGCGGGTGCCGCACGGCAGCGCTGCTGCCGGGGCCGGGCTGGCTCACCCCGCCTGGGGCGGCCGCACACAGACCTGCTGAGCCGGGGCTGCCTCCCGCGGAGTCACCTTGGGTGTCTCCTCCCGAGAAAGCCAAACTGGATCGGCTGCCTGTGGGTAACCAGCAGCCGGCTGCCCTGCCGGAGGCCATTTGCCTGTTTTCCTCCACGGGTAGCAGCACCCTTATCTCAGGGGGATGGTCCTGGCTTGTTATCCCTTTGTCCAGGTTGCCCTATATTTTGTAACACGAAGTTACCGGATGAAGAGCACACCTAACAGATCAGGAGCCTTGCCTGCAACCTCAGATTTACCCCTTTCCTGTGAGCATCCTGGCTGACAGGTGATAGATACCTGGAAGCGTCTGTATAGACCAGGAGCTATTATTTTCTGCAATTTATTCACTGATGAAAGCCATAATATTTTCACAAGAGGCAGAAGATGTAGCCTTGGCTTTAGAGGGAGGAGAAGAAGGAATTTAGGTCTTGTGCTCTTCATGTAAAATACAAAAGGGATCACTGCATTTACACTCTGCAGACAGTGGTGGCTGTAATTGTATTTTGGGAGGCCTGTCAGTATGTGATAGGTAAGATACGAGAAAGCCTTTTGGACTGAACCCTTTGGGACACTTTGGAGAAAATTCAAGAATTTTAAACTCAGCTCAGTTGAGCCATGGATTAGGATGCCTTGGTGCTTATGTTCAATGGCCAGACCTAGGCGTGTGCCAAGTTGCAACTTCAAAGTAGAAATTAAGTGCTGAAACTGCAGAGCACCTCCCATGTGTAGGCAGCAACTGAGTGTTGTTTGGTTTTAGACTGAAACCATAAACCAGACACTTTTGCTTTTTACATTTACAATTTAGGCAATTAAATTTACTCCAAGTCACGCTTTAGGAGCCAGTCATTTAATGGATTTCACCCTTGATGGCTACTTGCAAAACTCTCTGCCTTTGATCCTATTGATGCACCATAAATGAGATCATACTGATTCTGCTTGCTCAAAGAACATTTGAGGACAAAGAAGTTGGAATTTCACTTCTAGCCATATGGAAGACATATGCAGCTCATCTCTGTTTAGTTGGATCCCAAGCTGTAACTCTATTTACTCTGGTCTGGACGACAGCAACAGAGTGTGTGTGGTTACGGTGGCAATAATTTCCAGTTCTGATCAGAAAAGCTGGATGGAAGGGATGGCTGTTTTTTCATCTGTGAACTCAAGCTCAAGGCTCAGTCCTGGAATCTCATTTGAGTGGAGAAGCAGTGCCTGGAAAATACTTTATTTCCCTCTCAAGGACTCAACCCTTACCTGTACATATCAGGGGAGTGCTGATACCTGACAACATTTTTTAACTACACCAGTTGCAGAACCCAGGCACTCACTGACTTGGTGGCACTTTCTGCTCCACTTGGTTGCATATCAATTCATGGCTCAGATCTGCACTTTCCAGTTTGGTGGGCTCACATTTGTTGCCCGCTACCCTCTTATTTGTATTTTCATCCTTCAGATCAAAAAGATTCAAAGAAATCCCCCAAAAAGTGCATGTAGGGGCTGAAGCAGGGTGAATCTGAAACTGAAGAGTTTTGAGGGTTGCTGGCTCCAGATCATGAATTTTCAGGCATTTGCAAAACTCAGTTCTCCATTTCTGTCTTTTGCCATGTGTGTGTAAGCACTATTTTTTTATGATAGTGATTTTCTAGTTCACAATTCTCTACTTTGTAAACAGGATGTAAAATATGAAATTTTATTAAAAATGGCATGTTTGCAATGATGTACAAAGTGATGGGAGGGTATTATTGAGTAAGATGAAATAAAATGGATTAATCTGTCTATTAAAAATAACTTGTAGATCTTTTAAAGTATTCAGAATTTCAAGAGAATAATTTTAGTTTAGTTTAAGATTTTGTGTTTGTTTTCCTATTTGCTATTTATTTCTGTTTGAAAAAAAAAACAGTGCTGAGTTTTGGGATATCTACAAATCCTCTAGAGGGCAAAATAAATTTAACTCTCTGAGGAAACAAAAGAGTAACTCTGCAAATAAGCTTTTTTCCTTCCTCATCAGTGGAAAATTTAAAACGTCCTTTTTCTTTGTGGCTCTTGAGCTTTGATTCTCAAGTGTACTTAAGTGCCTAATTAAATGGGAATTAGGTGTTTGAATTCTTGTGTGGCCCTAAGCCTCGGGGTTTAACTGACTTTGTGACACTCCGTGCCTCTCGCCTTGCAGGTGTGGGTATGGCTATGAGAAAAATGGGAAGCATGGCCAAACCAGATGTTTACATTATTAAGGATGGGGACACAATCACCATAAAAACAGAAAGCACCTTCAAAACTTCACAGTTCAGCTTCAAGCTTGGTGAGAAATTTGAGGAAAATACATTAGATGGCAGGAAAACTCAGGTCAGTATACTAGACTTTCTGTTGAAAAAATGAAATTCTTTGGGTGTTTTACAGAGGGAGATGCTATTTTAAAATCAGTTTTGACATCCACCATAATAATGCTTTATTTGATGAGCAGTTGTCTCTGTAACTCTCATTGATTTTTTTTTTTTTAAACATGGATTAAGCAAATTCCAAAGAGGGAAAATGCTGAAATCAATAGTCTTGTGTATTTTGCTGTTTTCATTCTGTAGCAGAAGCATTTTTTTAGTAAAACTAACAGACCTCTAAATCCCTGTTAAAGCCAAATGCCACATCATTTGAAGCCTGTGGAAAAAATGCCATTGATGTTTAATCAGAGGCAATTCAGCCCTAGGGTTAACCTTTCTGCTCTGTCTCATATTTGCATAACAAGAGAGGCTGGCTCGGGTGTGGGGCGGGATCAGAGACAGCTGTGAATTACAGTCACTTAACTGTAAAACTAAAGTTTTAGAAGGCAAAGAGTTTCTCCCTGTGCTGAGTAGGAGAGTATTTATCCCAAAGAAGGTAAAACACAAAGAATACATTTAATTTCCTTGTGTGAGTGCTGTTTATCACCCCCCTGTCTCCAGCCACACACTTTCAATTCATTTATTGCTGCAAGATCAGATAAATTCTACACAAAAGCTCAAATCCCATGTATAAAGAGATGAACAGAGAACATCTTCTGCTCCTGTTAATTGAAACTGTGGATGCTGTCAAAGGTATGTCTGATGCAGGAATGTGTCAGACACTGAATGAGCAGTGAGTTAGTTACTGTGAGACGAGGATCGATAAAATGTTTAAGATAATATTCAGCTTTGTAGATGTCAATGATAACATTACCATTGAATGAGCTGGGGGTTGGAATATTTCATTTGGAATGAGGTGTTGGAAAGCCTCAGTGCCCACCAAATGTCAGGGGGAAAATACTGATGGTCAGGTTTTTCTTTCAGACCCTTGTCAGCTTAAAAGATGATGGGTCATTGATTCAAGAGCAGGAATGGGATGGCAAGAAGACCACGATAACAAGGAAGCTAGTGGATGGACAATTGGTGGTGGTGAGTTCAGTCCCGCTTTCTGATCCCCAAGTACTTCTGGTTGGTAGCCTGAAATGTAACTCTAATAGGTGTTTTTTTTCCCGCTGGTGGTCTGCACTGAGAGGTAAATTAATAAATCCATCTCTTTACCTTCTAGGAATGTGACATGAATGGTGTCAAGTGTGTTAGAGTCTACCAGAAAGCATGAGGACATCTTCAGGTTCAGGAGGAACGTGCTGCAAACAACTCAGTTCACTGGACAGAGCTACTTTTCACTCCATATTTTCCTTTTCCCTGTTTTCTAGTATTTCAATGGACTGAGTAGCTGAGTGCAATTCTTTTTAAAAGCCGTGATGTAACTATTATGTAACTATTCTGAACTTAGGCTATTAAATAAAATTGTCAAATATATGAAGTGTAAATGTTGTTACTATAGTGGAATTTTAAGTGAGGTTTTATAAAAAACCTATTTGGTTTGGTTTTAGGCTCTACTGCAATCTGCCTTCAGTACAAGATAATACAATATACGGCAAAGAACAGGTAACAATAAGTTAAATTTTGACCAACATCCTTACTTTCTAAGATGGTAAAATCTGAAATTGGAACAACTCCAGAGCCTGAACTTTGAATGTTTTTTCTAACTTCCATGTTACAAAGTAAATAAAATTGGGTGGGTATAAATATGAGATAAGCTCAATTGGTGTTTAAGTAGAGAAATGGATTTTCAGGGTTAGTTTGTTTATTTTGTGTTTCAAACCCACAGTTTTTTAATCTCAATATATATATATATCAGTAAGCCAATGAACATAAAGCACATACACACTTTTCTGAAAGGAAGCCTTATTTTAAGACTGCTTTCCTAGCAAAACTCATTCCATGTCTAGTAACATTCTAAAAATTCTTAACCAAAATCTAGTGAAATACTGCCTAAAACTTTTAAAGCCTCATTTTTTTTTTTTTTTAACTTGCTTGAAACACCTAGCAATGGAGTTTATATGCTTTGAAGTGCCATAATAAATACTCAGAAATATCAGTGTCTTGAGTATTACTTTTATACTGGTTGGGAAACAGAACCTATAATGCTACATAAAGAGATGTCACATTAGACAAAACATAGAAAGGCTTAGATGAATTTCTGTGATACCAGACAAGCATGTCCTAAAAGTGAAACTATTTGGTGACAGGAAGGTTTCCATGAGTTCAGGAGCCTGGGGGATCCTGCAATTGCACAGTTCCCATTT
Source organism: Acanthornis magna (assembly GCA_036785705.1). NCBI lineage: Eukaryota > Metazoa > Chordata > Aves > Passeriformes > Acanthizidae > Acanthornis > Acanthornis magna. Next base: position 25,757,625 of record JAWUZG010000063.1, read on the forward strand.
GCTGCATCAGTCATTTCAGAATCCATTGCTACTTCTGATATTTTAGCTGCTCAGTGCATGTATCATATTACTGAGCTTACTCGCATAGAAAAATCTGTTATTTTGTGTTCATTCTGCTAACTATAGAAAGTGACTTTTTCCATGATTTTGGAGCATTTACCCTTTTCATAATTTTACTTGACTATGAGTCATCCCCTTTACCTCTGTCATCTGAAAGCATTTCTTGCTGAAGACCATTTCTTGCAATTTCCTTCCATGGCTCCTTTTTGAGTTGTCATTTTTTACATTATTTTCTAGTAGTATTTTTCCTCATTTTAATATGAACCCTAAAGATATAAGGTGTATTCTTATACAGACATTAGAAATAGAAGGAATCAATCTACCCATAGAATAGGGAAAACAAACTGATCTAATAAAGGGCCTACTAAGTTTCAGAGCAGAAATACACTCAACAGCACCAGTAGAATGGGTGCACCAATCCATGGCAGAGGCATGATATGAAAATCCTGCCTCCCTTCCTCAAGAGACAGTGTCACTGCTTTTGACTGGGCATTATGCCTTCTTTGGGGTCACTGGTCTGTCACTTATCCCTGTTTGTTTACTCTTCTGATCCCGGGTAGTGTTAATTGTTTGTCTTTAATTTGAATGGAAAACCCATCTAATGTCTTTTCTAGGACATCCGTTTTGATTACAATGAGATCACTTCTTGCAAAACAAAAGGCAGAAGAGTATCTTTTTAGAGTTATTTCCTTTGGAAACAAGGCTTATAAAGTGTGTGTATCTGTGCTCTCCAAATTCAGCCACATGTAAAGAAAACGCTAGAGGTCCAAAAGATAACTATTCTTCCACAAATGTCATGAAAATAGGTGGCCTGATGAAAGATATGGACCATTAAAATGCCTTGATGATGGAAAGACTGCACATGGAAGTGACACTTGGTTTGACATTAAGTGGAAGAAAAGCATAACAAGCTCTCTTGGCACACATAAGAAGTTATCTTAAGCAAAGAAACTGACCAATGGTAAGAGGCAGATCAAGAGGAAACTGGAATTCATTAGAGCTAATTCTCCAGAACTACTTAGCCTCACATATTTATTTGCTTTATTTTGATGTTAGCTTCAGCCTCAGTTGCCAGTAAATTCAATGTAAGTATATTGTGACCCAGAACTACCATATATACAACCTGTTTGTGTTAGATTAGACCACACACCTTGAACGACAATTGTTTTATAGTACTGCAAGCCAAGATTTATAATGCTCAAGACTTGAAAATATAGTTTCCAGTTTCCTCCTATTATTTATTATACAAGAAAAAAAGTTTCACTCCTCATGAGTGAAATGAGTATATGCATGAGTATATGCACAATATTCTCATCAGTGCAAAATAACCAATTGTCTTGACATTTGAATAACTCTATAGTTCATTGTATCACATAAGATGGCAGAAAATAAGGCTTCCAAGTACAACTAAAAAAGAAGGAGTTGTGCATTATCAAGCCAGGACTGCTTTATAATGCTAAAGAAATAAATAAGGAGACAAGTTTTGTTGTGACATTTTAGTGCATGTTTTTTGAAATACTTTGGAGGGATGAAAGAATCATGTTCAGCAAATGAAGTTGCAAGCAGAACTTGCACAAAGAGAGCAGTTTCCATATCCACTTCAAGGCGCATTCATTTAAAGTCACGAGCAGTGTCCAATTTATATCTTTAAATCTCACTGTCTTCTCAAATTAGTATAGTTCTGTTGTTTTCATGGAAGGGACTGCTGTTTGTGTGTTTGTTTGTTGGTGGGTGGGTGGATAGGTGGAGTTTTTCTGGTAGTGCAATGTGATAAAGGAGTAGAAAATGAAGTTGTTCAGTTATTTAGATCTGATATTCCACCACATCAGTGAAGTCTCTTGTTTGAGCTTTCCAGGAACACTAAGAAATGGCACTGTGCTCTGTGGAGAGTGTACTGGCTCTGTATAATGCTCAGACTATCAAGGATTTTCCTGTCATGGTTTGGTTTTATGATTTATTTCAAAATTGTTATTCTACTCTGCCTGCAATCTCTGCAATTAACACCAGCTTTTCCTCTTCCTCTCTCCTTCCTACCTCATACATGCCGTGCCCTCCAGATCAAAGTTTTTTAAAAAACAAAGTTAATGGTAGGAAATATCACAGTTTTCTGAGGTTATGGTCCCACTGTTAGTTGTCAGCTGCCCAGAAACAAAAGGAATGCTTATTTCTTCAGGTGTGAAGATCAAGTGTAAGAAGACACTTGGGCTATATTGGCCATTGGGCACTTAGGCTATATTAACTGAGACTCAAACATCATAAAAGCAAATTAATCATTGAATAGGTGCTCTCTTTTTTTTTTTTTTTTCCTTTTTTTCAGCTTAAGACTTAACAATCTAGTATTGTATTAACTACCTTATCTACTTCTACATAATATTATGTCCCATGAATTCTGTTGCTTCATAAAGCAGTCCATTCAAAGCAAATTTTATTAAGGTCAGATGCTGAAAATAAGTGCCCTGTAAATATTTCTCAGGGTCCTAAGAGAGACCTGGGTCCCTGCCCAGAAGCCCCATTTCAGCTCAGCCTGGGGTGTCAGTCTGTGCCTGAGCTGCTTATCAGAGCGTCAGTCTCCAGCTCAGAGATCTTCAGATTTTACACAGAAGTTCATGCATTAAACTAATTTCTATGATGGAACTGCCATACTGTTTATATTCTACATAAAATGGTTTAACAAAAATAAAAGCAGTAATGCAGACCAATTCCAATCAGACCTCTGTTGGCGACTCCTTCCCCGCCTGAGTATGTGCTGACACAATGAAAGGATTAGAAACCTTTGCACTATGTTGATTATTTGTGATTGTAGGGGGAAAAAAAATCCCCCAGTGTGAGAGTGGGTGTGAGCAAGTTAACATATATTAATTATTCTTTGATGCCTAATTTCAGTCCCATTGTTCAGCCCTGAGAGGATTTAGTACTATTTTCATTGGTTTTGGAGAAAATCCAGCATCTGTGTAAACACATTTTTGTCCCATGGTTCTCCTTCTAGTTTTGGCTTTTCAGCCCTTGTACATCAAATTCAGTTTTTGTTGACACTTCCCAGAATGGCTTTACTTCATACTATTATTTCAGAGGAAAAGGAAACACTATGAGAGACCCTGCTCCCAAGAGTGAATTTGGCTTCCTCTCCAGCAAAAATGTTTTCAAAATCAATTCCCTCCACCAGGCGGTCCTAATTTAATTCTGAAGATATTTACGTGTGAAATTCATTATGGTTTCAGAAGAAATATAAAGTTTCAGCAACACATGCAACATCGAACCAGTTTCAGATAACACCCTACAAAAATCTGCTGAATCCCAAAGAATACGGTTGACCCTTTAAGATAAATAACATGTTTGTCATTAACCACAAATGTGCACCCTGAAATTAAATACCAGAAGACAAATATATCAGTCTGAGGACCATGCATGCAACTTTTCTAGGACTGGACTTTTGCTCCCCCACGCAGAGCATTGGGTTCCCTTGGGAATTGCTGCTTGAAATCATTAAGTCTACCTTCATAAAAGGTGTTAGCCAAGGGTTAGCTCAGCTCATTGTGCAGTGCAAGTGCCCAACAGGAAACTGAGGGACTGCGTGCAGTTTTCAGGCTGGGATGGTGGTGAGCTGCTGCTGCACACCCCGGGGGCATCCTTGCTCTGTGGTTTGAATGTCTGTGGCATGGTCTTCTAGGCCCATGTGATATAGTCCTGTATGGTGATCAGCACATTTGGAATCATAAAGAACAGGATAGCCTTCATGGCTTTACCTCAAGAGAAACCTTGAACAGAGATCAGGGAGTCCATGACAGGGAATTCCTAGAAACTCCTAGAGTATAAAGGCTCCTTGGGTACATGGAAAGTTGAGCTGAAGGCAACTCAGACTGACTGTTCACTCTAGAAATTATGGCCAGGCCTTGTTTTGGCATTACAATTTAATTCTGTAAGTATCCCAGGAAAGTATACCAGTAGAAATTACTCCTGTTTTATTGCATAGTGTAATTAAGGCAAAATATCATTAATACTATCTCTTAAATTATGTAAAGCAGTATCTGATACTGGGATTTGTTCTGAGTGCTTTCCATTGTCTCACCTCATTCTCCTAAACCACCTTGCTTTGTACAGATTTGATTGCATATAAATAAAGTTCTGAAAATGAGACATTTCTATTTTTTTATGTTTATATTTTTCTATTGGTGAAATGCAGAATGAAAATGCAAGGTGCATTTCTCTGCTGGGGGTATTTGCTTGAATAATCATGTTCTTATTGCTCACTTCATGGAATATGGTCCTTCTCTAAAGGACCAGCTTAACTGTTGGTTTCTTTTCTGAAACTGTAGCAGAGGAAAGGAAGCCAATTGAATAAAACAGAATTCACAGATACCTCAGTGCCTTAATATCGTCACTTCTCTTTCCCCTTGTCGGCACAAAACAATCCATGCTTATCTGACTGAGCCTGAACATTATCCCTCTGTATGCTCACTTCATAAAGATTCTTCTTTTTTCCTATGTTTTTAAGATTATCAGGTCTCTTGGATTGAGATTCTGAACATCCAGCTGTTGTGGTAAACTGGAACAGGGATTAAGAAAGACAAGAATTAATACGTGTATCTTGCCCAGTCTCTCCCTTTTAATTTTTTTTAAGCTTTTTTTCTTCACTCTGTTTTTCAGCACCAAGAGAATGATGAAAAGTAAGTGTACAACTTTCCACTCCAAAAACATGCAAAGTTATCCATGGCAGCCATCTTGAAAGTCGGATTTTAAAGCAGTAAATGTCTAAGCAATATTAGCCGAAGATTTAATTGTTTCCACAAGTTCTTTGTTCTTATGCTTGTGCTGAAGTGGTTTTAAGCAGAATTTTCTTCAGTGTTTCAGATATATACTGACTATATATCAGTATAGTCCTGACCTAGGAAAGTAGATAGATACATGTTTACCCAAAAAGTAAATCTCTGCTGAATGAATTTTTTAAAATAGTAACAGTGTTACTAATTTATGAATGTAATTTGTGATGATCAAATGAAATAAACAATTTAATCAAAAAAGACCTGTTTCCTTTACTAATCTGTCAGCTAAAGTTCCAGAGATCTGGAAAGAGCTTCATCATATATGGATAGAACTGGAACTCAAATTTCAAGCTGGAACGCAAAAATTTGTCGCTTAATTTTTGTTGATTTCCGCCTTGTTGCTATCTTAATTTACAGGGTTCTGAGATTTTCCCTCATGTTTTAGATCCGGTCCCAGCTAGTTACATCTGTCAAATATACATTACTATGGGAATTTACTCAATTAAATCCTTACCCTATGATCAGTGTTTAAGACACAGTCATAGATCTGCAGAGGAGAAGGAAGGAACAATTCAAATTAAATATACTTTGATATAATATGTCCAAAATAATAAGTCTGTGAAGAAAGGTCTCCCCTGAGATTTTTCTATTACATAAAACACAAATCTGAAAAATTACCTATCCTTGGATAATAAAGTGTACCAAACTTAAGTATGGTTTAACCCTTAGGAATGTTTAAAACATCTTGGAAAAAGCTGTGAAAACTCAGGTCAACAGGCATAGCTCTAATTCATATAGATAGTGACTTTTTTGGTACTGGCTGGATACCCCTCCTTGTGATAAAAAATACTGTCTGTGTAAGAGATTGTCCAGACATCTACCGGAATTTTCCTTTCCCCCAGCTGATAATACATTTGGTCAGCTGTGTCTTTGTTCCACTGCGATTGACTGTTTTCTTGGAGATAAAATATATTTTTTTCTATATTTAGTGAGATTTCTCAGGTTGTGTTGTACTCATGTCTTTACATTTCAGGAGATACTTTGCACTTTTCTATAATTTCTTCTATAGCCTTTACTGGAGAGCTAACTTCTGCTTTGAGGCTGAATCATACTGAATTGGATTTTTGAGCCGGATTCCTGCTAAAATCAAGAGCTAAGCGCATTAATTACAGAGGCACTGAGAGCATCTTGTGAAGTGACAGCCTTCAGTATCATTGGAAAGCTTTGCATTACTACTGTATGCTTGGATTAGGCTTTTAGTAATATTAGAAAACTAATATTAGAGATCAAGAATGAATAATTAATTTTAAGAAACATTAGTTACTCTTTAAGTGATAAAAATTTCCTTCTTGATGTTTATAATACTTAGGGGAATAGAGTTCACTGGAAACACAATTTGAGTGGCACATAAAGTTTGATACATTCATATATTCACTTATTTATTTTGATGAGCCTAATACTTAGAGCAGAAACAAGAAATCACTGTTGCTGGTATGGTTTTATTATGCTCTCACTGTCTTGTTCTTGGAATAGAGTAACATGTGGAATTGAATAGAGAATGAAATATATTTTATTCTCCTGGTGTTATTTAATTACCTTATTATAGAGAAAATATTTCCCTTACACAGTTTATTTGCCTTCAATAGTATTAACAGATGTTAGTAGGAAGATTATGCAGTTCCATCAGAATATTCAGGTAACATTTCACTGTTAGCTTCAATTTTTAAAAATTTATTTATTTATTTATTTATTTATTTATTTATTTTAGTTTAATGCTTCTTGGGACATCTTTTGAAGAAAACATCAGTAAAATACGTTGTAGAATATCATGCCTGTACAGTTACTTGACATCACAGAAAAGAAAGCTGTAATTAATTTTTGACTACCTTATAAAATGGGTTGTTGTCCTTGCAAGTCTTTAAATTAACGCAATACAGTGTCAGTTATTTAATAAGCTGAGCAACTTTCTTTGCATGTTAAGTTGCATGTAGATACACCAAGGAGAAAAAGGAAATATTATGCTATCTTATTATGGTGAATCCAACAGATTTGCAAAAGCCAGATTAATCTAGTGTATGGATTATACTATATGAGATATCTCTCATGACTCCAATTGTTGTCTTTGAAAGATGCACTTCGATGCAATTTGATGTAATTTCAACGTTATTTGAGAATAATATGTTGCATGAATAAAAGCATGATTTTATTAACACAATTACTCTTAATGCTGAAGCCAAGAAGAACCAGTGCAAGTTTTCTCATGTGATGTGCACTTCAGGAGTGCATTTTGCACATATGCTTCTTGTAGGGCAGAGCAGCATAACCTCTACTTTTATAACTTTGCCTTTCTATCAAATAAAACTGTGCTTCTTGAGAATTCTGGTGTGCCTTAGAAGTTATTGGGTTATCTAATGACCAGTGTCTGATTTGGCCAACCATACAGTTCTCCTTCAGATGCAGACTCCAAAATACTCACTGCCCCTGGAAGTAAAACAACATGTACTATTCAAAGGTTTTATTTATGCAAAAGGAAACTATTGTGAAGAACTGGTAAGCAACCACAACATATCTTCTGTCTCCTTTTTATCCTTCAGGGAGGCTAGGTTTAGCATTTCACATACTGAAAGGCCTCTTCAAAAGGTACTTTTGAACATTTTACTGATTTTGCTCAGTTTTACATTAGGAGCTTTAGAAGGCTTTTGCTTATTTCTGTTCTGTGACAAGATGGATTTAGTGAATTTAATTCAACTTTCCTTTTTTATGGGTTCTTTAGTAGTTAATATTCCCACCTTGGTAAAAGAATTTCTAAAGGATTCTTTATGAGTATTTGACATTCTGCTGCTGTATACTAGATTTATTCTAAATATTTAAACAAATTTAAAGCTGAAACAACTCAGATGCTAAGCTCAAGTATAAGTGTGCAAATGAAGTTTTATTCTATTGAAGCCAAATACGTAATTTTACTTTTTTCTGGGATGACTCTGAAGTATGTCTGTGTTGTCCCTGAGAAGCAACAGTCAAGTGATTATTAAAACAGTTCACAAATGGAGATTCCACATTCTTCCTTAGTAATATATTCAAATATTACTAAGGGAAATGATAAGTCCCCTTGCTGCAAAGTTCGACCCTGCCCTCTATTTAATAAATTGATGTGGGAGCCAACATCCTGATTAAGGTGTTTTTCTTCTTATCATTCTCCACAAGCAGACAAATACTTTCTTGGCAACTCCCTCTCAAGATCTTTTGCTCCATTTTTGCTTCTGTCTTTTTTACAGGCTCTCCCTGTGCATGCAGGACAACTCTGTCTGGTGTTCTGCTAGTTGCATTGCTGACAGCGAGCAGGGACTGATAAGGTCCTACTATCAAACTGATTGTTTCTCCAGGTTCTGTTTGCTCTGGGTTTACGTAAAGCACAGTCTATTCAGACTTGGGATGTACCACAGCGGTTTGCTGAGGCTGCCCATGTCACTGGTGCTGCTGTGCCCTGCACAATGACTCTGCTTCTCTGCTGACCCCGCGGGTCATCATTTCTTGGCTCCCCTGCAAGACTCAAGATTCACGTGGGAAAATGGGAGTATGGTGTTGAGTGGAATGAATCAGTCCAGTTTCCATTTTTAATTGCAGTTATGCTGTTTAGGTTGGGGTGAAGAAACAGATGGCTCTTTAGATGATCCTGAATAGTTTCATTTTCACCATCTGATGTATTACTTTTTCCACATGAGAAGAATTTGCTTCTATCTTTGATGGCATACAGCTTACACCTTGATTACTAGATGAAATCAGTTTTCTTCCTGCCATTATACCAGTGCATAATAATACCAAATGTATTGAAAAACACATTTATTTCTCTTAGTGCGATCTACAAAGCGATACCTAACAAAGTTCCCTTAGACAAGCACCTACAACTTAGCAGTCCAAGAAAAATGACCATTTGCAAAGTTTGAGAACAGCCTGGGGAGTGCTGTAGGATCTTTTGTTCATGTAGTTCTTCTAGACATTTAAATAATGCAGTTACTGTGGTTTGAGCTTTACTGCTTTATGGACAAACCTAGCAATAACATCTGCCAGGAGTTACAACAACTGTGGCACACTGTGGGGTCAGACTCGTCTCACCTAACCTAAACTGGAGGACCAAGCTGAGGTGCTTTGCTCCTGCCATGGCAGTGAAGAAGGGCAGACATGACCTGGAAATGCTGGGTGGCAGAGTCTGAGGAATAAGCTGCCAAGCCCACTGCAAACATACTTTGTTGTCTTCCACAGACATATGTGGTACACTCTAGCACTAGAAGCCATGATACAGCAGGAGGTACAGAGCCTACCCCTCACCCCACAAACCTCACAGGAGCTGTGTGAATCACACCACACGCTCCAGTCCATGAGTCACACTATGTCTATACAAGCTCTGTGTGCCTATATGGCCGGAACTGCATGCTTACAAGCTGTGTTTTAGTAGATCTGTAGTCTAGCTGTGCAAAAACTGTTTAGTTATGAGTCAATTGTTTTTGTTTTCTGTTATCCCTGTCAAAGATCTTTAGATGGGTATTTTGTGTTAACAGACAGTGGCACAGAAATAGGCAGTGTTATTAATAACTGTGAATAGCTGTCTCTGAGGAGTTTTGTGTTATGCTGGACTCCATTGTTTTGATTTCTTTTAGAGACTTCTAAGAGCCATTGGATGTTGTCTCTACTATCAAAAGCAGTTTCCTTCTAGGATTCTTCAGCACAAGAGGTTCTTGAGATTTTGTCCATTTGGGTCAGTATCTTGGGTGGTTGATGAAGAGCTTTGCCCTGCAACAGCAAGCAGGTTGTGCCTCTCTAGGTGCCAGCCCCAGCCAGCCAGCACAGTATATCCTGTGCTGCCCCTGCATCTGACCATGACTCCCAGCTGACTCACTGTGCATCAGGTGTGTGTGTGCTCTTGATCTGGCTTTTTAGTGAAGTTCATAAGTTCAAGGGATTTCGTTAAGATATTGACACAGACTTCTTCACAGAGCAGTTCAGTCCATTTCAGTCCATACCTTGGGAAACACCGACATTTTTCTGTGGAATATACAGAACATCTTGGGTGATGGAACATTGCTAAGTGTCACATTTAAAGGATGACTTTGCAAAGAGACAGAAATGAACTGGCTATAACACTTTCCTTGATTTTCTTCATGATGTAGAATAATCAACAGTTTTGCTCTACCCCAGGTGCTGTTCTTTTGATTCTGCGTTGATGCCCTGACCCACAACTCCTGTGCTCACCTCCTGTTTCAAAAAGAGGACTTGGATAATTGGCTGACCACCCTACCCAAACATCTATAATCGTCTAGTGCCACCCCACCTCGGAAGTGTTTCATATAGCTGAACTTTTCCTTTGTTTATGTGATGGGTTCCAAAGGGTGGTTGCCTCAGACAGGTATGCCTCATCCCTAGGGAGAGAATTTGTTCAACTGTGTGTTTTCTCAGATTACTGACTGTAGTAACTATCTTCCAGTAGGGATATTGAATCCCTTCCCCCTTTGCCTGACCCACCCCCTACTTCCTCTTCCTCTAGAATATTTGCATTTTTCTGCCAGGACCACTAGGTGTCACAAGTACTCACAACTAAACTATAAAATCCCCTAAAATATTAGTCCAGGCATCTTGATATTTCCCTAATCAAGGGGTCCAAGGATTTTGGTATAGACCTGATGTGTATGTGGGAGATGCTGAATGTAATAAAAAAGTCAGATGGTTCAAGTTGGTGCTTACAGAGCAGGTCCATATTGTTTCATAGGGAGCTACACCTATTGTTGAAGGGCCTTAATCCAGCTAAGCAGAGAAAATTTATAAATGGGATATGACCCGAGAGATCAGCAGTCTGTGTCTAACACAAGGAAATATGATGGTGAAACAGGGTGTGTAGAAGTAGAACACAGAAAGAGCTCCACCCTGAAAATGCTTATGGTTAAGAAACAGAACAATCCTTTGGTTATATTTAGATGATTTTCAAACTAAAGCTGAGTTTTACCTGCCAATAATTAGGCATATCTTTATTTCCCCCCCCTCTACTTTCAACCTGTCTGTTTATAAACTAACCAATCATCCTTGCCTACCAATATGAACTTTACACCTGCTGGGAGGATATATTCTCAGCTCCCCAGTGGGAATCACAATACACCACTTGTTGACTCTCTGGACCCCAAGACACTGATCTTTTCTGAAGAGGATATTTCAGTTGTTTCAAATGTCACGAAACTTTAATCCTGTAAACCCTCATTTGATTGATTGTTTGATTGATTGTTTTAAATCATAGGTAGGTTTTTCAATTTCTACCTAAAAACAAGCCTCCAGCACTCCTCCAGCACACGGTTTATCCACCTACACATGCACTACCTGTCCTTTTGCTGCTTTTGGAGGCATGGCTCAGTGCACCATTATGCTGTGCACTGAGCAAACAGCACAAGAGAATACTTTCTATGTAAATGGAAGGAAACCCAGATCTTTCCATCTGAGGCCTCAATTCAGCTGAGTCCTGTGGAAGCCACAGGCCTTTGCAGCTTCCCAGTGGCACCCATTTACACCAGCTAGGTCTGCAGCTGCAGAAAGGCACAGGTGTGGAAGGAGATGAGCACAGGTGATGAGATCTGCTTAGCAAAAGGAGTAGGTATGAATATTAGTGTAATAACAATCCTGCTGTGGGTATTATAAACTGCAAGATCACCCTATATCTTGCATCAGTATTCTGAAAGCACTGCAGTAGGGCCTGGATTCCCTGTGTTTCTTACCTTTCCAATTCCTCTAAGACCCTTTCCATCCATTTCAAAAATTCTCTGTAAACTGCATGCCAGTGGCTCTGTATCCTGTTATCTGCCACATCAGTGGATTAATTTCTCCTAGCATTTTAACTGGTTAGATAGCATAAAGAGAGATGTGCGGGAAATAGGCTTGATGAAAGGTTTTAATGCTTCCATGGATTTGTTAAGCATATTCAGAAATACACTTTTCCTCCTTTTTTCATATTTTTAAAATTATTTTTCTCAAAATTAGAACAGTTTTATACGCAGAAAGCTAAAATATTGCATGCAGTTTGGGACTTGATCAAACATGGTATTACTGCATGACATCCAAACAGGCAGACAGTGTTATAAATCTGGAGTGGCCTATTATACTGTCATTTTAAGCAGGCAAGATGAGAGCAAAATGGCTTTGGGCTATACCAGATGGTGATTTTAGGCCCTGAAAAGTACTCCACAACTCTCCTGGAATAGAATGCATCACCCTGAAAGAAGCAAAGACCATTCACTCCTTTTCTAAAATAGTATTTGAAAGACAAAGATTGACATCATCGTGTAGCTGTGAGTTATTTCTTACTAAGGCTGCATAATGCTTACTAGTCATGCTGTACAGTTCACTATCTGTTGAATTAATCATTCATTCAAGACAGCTAATTTGGTTCTAAATGCACTGTTTAGAATGAATGCTGAATATTACTAACTGTTATTAAGTAGCCACTTGCTGCACGTTTATGACATTATGTTTGGTACATTGCTGCAATGATCTAAACTGTGCTTAGAGTTCAGTTCCAGATAATATTTTATTAATAACCTGCCCTGTAAACAAATACAATCAATTATGGCAGGAGGTAATTGCAGTGTTGAATCATTTTCTTACAACACTTAAGTAATCACATTGATTCAGAAAGATTTTGAACTTTACTTGTATTTAAATGAAGGTGTGTCCTAAACCACAATAGGTGCAATGACAAAGATAAGAATAGGGAGATGCCAGCTTTCTGCTGGTTTTGGATAGGTTTTAAGGTGGCTTTGTAACAAGGAAAGACTTTTGTTGCCCAGTGCTCTGTGAAGAACAGGCATTTCCTGGACAGAAATCTATCTGCCAATCTCCACTTATGGGGACTGGCCTTTTTAGGGATGTTTCCTCTATTTGCCAACCAGAAACAATAAATGAAAAAAGAAGAATGTTACATTTTGCTACCACTGGGGTGTGCCACTTAAAAGGATTATGATTTCTGCCCAGTAATTGATTCTCCTGCGGCTTCACGCTGGACCAGTGCCCTTTCCATTCATCTGGCACTTTTTGTATGTGAAAATCAAACCACTTGGCAAAATGCTGAAATCAATCATCATTGTCTTCTTCTAAGAGAGAGGAAACAAAGAATGAAGAGGTGCCGTTTCTTGGCCAGTGCCACACAAACATAGCAGTCAAAGACCATAGGAAAGAGTCCGTGTGCCTGCTGGAGAGGTTCATCGCACCTGGAGTTTGCCATTTGGGTAGTCCTCTGCTTTTCGCTAAGTAATTAGGCTCCTTGTCTTATCAGTAGGAGATCTCCGACATTTGCAGAGACAGGTTCATCCTACCTCCCTCACACACCTATTTTGTAAGAGGATATTCCCCTAAGAACATTTCTCTTTCTTCCTCCATTGGTGAGGTTAGCTAGACAAGAACCTGCCTGAGATACCCAAGTTTTAGAGGAGGACTTTTAAAAGTGAGTTGAATCCCACAGCTAGTGCACTTCATAACCCACTGAAGCATGTTTAGACTGGAGAAGAGAAGGCTTAGGGAGCACCTAAGTGCACCCTTACAGTATTTTTGAGGAGATTACCTAGAAAAGGGAGTCACTCTCAATACTAACCTGCAATAGTGGGATAATGAAATGCAATGATCATAATCTGAAATAGGACAGTGTCTGACTAGATAAAAAGAGTAATGATTCCCCTCTGAGAACAGAAATGCAGTGTAAGAAATTACTCCCAGAACTGTGAGATTTTTGAGCCTGGAGATTCTAATGTCAAGACACGGCAAAGCCCTGAACTGCCTGATCTGAAGACAGAGCTGCCCCTGTTTTGAGTATTGAATGGTGTGAGTATTTGAGTTTTGGGGATTGAATGGTGACCTCCCAGAGTCTCTTCAGGCCTAAGTATTAGTGATGGTGTGCTGTCTTTCATGCTGAAACATCACACGAGGGATATTGTGCACATATATCAGAGGCAGACTGGGAAGGTAATGCAGGATCTAGACAAGGTTTAACACAGAGGATTTTGTCAGATGTTGTTAAGACACCAGGGTCAAATTTGGGTTCAGTTTGTATCTCCACTAACACAGTTTTTGGAACCATGACTGTTCTTATGAGAACTCGGCATGGCACAGGTGTGGTGGCTCTTGTCTTGGTGAATGGGGAAAATATAAGAAGTAAAATCTGTTTTGGAATATGAGTGAGAATGAAATTTTAAAAATAGCACAGAAGAAAAGATAGTGTGCATGGGTACATGGAAACATAACTAAAAGAGACGCAAAGAATGGCTGATTGATGACTATATAAACTAAATGGACTACACTTTAGTAGCTTCAAAATAAAATATTTCCTCTGAAAACAGTTGTTCAGTGAGTTTTGTTTTTTTAAGACTTGATTTGAAAAAAGTAAATCAATATTTGCAATTGAGAATGAAAATTAAACTATATTGTAGGTGGAAAACTAAAAGATGTTTTAGTTACAGAAGCCACTCAGAAATGTTGCACAGGCAAATGCTTGAGCCTGCTGGAAATAGGTGATGAAAACTGGTATAAAGAGAATCTAAATGATAGGTCACTTAAATTCTGTGAATTTGAGAAATATTTAGTCTGTGCCCTAAATTCTGCAGAGTTACAATCTGGAGCAGTCTTGGCTTTTGCCTTGGGGAATGATACAGTGTAAAGTTTGTGCATGGACTTCCCACTGGCTTTTAGAGCAGACTCACATAATGAAAAGGAGCCAAGCTAGATTTTGATTTCTCAATGCGTTGCTAGCATATTTCTTATTGCAAGTAAATTGCACAAAAAATGAAAAATGGCTATAAATAGAACAACTCAGTATACAGACAAATGAGCAAGTGCTTTTAAATATTGAGGGTCACCTAATTATGTACTTTTGCTGAGCAATAAATAAAAGAGAAGAATGCTGTAAAGTGATTAGTGAGCAAGACTAGAAGACACTGACACTAATCTTCTGTATTGCTTTCAGCAAATAGAATTACTTATGCATAGACATTCAAAGCCATGTGCTTCTATGTCTTTTAATATGTGATTTTGTCCTCTGTGCATTTCTGTGTCATCTGAGATATAATGATAATACTTCTCTACCTCACAGGCATTTGTTGGAATGTTTAACACTAAAAAAATGGGGTCATAGAAGTAGTTGAGGGAAAAAGGTGTAAGAAGGAGAGCAACTTGGTAATGTGTTTAAAAAACTATGCTAATCACTTCCTTCCAATAATTTCATTTAAACATGTGCAACTCCTCCCCCTTCATTAACCCCACCTTAAATTATACTCTTTGCCCCTGTAGTCACTGAAATATTAATGTGGCATGCGCAGAAACACACATGGTCTGCTTTTTGTCCTTAGATTCAGATCTGAAAAACGAGTAAGTTTTTATGTTCACAATTTTCCCTTCAGCTTTCCTGGAAGTTTCCATTGCTCAGTACTGCCTCCAGGTACTGCTGACACAACACCCTCAGGGAACAACTGTAAGTGCCCAACATGAAAAGGGTCTTAACTTTACCATTTTTCCCTTTCAGTCCTGATCAGGCTGATGCCATTGTTAGCACTTCAGAGGAAATGATACCTCAGTAATCAAAACATGATGGGGATATTACAATTCTTACAGACTTCAAAGCATTTTCATCCAATGGAATAAAGAAGGCTACTTAACCTGTATTTAGAACTTATTTTGCTCTCTTCTGTGCTGCTTGCAAGGTATTGGAAGTTCCTCCTCCAGTCTCTACCTACTGCCAGAAGCTCCTGTGGTGCCATGGCCCTCTGTTTTCAGGTCAGGCTAGTGACTGAAGTTAATTACATCCTTCTTGCATGGGAGAAACCATATTGAGTTGTTGATGTTTCATTTTCCTATTTTGAAATCAAAAGACCTCTGCAATCCATGGAATGCATAGGCAAGCTACAAAAGTATGATGTGCAACAGTGTGTGTGATCAGAAGTCCTGAACACACTGTTGGAATAGCACCAGCTTTATTAAATACAAGGTTCTTGGTTCAGTTGCAAAACAATGTCAATTCAAATGCAAAACTATCATGTTCTAAATATCTAAGGGTTTTATACACATCTCATGGCTTCATACAAGCAGTGGATGCCCTTCTGGAGGTCATTTAGTCCAACCTGCTGCTTGAAGTAGGACTACCACTGTCAAGTGGTACCACATTACTGGTGTCAAGTCAGTGATTGCTTTGTTTTAGCTGGGTTTTGAAAAGTCCAAGGTGGTTACTCCGTTTGAATACACCCAGACTGATCTGTTGTTATGCTGGGCAGCAGGTAGAATGCTGTATAAGAAATGTCTTCAGTTGCATTGGCTAGGCAAGGGCCAAACCCAGAGGCAAAATCTTCTCACTATTTCCTCCAGAGAACATTTTACCCGAAGAGGAGGGGAGGTTTGGTAGTTAGTAATAATTATTGCGAAAGCCATATGCCACTAGGGACTGTCAAGTCTAGTCTGCCCATTATTCTTCTAGGCAAAATAAAACTCAATGGCATTTTGTACTCCGGGTCTGTGCAAGAGGGGCAGGTGTCCCCAGGTAACCTGCATGTTGCAGCTATTGCTCTCTGGTAAATACTGCTAAAGGCTCTTTTACCACTGGAGAACAGTATAAATAAATGATTATCACCATCCCCAAGGCTGTACTAATTGCCATTAAGTGGGCTCAGAAGGAAACAGCTTACTATTATTATCCAGACAGCCCACTAGGAACTACGCAGTTCCCAGTTTCTGAGAATGTGCACTTTTGGATGAATGGACAAGCAGTGCTGGCTCCTAATGCCTTATGGTGGAGGGGGCTGAATTACTGAATTGTGTATTCCTCTGTAAAGGAAAAATGTCATTTATAATGTAGGTGTGTCACGTGTCAAACTTTCAGTAGGTTTCTTCAAGCTCCAATTTTTGCCTTGCTGAATGCTTCTGTTGTTCCTTATAACTTTCATCTTCCTTCACAAATTCCGAAAAAATTAGGCAGGAGAGATTCTTTCCAGTTGGAAAGTGGCATATTCCTTAACACATTGCCTTCCATAACAAAGACAAAATTTATCGTAAAGGTGACATGGAAAAATGATACAGCCCCAGCAGTGGATCCTCTATCTACAGAGAGCGAGTAAAACTGTCTGTGTTGTCTTCCCAGCCAGTGCCGTTTGGCTGTGAGCTGCAAAGGAAACATCCCAAATTTGCTCTCCATACCTGAAGCCTTCAGGTTATTGCTGATTTTCTCAATCAGTACCAAATGTAGCGAGGATCTTTTGTTGTCTCATTCCTAATATAAAAAGAAGTCCAAACTAACAATGTCAGCTTAGGGACAAAAGAAGAACTGCTATCATATATCTATAACCTTTCCCCACAACTGGTCTGTGCCAGATTTGTACCACTAAACTGAGGCTGTAAGACTAGAAGTAATTTCAGAGAATTACAGAATTGTTAGGGTTGGAAGGAACCTCTAGAGATCTAGTCCAACCCCCCTGCCAAGGCAGGGTCACCTGGAGCAGGTGACACAGGAACTTGCCCAGGTGGGTTTGGAATGTCTCCAGAGAGGCAGACTCCACGACCTCCCTGGGCAGCCTGTTCCAGTGCTCTGCCACCCTCAATGTAAAGTTCTTCCTCATGAAAGGAGATGAAACTCCTTGCATTTTAATTTATAGCCATTGCTCCTTGTCGTGTTGCTGGACATCACTGAAAACAGGCTGGCACCATCCTCTTGGGACACACCTTTGAGGTATTTATATGTATTGATGAGATTCCCCTCAGTCTTCTCCAGACTAAACGGGCCTGGTTTCTACATAAGAGAGAAGCTCCAGACCCCTCATCACCCTTGTGACCTCTGCCAGACCCTCTCCAGTAGCTCCTTGTCTTTCTTGTCCTGAGGAGCCCAGAAGTGGCCACAGTACCCCAGATGTGGCCTCACTAGGGCTGAGCAGAGGGGGAGGATCACCTCCCTTGACCTGCTGGCCACACTCTTCCTGAGGCACCCCAGGATACCATTGGCCCTCCTGGCCACAAGGACACACTGCCAGCTCATTGTCAACTCGTCATCCAAGACTCCCAAGTCCTTCTCCACAGAGTTGCTCTCTAGTAGGTCAGCCCCCGGCCTGTGCTGGTACTTGGGGTCATTCCTCCCCAGGTGCAGGACCCTTCACTTGCCCCTGTTGAACCTCATTTATTTTCTCTCTGTCCAATTCTCCAGCCTGCCAAGGTCCTGCTGAATGGCAGAACAACCTTCAAGTTTCATATCATCAGCAAACCCGCTGAGGGTGCATTCTATACCTTCATCCAGGTCATTGATGAACAAGTTGAATAAGGATGAACCCAGTACGGATCCTGAGGAACACTGACTACAGACCCCCAAGTGGATTCTGCTTTGCTGATCATGACCCTCTGAGCTCTGCCTTCAGCCAGTTCTTGGTCTTCCTCACTGTCCATTCATCTGACCCACATTTCCTGAGCTTACCCAGAAGGATGTAATGGGAGACAGTGTTAAAAGCCATGCTTAAGTTGAAGTAGACAACAGCCACTGCTCCGCCCTTGTCGATCCATGCTGCCATATCATCAGAGGAGGCCATCAGGTTGGTCAAGCATGATTTCCCCTTGGTGAATCCATGCTGACTGCTCCTGATGACCTTCTTTTCATCTCTGTGCTTCTTGATGACCTCCAGAATACCCTGTTCCATCTCCTTTCCAAGGATGATGGTGAGGCTGACTGGTCAGTGTTTGCTCAAGTGCTCCATCTTGCCCTTTCTGAAGACGGTTATAACATTGCTCAGCTCTCCATTAAACATTCTTTGTTACTTCTTTTTACTTTTTGAAATGGCTATATCCAGGAACAGGTATTTCTTATTTTAAAAAATTGTAATGCTCGCTCCATTTTCCCATGGCACTCATTCTTCTGTGTAAAATTAATTTGATATTTTGAATTCAAACAACACTTAATTTTTAATGACCTGTGAAAGTTAGAAAATGAGGACTTTGATGATATGAAAATGAGGTTTACCTCCTTCATAAAAATGCTTCTAAGCCTCAGAAATCAATCCTTCAGATTTTTTCATTAACGTTGCATTTTGTGGCACAGACAGGTAACACTTGAATGAGGCTGCAATTTCAACCAGATCTCAATCTCTGAGCAATATAAATAGCATTAATTTTCCACTTGCTTTCTGCAAACAAGTCTGTGAAGTATTTCCTGTGATTGCAATGAAAGTAAAGCCACCTGGGCTTATTCAGTTGCTTTGTTTCTTTTATTTTTGGTCAGAATTTATGGTAATGCCAGAATCTCAGTCTTTATTTAAAAAAAAACAACAAAAAAGGCAATTACTGTCCAGAAAGGAACATTTTGTCCCTCTGGAGATGCACTTTTGTTGAACTCATTCAAACTGAGATTTGTCCTTGAGAAAGACTATTTGAGTTTAGCTCCTTTTTCTCCTGGCCATACAAGTGGACAAACTTTTTTTTTTTAAACCCAGATTTTTTAACCTTACTAAATAAATAAAGTAAATCCTACTTAGATATCCGTAACTGAAGTGGTGAGTGCCTAGTTATGTGTGTGTAGCCATGGCATCCAAGGAGGCAAGAGGAGAGCAGGTTCTTTATTGCCAATGTGCCACATTTAAGAGATACTGTGGAGGACCTTTTCGGGAGCAAGTTTGACCTGTGGTCACCTATTGGTGCTGAAGTCCATACATAACAGAAACATGTAATTTTTCTGTAGAAACCTTCTGTGGAAAAGCTGCTAAACAGGAGGCACCATTTCTACAATGTCCCTCCTTGCTTCAATGCCATGCAGGCATCTCCTGGCTGGGAAGGGAAAGGCATGAAGCCTACATGAGTGCTGAACAGGGAACTGACTATTCTTGCAAGCTGGCTCTTGGGGACATGGCTGTCCCCATGGTCCCAGGGGGAATTGCTGTCCCTGTGGATGGAGATGGCTGTACCCAGAGAAGAGACCAGCAGGGCTTGGTGTAGCTGCTGGATGCTGGATATGGATGCTGGACCTTGGCCCTCGAGGAGCCCATGGGAAAGCAGCAGGGCCTGGGCCAGCACCAGCACAGAGGGACCGCATGGAGGCAGATCATCCAAAAGTCCTGCTTAGGTGCTTTCAGGCTCCTATTTTCTCTTGATGGTGTGTTGGCCTGGAAACAGGCAGAAGCAGGAGGGTCAAGAGCCCTCCACCCTCTGCTGGGTAGCCTCCAGAGCCTGGAGCAATAGCTGCCATTGCACAAACTCCACTGAATAGCCATGGGAACTCTGGAAACCTCCCTCTTGCTCCAGCAGCCCCAGCAAGTACTCTTTGCGTTTTAGCTGATTTCCCAACAGCTGTGGCTTCCCTGTGCCGGTGGGTGCCGGGGTTGTCTCTGTCTGCAGCTGACAGATGGTCCTCAGTGGGAGTGCTCCATGGGCCTGGCACTGCCCATGGCTCACTGCAGGCACTGCCCTGGGCTGGCACACGTGGGCTGGGAGAGGGACAAGCCTTGGCTCCTGCTGGATGGAGGTAGCACCCACTGCTCCAGCTCCAGGCAGCTACTCTGGATCAATGCCTGTGCACTCCCTCCTGTCTCCAAAAACATGAGTTCCTTGGCTCCAGGGCTCTAGGAGATCCATCTGCATCCTGTGTCCTGAGCACTAGAGAAGCCAGCATTGCCTTCCCTCTCCAGCAAGGCCGCGCTTCCTTCTTGGAGCTATGCTCTGAATTATCTACTTGTTTGTTTGACAAAACCACTTTTTCCTAAAGAAACCAAAACAAAGAGAAAAATCACTTGGAAATACACAACTTATCATAAAAAGTCTTTATTTTGTATTGTTATTTGTTCTCCAGCCAAAAAATGGAATTATCTTTCCATGCTGTGGTTGTCTGTCAGCTTAGCACCTGGCCTATTCAGCCATATCTTTTAATAAAATCTTTTAATTTAATCTTTTGGTTAACTCTTATGTAAGAAGAAACTCTGCCTTGATAAGGAGCATGTTTCTGTGTAGTTAGCCATCTGCAACCGCCTGTAAACTCTCTGATGGTGAAAGTGAAGACGACTGATCAGACACGTCTCAGGACTACAAAACAGGCTGAAAGCTGTTTGGTGCCTATTAAAATCAATGGCAGGTTTAAATGGATTGAACTGTAAACTGAGCTGCATGGCTTTTGGCGTGTTTCAAAAGCATCCCTTGCTATAATACTGGATATCAAGGTTGAAAACAAAACCAGTGTTCATATTATGGCAGGGGAATGGAGGACATCATAAGCAGTACTAAAAGTTAAATACTTACTTTTTGATAGTTTTGATGGAAAGCTCAGAATTTTTCAGCAAATGAAAATGGATCATTGAAATGTATTTAAAATGCATTCCAAATTTTTGGCAAATTTTTGGGAAGATTGTTGGATTGGGACTTTATACTGCATTTAGATATTCTTGCAGGAAAGTTTCCCTGAGTCATTGAGTAGACAATTTTGCTTTTTGCCAACCCAATTTTTACAAGGCTGAATAAAAATTTTGGAAAATTTCAGAGAAATTGCTGAAGTTCTGTGGACTGCTGGAGGCAGCTGGAGGCCAGGTAGACACCCAAAGCACCTGTGGTGGCACTGGATGCCTGTTTTAGGCAGCTGAAATGAGCCTCAATCAGCCCAGCCGGTGGAGCTTCGTGCTCCATCTCACCCTGAAGCACACCCCTATTCACTGAGCTGCTAAACAGCAGTACAGGCTCTACAAACTGTGCCAGGGAGATATCTGCTGAACATGGAGGGTTTTGTACAGCCAGTGCACAGTTAGACAGCCATTACACAATTAGCTCAATCTTATGTCAAAATTGCATTTCCAAATGAAAAATTGCAATGATATAATTAGATGAAATAAAGAATAAGTATTTTTTAATTAGAAAAACCCATTTAATTTCTGAATCAAATTGGTTAAATGTAATACAAGTAAATGGATTGCTGATGGCAACCAAGACGTTAATTTTAGGTGACAGAATAGTAGATTTTTACCTCCCCTAATGAAAATGCTTTCTTTTTTTCAATCTTTTATTCCGGTAGTTTAATGTTAATCAAACATTTTGTTTCTCATCCCTTTCATTCATATCCAAATGGGCTGGAGACATAGCTCTAGGCATTGGCATAATATCTAAGATAGCTTATTTCTAAAACAGCCATGCTGGTGAGTAGTTTGCACATGTATTGTACATGTTCTTGGAAGGAATGTTAGAACTGATATGAACGAACTGAACTGGAATGGAATGTATGAACTGACAGCTAGGAGAACTGTGTGTCATTCAGCAGGAAGGTCAATAAACATCTCATGCATGCTACGTACATATTCTTGTGGATAAAGTAACACTGAGTTTTTTTCTCAGGAATGTTGATTTTTTTTGAAAGAGGAAAATAGGCTGTGTATGTAGTGTGCTCACTGTGTATCAGAGAGAAATCTAATAGCAAAGTATATTTACTATTTCCATAATCAGTTTTCCTTTGGTAATAATACACATTACTGGTGGCTGATAAATTTATCTAAAAGGAAAATGCATACTCACTGGAAATTTCATTTTATACACATGCACACAAACAAATGTCTAGCTTTACTGGAATGTTAGTGGAGCACCAATAACTCCTGGGGTTTCTTACACATTTCCATTCCATGTTCTGTTTTTCATGAGGGGAGCAATTAATACTTCTCAAAAACATTCATCTATTTTCAAGTGCCTTGAATTTGGACTGTCAAACAAGTAAATAAAAGAATTACTCCAGTATGTATTTCTTTTGTGTTGGCTGAGTTTTATGGGAAGAATGAGAAAATAACTTCCCAATGTTCACACACTTTTTTTTTTAGCATATCTGGCACCAAAAAACCCAAAAAGCATGGAGTGAGTCAGACACAAGCTCCATTGAAGTGGAATATCTTTTACTATGCCAGTGAAAACTGGACTCAATTTCAGTAGTTATAAGCCTCTGAAAATCTGCTGCTTGGCAGACCCACGGGGCTTTGGCAGTGCACAGTGAGCTGGGGAGCTGGCAGGGCAGGTGGCTATCCCTCAACACATGGGTCACCAGGGCATTGGTGACACTGTTCCTGCTGCAGGGGCATTTAGTATCAGAATGCAATGCCAAAAATTTCCTTTTTATAAAGGTATTTTTAGACTGTCTAATTGAATTCTGGCACTTAGAAAGGCCCCATGAACGCAGGCCAAAGGCCAAATCCCTCAGCAGAATAAGGAACTGGTGCCTGCTGGGGCCAGACTAGCGCTCTTACTAAGGTTGTCTCTCCTCTTTTTTTCTCCCTCATCAGTAGGCTTCCTCATATCCTTCTCTGGCAGATCCATTGTCCCGCCTTTTTGCCCATTAGGGTGGGGTTAAACTTCCCAGCTTTAGGATGGACTCACTGTCCAGCATCTGAAGAGCTCTCTGACCTGCAGATCTAGAGAACATCCTTTGTAGGCATTGTAGCTACTGTAACTGTGGAATGAGAGCTATGTGCAACTGGAACAATAGTAAGTTTGCAATAATAATATGGTTTTCTCTAGTCTGTTCTTCATTGATTCTATGTAATAAGTGTTTGCACAGTAGCTTGTTCTGAGGCACTGTGGTGGCTACAATTCTGGCAACCTCATTCATAAAGGTGTCCTGTCCATTTCAGTGATCCCTGTAGAGGAGAACTGAGATGACAATCTCTGTCTTGTCTTGAGGTGCCCACTGGGTTTTTTCTTCAGACCCACTCTCTGCCTTCTATCTTTGTGCCCTCACAATGAATGTCAAGGGCAAATCCCACTACTTACATCTAGTGCTGCTTTGGTGAAGCCGAACAGGAAGCATTTTGAACTGTGAAAAATCTGTAATTTAAAGGGGAATGTAAATGACACTGAAATGACACCTAGAAGAGGTGCAGTGCTGCAAGAGTGATATTAGAACAAGTTGTCTAGAGTCAAGCCCAGACTGAAGCCCTCAGAAGGAAGGGACCCAAAGGGCTGTCCCATGAAATAGTTGAATGCAGTAACCAGGAATCCAGCAGGTATCACGAGTGGAGAATATTTGGTGTCAGAACAGGGTGCAACCTTGAAGTTAAAAACAGAGTGATACTTCACTTTGCATCTGACACTTCAGCTCTTTGCCAGGAAAGTGTTATGTTAAATTTGCTTTCACCTTCCTAGTGAAACATTGCAGTTTTTAATGCTTTAAAATGCTCTTTATAAAAACCCCAAACCCTCAAGGCCTGTCTGTATTCTCTGACTCATATTCTCCATAAGCAGCAAAAACAAGGAGGGAGATATAGAAGAGGCAACAGAAAAGATCAGGGGGCCCAAAGGGAAGAGGGAATGCCACGTTGAGGCATTTTGATGACACTGAAAACTTTGTATGTCAGTTTTTTGGTTTTTTTTACTAAGTCTATTTGTTTACCTGGAAGAATTACTTGATCTTTTGAGAATAACTAATGACTTCATCTTGCATTGTGACCATATTTATGATGACAATATTATGATGAAATTACTTCTCTCAAAGCCTCTTTAAAATTGGCTTGGCATAAATGGAGATTGCTAGGCCTATGAAATGAGACTATAACCACATTTAAAAACAGGTCAGCAGACAATATACTTGAGGAGGGGGAGGCGATTTTCCAGGGGTATAAGTTTGCTCTATTCAAAACAGTCCTCATTTTGGAAGTGTGATTCAGATATGCTTGCAGATATGCTTTCACTTCTTAAAGCAGTGAGATAATGAGGCTTGAAGTGGATTTATCATTGCACAATATCCAGCATTTCACAATCTGAAATAAAATTACCCAAGGCCCTTGTAGTGCACGCTCTATGCTGCATGCATCTCCCAGGTGAAAGGCAGGTTGTTGAAGTGATTTGAAAGCACAGTGTGATTACATCAGCCAGGTGAGAGGCTGCTGGAGAAGAGCCCCAGGCCTGAGTCAGCAGAGCGTGGTGTGATACTGGCTGTGCTGGAAGTGCTGCAGAGCCTCCCTGCCCCAGCAGGAGCCTTGGGAAAGGTTTTGGCCGACAAAGCTCTCCTAACACCTACTCCCTCTGCAGTTGTTTTCACGTTTCCACAAAGGATGCAGCTGTCTCCCTTTGGGGGAACGTTCCCTAGGATGCCCTGAGAGTGACAGGCATGTGGTTTTGCTTAGCATTTACAGGGATCATACAAAATGAACATAGGGAGACAGTGGGAAAATGAAGGAGAGTATGTCCTTGTTCCAAACGTGCATTAAGGCACCCAGTGTGACAAGTGAATGTTCTGAAAAGACTAAAGACCTTAGAAATTAAAGTGTTGGAGACTGTACAAATGCTATACTCATCAAGGAGGACTGTAGCATGACCCAGCTTTTGTATTTTGCAAAGCAGTTTTCTCTGAATTGCTTAACACATCTGCTTGGTGGATTATAGGATAAATAGGCAAGGGAGAAGCAGCCATAATTTTTACTCATGAGACCACAAGGGATTGAAACGAACTACTCTCACAGTAGTGTGAACAGAGCTGTAATCCTCAGCTCTGTGCCCTTTACTGCCCTGAATGGGAGTATTCACGTCAGCATGGTTGATGCTTTCACAGCAGTGAAAGGGTATCCTGCATCAGAGAGCAAAATTCTCCATCTAGCAAGTCTGGTACAGTATTTGCTGATGTAAGGAAGACAGCTGCTGTATGCTCATTGCTCCAAGGGGAATGTAATCTATGAAGGAAGAATGTACATCTGAGGATCTCAGCATTTCAAAAGGCATCAGGGTCTAGAACTCTGAATGTTACCCTCTTAGAGAAAACATAATACCTCCTCACTGATTCATCATTCTTTTTAGTCTCTCCTTCTATCTCGCAGAACAGGGATGTGCCTAGTTAGTATGACTTACACATATGAATGTGTGTGAAAATTCAACCCTCTTAGAAATTTCATTTCTTCAGAGCCCCAAGCAGCTGTTCAGACTAGTAATGAGTTATTGAACACTTCTCTCTTTTGTTCAGGCTTTTACTGATTTTATTAGATGTGCTGTAATAGCATAGACCTCTGACTATGTGAGGCAGCAAAACAAGGTGATGACAGGGCTGGACTGTGAATGGAGGAGTCCAGTCACAATGTCACCAGTGTACAGAATGCAGTCTTCAACAGGGGCATGAAAGATGCTTTGTGAACCAGTAGGAAAGCTGAGAAGGGACTGGATGGGTACAAAAGCTGACCCTAGTTATATACCCCAGTTCTGCCTACATGGGGAGATGTCATCACACAGCATTACAGTCTTAAATAATTCCTTAAAACCACAAAGACTGCAACTACTCATTTTCTGCATATTTCTCCCACATCAGTGGAAAATTTATATCGAGGCAAACAAATACCATTTAAACTAAAAATGTTAATACAAATATCTTTTTTTTTAGCTGCTTGAATGGTTAGGACATACTTTAATTGGTGGTTACATCCACCCTTTTTTTTTAATGTGCCTAAACGCCTTTGTCTCCTCTCTGCATTCAGAGACCTGCAAATTTTTTGGTACAGGTTTGCATATGTTAGTGGTATAATTTGTACCATTTCTGGACTAAGTGCTGAAATTGTGTCTCATTACTCCTAATGAGTGTCCTGTCTTTTAATTAAAAATAAATGCAATGAAAACCACAATAATAAAATAGATTATGGACTAAGTCTCTAGCACCTGATCTTCATATAGTCGGCTGCACAAGCACACAGTCATTCACCTCATCTCCTTCTGTTGTTGCAATGTCCTGAAGACTTGAATTTATGCAATGTAAATATTAAAACATGTGAGCATTTCTTGGTTTGTCTGACTTTTTGACCATCTCTGGGAAGCCCTAGGAACAGAGCCAGGAGAAAGCTGACATTTTCTGAGCAATGAATTCAGCCCATTCCCAGCTGTCACCCTACAATGGGAAGGACCATGGGTCCTCGTGGTGGAAGGCTGGCGGCCAAGGCTGGCTGACTTGGCCAGACCAGTTGGTTTGGCACTATGGAGCAGTCCCCTCCTATCATTGTGGGAGCTTTGGGAAAGAGAGCAGGAAGAGCTGGTCCAGATGAACCAGTTTGTCAAGCCAGTGTAGTTGATTGGTTTGAGGTTCGACAACTCTGTACTAAGTAAATTAGTAATATACCCATTTTAGGACCTAAATGATCTTAGGAACAATATAGATGAAGATGTTTCATGATACTCGAGTGCTTAACTGATGCATATTTTTCACTTTATGGTAAATTTTTAGTATCAACAAATTTATCCTAATCCTTATCCTGCCTTTTTGAGCCCTATCACAACCAATCTCACTAAAACTCTTGGTCTAAAAGAAAAAATTCAAGCCACACTACATAGTTGGAAAACCTGATATCTTTCTGCAAGTTATCTATGTAATTCTGTAACAATACCTTGCTGTTTCAAGTATTTCTTCTTTTGGTCTTTAGTGACATATTAGATTTTCATCACTGTCACTATTTTATAGGTGGGGAAGTGGTATAGGGAATATTAGTTAAGGTCACATTCCCAGAAAGCTGGTTGCAGTGCTATAAAGAGAGAGTAAGTTTTTATAGAGTTCTTAACTCACCACTTCAATTACGGCAGAACTCGTGGGCTTGATGTTGAATCACAGAATCACAAAATATCCCAAGCTGGAAGGGAGCCATCATGATCGAGTCCAGCTCCTGTCCCTGAACAGGACCATCCCCGAGAGTCACACCATGCACCTGACAGCATCGTCCAAATGTTGAACTCTGTCGGGGTTGGTGCTGTGACTACTTCCCTGGGGAGCTGTTCCAGTGCCCAGATACCCTCTGTGTGAAAAACCTTTTTCTAATATCCAACCTAAACCTCCCCTGACGCAACTTCAGGCTATTCCTGTGGGTACTGTCACTGGTCACCAGACAGAAGAGATCAGTACCCCTCCTCCTTTTCCCTTCACAAGGAAATTGTAGACTGTGGCGAGGTCTCCCCTCTTAATTTTACCAGGGACCAAGTGCAGCTGACAGCCCTGTAGTTTTCAGGGTCCTCCTTCTTGTGGTTCTTGAAAATCAGCCTTGTTGAAAGCTTCCAGTCAACTGGGAGCTCCCTGGATGCCCAAGACAGCTCAAGAATCATTGGGAGAGGTTTTGCGATGACAGCAGCCAGCTCTTCAAGGATTCTTGGATGAATCCCATTGGGTCCCATAGATTTTCAGGGATGCAGCTGGAGCAGCAGATGCTGCACAGTTTCAGGTTTGACTGGGGGCTGACCATTCTTGCAGTCACGGTGCTCCAGGTCAGGGCTCTGAGACCCCTTTGGTCTTCATTCATGTTGAAGACAGAGGCAAAATTACAGCAGGAGTGATAGATAATATATCTTGTGCAATTTAGATCAGAAATTAGCTGCTTTTTGACTTGAGAAAATTAGGAATTTAAGAAAACTGCTATCACAAGCCCTGTAAAAGTAGTGTTTGGTCAGAGCTTGCAAGAGGTGTGTTTGACTCTTCTGATGAAACTGATGGTGCTCTAGAAGATACAATTGTGTATAAGCCCCTTTATCTAAACCAGTTGTAGCTGTAGGCTTGCAAGGTGGACAGCCCTGTGCAAAAAAGGGTGCTGTCAGCCCAGGTCAGAGAGTATAAAGAGAAGAAGAAAATCTTGTCTTGGAAACATTTGGTGAACCATTTTGTTTTGCAGCTGGTTGATTGACGGTGTTTTTGAGATTACTTAGGATTTCGAAACCTTAACAGTAGCTCTCAAGAGATGGTTTAAGGGACAGACCTGGAACATGGCATAATACAGATGCCACCTTCTATTTTTAGAGAAGAAAATGTTTCTTCTCTTCTCTACAATATATTGAGAAGACTGTCACTTGAATGTGGCTTTCCTTGCAGATCAGGACAAATTCACTAGTACTCTTGATTGTCTGCAGTATAGAGGAAGTAAGATGTACACAAAGCAAAATTTAAAAAATGGAACATAATACTAGTGAACTAGAAGGCAGAGGGAAAGAATCAGCAGATGAACTTGGGAGTGATTTCTCCCTAGATGTTTATGGAATCTCACTTTAATCCTGAAAGCTTAGGCTGAGAAACACTGAGAACAATTTTGTTTAGCTGAACTGATGTTTCCAGAGGTTTTAGTAATGGGTTTCACAGGTTTCATTTAATTGTTCTCCGTCTGGGAAAACAGCCATGAATTTGTGACTGATTAGAAATCCAGATGTAAAGTTGAGCCATTTTTTGCAGCTGGACTCCAGTGGACGTAGTGAACAGTTAAGGGAAAGTACAAAGCGTTCCTGAGGGAACATTTGGGGTGGGAGGAGTGTAGACTGTCTCCCTTTTGGCAAGAAAGAAAATCACTAGCTGTTTAAAAAAAATTACTTACAAGGAAATGTAGAATTGTTTCTGAAGGAGATTTGCCATGTTCTTTTTTATAAAAAAAAGTAAAAAAGTTGTGTTTGTCTCAGGAAAGGAAAATAAGTGAGTGAACATTTATTATAATATTATTAGTTGCCTTGCTTGATTTCAAAGTGCTATAACCCATCCAGAAAGAGATGTCCTTGTGGACATCCTGCATGAAGAACTGCGCTGACAACCTCATCTGCTGAACAGAGCACTGACTATGGCACTGAAACAAAGAAAGAGTGAAAGGTGGCAGCCTGTTTCCTCTGCCTGTTAACAAGTCAGACCAGCCTCCTTGGTCCTCTTCTATAGCTTTGCATGCTTTTAATGTATGAAAAGACAAAGGAGTCTCCCGTAAAAGAAGAGAGCCTAGAAAGTGAGGATATTATAACAAGGGCCTTTCTTAAACTTAAAACCAATTTTACTGCTTTTATTGTGTAATATCAATTTAGATGGATGTAATTTTTTCTTGTCAAATTGTATCTTTTGCTTCTGGAGGTTCTTCTTCAGTGACCAATTTGTTTGACCTTAGCAGAAAACTGGGCCCCACCACTTGCTGAGCCTTTAATGAATTGGCAGAGACACACCCTAGGAGCTCCATGTCTGTTGATATGGCCTAGTTTAAAGATTATGGCCTCCTGTAATCTTATAGGAGAAACAGTCTAAAACATTCTTTACCATGACCACAAACCTCATTTGACACTCTGGCTGTGCTGGGAGCAACGCTGAGCCCTGACTCTGGCAGTGTAGTTAAGGACCCTCAGGCAAGCTGGAGCAGTGTCCCACCACTCCTGATGGGAAAGCAGAAGGTAATAATCTCTCTCAGCACTTCTGTTGCTTCATGGAGGACAGGAAGCTGCTCCAGGTAAGCACTGTCTGAAGCAGCACTCATGAAACAATTCGGAGCCATTGAGCCACCAGCTGTAAAGCAAAAGATTCAGCTCTGTGGAGATACAGTTATGAATGCTATGATCTCCTTTTCAAGCCATCATGCAAGTAAATAGCCTCAGTTTGTGGTAGAAATATTAAAGGAGTTAGTTTGCTTAAATCTTGCCTGTCATAGGGAGTCTGAAAACAGAGCAACTACTGTCTCCTTTGGTATTCCTGTGGAGTACAGAGATTGTTATCCAAATAGTGACCAGGAAAAACTTTCTCTCCTATAAGGCAACAAACAAGGTATAACTCAGAAGTTAATTTTGCTTATGTAAAATAGTTCCAGCTATGTTACATTCCTCCTGCTTTTGCCTTGACCCATTAGCTAGCAAATCCTCACAGACTTGCACCAAAGACAAATTTCTTCACCAAGTACCTCAGCATGAGCCAAAGGGTGGATAGACGCATCTCTGAAAGGCTAACATCAAGGAGGAGGTCCTTCCTAAAACATAATATAACTGTGACATTTTGCTACTTTGAAAAATGCTGTTACAATATGGCAAGGTTTTATTGCAGGAAAAGGGATGGAGTCAAATATAGTTGCTATATTTTGTTAACAAAAAAGTGTCTTCATTTCTGAGTTTAGCATTGTTATAGTTGGTAAGAAATCTGAAAACAGATTTCAGTAGTCATAGGATTTAATTTATAATTACATATTGTTACTGTAACAGCAGAGAAAATATTGAGATCTACTACCAACAAGAACTGTCAGAGGCACTAACCTTTGTAATTGATTTTAGTCATCTGTGACCTGATTATGAAAATGCCAGACTTTTGCAATGCACTTGGAAATAGTAGGCTGGGCATGTGAATCCTGCTATAAGTTGATGATTGTATTTTATCCTATCTCTTGTGACCCTTGGCCTATTTAAAGGGAATATCAGATGACCTTTTGAGTTTTGTTTCATCAGCAAAGAAGACTGGATGTTTTAAAAGTCTTTAATAAGTCTTTATGCCCCAGCTGTGATGCAGGAGGGTGGATCAAAATTGTGTTCAAGGTGGCAATGTATTTCATTTAACTACAGACACAGAAAAGTGCAGCACAGCCAATGAGGATTCCTCTGTGGACAATGGACAAGGATTCCAGCAACCCTAAGCAAGCGTTTGCAGATGAGATCAGTTGTCCCCTAGCTATTTTTATTTTTCTCTGTCTGTTATAGTGAGTGCATAAATGGCTCTATTATACCTGGACTATTTCCACCAAGACTAACAAAGTTAGGGCAAAATAATTCCACTGAGAAAAGAATAAAGGTAAACTGAGCTCTAATAGGATGCTACCTCTGTACAGAGTACTGAGCAGTGCTACTTAAATGGCCTGTCGAAATGCCTCAGTGATAAAAACTAGTCTAAATCAAATCTGAGAATCAAATAAAAGTGGAACTGAGTGGAAGCCAAGAACTTGAAGCAGACAGCTCAGTCTTGGACAACCCTTTGACCAGGGGCACACATCCCAAAAGAAGGCGACTAAATTGTGCTACTCTTTAGTAACCAGGCTTTGATGACACTTGAATGAAACTGATAAATAAATGGGTATGAGACTTATTATTTTTCAACATATGTATTTTTTGGTTTGTTTTTTTTGGTTTTTTTTTCTATTGTTTTTTTTTTTGTTTTGTTTTTTTGTTGTGAATGTACGTCACTCTTTGCCTGTCTGATAAGGGATAGCCTGGCTTTTTTTTTTTTTTTTGTTTTGTTTTGTTTTGTTTTGTTTTGTTTTGTTTTGTTTTGTTTTGTTTTTACAGAGATATTGTGTTTCATGTATTCACACTGGTCTTCAGGAACTAAAAAGTGATCAGTTCCTGATGTATTTCCCTGGTATGTCCATGCAGTCCTGGTCCCTGTGCCAGGACACCTACCAAGCTTCCTACCACTCTCTTGCTGCAAGTCAGGAGCATTTAATCCTTGGTATGTTCTCATTTTGGGAAGCATTGTGTCTCTCCACATTTCATACCACCACACCCACCAGGCTTTCACTAAAGTCTTCTCAAGGTGGTTATCAAAACAGCACAGTACTCCTAAGTAGTGGAATGGGCTAATGGAGAATAAGGGGAAATCATTACGATTACGTCACTGTTCAAAGCCACCAGAATCTTGCAAATATGGAAAACAAATGTTGAACTCAGGAAAACCTTCATGCTGCCCATTGTTAAGTGAAAGCCTGGGAGAAAAATGAACAAATACATTGCATGTTTTTCTAAATATTGCTGAACAGCTCAGAATAAGTGTTCTAAAAATGCTCTCATGAAAGAATAGTGAATATAATAGACACATTTTTGTTGGGACACAATAATTAGCTTGAGGAACTCTCCGATTCCTGATGACTACCTCTCTTACTAGTAAATATTAAATCTTTCCAAGCATGTCTGCCTTGTTGCCATCTGATCTGTTCATTCAAGAGAGGTGATTTAAATTTCATGTTTGCAGGGCGTATGAGAAGGCTTACACCAATGAATCACCAAGAAGGAAATATCCTAGTTCGCTGGTAGAAGTGTCCGCTGAATGGAATAATTTTGGGGTCTTTGGCAACACCTTGCTGAAGGCATTACTGGTGTTGGACACAAACAAGGCAGATGAAGCTTTGTTCAGAGGGAAATTATAAAATATGCCATGGTGGCCAGAACATGTCATTCTTTGTCTTCATAATAAATTAAAATATGGAACTATTAATTTCCTAGGTAATGACAGACATATTGTTTTTCAGGTTTGCTCTTGATCTTGTACAATACATCAAAAGAAATAATTTGTCTTCTATATTTAACATCCAGAATATTTTTCTTGCACAGAAATTCAAAGAAGATTTCAGTAAGAACTGAGGATCCTGACATTTTCATCAGTAAGGGATTTTTTCAGGTGCTTTTGTTCTCAGCTAGAAGAGAAGGAGCCCTATGGCTCCTGCTGGGCACGGCACATCAAGCTGTATCGTCTGCAACTTTCCTGCTGACCATTGCTCTTACTTTTTGGTGGTGATGCCTGTGAATCAGCACTTCAGGCATGTCACATTCAGCTCTCCCATCACTACCAAGAGAAAAACGTCCCACAGGCAACTCTCCTTTGAACTCATCTCAGCTGCTCAGTGGCTCTTCTACTCCCTACCTCATGTCCTGGTTTGCTTCTTAACCTCCACCCATGAGCTGTCTCCTTCTTTTATGGCTTTTCGGAGAATGTGACTATTGGTCCTACTGTTCTCTTCAAACCCATGTATGTATACTTCCCACGCTGGACAATTGTTTTCTCTAGTGAATAGGAACTCAATACAGTCCAACATCCAGTCTGCTGAAATACTCTTACAATAATATTTTACCTACTTCCAGGAATCATTCAATGTTCAAATGCAACTGTGTTTTATTGCATCCATGAGTTGTTCACCTGTAGATAGTGTGGGAGTGTTGCTAATGAATAGCTCAAAAATTTTTATTAAAAAATTCGTTTGAAAGACAGTATTGTGAAAAGGAGGTTTTCTTTTTAAGGACTGCATTTGCTTTCAGGTAAAATTGCTTAATCTTTTTGCTTCATTGCCTTTCTTTTTCATTATATTTTCCAAGACCTATCATCCATCCACTGTAACTGAGCTGTTTCCAACAATGAATTTGTCTCACTATACATTTCAGGATGAAGTTATAGCTCTAAAATGTTTCTGCCAAGTCATTTCTCATGAAAAATACTTTCTCTTCTAGCTGTAAAATTGCATGATCCCGTTTTTCTCACTGAGATGGGAATTTAGAAGTGTGGATACCTTCTTCTCAGAGATTTTTAAGAACATAACACAGAAGATTTCACAGGAAGAGAGGACCTAAGTGCTCATTACTATTCCTACTTGTCTAAAATATTCCTACTTGTACACAATATCACTGTAAGCCAAGAGTGAAAGTGATTTCATTCTGTCTCTAAGAAACAGAACAGGCCATTACCAGAATAACTGGTGACACCACTGTCACTCTGGCTCAAGATTATCTGGTGCATAAAATGTGCATCATAAAACACTTGCACAGTGTTTTCCTTTGGACTGCTGTGTGCTGTGAAGCCATTCCAAAAAACTCCAGGGGATGTAAGTGTCTGTGGTGGAAATCCTTGTGCATAAATTGACCCGTCCCTGCATTCCAGTGTTCCTGCTTTGATATCCTTTTCTCCTTACCTGCAGGTATGCTGCACCACTGCTGTCAAATTCGAGTATACTAATCTCGCTGTGCATCGGTGTTACTCAGAACTTCCTCCTGCTGGGAGAACT
Source organism: Acanthornis magna (assembly GCA_036785705.1). NCBI lineage: Eukaryota > Metazoa > Chordata > Aves > Passeriformes > Acanthizidae > Acanthornis > Acanthornis magna. The sequence goes on from JAWUZG010000063.1 coordinate 25,791,919, forward strand.
TCCCAGCCACCTTCAGAGTGCTTGTGCTGTGACTTTGAAGTTACACTAACCCAGACAAGGCTGCCAGCTGGGAAATCTCACTCCTTATTTCCTTTTTCTCTGCATCAGGTGCTGGATTTGCACCTTTTGCAAATCAGCACAAGGCTGCTGAGGGCAGAGAAATGGTCTGTTCAAATCCAGATAAGTGCTTGTTCCTGAGGGCAGAAGGTCATAAAGACATCTGAGCTTGTATTTTAACTGTCTAGGTCTGTATTTCCACATTCCCACCTTACCATAAACACAGAAAATTATCTTATCAAAGTTTAAAATAATATTTTATCATCTTCTGTTTCCCAGCTTTCTGCCCTTCCAGACAGCTTTGAAAATTTGTCTAAAATTTAAAATCAAAACAGGCAGCTTCATTTACCATAATGAATAGGAAATATTTATGCTGCCTACTGGTCCCCTGTCCAAAACTTTCTGTTATTTCACAAGAATAGGTCCACTGAACAGTGAGAGTGTTTCCATAGCTATCATGCTGTGTGGACATAAGAAAGCAGCATTTGCAGGGAAAGCTTTGTTCTTTATTAAAGTAGCTGATATAGGTGAAAAATCAGGTGGCATTTCTGACTTGGAACTCCTTCTTCAGTTCAGTCAAAATTATTGTGTTCCACCTATGTATATATGATTTTTTGGGGTTTTTTCAGCCCTCCTGCTGACGGACAAGGCTGTATGAGCCTGAGCTCTGGAAGGAAACAGAAGATCTCCTGTTGATCATCAAAGCTGTCAGCTTTGATCACTAATCTGGGAAGGACCATGACTCTGCATTAAGATTCTCTACCTCTCAGTTTGTGCCTCATGCAGGGATCTCAGGTTTACACAAAAATGTTGCTTGGTTTGGGTAAACGTTGTTTACCCAAAAACTTTTCCAAAGCTGAGCACTGGGATGCATGTGACACAGTCAAGTCTCCCAAAACAGTTTTTTGAAGGAATCCATATGCCTGCTACTGTCAACACTTTGCTTAATAGCTGTAAAGTTGCATTGATTTTCTCAGTACTGCAACGTCCCCATGACATTGGGCAAGAATGCCTGTACAAGTCCATTACCACATACTCTGCAAGTATTACCAGACAAGAAAGAAGCACAACTCTTCAAGTACTGGGAGAAAGGTTGTTCTAGTTCTTTGGAAATCCTTTTTGCTTCTTCTTTGACCTAGAAAAGACCTTAAACTGCCCAGTGGTTTCTTCAAGGTTTTGCAACCGTGAGGCAGAGCCCAGCAGCTTTCTGAATTCACTTGATGAAAGTGTTTGGAAATGACATATCAAAGGAAGTGAATCAGGGCTAGCTATATTCACTGCTGGTATAAAAAAAGGTTCAGGCTGTGGCCCTCAGTGAGAAGCTGAGCTCACTGTTCTGTGAGGCAGGGGCAAGGTTGTGATGGGGCAGACCGAGGCACATCTGGAGTTTCAAGTGGAGAAGAAGAAGTACAACAAAGGGTAGAGCGTTACTGTGATATTACTGGCTCCTCCTTTTTGCAGCACATGGTGCAGAATGGCACGAGGAAAGTGCTGCGGCTCTGGTACTGAATGTCTACCATGTGGAGCTGGCAAGGGATCTCTCAGTTGTCCTTGCACAAAATTGTGTCTTTGCCTTGCTTTTGCCATATAAAGACATCCCTGTCATCAATCTGCAGTGGGCCCAGTCCTGTCAAGTGAACAGACCGCCTGGGACTGATACACAAAAATCTCAAACCAAAGGATTTTTTTAAAAAGGCTTGGGAGGGGGATATCCTGTACTCCATTTTTTTTCTCTACAGCTCCTCTGGCCCCCTCCTCCCACTTCCACACCCTGAGCTAAAGTTTGTAAACCTTTTGAACTATTTTAAAAAATGTACAGCTTGTCCTCTAAGACATAGGAAATTACATTTGATGGTCTATTGTATAAGAATTTCCATATTTAGACAAAAATCAACAGATACAATCTCTGATTTCCTTTTCCCTCTACTCCTCATATTTGCCTCTTCTTGTATTGCTTGGTTTGGCTGCTGCCATGTTGTAGCAGAGACAGATGTCATCAATTAGAAGATGGATTTATAACTAGTGAGAGATATATTCGAAGAGCCAGATACTGTGCACTCATCTTGGTCTGGGTTGTCTGGCCCAGTTCACATCTGCAGTTTTTGATGCTTCTAAAGGTACTTCAGAGATAACCTTCTACTCAGTCTGTGCAAAAAATGTGTCACATATAAGAAAATTTTGGCTCCCTGGTCTACAAATTCTGAAGCAGTCTTTCCAAGGTCAGTGTCCTTATGAAACAGAGGTCAGTGATATTAGACTGGATTAATTATGTAGCTAAACTCCAAAAAGGATTTCTAAACATAGAATTTGGGCTTCTTGCGGTTAACTCTTTGGTATAATCGTAGTGTAAATTTTCTCAGTGACAGTTAACTCCGCAATTGAGGAAGGAACTCAGTAACAAGAGCTCAATAATTTTGTAGTAGTTAAGCTCATTTGTCGAAAGGCTGGAGAGGAACACTATCAAGCAGAACAAAGTCAGAATAATATGTTTAAGAATTGATGCAATAAAAATTAAGCTTTCTGATTTAGAATGAAATTTCTCAAGGCCTTTAAAAGTATGATTCTGGCTAATTTTAAAGCCAAGAGAATGACTGATGAATTCAGCAAGTAAGTTTTAAAAAAAACAAAAACCCCCACAAAACCCAAAACCCCTATGAAATTAAGGGAACAGCTATAATTTATCATTTGCACTTGAGACAGGGCTTTAGCCTTTGTCAATTTAGACAATAAGAGTAATTCTTACACTCAGTTTCCAAATTGTGGGATGGACTTCCTTTGAAACAAAAGACACTTGCTAGGATCCAGTTTCTATTCTGACAACAACACAGACATTAACCTTGCCTTTCCCAAAACAAACATATATTTCTTTATCTATTGCATACATAAATTTGTTCCTTGGTGTCTTCGTTTGATAGACAGGTGTCTGCTTAGGAAGATGGGAACCTTCCTTAGAACAGAGAATGTGAATCCCCTTCCCTCCGAATTATTATAACTTTAGAATCAAGGGCTCTCAGGCAAAGGTATGGGAAAAGGAATAAGAGTTTTTTTACTAGTATCTATACTGAGGCAAACAATCAGTAACAAAAAACAGTAAACAAGGTAAAAAAACAGTAAACAAAACCAAAAAACTCGGTGGCAAATGTCCCTGGACTGTCAGGCACTTTCCCGGTTGGTGCAGTCACGGTCACGGCCAGCAGGAGCGCTGTTGGGCTCCTAGACCAGCCGGACAGGTGCGATGACTCCCGGGAAGCTGCAGATGGCGCTGTGGCGCGAGGTTGGATCTGTGTCGCGCGTAATGGCAGACGGGCTGGAGCAGGGTGGAGCGCAGATGGACGGGGGGCGCAGCAGAGAGCCCAGAGCCGGGAGATGGAGCGGCCGGGTCAGCCCACCCGGGCCAGCCAGCAGAGGAGGCGGCAGGAAACTCCGCAGCTGTGGCAGGCAGGGTGCGGGGCAGCAGGCAGGGCGCGGGGTGGTGGCAGGCGGGGGTCCCGTTCCGCTGCAGTGCAGCTGGGAGATGCACCCTCCCGGAGGGGAAGAGATGACTGGAGTCCCGTGCCCCGAGAACTCACCCACCAGGTAGAGAAAAACTAGTGCAAAGCCGGGCTTTTCTTTTCCTGCAGTCGCAGCCAAAAAAAAACGGAGAGCCGTTCCTTCCACTGCTGTCTCCTCCGAGACTTGTGAGCGAGTCCGTGTGTCGTTATCAAGTCTTGCTATCTCTTGTTCCCGTGCCCGCCCAGCCAAAAAGTCTGTCTCTTTTGTGAGAGTAAAATGTCCTCTAAGTACCGATCGTTACTTGCCTAGCAACAGAATGGGAAAAATTCCACTTCCCCCCCCCAACCTCCAACATTATCCACCCCGAATTTTTTCCATTCCAACATATTACATTGAACTTAAGCCTTTAAACTATATACATACAAGCATTACTCTGAATATACACATACAGATATGCATACAGGCACCGTGTTATGGGCAGTTCAACCCCAACTGAGGTCTCCCTGAGGTATGCATCGTGTCTCTCCATCCTCTTGCATCACCCACCAGGTACACCCTGGTCCTTGAGCAAAGACAACCCCACGGGTGGGTCTATCTTTGCTCAAGGCAGAATTAATCCAAACAGTTTTCCCCAGCATGCCTCTCATTTGCACTACTGGAACCTTATCTCCGTCTGCTGTTTGCAAGGGTTCAGATTGGGCAGGGCCAGCCCTGTTGGTGGAGCCTCGGGTGTTAACTAGCCAGGTGGCCTTGGCTAAATGCTGTTCCCAATTTTTGAAAGTCCCCCCACCTAAAGCCTTCAAGGTGGTTTTTAGCAGGCCGTTGCATCGCTCTACTTTACCAGCAGCAGGTGCGTGATAAGGAATGTGGTACACCCACTCAATGCCATGTTCCTTAGCCCAGGTGTTTATGAGGCTATTTTTGAAATGAGTCCCGTTGTCCGACTCAATTCTCTCAGGGGTACCATGCCTCCAAAGGACTTGCCTTTCAAGGCCCAGGATGGTGTTGCGGGCAGTGGCATGAGGTACAGGGTAGGTCTCCAGCCACCCAGTGGTGGCCTCTACCATTGTGAGCACGTAGCGCTTGCCGTGGCGGGTTTGAGGCAGTGTGATGTAATCGATCTGCCAGGCCTCCCCATACTTATATTTGGTCCACCTTCCCCCATACCACAGGGGTTTCACCCGCTTGGCTTGCTTGATGGCAGCGCATGTCTCACAGTTATGGATCACCTGGGAGATACAGTCCATAGTTAGATCCACCCCTCGGTCTCGTGCCCACTTATAGGTGGCATCTCTGCCCTGATGGCCTGAGGCATCATGGGCCCATCGGGCTAGGAACAACTCTCCTTTGTGCTGCCAATCTAAATCTACCTGTGACACCTGTATTTTTGCAGCCTGATCTACCTGTTCATTGTTTCGGTGTTCCTCATTAGCTCGGCTCTTGGGGACATGGGCATCCACATGACGGACTTTCACAGGTAGCTTCTCTACCCGACTGGCAATGTCTCGCCATTCGTCAGCAGCCCAGATTGGTCTTCCTCTACGTTGCCAGTTGGCCTTTTTCCACCTTTCCAACCAACCCCACAGAGCATTGGCTACCATCCATGAATCAGTGTACAGGTACAGCTTTGGCCACTTCTCTCTTTCAGCAAGGTCCAGGGCCAGCTGAACAGCTTTGAGTTCAGCAAGCTGGCTTGATCCACCTTCTCCTTCTGTAGCCTCTGCGACCTGCCGTGTGGGGCTCCATACAGCTGCTTTCCATTTTCGGTTTGCCCCCACAATGCGACAGGAACCATCAGTGAAGAGAGCGTAGCGTGTTTCATCTTGCGGCAGTTGGTTGTACGGTGGAGCTTCCTCTGCGCGAGTCACCTGTTCCTGCTCCTCTTCATCGGTGAGACCAAAGTTTTCACCTTCGGGCCAATTTGTAATTATTTCCAAGATCCCAGGGCGATTCGGGCTTCCAATACGGGCACGCTGCGTGATGAGGGCAATCCATTTACTCCACGTGGCATCGGTGGCGTGGTGGGTAGAGGGAACCTTTCCCTTGAACATCCACCCCAGCACCGGTAGTCGGGGTGCAAGAAGAAGTTGTGCTTCCGTGCCAATAACTTCTGAGGCAGCTTGGACGCCTTCATAGGCTGCCAGAATTTCCTTCTCTGTGGGAGTGTAGTTGGCTTCGGACCCTCTGTAGCTTCGGCTCCAGAATCCCAGTGGACAACCTCGAGTCTCACCAGGCACCTTCTGCCAAAGGCTCCAGGACAGACCGTTGCCCCCGGCTGCAGAATAGAGCACATTCTTCACTTCTGGTCCTGTCCTGACAGGGCCAAGGGCTACCGCATGAGCGATCTCTTGCTTGATCTGGGCGAAGGCTTGTTGTTGTTCAGGGCCCCAGCGGAAATCATTCTTCTTGCGTGTCACCAGGTAGAGAGGGCTCACAATCTGGCTGTACTCAGGGATGTGCATCCTCCAGAAGCCTATGGCACCTAGGAAAGCTTGTGTCTCCTTCTTGTTGGTTGGTGGGGACATCGCTGTGATTTTATTGATGACTTCGGTGGGAATCTGACGCCGTCCATCTTGCCACTTCACTCCCAGGAACTGGATCTCTTTGGCAGGCCCCTTGACTTTGCTCCTTTTGATGGCGAGACCGGCTTCCAGAAGAATCTGGATGATTTTCTCTCCTTTCTCAAACACTTCTTCTGCTGTGTCCCCCCACACAATGATGTCATCGATGTACTGCAGATGTTCTGGAGCCTCACCCTTTTCCAGTGCAGCCTGGATCAGTCCGTGGCAGATGGTGGGACTGTGTTTCCACCCCTGGGGCAGTCGGTTCCAGGTGTACTGCACGCCCCTCCAGGTGAAAGCAAACTGAGGCCTGCACTCTGCTGCCAGAGGAATGGAGAAAAATGCATTTGCAATGTCAATAGTGGCGTACCACTTTGCTGCTTTGGACTCCAGTTCATACTGGAGCTCCAGCATGTCTGGCACGGCAGCGCTCAGCGGTGGAGTCACCTCGTTCAAGGCACGATAGTCCACAGTCAATCTCCAGTCTCCATCAGATCGGCGCACAGGCCAGATGGGGCTGTTGAAGGGTGAGTGGGCCTTGCTGACCACCCCTTGGCTCTCCAGCTCACGGATCAGCTTGTGGATGGGAATCACAGCATCTCGATTCGTTCGGTACTGCCGGCGGTGCACTGTCGAGGTGGCAATTGGTACATGTTGTTCCTCCTCCTTCAAGAGTCCAACTGCAGAAGGGTTCTCTGACAGTCCAGGCAAGGTGTTCAATTGCCTAACGCCCTCTGCCTCAACAGCAGCTATTCCAAAAGCCCACCTGAGTCCTTTCGGGTCTTTGAAATAGCCATTCCGGAGGAAGTCTATGCCCAGAATACACGGGGCCTTTGGACCAGTCACAATGGGATGTTTCTGCCACTCCTTCCCAGTCAGGCTCACCTCGGCTTCCACCAGCGTCAACTCTTGTGATCCCCCTGTCACCCCAGCAATAGAAATGGGTTCAGCCCCAACATGTCCCGATGGCATTAAGGTACACTGCGCACCTGTATCAACTAATGCTTCATATTTTTGTGGCTCTGATGTACCAGGCCATCGAATCCACACAGTCCAAAAGACACGGTTTTCCCATGCCTCTACCTGGCTAGAGGCAGGGCCCCTCTAGCCCTGGTTATCATTCCCTTCCTGAGCATGCATTCCACCGTCAAGGGAATCTGACACAACATTTTCCCTTCTGTTGTACTCAGCAGGTTGGCTACAGGAAGCTGAGGCTACCTTGGCTCTGGCAGAACCCCCTCGGCTAGCGTTGCCCTCCTTAAGCTGACGCACCCGTTCTGCCAGGACAGAGGTGGGCTTCCCATCCCACCTTTTCATGTCTTCCCCATGGTCATGCAGAAAGAACCACAACTCAGCTCGTGGGGTGTACCCTCTTTCTCTAGCTGGAGGACGTCGGGCTCCAGTGTTGGGGCCTGTGACTCTCACTGGTGCCACACTGTTTTTCCTCACCTCCTCCCTGATCTCCCTCATCTCTTCCTTCAACTCCTTAACCACAGCAGAGATCTGAGCCTGCAATGGGCCATTGATCACACTTGCATAATGCCTGAGCTTGTCAGCTACAGAGCCCACTGTCTCACGGTTGTCATCGGCATTAAACATTGCAATGTAGGTGGCATATTGGGTTGGCCCTAGACTTGCCAGGTTCCACAACATTTGCCCTGTGCATCTGACCTTGTCAGGATCATTTTCGTGCTGTCCATCCCTCCCAAAAAGCACCTCCTGTACTGCCACTTCTCTCAGCCGTTGGATCGCTTCCTCAACGGTCTTCCAGGGCAATCTACGGTAGTTCTCCTGCATTCTGTCTTTGTGAACAAACCTCTCTCTTACACTCATTAAAAGCCTCTCCCAGAGAGAAATGGGTCCCGCCTCCCTCACGAACACCTTTTCAACACCCGCGTCCAGGGCCACGGAACCCAAATTCCTGGCCTCATTACCATCCAGCTGCACGCCTGGGCCCATGCGGTCCCAAACCCGAAGTAACCAGGTTGAGAAAGCCTCGCCCTTCCGCCGCACAATGTCATCGTGCAGATTACGGATAGTGTCGTATGGCAGGGACTCGGTGATGATTATAGGCCCAGGCTCCCCTGCGGGTTGTGAAGGCCCTGGTTCCCCATCATCATCAACTGGGCGTACCGATTTGGTCTTATACTTCCTCCGCTGTACAGGGGCAACTGCTGCTGACTGTGACTGCCCTTGAGGTTCAGCTGGAACCTGGACGGTTGTAATGTCCGTGGGTTCCGCTGCTGCACCATCTAACTCTTCCCCTGTGGGGCAAGGAGAGGGCTTCCCACCAGCTGAGGAAGTATATTCCTTCAACACCTGACGTATCTTTTCCCCTCTCACTTGGAATGCAAAGTTGAACAGGCCTATCAGCAACCCCAAGCACTGTAGGACGTCATTGGTATTTAGAGAGTATATGAACCCTCTGAGCCCTGGTAGGGTAGGCCCAAAGAGATGGGTGAAGGGTTGAGAAAAATCTTCCCCTAGTGTCGTCTCGTCACAAAAGGTACCATTACCAAACAGACTCCAAAAACATGTACTCACGGTGTTAAAGCCCTGTAACCAAGTGACCGCCGTCCAAAGGAAATGGAAAATCCATAGATTCCTCACCTTATTGACCCATTGTGAGAACTGGATAACAGCCACTATAGCCTTAGTTATAGGACCCATGTTTAGATAGGGAGCTGCAAATGGGAAAACCGTGGCCACGAGAATGTGCCAGCCAGACCAAGGTATGCTAGACCACATGGTGTCACTTAGTGAGGTTTCTATGTTCAGCACACTAAAAATGGGTCTCCCAGAAACTGTTATTCCTTTTGCACCCTTTTTTTTTTCCTCTCAATGCCCTCGAGCCCCACGTTGGGCGCCAAAATCTGTCTTCGTTTGATAGACAGGTGTCTGCTTAGGAAGATGGGAACCTTCCTTAGAACAGAGAATGTGAATCCCCTTCCCTCCGAATTATTATAACTTTAGAATCAAGGGCTCTCAGGCAAAGGTATGGGAAAAGGAATAAGAGTTTTTTTACTAGTATCTATACTGAGGCAAACAATCAGTAACAAAAAACAGTAAACAAGGTAAAAAAACAGTAAACAAAACCAAAAAACTCGGTGGCAAATGTCCCTGGACTGTCAGGCACTTTCCCGGTTGGTGCAGTCACGGTCACGGCCAGCAGGAGCGCTGTTGGGCTCCTAGACCAGCCGGACAGGTGCGATGACTCCCGGGAAGCTGCAGATGGCGCTGTGGCGCGAGGTTGGATCTGTGTCGCGCGTAATGGCAGACGGGCTGGAGCAGGGTGGAGCGCAGAGGGACGGGGGGCGCAGCAGAGAGCCCAGAGCCGGGAGATGGAGCGGCCGGGTCAGCCCACCCGGGCCAGCCAGCAGAGGAGGCGGCAGGAAACTCCGCAGCTGTGGCAGGCAGGGTGCGGGGCAGCAGGCAGGGCGCGGGGTGGTGGCAGGCGGGGGTCCCGTTCCGCTGCAGTGCAGCTGGGAGATGCACCCTCCCGGAGGGGAAGAGATGACTGGAGTCCCGTGCCCCGAGAACTCACCCACCAGGTAGAGAAAAACTAGTGCAAAGCCGGGCTTTTCTTTTCCTGCAGTCGCAGCCAAAAAAAAACGGAGAGCCGTTCCTTCCACTGCTGTCTCCTCCGAGACTTGTGAGCGAGTCCGTGTGTCGTTATCAAGTCTTGCTATCTCTTGTTCCCGTGCCCGCCCAGCCAAAAAGTCTTTGTCTCTTTTGTGAGAGTAAAATGTCCTCTAAGTACCGATCGTTACTTGCCTAGCAACAGAATGGGAAAAATTCCACTTCCCCCCCCCAACCTCCAACACTTGGGTGGCCTTTATGAGAAAATACATCTCAGACAGCAGAAGCTGGCCACCTCTGACAGTACAAATTAAAAGCTCCTGTATTTTGATACCCAAAGTGATCCAGGTGCCCATCTCTGACTGGCAAGGATTCCAGTGTGTTTAAAACCAGTCTTTCATGAAATGTTGTTTAAAAAATCTGAGGGCTTGAGTCCAAAGGAAAAAAAGTTTTTTGGTAATGTTGCATTGAATTTTTATTGCAAAATGAGACAGATCATTAGAAATGAAAAGTTAATGATTTTACTTTTAACTTTCCAACTTCTCTAAGTATTTAAGATAGTCTTCACTGTTTATAAAGCACATGTAAGGCCTGCAAACTGGCCAATTTTTGTGTAATAGATCAATTTATAATATATAAGTTCAGCTAACTTAACTGTATTTTACATTGTCAGCCTTCTGGCCTTTTTACTAGTCTACAAAGAGTGTTTTGCACTGAGAAATACCCATGTAACTAATGTTTGCATTCACATGGAGAAAATTATAAGCACATGAAAGTAAAACACATTCCTCATGATCTTTATGCTGCTTGAAGATTAAGAATACAATAGATTAAAAGAATCCAGAAATAAGTTGGTCTCTGGGGAGAAGTCACAATGTTTGTGTAAGTCTATGGTGTTTTAATATATGAATTACAAATAAAGCCCTAACAGAAATGTTTGACATTTTTTGGAAACACACTAACTATATGGCCTCAGCTCCCTTTGGTTTTTTGTGTTACAGAAGTAGAGCTGATAAAAAAAAAATTGTGCCATGCATTAAAAAAAAAAAAAAAAAAAAAAAAAAAAATTCTAGTCTGTGCACAGTAAGGCTATTCAAGCAATGCAATTTTACAAAAACTAAGAAAACATTCCCAGAAACACAGTGTTTCCAAATAAATGGATGCCCCTGACAAACATTTAGTCCTTTTTTGCAGTATTTATGCAGTTTGACTTGTTGTAGATGATCTCAAGACTCCAATAAATATTCGGGCCTAGAGTAATTTCAGTGTAGTTACATTGATTGGCAGGATCTGAAAAGCTTGACTTTTAACTGCTTCCATCAAGAAATCACAACCACCTTGTGACATGAAGCAAAAGCTGTTATCAAAATATTAATAAAGTTTAAATAAAATATTAAATTAAAGTTTAATATCTCGTTAAAATGCAGTGGATAATAGTAGATATTAAAAACTCCTCTAGTAGGTGCCACCTGGAAAGCAATAGAAGCAGCACTACCACAAAATCACAGGTGACACACTTCAGAAACAGTTCTTAATTTATGATTCTTTTCCTATGGTACCAGCTTGAAAACTTTCTTAATTCTTTTGCCATTAAATAATATTTGAGAAATAAAAAAGTAGACATCTGCTTCTTTTTGATGGGTCATGAAACTTTATCTTGCTCTGACTGTATGTCTCTATTCTTACTCAGTTTCAATAGCAACCATCTAAGCTCAAGTTATATTTGGCAAATACTACCAGCCTTCCAGTTATCAGTAAGAAGCCAAAAGCCCTAGAGCTGAATGTAAATCTGTACCCAGCAGGATCTGACTGTCAAGCATGCAATTCCATATCTGTTGCTTTCTGTAAAGTTAAATTATTTGGAACTACACAAATTAGACTTCAAGAATATTTTGCTATGTGTGATTGAAACCTGTAAATTAATTTGGATGAGATTGATAAAACAAAATTTATCTGAGGTGATCAATTGTGCAGGAAATATTTGCCCTGAAAGAAAATTCCCAGTTTGTTCATGCCTACTTGGCCCTGTGAGAGTATTGTGAGATTATGTGTCCATTGTTTGAATGATTTCAAGTCATCCTTTCTCAGAACCCAGGCAATGCCAAGTGACCTAAGGTCCAAATGTTGTTGTTCCCTGTGAAAGTTCAGAAACTAATTAGCTCATCTGACCACAAGATTGGCCACAGTACTCTCCTTGGACACAGTACTGGTGCCTTCAACTTGACCCAAAAGCTTCTTTGATTATTAGACTTCATGGCCTGTTAACATCAGTGGGCACAACTGAATCACGGCTCTCTGGTTTTTGAATGCTCGTGCTTAAATTCAGTTTTTGCTCAGTGCTGCTTTGATGATTTCTGCATCAATCACCATTTTGTGGCGTAGGCATCCCAGTGTTAGCTAACCCAGAGAGAGCTTGCAAAACAGCCATTGTGAAATGCAGACAGTGTTATAATCAGATGTTGTTAGCAATAAAGGCCTAATTAGACTCCGGTCCCATGCATGGTGCCAAACCCAAATGGTCTCTTATGCATGCACTTTTATTGCGCGGCATATTTAATTGAATCCTTGGAAGGAATCTAGGATTCTCATCCTGATTATTATAACCCCCATCTCTTTAAGGGTTAAATCCTCAAATGCTGTGGCCAGGAGGAAACTTCAAAGCAGAGCTGCTGTCAGCTTTGCCTCGTGTGCACGCTCCAGGAGCAGCAGCCCTGCAGTGCCCTGGTGGGATGCTGCTCAGGAGCAACCTCAGCGTGTCAGGGAGAATGGTGTGTACAGCCTGGCAAATGCTTCCCTCCATCCAGCCACAGACCTGCAGGACCTTCACATTTGTGGCAAATATTACCCCTGGGAGTGCAGTAATGCTGCTGTGAGCAAACACAAAAGGTGTGCACGACGGTGTTAACGCTTCTTGCAACATTCAACGTACACCTATTTTATTCTTCTTGCATTCAAGAATAAAGACACGGGTCTTGAACTGTTGTTTTTCTTCAAGTATCCAAATGAGACTTCTGCAAAACAATTGATCGCAAGAATTTTTTATTTGCAGAGCAAGGACATACAGATGCATTTTATATTGCCTAAACAAAACATTTGAAGTAATATGTCTAAATATCAATTTTAAGAATAAACAAATTAGGTAGAAATAGTCCTGGATATTACAAAGGAATTTGAAATGAGGCAGAGGTCCTGAAATGGCTGCTTTCAGACATGAAGTCCATGGTTGCCGTGACCTGAACTGTTTCAGGTCACAGCAACCTCAGCAGAGGGAAACATAAGTAGGTTTGATGGTCCTGTCTTCTGGCACAAGTCAAGTACTTCCCTACTGCTTTGGGCAGGGATTTCCTTTGTTGCTGGACATGCTTCAGCCTTGAATAGGTAATCATGTAATTTTCTAATAATTACAGCCAGCTTACATTTCATTGAAGTAGAAGGGCAGGACTCTTTGGTGCGTTTTTATGAGTTTAAAGAAATGTAAGAAGTCATATTAGATAGAAGTTCATTGAACGGTGAGAGCCAAGATACCTTTTATTTTATTTTAAGAGACTTGTGCCGTTTATGTTAAAAAGCAAATTATTTGGTTTCACATCTGGTTCTGGAGAGGGAGAGGCTGAAGTTTTAGTCAGCCTGGTTAGGCAGTCTGTTAGCATATTAGAGAAGGTTCTTGTGTGGAAGTGAAATTTCAGAAGTCAAAATAATTGTGTTAAAGTCTACAGGGAATTTGAAAGATGATGTTCAAAAAACTACAACCACACCCCTCTTATAAAGATGGTTTCCCCATTAAGATTCATAAACTCTCCTGGGAATTTAACTAGGAATTTTGCCTCTGATTCAAGAAGACGGGATCACATTCCCAGTGACTAGCTCACTAAGCTCAGCAGAGGCCATTCTTCCTTTGTTGCACATGCCTGGTATGTCTAACACAGGTGTTTCTGACCATTTGTGCTTTCTGTTTCGCAGATTCACAAGCTGAAAAAAGTAAATGAGTGATCTCTGTGCAGTTTCTTCCACTATTTTAGTGAACATCAAAATGTGAGCTCTTTTTTCAGCCAGGTGTTTATTTCTCCCTAACATAACTATCAAGTTTCTTGCATGAAAACAATTAACAGTTGCATTTGCTGTACAACACTGCTGTGTTCAGTGCAACTGAGGATCCTGTAGTCTCCATTAAATCTGCAGTATCAGGAAGTTTACTAAAATATCAGGAAGAGTTCAAGCCATTCTGTTAGGTGAGCTTTCCTGGACATTGGGGTGGAGGGGGCAATGAAATCTTAGAAATGAGCCCAACGTCAGAAACTCCATTCTATAATTGGAGAAAATGAGTTATAGAAAGATTTACTAATCATTTGATCTTTCACGTAAGTCAAAGTGCATCTTTAACTTGTGAAAAAATAATCAAGGTCAGATGTGATACAGACTTACAGTCATCTGTGGTCTGGGGAAGATAAAGGGAGAGTGGTTGTTTTTCTCTCTTCTGCCTTTCACAGAATTCAAGGACTTCAGGCAGCTAAGAGGCAAGCAGTGAAAAGGAAGCAAATGACTATGATTTTCATGTGGTGACTCAAATTTTTTGTATGGTGGAAAATGAGGTCCCAGAATGCTGGGAGGTCAAATGTACAATGTAGATTAATTTGTGGAGGGAAGCATACAGACTCTTCAACGTAAGAATGTGCATGTGAGCTCCAGCAGTGCCTCATCTGAGGGTACCTGAGGTCTGGGGGGATGTATGAGGGCAAAGGATCACTTGGTACATGCCCTTCTTGCTCTTGTGTGCTTTTCTCATCACCCGCAGATAGCCACTGCTAGAGATCAGGTCTTAAAAGCACTTTCAATCTGAGCCAGTACAGCTATTCCTATCTTGTTATTTCTAGGTAAGCAATGCCTAGACACAGATTTATTTTAATGCATCTTTATCTCAAAAGTGCTGTCAGGCAATTTCTAAGTAATTTGAATAATTCCTTTTCACATCTCTAGTAAGCGATGCCAGGGAGCATTTGCTGTTCAGCATTTGTGAAAGTGCTGATCTATAATCAGATAGTTATCTGTTCCTTTGCTGCCTGGAAAGAAAAAAATTGCCATAAATTCATAGCTGTCTCATGAGGGCTGCAAGGATCAAATGCTTTTTGTTTCTCCCTTTCATCCACAATAGCTCCCTTCACAAACTAGCTGCAGTAAGCAGTGGCACAGCAAGTGAATTCCAAATCACTCCAGGCTTTGTTTGACCTAGAAGTCAATATAAGACAGGGACACAACTGCATTATAGCTTCCTTCCCACAGCACAGCATTGTTTGGAAGCTGCCCAAAGAGTATTACACCACTGACTACATTCTTAGCCTAGTGGGTATCAGTAGACCAGAAAATTGGTTCCCTCATTTGTTAGTAAGAGAACTTCCCATTTTTACCTAGTCTCTTAAGCTCTGCTCTCTGTCTAGTACCATCAGAGTCAGTAACCGTAGAGATACCCTTATAACAGACAAATTTTATGTCAGAGAATAAAAATATTCTCAATAGAAGCATTATAACATTTTTAATGACTGTTAATGAGATGGCAGGCACTTCTTTAAATGTTTATTTAATGTTCTCTTCCTCCTTCCTTCCCCTGCACCCATGTTTGTCCTCAAATTCAATATATTTAGTGCTGTTATTTTTCAAGCAGTAAGACCAATATGAGTACACAGTCACTAGAAATAGGCATCTACCATGAGTGTGCGTGTTAGTGACAGGTTATAAGTTGTAATTAATATTGTAACAGTGAAAGCCATTGTTCATAGTGGCAAGAGCATTACAAACTCTTCCTGTTTTCTAAAATAGGACAAGGACACAAATTCCAGGGTACTAATTGCATTTTCAAGGTTAGGTACATGCTTCACTGTTTCAGAGCTTAAGACTGTAAGACATAATATTTAATCCTAGCTATCAGGGAAGACAGTTTCAGATATTTAATGAAAACTTAATTGTGCAATTAATCTGGCTACTACACAGATTAGGTATTATAGTCCTGACATAAACCTCTCTTTATCTAATGCTGAACAGCCTTTGGGCCTGTTCCAAAGCCCACTGAGGACAGCAGAGGTCTTCCCATTGAGGCTTCAACCAGGCTGTTTGGTGTTATCTATTCATAAATAATTTTTCTTGCATTTTCTTGCATTTTTACAGTACCTGAACAGCTGCTTATTAACTACGTAGGGGTATAATGGAGAACATGTACCCAAGGAGTGGAATGCCACTGGTGTGGCTCAGGGCAGGAAGCCCATTCTCAGTGCTGACAGCATCTTCCCTGGGGCAAGGCGCCAGGCTCACTTTGGCAGGTCCAAATCCCTGGGAAAGGAGGGAGGAGGGAGGCCCTGCCCTGCTAGAACACACTGTCAAACTGCTCAGGAAATGGCTTTCAGTCCTGGCCCCACTCACTGAGGCTTTCTATGAGGATGTTCAGCTTTAACCTCCAGCCCAGAGAACGGTCCTAAGAGAGCGGGCGGTGGGCTCCCTGGCTTCCTTTGCTTTCCAGAGCTGCTGCCTGCACCCCACCCTGTGCAAAATATAGCCTGGAAAAGGAAAGTGGGCTCATTAACATCCCAGTGTCCTTGCTTCAGGCTTCCTTGCCTTTCAGCAGCACGCCTGTGGGGCGTCACAACGCTCAGCAGTGCTCTGGGCTTGTGCTGGCCACGGGGACTTGCAATGCCCTGTGGAAGAGGCCTGGACTGACTGTGGTCTCTGGAGCACCGCAGCTATTGGGATGGGCACAGGGAGCATGGGATACTGGAACACCGCAGCCATTGGGATGGGCACAGGGAGCATGGGCTGCTGGAACACTGCTGGGCACAGGGAGCATGGGCTGCTGGAACACCGCAGCCATTGGGCTGGGCACAGGGAGCATGGGCTGCTGGAACACCGCAGCCATTGGGCTGGGCACAGGGAGCATGGGCTGCTGGAACACCGCAGCCATTGGGCTGGGCACAGGGAGCATGGGCTGCTGGAACACCGCAGCCATTGGGCTGGGCACAGGGAGCATGGGCTGCTGGAACACCGCAGCCATTGGGCTGGGCACAGGGAGCATGGGCTGCTGGAACACCACTGGGCACAGGGAGCATGGGCTGCTGCTGGTCCCAGGGACTCTCCAGCAGCTCAGGCCAGGACTATCACAGGGCCCGTGGCTGAGCTGGGTAAAGGTGCAGCGTGGGGTATCCCTGTGGGAAGTGCTTCCAGGTGCCTTGAGGAGAAGATGTAGAGATTTAGAGGGGCTCTCTATGCTCTGAAATGTGAAACTGTTCCAGAATGCTCCAGATGGGAGGTGAGAGGTACCTTTTACAAACTGAAATGTCATTTAACTTAATGAAAACCCTGAAATTATGGGAGTTTCCTAACAAAGATATGGCATCTTTGGTGATTGCAGTAAATCTTGCTTTGCAACTCGAAAGTGACCCCATGAACCTGTGCAGGTACGCTGCCATCAATATCAGATTTGGAGAGTTGTTTTTACTTCTTCTGACTAGTCTTCATGGAAGACCATAAAAGTGTATCAAAAATAGAGATCAGTTTCTGTCCGTGAAGATTTATTAACCCAGTTTGAAAAAATAAATGGGTATTTAATAGCCAACACCATAGATATTAAATATTACTGGATATCTCCTACCTTTATGCACACTGGTTTCACTTCCTCACTTGAGGACGGAGGAACAGATTTACAGGTCTCTCAGGAAGGCAGGTTTGGATGCTGGCATTTACTCAATGTGCATTGTCTGCTAACTTTAATGATATTTCATTGTCCATGGGAAATCACAGCTCCCATGGCTGACATTTTTGGGATCATCTGAGCACGCGGCAGCACAGTTTCCTAGGGACTAGAGAAAAGGTGACTGTGACCTTGTGGATGTTTGAATGAAGCACAAAGTGATGATTCAGGGCTCTCTAATTTTAAAAGGAAGTGTGCTGCCTACCAGTGAGTTGGTAGTGAGTTGGTAAAGAAAAGCAGGTATTTCACTTATCCCGTGTTAATACTGTTTGGTTGTTTTGTCTGGAGACTTCAGCTGTAAAGAGGAACTGTACTGAAAGGATGATTGTATGCATGAATTTCAGACATCTTAGTACTGCATAAATAAATATGGTTCATTTTGGAAGAGGTGATATCTGAGAGAGAGTGAAAATGTTCCTCTTGAATGATATTGCTTGGCTTCAGGCCAGTGCCTCCTGCAGGAAAGGGAGTGCTCTAACCAACTCTTTTCCATTGCCATTTTGATGTCACAATTTTGGGGACATTTTTTGCGGTTTTCTCTGTGCAAGGTCTCAAGTTTCGATGCAGGAAAACCAAGAAATCAGCTTTCCAAGGTCTGTCTGGTGAGACCTGGCTCTAGAGCACCCATCCCAACATCAGCCACAGAGGCTGTGCTGAGTCTGTGCCTATAGCTCCCTGCCTCTGGTGGAACTTTCATTAACCAAATCACAGCATGTTCTTACAGCTCAAAAATCTCACTGCCCCAGACCACTTTCTTCTTACCATTCTTTTTAATGTTTAAAAACACTCTCTGGATCACCAATACATTTCTCTCCTAATAAAGCCTAGATGACTCAAGGCACAGAAAGGAAGCTGTAGGCTTTGCACTTCTGGCCTGCCAGCTGGAACCAAAAGCAGATGACTTGTTCTCATCATCAGCTCCCAGAAGGAAGGTGAACTGAGGGCCATTTTCTATTTCCCATATGACTTACTATAGTGCCAGGTTTTGCATCATCTGCTATGTCTTTTCAGGGATGGTAACAGGGACTAGGTGTCTCATTAGGCATATTCATCCTAATAATAGGCCAGGGATGACTTATGCTTAGAGAAAACATATATGGGGAAATTTGTCCCACTCTACACTGATTAGGTCAGGCTGTCGCATGGATAACTAAGAATAGCAGTGCCATGCAGTCAGTGAGAGTTATGACTCAGAAAGTGTTTTTTTTAGCTGAAAAACATTCCTCAGAGTTGTCACTGAGGATTACAGATGCATGATGAAGATAGCACTAAAATCTTGCCTTTTGGTTTTTCTTTTAATTATTTGTCAACGTACACATTTCTTCATGCTCATCTACAATACATTTATTTTTAGAAGCAAGTTCAGTGCCCTCTTGTACTTGACATTCATTTAACATAAAAAGATATGGAGGAAGTAAATAAAGCTATGCATGAGCATTGCTTAATAGGCTACCCATGTAATTTGAAACTTTCAAGAATATATAAATAAAATCCTACTCGTTCCTTTCCCTGTTCAAACTACCTGTTTCATATGGCAGGGTTTTGTTTGCCCCTATTGCAACTGGCAGGGTAGAAATGAACAGTATGTCTCAAGGCAGCAAATATTGTTGCAAGTTCCAGATACCTTCAGAGTGGAGGCTGAAAAGCAAGTTTTAGATGTCTTGGGTCATGTAGGGTCTTGAAGTGTCTGCTTGTCTGATTAGAGGTAGTAACTGTGGGATGCTGAGCTATAAACTTACTCAGAAGAAGGAAACTTCTCCCATTTCTTAGCACCATGCTGAGTTCTCTGTGTGGTAGTAAGTCATATCATTAAGGTTGGAAAGCACAGATTCTTAATGAATATAAGTTTCTCTAATCAGCCCCCTGCACAAATTCAATATGCTGTAATTCAGTTTATATGCTTCAAAGGCTTTGTGAGTTATGTTTGGTTAACTGCATCTTCCCCAAAACAGCTTTAAAATAAAAGAGTAGGTATAATCAACAGAGTCCTTGGCTTAGGGTGCATGTGACTTTTTAACATAGACCTTAATCCTGGGCACAGAAGCACTCACATGATTATTTAATACATATTTAAAATACCAAGAAAAGTACATGATTTTGTAATCACAGATTTACTATTTTTCTCCCTTGTACATGTAAAAACCAGCACTTTATACATGCAGCTGCTTTGTCTGATCTTCTGGGACATTGTTCACTGCTGGATAGGAAATGAATTTTATAATCTGGGATTTATTTTATGCCAAAACGTTTTTTTTTCTGATTTCACCCAATACCTATCCTTCCAGCATACATTAAACTGGAAAGTGCAAACCAGTTCAAAGCTTTCCTAGAGAAACAGCTATAAAACAATGAACATAAGAAGACAGAATATTGAACATGCTGGTTTGCATTAGCACTTGAATTGTGCTGAGGTTTTTAACATGCTTTGTGTCATGCTTCTGTTCACAGATCCAAGTATTTGAAGGGGTGGTAGTGGAGATGAAGGGAGGTGCCAATGGTTTGCACACCATGAACGGGCTCCTACACACCCAGGAGCCCTGCAGACAGCCTTGCAAGCTGCAAGTGCCGTCTTCCGGGGCACCCAGGGGAGCGGAATTACACACAAAATATCTGTAAATGCAAGAGTTGCCTTGCAATACAGACCAAAGTCCTGTGCTGACAGATAAGGTTAAGGCAGCCTCCAAAGACTCTTTAGGAGCAGTGTGTCTGTGCAACTTCTCGCTTGAGTCTGACCTGAGGAGATCTTTATCCCAGACAGGTATTATAAGGAACAGCGATACAGGCATGTCTGTCGGATGTCCAACTTTGCAAATTCTTGCCTTTTCATGGCAAACTATCTTGGAGGTGTTCAGTCTAATTGCCCCAGGAGAATCTGGGAACAAGCACTGTGTGTGCAGTATGTTCACAAAACACCTGGGCTGACCTTGTTCATGACTTTTTAAATATTCTTCTACATCCAAAAGCTATTGTGGATTTTCATGATTTAATCTAATTATTTCACTTCTTTTCCCAAACTGCTGTGTTTCAATGAGACTTTGTGGATATATCATATGGGCGGACCTTTCAAATACACTCGCAATGAATAGTGTTTCAAACTGCTCAAGCACACACAGTAAATAGAAATAGAGAAATAGACAAAAGAGAGTTCCTAGATTTGTCATATTGGTAGGTATAGTGATAGTGATCTTTCAACACATGCTGTTGGTTCAGGAGCCCAGGAAAGACTTGGCTAGAAATAACAGACAAAATATTAGATGTCAGGGTTCTTCTTTTAATAGAGCTTCCAGTTCAATGAGATTCATACTGTCCATCTATGCTGTCATATAACGCTCTATTTATATATATGTAAAAGTAGGCTTTGTCTAGCTATTGTGACTATGGAGTCAATCAGCTTTCTTTGCACATCTTCTTTTAACTTCCTTTAAAAATGTTTTTATTTTGCTCCTCTGTTCTTAAAATTGTGTCCCCTAGAGAGCCTCAGTTCCATAAAGAAACTCCAACATAACTAGTAAAAAACAACAAAATAATCAGTAATCTATTAGCAGAGAAAGCCTGAAAATGTGATTGCTGGCCATGTAAGGACCAGATCTAATGAAAGGGCTGTGAAGCATGGTGGTTTTGGATAGTTTCTTAGAATTTTACTTCTCTGAGGCTGGTGACAATGAAATAATGAGGGCTAGTTAAGCATTTCTGAGAGTCGGGGTTTCTGTGCAATGGCATGCAACACATGCTAGATCTGCACTTCAGGAAATCTTCCTTCTCCTAAGGTGGCATCAGCTCTGTCTCCTCTGCCTCTGTCCTACATAAAAGGCAGCTGGCTGTGTTAAAACATCCGGCTGGAGAACAATATTCCAGTTTCCTCCAACAACATGTTGTCTCAGAAGTCTTTTAAAATAGTTTATAAAATTTCCAATAGACACAGCAAAACAGTAAGATGATAACTTTAGAAAATCATCAAAAGCAAACTAGGAAATGAAGCTTTCAAAAAATATGGGGTATGCATGAAGGCCATCTATGCACATTTTTGTGTAAAGAGGATGAAAACATTTTGTAGTTGGATAAGGTGGAGACACACAGGGACTCTCTCAAATTACCACTAGTGTTGCCTGCTTTTATTAATAGCAGCTCCATGTCCACCAAATGATGTGTCATTCACATTGTCTTCATTTTTTCTACAAGTGAAAGCAAATGTTTGTCACAGATTTTTACCTTCATCACCTCCTAAATACATTTTGATGGTGTCTGTTTATTGATAATAGTGTACAAAGTAGTCCTCTTTGTCCTGTGCTGACATGGCAGCATTCAGAGAAATCAGCAGCAGATCACCACAGTCAAGAGACCTCATACCACTGGTGACATCTTACCTGAGACTCATGGCACCAGACTCTGGATTTTACACTGGATAGGCTAGAAGAAAGGGATGCTATCCAGAGGGACTGGGGCAGCCTTCAGGAATGAGACCATAAGAACCTCATGAGGTTTAACAAAGCCAAGTGTGAGGTGCTTCACCTGGGTCAGGGCAACCCCTGGCTGTGGATGATCACAGGCTGTGGATGAACAAATCAAGGGCAGCCCTGCTGAGAAGGACTTTTGGGGTGCTGGTGGGTGAGAGGCTGGACATGACCCAGCAAATGGACTTTTACAAGTGTTGTTTTTCTTTTCATCAAAGCATTTTTACCTTTTCAGTTATTAGTAGTGTAGGTTTCTTTCATTTTTTCACTGAACTTTATCTTCAAGCTGCCATAATCTGGAGTTTGTTGCCTCTCCAAATGAATTCAAAGCTACTTTCTTCCAGGAATATTTGTGATAAGGAATCACCATATTTGCTCTATTCTCTCCAAAGTTCATAGGGCTTTGTTATATATTCATGTGTATAAACTACCACATAAGAAATTCCACACTCTCAAAAAGGCCTGCACAAAATGAAGGCAAACCTACATACACAGGAAGCCATCCCAGATGTTGTATCACATTTCTAACTACTACCTGAGAGCTCTGCGGGAAAATTCACAAAATGATACAACATAAAACACTAAGTCCTATCCAAGTGAAATCTCTGAAATCCTTAGCACGAGGTGTCCAGACTTGTCATCTTCAGAGTCTGTGAGAGGGAAACCTGAGACAAGGAATGACCTGCAGCCAGTAAGGCAGTGCACAGGTGAGGGAAAACGCTTAGGTGTATTACCTGGACAAAGGAGAGACTGGCATGAAACTCTAAAGTGAAGTATGTTGGAAAGTATAAAACCAGTGCTGAACAGAAGTGGGATCTTTGGAACAATTCTTTTCTGCCTTTTCCTGTTCAGTATTTTTAAATTACTGATCAATGATTTTTTCCTCTGAGCATTTTCAGTCTAAACAGTAATGCTTTCTAACAAAGGCAGCCATAATTTTCATTACTATTTTTCTTCTGATTGGAGAACAGTCACAGGACAAAAACATGTATGGTGTATTTCACCAGTTTTTATACAGAAACTTTTAATGCTGAACGAAAAAGAAAGTGTTCTTAGGCATTTATAATTAGCTTTTATTTCCTGCCTACAAACATTGCATGGAGTTACTCTTCCACCATTCATCCATCTTGAGTTTCATGCCTAATGTAGAAATAAATAAAAAATGTGTTGGATTTTAAATGCTGGAGCCTTCCATTGCCTGAGGGCTGGATTTCCTGCTATTGTCTGCCACAGGTGACTATGTACACTCAATTACCATGCTGAAGACCAGTGTTGTCTGAGGTACTTTTTGGCCCAGTACCTACAGGGCCAGACTCCAGAGCACGTCCTTTGGATTAATAGTGGAAAAATAGAAAATACTCTTTTCATTTAAAGGATTTTCTTCCTTTGCTTTGAAATCAACGATAACTTTTTTATGGGATTAAAAGCTAATTCTTGAAGTGTTTTGGGAGACAGATTGTCATGCTGACTGAAGTGGAAAAGGAAAGCAGTGAGCTTTCTGTGTGTTCAAACAACAAAATAGTCAGTTCAAGGTACTCTGGTTATGGGTTCTCTACAAAATGACATACAAAACAATTTCCCCCCCTGCATCTTGACACACCACCCTTTTCACCTATCTGCCATAGCAACCATTCACTTGTGGTGACCAAATTTTCCTGTTCTAGTTTCCACCTCTGTGACTATGACTTGACTGTCCTCAGTGAACCTGGTTGTGCAAATGACCGTAAAAAGCATTGCTCAAGAAGATGACAAAACAGCAAATGTTGTGCTCATGGTGGGGGAGAGGACATGTTGTCTGACAAATCTAGTCTGCTTTTTTCAAAATGAACATCGCGTCCCAGATGCTGTGATTAGCAGCTGCCAGGGTGTCGTGGGTTTGACCCTGGCTAAATGCCAGGCACCTATGACGTTTGCTCTCTATGCTCTCTCCTGCTGCAGCTCTGCAGAGGAGAGGGAAAGTCAACACAAAACACTGGACTTATGAGTTGAGATAAGACCACTGATAAGGGGACGCACATGATTCAGGGCAAAAGCAGGCGGAAAACTTAAAGTTGCAAGGAAAAAAAAATGATTTATTAATCTAACAGAGTCGGAGGATAAATCAGAGGTAAAAATAAGCTCTCAAGACACTGTTTCTTCACTGACCCCCCTTCCCTCTTAAGGCACCGCTTCCCAGCTCACCCCCTCCCTCCTTTCCAACTAACCAACAACTCCCAGGCAGGGGCAGGGTGTGGGGTTTTTTTCCTTAAGTCAGTCCATCATAATTCTTCTACTACAGACACTGTTTCTCTATTCGCCCCCTCCTTCTATTCAACCAGCAGATCTGGGCTGGGGCAAGATATGTGGCTTTTCTTAGTCAGTCCAACGCCACAATTCTTCTGCTACAAACGCTGTTTTTCTGCTCACCCCTCTCCCTATTAAGGCCATTTCTCAGCTCGCCCCCTCCCTCCTTCCTTCTAACCAACAGCTCCGGGGTGGGGGCAGGGTATGGGGGTTTCCTTTAGTCGGGGTCAGTCCATCAGGGGAAAAGAATCCTCTACTTAGCCATGGGGGTCCCTCCCACAAGAAACAGTCCTCTGCGAACTTCTTTGGCGTGGGTCCAATCTCACGAGCAGCCCCGCCCGATTGCTGCTGTCCGAGATTCTCTCCAGGTTGCAGAATTCCAAGCCGAGGCCAGGCTGTTTCCATCCCGGGAGCAAGGCCTTTCTCTCTCCTGCAAGGCCTTTGCAACTCTCAGTCTCTGGGACTCCCACTGGATCACAGCTTCCTGCAGGCCTCCACCTGCTCCTCTGGCGTGGACACCTCCCCACAGGCTGTGGGTGGATCTCTGCACCCCCTGGACTCCATGGGCTGCAGGGGGACCACCTGCTCCCCCATGGTCTTCACCATGGCCGGCAGAGGGTTTTCAGCTCCGGCGCCTGGAGCATCTCCTCCCCCACCTTCTCCACTGACCTTGATGCCTCCATGTTGTTCTCCCTCACATATTTTTACCTCCTCCTCCTCCTTCCCTGGCTACAAAGAAGTGCGTGCTCACCTTGTTTTGATTTCTTCTTAAATATGTTTTCACAGAGGCGTAACTAACATCTCTAATTGGCCCAGGTTTGGCCAGCAGCATGTCCATCATCTTCAGAGCCATCAGAGATTGGCTCTGCTGGACATGGTGGAGAAATTTCCAGAATCTTTACTCAGGACATGCAGGAGCCATCTTTGTACCCCACCCTATCCACTGGCAAAAACTGGGCCAGGCAAAACTACCACACAGGGGTTGCTCATTACATTTTTGGGTATCCATCCACTTAGATGTTGTAGTTTGGGTGCGCCAGCAAGAGAGTGGACCCCACTGATAGGTAAACCCCAGCAGAAATAAGTTCTGAAAAGATGAAAGGAATCAGTTTTCAAAGGCAAGCGTGCAGCCTGACCTTTGTGAATATTTTCCAGCCCATGGAAATTACCTGTATTTACTTCAGAATCTCTCTCAGTCACAACCAGTGCTTCCAAAAGGAGCAGCTTTTCTCCATTACTATTTAGCTGTCACAGTCACACAGCAACAAATCTGCCTTCTTAGAGACACGTATGATACTCCAGTCCCTTGTACCATAAATTCCTTGGGACTGAAACTGTCTCTCTGTCAGCACAGTTTAGTGCAAAGGGTGCTAGTCCTGGTTTCACCGTAGTGTTGCAGTTGGATTGCAAATGACATTCACATTTAGCTCGGAGAACTGATAACAAATTGTTCTGCTTTCATATTGCTAGCAATAATATAACTCCATCAGATAAAGCATCCTTTTCAGGAATGTTTATTTAAATTATTATCCTATACTTTTTGTCTTATTAGCGTAGGGGCCAATCATATCCAGGGGAGATAATAGGAATATATTTAGAGAAAAATCACATATTTTGATGGAAAAGAGTATCTTTTCTATAGAAATCATAGATTAAGTTCCCAAAAAGATGAACAACTGTTTTACAGTCTATGGACTGATATCAAATACACAAGAAAAGGAAAGAAAACCCAGTGTTACTTTCAAATAAGAATTAACAATCTGTATTGTTGAGCCTTTTTACTTTTCCACAAACTCTTACTGAGCTCACTTTTTTGAGACTTCTTAGGGTTTTTGTAATACCAAAGATCAGGCAAATATAGAAAAGCCTTGAAAAACTAAAAATGTGTAGTGTTATAGTCTTGCTACGCCTTCAGGGTCACCTCTTCCCCATAAATCATCGCCCAGGAGTGAATCACACTAATTACTGCATTTTAAGCTCATGGATTTCTTAGGCTAAGTAAGGAAAACTAATAGGTTGCTTGGGTTAACTAAGGAAAACTAATGGATTGCTTGGGTTAGCTAAGGAAAGCAGATTTATGCTCTTTTTCTACCATACGTTTAGATGCTAAAGAAGATATTTAAGGTTTACTGTCTCTTGGCCGTGTCCTCTCTTTGTCACAGTTTGAGAAACCGGGCTTGTAAACAGTAGGAGTACATCAACTGTGTGTGTGTGTTTGTTTGTGTGTTATGAAAAGGATGTGTGTGGAAAGCCATGTGAATTGCAAAGGGTAGTGCAATCATTTACAAGTTATTTCCTTTAACAAGTACTTCTATTCAAATCCAGATGGTGCTTGGAGAATTTTCTGCTATTGAAAAAAGACTTCCCTTCCTCTTGGCTGTGGTACATCCTTGCACCACACCTGGGAGTGACGCTGGCAGGCATTTCCATTGCCTGGCTTTGGATCTGAATGTTCTACCATGTGATCACAATGTGGATGCTCAGCTCAACTCCCTGAGGTGATGTTCCCCTTTTCTCTGGGACATAAGCTGTTGTTGAACTCTAACATAATTTCCATGTTTCTCCCTTTCCCTGCCTGCTGAAAGTTCTCTCCTCAGACTTATAAAGAGAAGAGAAACTCAATGCAAAGACTGCTCGGGAGAGTCCTGAGTAATTTCCTGATGAAAGGTCTGAAATGAAACTTGAGAGTCTTGTTTCTATTTTTTGTTACTACTTCGTGAGTAGAAAAACTGCAGTATTTTTAGAAACAAATGAGGAACAAAGATTCAAAGTTAGCTTTGCTTCCAGTATTTTGAGTGTTTGTCAGATTCATGAGAGTCTCCTGGGAGCCCAGACTAGGTTATAACAATACAACAGCATATTTCATTTAGTCAAGAAGGACTTTCTAGTTCCCCAGATTCCCACACATTTTCCTAACACTACAATTGAAAACAAAATTAAGTTACTTTTGAGTTCGGATAGGAATCTGGCTGGAAAGCAGCCACCAGTACTGCCCAACCACTTAGCCCAAGAAGCAGGACAGGCTGTCAAATCCATTGAAAGAGCAGGAAGCGAGGCAGCAGTGAGCAAGACAGCGCAGGAAAGCAGAAGCAAAACCCCACCACCCCAGTTAACCACATCTGCCTGTATGTGACCAGGACCATGCTTTCACAGCTGAGTGGAAGGAAGCAGATCATCTGCTCTGCTCATCTCAGTAGATGATCTTTAGTCCTGTTAACAGAATGGATCCTGTTTAGAGAACATGGATGGAATTACTCAGATGGATATTGTGGTGTGTCACTGGCACACAGTCAGAAGTGTCTGAGGGTTTTCATTGCATCACCAGCACACCACCACTCTCCAACTGTATGATCCTTGGAATTCTGACACCAAAGAGAGCTCAGCTGCAGACCCGTTAGCCAAAACAGTGTTGAGAGCTACTAAATCTTTAGCTCGGTGAGCTGTTACATCAAGTATCAGACAATAAAATAAATCCTTCACCAGGTAGTGAAAAGAAAGCACGTTTCTAATTTCCTAAAGGTCTTTGTCACTCTCCAAGGATTTAGTAGGGACGTATTTCAAATGTTGATGTCCATGGTAGGCTAGGAGAAGATGGCTGCACAGTGTTGAGGAGATGAGAGGCCAGGATTCAAGAGGAGAGGAGTGCTAAATTCAACAGCCACTTACATCCGGACCAACTAATATACACGTTAAAACTCATTGTGAAACCAGGGCGTGACTGAGGGATGGAAACATACAAGAAGACATGGCTGAGTCACAGGAGGCAGAACGGGGATGTCTGCTGGGGTTACTGAATTCAGTGACCCCACAAAGGTGAGGCTGACACAGATCTCTGCCTCAGGTACAGTCAGCAGCAAGACTGAGTTTGTCTGGCCAAAAGACGCACATGGCCACACACATGCTATGCATACACCTGTAAGCATGGCCAGCGCAGCCTGAAACGCTCAGCACTCACACAAACACGGATGGGTTCTGTTCTGTTTCCCTCCCTCGTGACCAGGATGAAGGTGTATAATGGAACATTAAGTTAAACCAGCCATTTAAACAGGTGTGGAAAATGTGGAGTTAGGAGAAGAGCCAGAGAATAGCTGCCACCAGGCAGGGGCACTTTTCACTAGACCAGGTTGCTCAAAGCTCTACCCATTGTGGCCTTGAACACTTCCAGGGATGGGACATTCACACGTTCTCTGGGCAACATGTTCTAGTGCCTCACCACCCTCACTGTAAAGAATTTGTTCCTTATGTTCAATCTGAACTTGTCCTCTTTCATTTTAAGGCCATCCCCCCTTGTCCTGTTGCTACATGCCCTTGCAAAAATAAGTCCCTCTCCCTACAATTTCCTTGTAGGCTTAGGATGTCTTCTGTCTTATTGTTGAAACCTTTCAGAAGTCAACAGAGGTAACTACTACTGCTCTTCTTCCATCCACAAGACTTGTCACCCTGTGAGAGGACAATGAGATTGGTTTGAAATGCCTTATCCAGATGGACCCTGTGCTTAAAAAAAAATCTTCCTTGACACTAGTTTTCTGAAGTCATTAACTTAGACCTTAGTGATTGCCTCTGTATTTCACAACATGCTCTCTGCCCAACTGGAGACAGAGCCAGGATAAACTGCTATGATGCTTCTTGATTACACCAAAATCCCCAGAAAGAGGAAGCACCAGGGAGAGCCTTAATCTCGGTTCCTGTGCTCCTGGCCAGAGGGCTCAGTTCCTATCTGGAAAGCACAGACATCTGTGCACCTAACTTTTCATAATCTGACTGCACTATCTCTTGTTAAATTAAATGAAAATATTTGTGTTGACTGAGTAATTAGGGGCCTGGAATGTTATGTTGTACAGTGTCAAATTACTTTGTAGTCTTTTTTTCCCCCCCGCTGTTCATAAGGACGAGAGTTTTGTGAAGGAATTACTATTAATTTCAAATGCATTTACCTATACACATCCATAGGAGTCAGTAGGCTGTAAAACTGAACGTGATATGGTACAAGATACAAGAAGGTGGCGTGATGCCATACAAAGCTGTGAACCTCTGATAAGGGATTACATAAGGAGACTGAGGGCCCCCTTCACTGTCTCACAGATCTTTTCATATTAAATGTGCAGAGCTTCCAAGCAAAACTTCTATATATATTTTAGATTTTGGCTTGGAAAATTCATACTAGGATCTGAGATAAATGAGACTGTTGTTGGCATGTGTAAGCATTGTACTGTAGCTTGATACCTTAAATATCTCCCCTTTCCCATAATTATGTCTACAGATTTCCAAAGCAACCCTAAGATCTGTCAAAATTGAAGCAGGTGTGTCCCACAGCTCCACTGTAGTGTCTTGTGATGTAGCTTTGGCTGTAACACCATGTCTATGAGCTTGAAAGACAAGATGAATTATTGCAGTGTTTTTGATCCCATTGCTAACACAAGTGCCTCTTCTAGGAGGTCTTAACCCCAAGGGAATGTGCTAGAGAGCATGTTCACTTCAAATTAAATAATAAATCCTTTCTTCCTCCCTTACGCTTCTCACAGGGATTGATACTGGTGATCACATTATAGTAATTATTTAAAAAGTTCTTTAAATAATTTTATTAATTCTCCACTGCGAACCTGAAAGCAAATCCAGCTGTAAACCTTTCATTCACCCCACCCTTCCTAATCTCTGAATGATTGCATTTCTTCTAATTTTAGTTTTCAATTTTTTCATAACATCTGAGGAAAGTAAATATTGATTTGCTACTCGAGATGTAAAAAGAGCACATTTTCCTTTGACAATACTGCATGAATGCTAACACAGCTTTCCCTCCCTGTAGTGTCTCAGGCACTGTATTATTCCCAATGTTGTTGTGCCCTTTAGTCCAAATAACATTTTCTTGTGTTTCTCATCTGCAGCAGATGGCCAATAGCCAACCAGAACGTTTTTCATTGAAATGGTGAGGATATGCTCTAATTGCCTTCCTAACAAAGACCTTGATTACATCTAAATTCCAGGATTTCTGAGGGCAATTTTTTCATGGGATCAACCTATTTACTTCTGACTGATTACCTCTTCAGCACTAACCTTTCACTCCTTTGTATCCCAGACAGCAACAGAACTTCTTAAATCCAAAAGGAACATTAGGCAAGGTAGCAATGTCTTAAAAGGCAGAGTTGGGCAATTTCTAAACAGCGCAGTGTTTATCAGCATAAAAAGCCGCTTCTTGGAAAAAATGTGGTAAGTGATGAGGACTTCCTATGAAGCACAAGTGCTTTAATAACACAGCCCAATCCCCCTCCCCAAATCTTTGCCATTTCTAGAACTGCCCAGCCACATTTTTGCCATCCAGTCAAACTGCCCCAGCGGGTGACAAGGTTGCTGTTTGAAACAACAGCAAATCTTTGCACTGGGCCCCTGGATGTGTGGGAATTCACTTTACAAGAATACAGTTACTCCCAAAATGATCTTCAGGGCAATGGATGAGGGCAGTTCAAAGCTGTTGGAGAGCCTTTACTCTCTGTTCCACTCCACGTGGAAAAGACTGGGATGCAGGGTGCAGTATTTCAGGTTCAGCTATGCATCACCAGGAGGTGTTTCCTATCACAAATTGCCAAATTCTGCTCAGTCCAAAGAAACAGCTTTGGTACATGGAATCCAGATGCAGCTTTTATTTGATTTCAGTGCTCCCCATGGGAGCTCCAGGGCTGAGAGGGGCTCTTGCTGTGTCAGCTTGCTTCTCCTTCCCCAGCAGACGTCAGAGAGGGCAGAGGCAGGGAATGCTGGCAGGGAATGCTGGCAGGGCTGCAGCAGCTAGAGGATGAATACCCCACGCAGGCTATTTCCAGTGCCTCAGGAGATGCAGGTGAAACGAGGTGTGACAGAGCCTTACAGCACTTACGGAAAGAGTGACCGATGGGAGAGGAGTGTGAGTGTGGTACTCTAAAATCAGCCAGGATTTCATTGCCTGGGATGGGTGCTAGACCAAGCTGATTGCTTTAAATAATGCTGTTTATATGCCAGCATCAGACCACCAATATTTATAGGCTAAATCCATACACAAGCTACGAAAATAGCAAATGGACTTGTTTGTGAATGTGAAAGTACAGTTCAAAACACAGACATTGTACCTCAGCCTAGATGTACATTCCAGCAGTATTGGGCCTGTATAAAAAGTTTAGGAATGATGAAAAACTAATTTACAATAATACATGAAAAATACCTTGAGTTAAAAATATTTATTTTCCCCCTAAATTTTCCTGGAGACCCCAAGGGCTGCTTTACAGGCAGCAGTATCCCAAAGTGCTCCATTTCTATGCTAATTTGTACCACCTGCCCTATTGTTTTTGTCTTCAACACTATCAGTGCTGCTGCACTTTTCCTGTTTTGGAAAGTCTCCAGCTCTCATGACATTTTTAAGTGACCTTTGCATAGAGTGAAAGTGCCAAATAGTAGGCTCCTAAACAACATATCTGCATTTAGTTAGGAACTTAAAACCCCAAAGCTATCATTATTTTAATTCTAACTCTCTGGAAAAATAAATGCAACTAAATTTTCTTAAGAAGAGAAAGAGAGAGATGGGTTATGTCACAGAAAAGGAGACAATGATAAATAAATGAAGACTAGGTGAGCAGTCCTTTGTTTTTATACAGTTACTGTTTTGAGACCCGGAAAAACTATAGTTTGTACTGAAGTGAATGTTTATTTCCTTTGCCCAAGGAAATAAAAAGCTGAAAACTAATATTCTATTGGAGAGTAAATTTTGCATTTAAGCTTTAAGAAGAAGCATTTACATGTTGTGTCAGGAAAAGCCAAGGAAATACAGAGCTTGTTTGCAGCAGCATCTTCTCCTTTGCCTGTGGCTCAGGGGTGGGAGGTGAGCTTTGGGCAAGTTCAGCTTCCCAGAGCCAGGCTGGGGTCAGCAGCTCCAGCAGCCTCACTGGAACTTTGCTGTACTGCAAGGGAAGGGAATGAAGAAACTGCAGAGCAAAAATCCAGATTCGCAAGTCTGTTTCAGGCAAATTCTGAGCTGTTAAAAGGCTAGGAAAATAATCTGGAGGGCCACATATAATAAGAGTTCACACAGTCAGTTTCCACTGACTGTTCTTACAGAAGCCTGGTGGAACATCTTTGCTTGAAATACATGATTAAATTCTGTTTGCAAAAGATGATACAAGAGGCATCATTCTGCCTCCATTCCTTGTTACAAACACTGAGGGAGTCACAGAAACTCTGACACTGACAGAGGTGAGTTTTAATGGTAAGGTTAAATATGGGGCATTTGTCCCTCCATCTGGGCTAGAGATCAGGACATATTTTTCCTCTAAAATTGCTGCCCATTAATCTCACAGCTTTCTCTCACTGCTTATATTTTCTTGGATTCATCCTGTTGGCCTTCTGGCAGCTGCCTCCAGTTGGACTGCATCTAAATAAAAATATATCCAAAGCTGGGCCCAGATTCTAGCTTTTCTGGTGGTGGGTAGAGAAGAAAGGTGACCTTTATATCTTTCATTTGCATACGGTATCCATCTCTTCACTCTCTGCTTGGCTAAACCAGTTTAGATTCTGACATTCAGGATCTGTCTTAACCTTGAGAATTTGTGTTCTTGCCTGTAAAACCAGTAGGCAAAGGTTCATATCAGCTCTGCAGCTCCTAATGAGCCATAATAAACACGTGCACTTCTCACAGCTGCTTTAGCCCCCCAGAGGAGGCAGGGACAGCCCTGTGTGATGGCACAGAGGCAATGACTGGGGATGAAGTAATGTGGTTAGTGTGGCTGTGGCAGCGATGCTGAACAGTGGCCAATGGAGGCGAATTTTAATGAGCTGCTACAGTGCTTTTTAGTTAAATATATTTCCACAAGTTTAGGTTTGGGGTTTTTTCTGTTTTTTCCTTAGATTAAAGCAGAGTACATGCAGTGGGAGGAATGAGTACTTTAGATACTCAGGCTTGACAGCAAACTCTACCCAGTTCAACTCCTCTGTGTGCTTAATATTAAGCATACGCTTAAATGCTGTGCTGGAAGTAGGCTTGGTTGCTGAGTCCATTTAAAATGAAGCCCTCTAGCCATAAGACTTCTGTAGTTCATTCACACCTGTTCCACACTTTGTTTCACAGGTTTATCTGCTCTTTTGGCAGACAAATATGGAATATATTCCAATTTTTTCCCCTCCAGTATCCATTTTCTTCCAAATAAGTGCCATGATATAAATCCTGGTATTGAAAGAATTATAAACTTTTGGCGATGAGTATGAAACAATGATGTGCTAAGACTATAAGGCTACAATGATAAATCATACTGAAAGTGAAGAATTCTGGTGGTAAAGATAATTTTCCCTATAGGAACTATTCAGCAATGAAATCTTTTGCAGGAAAGGAATATTGAGTCCAGGAGATGGTACTTTTTACACATATCAAAGAAGCAGTGTTAGTCCTTTCTCATATATGGATTACTTGTGTTTCACCATTTTACGCAGAAATAGTCTTATCTTCCATACAGACACTATCAACAGAAAAGACAGTGCCAGTCAAGAAAGAAAATGTAAATCATTCATGTGGAGCCAAACACTCTATTTTCTGTGTTGAGAGGCTTTTATTGGATAACCACAATATTTTGGATTAGTTACACTGTGGCTCTGAAATATCAAATTATGGTGTAGTAATTTTCCCAAAAAAAGGAAATAAAATAAAGAAGCACAGTGCATGAGGCTTTGGTCACCGAACTAAGCCGAGTTTTTAGAGCCAGTTCTGGTCCAGTGCAGAGGAACTTCTTCACACTCTTTCATAAACTCTAGTGCAGACAACCCCTTTCATGGCATATTCCTAAGGCATAAAGAAAAATATTAATACAAACCTTTTGCTGACAGCAGGTGTGTCTGCTGCAGTAACCTCTGAAGTCAATGAAAATCCAGATGTCACGTTTTACGTCTCTAAGTATTTACAGAATTTTTAGAGCAAACAACAAAGCTATTTTTATATTGCAAATAGAGTTGTTTCTATTTTAACAGCTTTAAACTTCATTAAGTGGCATTTAATGACAAAGAGATTGCAAAATTAAATGCAGCTTCCACAAACAAATTTACCTTCCCTGGTATTATTGCTGGCTTGTCAGAAATATTAGCCCCACCTAGTTTTTATACCATGGCCCAACAGCATCATCAAATTTTCAAAGTAGAGGGAGTTTTTTTGTGTAAAAGCAGAAGTAGCCTCAGTAATTCAGAGGTCAGGCTTTTGGCCTAAAAAACTTTGCACTTCTGAGTCACAAAATATTTCTCTTGACCCTCTCACCCCAGTGGCCTTCAGTGGCTGTTGGTGACTCACAGCCACAGGATGCACGCAACAAAGGTGACAGGACGTTAAAAAAATACTTCCTTGGTCTGCAAAAGATGAGGACTCCTCCACAACCCTGTGTGAAGCAAGGGGCAGAAAGCAGGACGCTGACAGTAGAAGGACCTTACCTCTCTGCTTCATGAAGAGGTTTTAATAATTAGAAAAAACTTACACAGAAATGCAGCCATGAGGAGATGCAAAACCAAATCACACTTCCTACCTAAAGGGAGGCTTCAAGAGAGCTGGAGATGGACTTTTCACAAGGGCATGTAGGCTTTACACTGAGAGAGGGTAGGTTTGGATTAGATATTAGGAAGAAATTCTTTACTGTGAAGGTGGTGAGTCACTGGAACAGGTTTTTCAGAGTAGGGGTGAATGCCCCATCCCTGGAAATATTCAAGGCCAGACTGGATGGGGCTTTGGGTAACCTGGTCTAGTGGAACGTGTCCCTGTTCGTGACAGTGGGCTGGAACCAGATGATCTCTAAGGTTTATTTCAACCCAAACCATTCTATGATTCTATGTGTGAGAATTTAGAGCAAAACAGAGTCAGAACAAGCTAACATGTAAAGGTGAAATGTTGCTGACTTCAAACAAGTTGCCAAAATAGTTTGACTCCACTCTTTAAAAACTTTAATGAACAAAGTGAAATCTTAATTTTAATAGTGACCCTTACAACTAGGGTCCCTAAAATGTGTTATCTCCCTGGCTTGGCCAAGATAGGGAAAAGGAAAGAACTGTTCCACGGACAGCAGTACCCAGCTTGTAAACTTTTGTTCACATTTCACAGGTTTCTGTTATTTTTAAACCTTATTCCTTTTAAGAACAATAATATCGAGAGCAGTTGAGTATGCTGTGAATTTATGACAGCTCTGCCAATATATATTGAAAGACAAGTTGCTGTATGGAACAATATTTATTTCCTTCCAGCTGGTTTTCTAAGTCTGGTTCCCTTTCCCTCCCTTTTAATTTATCTCATAATTCAAAGAGTAAGCCAAAATTGATAGTGTGCTTAGACAGAAATGTACTGAAGGCTGAATCCTTCTGACCTTTATCAGCATACAAGGAACATGAACTTACCACCACCATCTTCCCATCAACAAGTCTTCTCTTTATCGTGGTCTCTTTGCCATTCCACTTCTGCACTTGGACCAATGACCCTTTCTCCAAGGTTACAACACTCTGCAAAGTCCAAGAGAAGAGTTGCAAACTGCAGTCTGATCTTTGCAGATTAGAGTAGCAATTCACTTTACGTTCATCAAGATACACACTCTTGGATAATTACATGCTCAGTAACATTTTATTCAGCACCATGCTGTTTCTTCTTTGGGTGCTTTCTTTGAATCATTTGGAAAACTTAAGGTGCACGAAGGGAGTAGGTAAAATTTATCCTGGTGTTCTTCTAGGAGATGTTCAGACTACTCAAAGATCATAAGACCCCTTACCTTGACTTTCCGGTCATCTGCTGTTGTTTCATCAAACTGTTGGCCCAGTTTGAAAGAGATGGTTGTATTTTTGAACGTGCTTTCAGTCCTGATGGTCACTATATCCCCTTTCATACTGATGATCACATCAGGCCTTGCCAGGCCACCCAGTTTCCTGGTAGCTAAGCCCACTCCTAGAAATCAGAAACAAAACAATCATTGCAGTCTAGGGGAAAGAAACTCAGTATCCTCTCATGATTCTTCAGTGGAAGAAAAAGGAAGAGTTTCTTCTTGAATACTTCAATGCCAGATTTAGATGAAACACTAATTCTTTAGATGAGACATTACTGAGACAAAGGCAGAAATGGGAACCTCAGCATTCAGGGGCTGAGGCAGCCCCAGCTGATAGAGTGCACCTTCAGCAAGAAGTAAAGGTATACACAATTATAGATATGTTCACGTTTAGCTAAGAAGAAACATAGTTTGTTACAAAAGTGCATGAATTTTGTAGAACTAGAATAGGTAGAAAAATTCAGAGGAAGGGTCTGTTTCTCATAAAAATTTGTAAAAATCCTTCCAAAAAAATCCTTGATGAATCTGAGAATTTGCACCTTTGTTAATAGCTGCAAGGAAGAAACTGGATACTGAGCTACTAATATGCTGGTGTTTGTTCCTTAAAACACACTGAAGTCTGGGTAATTCCTAAATTGCTATTAACATCCCTTAAGATCCTTGCATCTAAACCTCAGTGAAAAGTACAAGTATGAAACATAAAAAATGTTGAGGTAGAGGAGTTAAGAGCTGCAAAGAGCTTCCAGGAAATCCCATGCCAAAAGCCTTTTGCATTGCCTTGTTCTTTCCAGTCCAGTTCATTGTCTATAGGTTGTGAGGCTTGGGGCAAGTAGGAATGGAGCCACTGGTGATATATCGCTGTTTTGTAAAAGCGAAAAGGGGATAGCTGTAGTTAGTGCCTTTGTTAATGCTATGCCATGCTCAGATGGAAAGAGCTGTAAAAACGGGTATAAAGTTATCTGCAAAGTATAACACTATTTGCAGTAGTTATTCCATACTAAACAATTCCATTCAGATGTTCAGAAAAATATCTGCAGCTGGACTTTCATCCCACATTCAGTCTGGTAAATTAATTAACTGCAATTCTTTTGTTATTCAGTCTAACATTTCAAATAAATGGAATCAGTGAATCATTTATATAGCAAAAGCAATGCTGTAGCTGACTCTCTGTGCACTTGTTATGTAGGAAAGAAGCCAGCATTAAAATGAAAAACAATGCCTAATTTATTACATTCCTGGCATTCTTCAGTAACAGATAGATTCATTCATAGTGTTTAGATGTCTGAAGCTAAAGTGTCATGAGACATCAGCTCCATTATATACTGTAAATTATCATAAATCACGGGTTTAATGGTGCAATCAAGAGGAACATAAAAAAATTCTGCAGCTCCATAGATTACTCTCATGTCATAAAAACAAATTAGATCAGATCAGTTAGACAGAAGTAGATTTATTATAGTGATTCATCACCTACCTTTCCCAATTTAGATGCTAGAGAAAAGAATTATATTATGCTAGAAAATTAAGTGCTTTTTTGGCCAGAAAGAAAGCACCATCCATGAGCAAAGCATCCCCAAAGGAAACTTACTAACAAAAAAAAGCCCCAAACCTAGAACATTTCTCACCCAATTCTTTCATATAGTCATCAAAATTTTCGCTGGAGATGAGCTTCCAGGTTCCCACAAATCGGTTACACATTGTACAGGCTTTGTGAGGAGCTGGTCCTGCAGAGAGGGGCAGTGGCCACGACAGCCCTTGGTGGCAGTCAGAGAGATTGTGTGCCCAACTCGGACTCAGTGGTCTCCTTTTAAAGAGGCCCAGTCCCTGTGGCAGTCGGAATGGGCCAATGGGGGAGGCAGGACCAGGGCAAGACAATGTGCACCTTGTGCAAGGCAGCCGTGCCAGTACCAAGGCTCTGGGTGACGCCTGCCCTGGCTCCCTCCACTGAATGCACCAGGGCACGAGGGCCACGTGGGGATGGGGATGGGACATTCCCGCTGCACCCACAGAGCGGTCAGGGCACACTGCAGTGGGGTGTCAGCAACACAGAGACAAATACAGCAGCACTGCATCCTTATGAAACCCAGCTCTGACTGTCCTCCCAACGTTACCCTCCTGCTATCACCATGTAGAACAGAAATCTGTAACAACCATCTCATCCGACTGCCTGACCAGTGCAGGCTGACCAAAAAGTTCAAGCATGCTGTTAAGGGCGTTGTCCAAATGCCTCTAAAACACTGACAGGCCTGGGGCTTTGACCACCTCTCTAGGAAGCCTGGTTCCCAGTGTTCCAGTGTTTGACCACTCTCTCACTAAAGAAATGTTTCCTAATGACAAATCTGAACCTCCCTTGACACAGCTTTGAGCCATTCCCACACATCCTTTCACTCGATACCAGGGAGAAGAGATCAGCACCTTCTTTTCCACTTCCCCTCCACAGGAAGCTGTAGAGTATTATCGCTGTTGTCCCCCGTGTGCTAGTCAGGTAAATCAAAGCCATGTGGATTTTGTGAAGGAACTGTCAAAAAGATGATGTGCAAAGTGGTTGGGGGGGGGCGGGGTTTAACTTTCATGATCCATCCTAGA
Organism: Acanthornis magna; assembly: GCA_036785705.1. NCBI lineage: Eukaryota > Metazoa > Chordata > Aves > Passeriformes > Acanthizidae > Acanthornis > Acanthornis magna. The sequence continues at coordinate 25,830,446 of JAWUZG010000063.1, forward strand.
AAGGATCTGTATTTTTTATCATTTAAAGGCAGAACTGAGTTATACTGTTCTGTTTTCTCCCTTTGCACCAGCGAAATGATTCCAAGCTGTGGGTTCTTCCCTGCACATATCCCAGGCAAGATCACAAAAAGAAGAAGCAGCCAATATTTGCTGGCTCCCTTTTACAACCAGGCATATTCAGAAGACCGGTGCATCAGTGGAGATCAGCTCTCGTGCTTGACAGACGGATGGCATGAAAAGAGGCCGAGTCATTAAAGTGCATATTCTTAGTTCAAAGTAACTCAGTGAAAGAGAAGAAGCTTTGCTGACTTGAGTGGAGGGTATATTGTGCTCTCTTTTTGTCTTTCTGCACATGGATAGTTGTTCTGCCGTAAATGGAAGATTTAAGCCAGCACAATCATATAAGGCATTGCACTCAAATGTGTGCCCAAATCCTACTACTGTCAGATTTCCTCATGCTTGCCTGCTTCTGTGAAGAGATGCCATTACCTCCTTGGGTCCATATCTTGCTTGTACTGGGGAGCCCTGAACTGGACCCAGCATTCCAGCTGTGGCCTGATTGGTGCTGAATAGAGGGGAAGGATTATCTCCCTCAACCTCAAACCCTCCTAATGCAGCCCAGGACATCACTCACCCTTGGCTGCTGACGCATATTCCAGGTTCATATTCAGCTTGGTGTACACCAGGACACCCAGAACATTTTCTGCCAAGCCAAAATTGCAAGATTGAAAAATCTGAGTTTTCAACATTCAAAACCCCTTTTTTCCCCCAAAAGTCCACATTTAGAACTATTGTCTTATGGTTAGAAAAAAACAGACATAAAGAACAAATCCATAAACCACATGTGTGTGTGACAGGCAGGAATTTAATGTGTTGTAATTGAAGACACCTCAAGCTATCTGAAACTATTTAGTGAAAAACCACATCAGATATAATTCTGTCCTTCCCCTTCCTAAACCATCTTCCTGGAGAAAATGATTGCTTGGTGTATGTAAAGATTAGAGGCTTTTTTCTGACTTGGGTGAACAATGGTTACCAGTTCGCCTTTTTTATACGATTATAATTTCTGGGTTATGGCCACCTATAAAAACTCTTCAGATCTTGATTCTAAGGGCAGAGACACTGGGATTTATAGGTTGTTGGACCAAATCTCTCATGTTTAGAGTTGAAAGAATGAAATGGAAATGATGGTGTGCCAAGGAAGGTGAGGTTTGGGTCCTGACTTGACAGCTGTCTTACGGAAGAAGGGAAGCACAGTGAAACAGGTAAATAATACAGTCTGAGCAGTGAAATTATTGTGCTCTTCAGTTTATATGGTTGTTGTGGAAAATAAGGTCTTCAGTCACAGATTTGGTGGCATATGCAAAATGGTTTTAAACCTCTCAGTCATAAAATCAGCAGGTGAAGCTGAGCAGACCTTCCCTTGCTGCACAGGTCTAATGACAGTGCAGTGCTGGGCATGGAGCAAAAGTCTGGAGTGACTGGAAATAAAAACAAGGTAAAGGACTCTTTCTCCCACACAGTAGGAAGCAGATGTTGTATTTGTAATCCATAAAAAAATGTCAGTCTTTGAAGGTGTTGTCCACACAAAACTCTACTAAAGCAAAGATGCATTATATCACATTTTGTGTAAAGAATAGCTAACTCTTTTATCCAGTCCCTGGAAATGAGAAAACTCCTCCTAAACGAAACTATCCATTATTTCTCAAGAAATAATATAAAAATATTCTACCGTTGCTCCTCAGGCATTCTTTGTTCTTTTATTTAATTGTCTTATCCACATAAAGGCACTTTAACAGGACAAAGCTGGTGCCTTTGGGAAATAAAAGATGATTGGGATGTTGTAAAATCAGGCCTAAAGAAATTAAAGAAGAGCAAATTAGTCAGAATAGAACAGCTACACTGCAGTACCAGTAACCTTAAGAACAAAAGTAACAGAGAATTATTTATACAGACAAAACCCCAGTCTTAAGCAGTCTCAAACAATGTTGACATTGCTACCATCTATCTCTTCGTCACTAAGAAAAATCAGTACTTTCATTTAAAGGACATACAGTTTAGAAAGAACAAGAGCAGGGAATTATAACTCAGTAGAAATAATTGTGGAAACCAAGCTTTTCTTCAAGTTTAAAGGGCAAAATGTGTCAAGGACTGTGAGTACATATGATAAGGGGAGCCTTGATTCCCTATTTTTGGTTATGGTTGGTGCAAAACAGGATATGAAATCATTATGGAGACTGTGAAGCAGCACAAGAGATAAAAGTAAAACTTGATAGAAATAAGGAACTAAAAATTCAGAGACTATTTAGAAATAGAGATACTATTTAAAGAAATACAAGAAGTAAATTTATGTGAATTTCTTTAAAAGAAATATGATCTGGGCAAATTCAGGGCCAAAAAATTCTAAATAAATTCCCAGGAGAGCAATGAAGAAAACAGAAATAGAAGGGGAGAACAGAGGTCAAAGAGGGACTTGCTCTGAGGCCACCAAGGACATTTTAGCACTGATTCTGTGAAGCTGAAGGATCAACTCTGAACACAGGGCCAGCAGCCTGCCTCTTCCCAACAGCTACATTGGAGTGTGTAAATGGCTTCTTCCCTCCTGAGCTGGAACATGCCACAGGACCAGACCAGGAGAGCTGGGCCGAGGGAATGAGTTGAGACTGCACTGCACACACGGGGCTTGACTGGCCAGGACACAAGAGTACTTCAAATTCATTCTGGTGGAAACAAATAGTTAAAAGAAAAAAAAACGACAGAAAGATTGATGTTCAGAATAAGCCTTTCTTCACCTTTCTCCTGAACTGCTAAAAATCTGTGGGTGTGAGTGGCCTTTCCTTCTTGCCACCCAAGAACCCTGTAAAGGAGTAGTGAGGGAATATGGCAAGGGGCAGAGATCTCCTCCTCCCAGCACTGAAGGTGCCTGCTGCGACAAGTGTGCTGCCCACGGGTTTGCAGGGGTTTAGTGAGATCCTTCTTTGGCAGAAAGGAATGCTCTGGGGTGGTTACCGATTTTCGGACAATAGCTCAGCAAAACAGAAGAGACTGAGACCTGTGCTGCTCTGCAGGTAAGGACAAGACACTGATCTGACTTTAGCCCTTAGAAATGTGTGCTCTCACCTCCAGGTCTGAGAGCACACACACCTTTCCTTGCCTGAGAGGAATCACCTCCATTTATTCAAGCAGGCACTAGACTGCTGCCTTTTTTAGACAATAAATTTTGGCCTTCTTCAGAGAATAAATTCCAAACATGTTCATATTCTAAGAAAAGCATCACTAATACTTTGTTGTGGTGCTGTCCCTGTTCAAGTTTATAGACAGAATGTCACTTTATTGAAATTTCCAGATATTGAAGTTTTAAGTGGCTTGTTTCATTCACAAAGTTTGAAGTCATTCACCAGGTACCAAAATAAATGGTCATGCTTGTAGAAGAGATTACCTTTTTCTGAAATATTAAACTGTGAATGTTACAATTGTAACCGCTGGCTGCATTAAGAATGTAACATTTCTGGAAAATAAAGTCTGCTATAAGATTTTTGGAGTATTGTGAATTTTACCTCTGACACACAGTATTTCCGAATCTGTGCACGGTGGAATATTTTTAACTATGGGCTGATATTTAATGTCTAAATATAGTTTATTTAAGTGAATGTTTTTGCTTCTTACAACCATTACTCTCATGCAGGTTTTCTACCACTAAACTGAAGTTTTATCCAAACTCTCATAAATAATTTTGATTTTGTTAAGTGCTAAGTATATTTAGCATTGTGTATATGGGGTATTCTGAAGCATTCTTCCTTCCCATATACGACTGCTGTTCTCTAAGTTGGTGAGATTTCACAAGAAATGAAGCCAAGGTTAAAACAGAGGAGCTGCTTGTTCATGGCTTTTTTTAACATCTTTTGTAGAATTTACTGATAGTCTTTGGAATCGCTTTTAAATGACTCCTCAGCTCATGTAGAATGTAAAAGTCCTTCCTTTTTCCCTCTCCAGTTGTATAAATAGTGCAAAAACTTGGGAACAATCTGAGTTATGCAGAGGAAAGTTCAAGTGTATGAGAGGTCTCTGCTCCTAGCACTAGGGACTCAGAACCATCACCTCTGACAGCTGACTTCAGGAATGTCAGGAATACATGGAATTTGGTTCACAGATCTTAATCACTTGAGCTAAGGTCATTTCCCCATTTAGTGATTAAGACACACATTTTTATACTTATTGTCCAGGTTTTCCCTAGAAATCTCCATTGTTCTTGTGTCCTCAATTTAAGTCCTCCTAGGTGTAGAAATTATGGCATATGTAGATGTAAATTTTTGAAACAGGAGACCAGGCCTGTGGGCAGTAGAGGATTGTAGTTCAAAAATAAGCAGAGTTGAAAAAACATGGTGTCCAAAGGGCTTTGCCTCTAGAAAGGCTCACGATCCCAAGATGGATAAAACCTTATGAATTAATAGAAAATGCATCTATGTAATAAAGGGCATTGTACCACTAGCAAACTTGTACAGGCTTTTAGAAAACCTGAGTACTTTCTAAGCTATGATTTTTAAGCTATGATTCTTAATTCAAGGCTCTTTGCCTATCTAGGACAAAATGAGATGTTCAACACAGGCACATTGACAAAATAATCACAGCTGAAAGCTACAAAAGCTGTAATTTCACACTTGAGGTGGAAAAGGACAAGATCAAGTCACTTCAAATGGTCCCTGGGTTTAAAATTGTCTGCATTTGTGCACAGAGGAGATACCTGGTACCCTGTTGATGTTTGGAAGCCAACATTGGGCATCCTCAGTAATCATCCTCCTCCCTGTCCCAGGAACAACAGCTCCCACTTGAAGCTGAAAAGAGCAGCCCCATTATTCCCCTGCTTGTGCACAGACTCCTTGCAGTGGTAGCCCACACTCAGCAGTCACCAGATGATGTTTCTGTGTTCAAGTGTACATCTGTCACTGTCACACAAGTGCCACTCCCTGGACCGACTCTGATCCCTTTCTGCAGGGAAATGGATCACTTTGGCTTGAGTGTGATACTGGATCTCACACGATGCTTTCCTGAGCAGTGTCCCTTCCCACACTGCATCCACCCCAAGCCCCTTTCGGACAAACTCCAGCAGAAGCACACATTGTAGAAAGCAGAACATTTTATTGAATAGGCACAACAAATTAGACTAACTGCGTGTAACTGCTTTGGGATATATCTGAAAAAAGTACAGTTCTCTTTAAAACAGCTTTGTGGAGCTTTTCTCCTTTGGTTAAGTTGTATTACTCCAGCTTTAAGCATTAGTCCTGTGTGAAGGTGCCTTCTTCATGCTTTTTCATAAACTCTTTTGCAGGAAACGTTATTCATGGTGCATTCCTGGAAAGAAAAGATAATTCAATCAGCTTTTAACTCTCACTAAATGTTTGTTAGTCAGAAGGTAGAGAATTACTTATCTATTGGGAACCAGTTTAAGAAAATTTTGCATTTCTCCTCCTCTAAAACCAATTGCCAAAATAGCGAAGCTCAGTTTTGTGAGCTTCAGCAACAGAAGTCTGAAAAACAAGCACAGGAGTGAAAGAATTTTCAAGAACTGCTCCAGCGACCCCCAGGAGATTTCTAATTTTTACTTAAAAATCTCTGAAGAAGGCTCCTGGGATTTCTGTGGATGTTGACTGCACCCTGGAGTCAGGCATTAACCTTTTTTTCTTTCACCTTTTGCAGCTGTGGCTTTTGTTCTTCACACACGTGTGCACAACGCATGCACACACAGAGAGCTTTCAGACTTGCAGCTGCTAGTGTCAGCCTCTGCATGTTAGGCTCTGTCCTCATCTATTTTGCTGTTAGACCAAACTCTGTTTTGTTCAATCTTTCTTAATGAAGTTGTTATTAAAAACTATTTCTATTTCTTCTCCTCTGGTCTCTATCCAAAGAAATTTAAATATTCAATTTATGGACATATTATTTTCCCCTAGGGAAGGGCAGAACGCTTCAGGAATTTTGTGTGCATGTATTTTGCAGTATGTAGGAATCCCAGCTGCCTTTTATGCACATAGATTTAGTCCTGTCCCAGATTCTTCGAAGTGTGTTTTCTAAAACTGTAGAGCAGAGCTGGGAAGCCCCAGACTGTAGGTGGGCCTTACTGGCACCAAGTCAAGCACAATAGTCTCTGACCAGATAAAACCAACCAACAGAGCTTGAACACAGGCTTCCTTTTTTGCTCTAACGTCATATTATTAACACAGTTGTTGGTGATGCATAGCAGGATTCCCACAGATGGCTGTTAAGCCTCTGCTGAAGATGAACAGCACTATTCTGCATCAACCTAGAGTCAATGTATTTGATGTGGGCTTTGCTAATGCTTCCTCCAGGACTTAGAGACTCTGATATATAAAAACCTCCCTCATAGGGATGCTGGTTTTTTCTTCCTACACTTCCCTAGCCATGTATTGGTATGAATGGAGAACAGGCACCTCCATACCATTCCATAAGTTTAACAGCACTTCAGTTTTAACCAACACCCCAGACACAGAGAGGTTTCGCACTAAGTGCACAGAGCCCTTTCAGATGCTTTTCCTCACCGTGTTTGAATGCAAAGTCATACATCAGCCAAACATGAATTCTGCACAATGAATTCAGTGATTAAGTAACAAAAATGAACTCACCACCACCAGGTTCCCATCCGCCACTTTTCTCTTTATGATAGTCTCTTTTCCATCCCACTTCTGCACCTGCTTCAGCACGCCATTTTCTAGGGTTACGACATTCTGCCAAAGTAAAAAAAAACAAACTGTGGCTCATTCATCAGGATGCTCTGGTCTGAACAGAAGACTCTCCAGGTCCAAAGTGTACTAAGGACAATGCATCCACAGCAGCTGTACCTCTGGAGGCAGCATTTGTGCACTGGATGTCAGAATCCCAACTCTGCCCTTCTGCCCCCACATCCCTTTTCAGATGTATTTGCAAAGTGCCATTACCACACTCACCTTTGTTTTTCTGTCATCTGCTGTGGTCTCATCAAACTCTTCACCCAGCTTGAAAGAGACCTCTGTATTTTTGAAGGTACTTTCTGTTTTGATGGTTATCACATCACCATTGATGCTGATAGTTACATTAGGCTTGGCCACACCAGCCATCTTCCTGGTAGCAAACCCCACACCTGTAAATAAGATAGGGCACTATGAAATTTTTATCTTTCCTCAATCTTTTTCTCTTATGTGTTGGAAAAAAACCCCACAGTGTTTTTTCCCCTACTGCTTTGTGAGTGTTAGTAATTCTGTGTTACGCAGATAACTTTGTAAAATCTCACTTGGTACTGCTATAGACCAAGCTGGGTGGGGTGATGTAAGGAAATTCTCTGCCCTGACATTGTCAAAATAGTAAAAGCAAGATTTTGAAGACTGAGATGATTTTAATGCCAGATATTTGCATATAGACTTGTTCAGGACAACTTTGGTAGCTTGTACTCTAATTTGTATGCTAATTGTGTCGAAATGTAAATAAACAGAAATATATGACAGTTTCTAAGCCACAAAAGCAACAAAACAAACAAGGGAAAAAAAGCAAACACTTTTTATATTTATCAGTGAGTAGGTTGAATATAAGGAAATGATTAAGAAATAGCTGGCAATGGTTATGTCCTGAGTAAAATCTGGAGTAAAGATTAAGAGTGCAAGAGTCTCACTCACTGAAAGCTGTCAGGATAAGTAGCAGTAAGTATTTTACCCTTAAATTGCAAATAAACCCCCAGCTTTTTAGCATGTACTAATTGAATCAGTGCAAGTTACCCCATGCTTCCTTCATACTAACAGAATGTTGAAACCCCTTAAATTCCAGTTTTAATTCTAAGCGAGAAGTCTACACCTTTAGATAAAAGTGTTACACATCAAATATTTGCAAGTATCTGCATGAACTCATACAATTTTCTTTGTTAATATTCACTGGAGGCAGCTACAGGGTTTCATTCACTGTAACAGCCATGGCAATTAACTGCTGTCCTAATCCAGCAGCAATATAAAGTTGTTTAGCTTTGTTGCTTACAGACATAAGGAAATTTGCTGCTTTCTAGCATCACAACAATTTGCATGTCCGAGGATAAAAGTTAATTCACACAAAATATTGCAGTGATATGCTTTACCTCCTTTTATAACACTGCTAATAAGGCATGCATAGACTTGGCTTACCTAAACTTTTCCTATCAATCAAATTTTTTTCTGCTTTATAGGAATTTAACACCACTAATTCAAACACTCAAGTTCTCCAGTTTAAGACCACTTGATCAAAATAGTGCATTAAACCCTACTTGATAAACAGCACAGCCAGAAAAAGCAAGTAAAGAATAAAGTTCAAAACTGAAATTCCTTCCCTGTTCCAGAAACCAGAACTTGAAATAAAAATTCTCACCCAGTTCTTTCATATAGTCCTCAAAGTTTTCACTAGTAAGGAGCTTCCAGGTGCCCACAAAGTGGTCGCACATTTTGTCAGGCTAGAAAGATGTCTTCCACAGGTTCAAACACAAATGCAGGACAGGAGGATATTATGAGCTCCAAGAGAAGAGGACTTATCTTTAAAAAGGAACCATGGCCACATGATGCTCTGGGATGACCAATGAAGACAGAGTCCTAGTGCCCAGTGTTTTTCTTCCTCCCCTACCCCTCCTTCGTCAGTAGGTCATAGTGCTATTATTCATATGCTCTTACTAGCACAAAGATCACTGTCTTGTTTTTATTTAATTATTTTTGTCATTCAAGAACACTTTACCTTAAAGGCAAATAATTAAATCAAATTACCTTTCAGAATAAAAAGGTAGGCTCAAGCTCAACCCCGCAAAGAGTAATGTTTTCTTCGGCAGAGATTAATGTTTTCTCCCATACGCTTTCATTTCAGTCCATTATATCAAATGGACACAGCTCAATTTCTAGCCTTTCAGATCCAAAAGGCTCGTTGGGATCCTTTAGCTTGCTTTCTGCACCCCTGCAGTCAGAAATTTCCTCCAGAGAAATACAGAATTAGAGGAAGAAGTGGATTTGGAGCACAAAGAGAGAATGCTGGGGTTATAGAAGGCTAATGCAATAAAATTGCTTCCTTGATTGGGATCTCCTTGTCATTGCACCACCTGAATCAATTCAACAGTAGGTCTGTAATATGCTTTTATGTAATGGAGAGGGGATATGGGGCTCTGTGAAAAGTAACAAAACAGAGGATTTCTCTCCTTTTAGTCCCATGCTTTTTCAAGAGCTATGTTCCAAAGATTAGCATCACGAGTAGTTACAGCATAAAGCTAGGCTCCAGTATTGACCACCAAAGTCCCTGAACAATTCATTTGTTCTCTGTGCTGTTCAGGCCTCAATCTGTTTGAGGCAAGTTGTGTACAGGCCTGACATAATGGGGTCCATCTCGACTGCTCGTCTAAGCCATGTCATATGTCAGTTCACAAAAAACTATCAGAAAGCAGTCCAGCAAGTTCTTAGACCTTCCTTTGTCATTACAGACATCGAGATATTATTAGACATTGTGCTATTCCAATGGCAAAGAGCAGCTAATAAGTGCATAGTCCAGCCCCTGCAATTCTCTTTATGTGGATTTCCAGGAATTACTCTGCTGGTTGCCAGGCATCAAGTATTGTGGACCACATATTTTTGTATTTGTTGCCTCTGTAAGTAACAATGCTTTAGAAAAGCTGTTTATATAGGATTCCAAGATCATAAGGATATTTGTAGGGGAAGGGAATTGAGGAGGTCTCCGGTGCTTCCTTCCACTCAGGCAAGATGACTCTGAGCTCACATCAGGCTGCTTAGAGCTGTACCCTTTTGTGGATTAGAAAACTCCAAGGATAGAGCCAGTGCAGTTACCCTGGGCAACACACACCCCAGCCCAGCTGTCCCAAGGGGCAAAGGCTCTCCTTATCTTCTCTCTGAACCTCTCTACTTTCAGCTGTTATTCACAGTTTCTCATCCCCCCACCATTCACTGCCTGGCTCCAGCTCCTTGCTCACTTTCCCGCAGGTGTTGAGGGCTGTTTGTAAGCACTCCCAAAGCTTAGCCAGGATGAACCACTTCAGTCTCACAGCCTCTCCTCACAGGGCAAGTGCTCCAGACTCCTGAGGGTCCTGTTGGACTCATTCCAAAGCTGGATGCAGTACTCTGGATACAGCCTAAGGGGTGCTGAGATGAGGGGAATCATCACTTCCATCAACCCATTGGCTGCCCTTCTGAATATACAGCCCAGGATGTTTTTGGCCTTTCTGATGCCAGGTCTCTGCTCACTGCCCACGAGGACCCTGAAGGCCTTTTCTGCAGGGCTTCTCTCTAGGCAGTGTGTTCCCAGCCCAGACTGCCCTGAGAGCTGAGCATATTTGTCCATTTGTAGTTAGTTACCCTCTTATGCCTTTAAGATGTCAGTCTATGGGGACTAGAATAGCTATTCTTAGATTTGGCCTATTCTTTTTTGGAGTTTTTTGTATATTCACTGACTTTGGCCTAATCTCAAAAAAAATAAAGCTATATTCTAATTATGAAGTGACTGATGCCTTTCCTGGTTGGTTTTGTCAGAGTGTCACATGCTCAAGTGTACTTTAAAAGGAAACTCTGAGTGTCCCTGAAGTTTGTGTCATCATCTTGAGGTATTTTTACTTAGGATTATTGACTTGAGAAACACTGTACTGCGTGTGAGCAGACAGTAGGAACATGAGAACTCAAATCCAGCAATTAAATGATGAGAACTGAAAGCACCAGGTGAGGATCGCTACAGTGGCCCAGAGAGAAAGGATGCAATGTGGATGAACGCAGCTCCTGATCGTACTTTTCTTGCCTTTTGGGAACTGTTCTGTGTATGGCTTACTACAACAAGAATTCATTTGTTTGGAGGAGAAATAGGGCTTTTATATTCAAAACTATAGTCTGGGAGAGGTAATTTGCCTTCCTTTGGTGTTAGCAGCTGTCTGCAATGCTTGTGATATCGTAATAGTTTTTGGGAGAGTCGAAGCACCTTTCCATGCAAATCAATTTGGAGCACACAGGTGGACCCTCCCTAGGCAGTCAATTATTTGCACTTTCTTGAAGTGAATCTGAGCTATTTGTAGATATCTTACAAATGTGATGACTCAAAAACGCAAGAAGAAAGCCAGCTTGTGGGTTGGCTTACATGTTTACTTCAAAGAAAGCAGCTATCTGGGAGCATGCTTAAGGCTCTCGCTTGGAAAGTATCCTACCAATGATATCCTTTCCCTCAGAGACACTTCCCATAACAGCAGATAAACTTGTGGCACTGATGTCATCTAATACAAATCATACCTGCTCTCTGGGGCGAAGGCATAGAGCCTGCTGATAAAGACTGGAGTTTTTAATGGTCATGAAGAAATCAGTGAGGCTTCTAAGCCTGGAAGTTTAAGCAAGTGATTCATGTCACTTGCAGAAGTGTCTTGACAGCAAGAGCTGGACAATCTGGCTAAACAGCCTTGCGGTTATTGGCACTGATGTGATCTAATACCATCAAAAACAAGGACATCCTCAAAAGCGTAGAAACCTCCTTCAAAATAAGCAGAAATTTTGAAGAAACCACAGCAGGTAAGAGATAAACCAAGAAAAGGAAGCTGGTGAGGGTCCAGCACAGTGAGGAAATGCTGGCAAAGGAAATTAATCTCTTAATCCTGATATGAACTGATGCAGCTCAAGTCTGCAAATAACAATGATACACTGTCTGCAATGTGGTCTTGGGGTGCTGTGACCTTCGAGGATGCAGGAGATGCAGACGTGATCACAGGTCACAGAATTCTGTGGTTCTGTGGAATAGCAAAGCAGCAGCTGTGCAGGGGAAATCAGCAGATGGGAAGGTAGCAGTGATGGGTAAAATCTTGCTCTGTGAGTCAGACCAACGGTGGAGATCCACTTGAGATAAACTGCTTTTTACAAAAATAAGTAGAATAATAACCTCCCTTTGGCTCTTTCGGGCATGCAGGAGCAATGACGCTCTTCCACTGGAGTATGTGAGAAAGAGGATGTTTATTCCTGTAGGCAAGATCTGCCACTTAGGAGACCTTTTGTCTGAGCATTGTGCTAAACCTTCCCTGGTACTTAATGTAAGTATGGAATTGTCAAAGTAAAAACACATCTTACTCTTGAATGTAAAAACATGAGTTAACAGTTGCTAGACTACTAGCAACACTGCTTACATGGAGGCTTCTTTCTCAAGCTCTTCTTTGCCCCAGAAGGGCAACAGAGTACAACTCCTTTGAGTGCTCTGGCTACAAAACTGGTGACTACCAACGAGCAGCAGTGTATTTTACTTACGCACTTGTCTCCGTTGTTCTGCTACTTTTTGAATCAAAAGCTGGTGTGAGAAGGCATCCATGCTCAATTCCACACCTGATGACATTGACAACGACTACTGTTGAACACTTCTTTAAAAGGAACATGGCCTCTGTATGGGGTTATTAGTGGCACAGATGGCAATATTCATAGTAAGAAAAAATATGCATTCTCGGCAAAGCAATAAAAATGGGGATTTTTCCTTAAGTAGGGAAGGAACTGTGGCTTTGATGGAAGCTTCTTGTTCAGGCACAGTAACACCTATTGAGAAGATGGGCTATAACAGCCCTCGTGTCAGGAAGGAGGGACCATGTCACACTGCCTGATACTGCTGTACCCTAGACCAAACAAAAAGTTTTATTAATACTTGTCTGGCTGGGTACCAGACTGGGAGTCTGTTCTAAGGCCCCAGGGCAGCTATGAGAAAGGTGATCTAATGCTGGAGAGCAGACAGGAATAGGTAAAAGGAATGCCATCTCTGCTTACCAAGTTGCTACTTTCGTTTCTGTTTAATGTTTGAAACAGGTGAATTGCCTTGCACTTCTACTTAGGAAAACATATAACTAAAGCTTCACTACTCACAGTGTGAGGCACTGACTTTACAAAATACTGGCTTCAGTTGGGTTGAAAGTTCAAGAGGCCAAAAGGTTTTCAGTGGTATTTTCTCTCTCTTGGCTAAGGAGGTGAGCAGGTCCTTTTCCCTGAGCTCGGTCCCCAGCATCAAACTGATGCTCCTGCACTTGTGACTGTGGCTTCAGATCTCACCCAGAACTGAGGGTATTATTGCAAATGGTCACTTTGTTGAAGGAGTCAGATTTGCCAGCAACAACAGATCTGCTGTTTCCTTAAGTGGCCATTGGCACCACTCTACCCAGTCACACTGCCAGGCTGTGACATTTGGAGACCTCAGGCTGGTGCACCCCAGCACCTGATGCTTTACTTTTTGTGATTCTGGGTTCTTTTATTTCCTCCTGAACTTTAGCCCAGCCAGTGAGTCTCCACATCCTGAAATAGGCTTCCAGAAAACAGGGCCATGAAAATGAAAACATTTATAAGGTGTTTCTGAAACACTAAACTGTGGTAAAGCTTTTAAGAACAGAAATGAAATCTCATAACTTTGAGGCATAGTAAGATCAAGCCCAAAACAAAATCTGGTGGTTGACTCCATAAATTTGCAATTAAAATATGCATAATTACGTTTTCTGAACTTGCTTTAAAGATGAAGAAAAAAATGCAGGTATGTCTGGAGGGAACAGCAAACCTCTGGACCCTTGCCTTCTCCTGAGAGACAGCTGAGACTCTGGCTTTTCTCAGCAGATAATGGCAATAATATATGCTCTCAAACATCTGTGGCTCATATCAGGTGACTGCTACTCCTAAAGAAATCCTGGACTTCTCATACTCTCATGTTCCTCATTCCTGGAGCAAGCAGTTGGCAGTGTGAATGCTATGAATTGCAGGGAGTGAGTAAAAAGGAATATCAGAAAAGTAAGAAAAGGGTATTTGCATATTGGGTTTGTTGTTTTATTTCATTGCAATAAGAAGAAATGCAAGTACACGAGCTCCTACAGGCATGCAGGTGATGGGCTTCCAGAACATAATGTGGAAATTTCTAGATAAGAATATTCAAAATGTCAGAGGTCCACCTCATACATGCTGTATTGAGCAAATGCCATAGTAAGATTAGTGATAAATTGAACTTCAGGACTTATGACCATTTATATGAGAGATGATCTTGATTCGCTGGCTATAATGTAGGCACTGCAGATGCTTCATGTTTCTAACTACCTATGGATTTCCCTGGTCTAAATAACAAATTTAAGGTTGTCTAAAATTTCTGATGTTCAAATCTGTCCAACTCTTCTGTATGTATTGTACAAGTCTTGCATCTAACATCAGGGCTTCTCTTGAAGGTGTACAATGAAAGTCGACCTTTTTCCGAATCCTGCTTTGTCTTGTCCATGGACATTCCTCAGAGCACATAAATCCTTGCTGTTCTTCCCCTCTACCTTCCCCCAACCCCTCCCAAAAAGGAGGTGCTTTTCTTTTCTTACTTCTTTGTCCCTAAACTTCTCTCTAAATGTAGGTATTGCAGCAGACTTGCAAATGTAGAAAGTACTATGTTTGCCAAGGCACTTTTGGGTTTCTTCTAGCAATATGAAGACTTGCTAGGAGACTAGACTTGCCAATAATGTTCTGAAAATCCCTTTGTAGTCCTTCCCCAGATGCTCTTCTGAATTATCCCAGATCATCCAGCTGAAACCCCTTTTTGAAGCCTCCATTTGAACCAAGCAATAAGACTGTTGGTTACGTTTGCTTTGGGACTGCCCAGCAGGACTCCATCCCAGCTCTGCCTTGTTACTGCAGCTCATACACCGGTCTTATTTCCATACAGATCTGCATTTAGAATCCCTGCACTGTTTTGTTTGTTTGTTTGTTTCTTGTTAAACGTTCTTTACCAAGCTGAGTAGAAAAGATCTTCAAATACACATGACAGAGTAGTGCATATAGGCAACATGTAATATCTTGTAAGTTCAAGCTATTCCTATCAGTGGTTGTCCTTGTCTTAGCAGTTGCCCTCTTGTGAAGCAAGAGCACTTCCAGAATTCCTCTTGTTTCTAAGACAGCAAAGAAAGAACAAAGTGTAGACCAGTATCACAACAAGACTAAAAGCATTCAAGCTCAGCTGAACCTGCACTCTGAGTAAATACACATGGGTTTGGCAGCTCTGTTTATGCATGTCTTCTTTCTGCAAGCTGAAGCTTCTGGTTTCCTATGTTTTCAATCTGACAGCTTGCTCTGAAACTTTCAGTGAACTCCTCCCTGTATTTGCCAGAAAGCTATCTGTTTTAACTGATGCATTTGGATCACATCCAAACACCTAGCGCTCTATGTAAGGGAAAGTAAAAAAGTCCAAGTATGAAATGCTCATCAGAGTTGAAGCCTTATGGAGAACAGCCCTCTCCCTCCAGCGTGGTGAGGTGTGAAGGCTGGCAGCTCTCTGGTTCTCTTCAGCAGATCTCTAACCCTCTGCAGCTGACTGCTGCCCCTGGGCGCTGCCAGCTGGAGGGAGGGAGGAGCCAACAGCTCCTGCCCAGCCACTGACCTTGCCTGGGCCAGTGCTCTCCTACAGCTGCCTTCACTGCAGCCTCGCTGCTGGATTTCACTGTCACTGCCAATCCAATTTCATCTCATCTCATACCAGATATAATAGACTGGGAATCGAAAGGATCTCAGAGGAAAGAAATGCTAACGTTTTCTAAAGCAATCCATCATTCCTGCCCATCCTGCTCTGGACAGCTGTCTTGCCAGGAGCTAGTCAATGTTGTTTATGTTTGACATGCAAAAACTCACATCACATCTCTAATAAGGGAGTGTCTGTCTGTAAAATGCATTGCTTAATGTAAGGTTGTAATCCAGATCCTTGTTTAAGATGCTGTGGAGGGACTGGAAGCACAGGGCAGCTTGCACAGGGAGGATAGAGTTTGCTACCATATGTGCTGCATCCCTCCCAACACCATCTTCAGTAGATGTGGGCAAGAAATGTCCCTACAGCTCTTTTGACCAAATCCCTAACTGTATCCAAGCCTTATTTTTCATATACAGTCTCTAAACCTGCTACCCGGAGGCAAAAAATTACTTTAAAATCCACTCTGCCTTCTATTTTTTCCCCTCTGGCAGATTCCATCACAGCTGGCAGGCATGAGAAATTGTATGTCTCTATTGGAGATGCATGATATGAGGCTAGATGCATGCTCTTTTTTAACAGATACTGCTTCTTCTTCAACCCCTGCAGGTATAGGTTCCTCATTCTCTGATATCGTTTTAGTCTTGCTGACAAATTATTTAAGCTGAACATAACTTAATTGCTTTTATGGTCTGATAAGACTTTAGGTTGTACATATCCCTGTTCTAATGTTATTTTCTGCATTAGCTTTGTTAATGTGAACTTCTGGTAAGCCAATACTAACTTGCTGAAATGGTATTGAAGTATCTGAAAATCTCTCCTGTAATTTTTAATTTAATGCCTGGCTTATTGCTCCTTGAAACTGCTCACCCCAACTAAGGCATGACTGTGCCCAGTCTTTGGCACAGTCCCCAAGTCTTCTGAGGACTTCTGTGAAGAAGCCCCTGCCCAAGAAAGCTGATACATTGAGTGTGCTAGTGGGAGGGGTGCAGGCTTTAGTTCCCTCGGCCTGAAGTGGCGGCTGTAGCTACATCTCCTGATACTCAGAGTGGGAGATAGGGAAGTTTTGTTCAGTTGTTCTGGTTACTTACAGTTGTTATATAGTTCTCCCCTGCCTATATAACAGCTCACAGATTCACAGATCACAGAATCATTTCGGTTGAAAAAGACCTCCAAGATCATTGAATCCAACCTTTGACTGATCTCTACTTACAGCATAGCACTAAGTGCCATGTCCATTCTTGAACATTTTTCCAGGGATGGTGACTCCAATTCCAATGTTTATCAACCCTTTCTGTGAAGAAGTTTTTCCAGATGTCCAAGCTGAACCTCCCCTAGTGCAGATCGAGGCTATGTCCACTTGTGCTGTCACTGGTTGCCTGGGAGAAGAGACCAACCCCCACCTGGCTGCAACCTCCTTTCAGCTAGAGAGTGTAGAGAGTGATAAGGTCCCCCCCAAGCCTCCTTTTCTCCAGGCTAAACATCCCCAGCTACCTCAGATGCTCCTCCTAGGACATGTGCTCCAGACCCTTCCCCATCTCCATTGCCCTTCTCTGGCCATGCTCCAGCACCTCAGTGTCCTTGCTGAGAGGGGACCAGAACTGAACACAGCACTTGAGGTGTGGCCTCACCAGTGCCCAGTACAGGGTGACAATCACTGCCCTGATCTTGCTGGCCAAAAGCTAGGATGCCATTGACCTTCTTGGCCACCTGGGCACTGCTGGCTCATGTTCAGCTGCTATTGACCATCACCCTCAGGTCCTTTTCCACTGGACTGCTTTCCAGCCTTTTTCCCCCAGCCTGTAACACTGCATGAGGTTGCTGTAGCCAATGTGCAGCACCTGACACTTTGCCTTGTTGAATCTCATACCACTGGCCTCAGCCCATCAATCCAAGTTCAGTCTAAGACTGCATTTTTAGCTGCAAACCTAGCAGATTACATGGTTTGGTTCCTTGATTACCATAATATCTACTTAGGCTGAACTCTTTTGTCTTTAGAAAGGAAGAGACATAATTTTTACTCTCTCACCCCCTATAGAAACAGACATTTGCTGAATTGGAAACAGCATATCCTTCTTGCCTTGCCTAACAACAGTTTCTCAGACAACACGGTGTTTAGCACTTGGTCCCATTAGCAGTAAAAGAACTTGGCCGCAAAACACAGTCTTGGAGAGTCAAGACAGAGAGGTTTATTTGCCAGCTCCATCAAGTGTCTCGCAGGATAATGATCAGACTTACACTACCTGCTGCTACTCAGAAGGTGTGCAATTTGGGACAGTACTGAAGCTACTGTGTCTTGCAGACAATACTGATGCAACTAAGAAAACTCCTACCAACTCTGATTCCACAGGGTATGTGGTGGTACACATCTGTCAAGTGCTTGGAAGTGCTTAGCTACAGCTAAATCCAGACTAGTCCAGGTCAACATACTGGGTCATTCTTGGGTGAGCATGGCTCTCTGTAACCAAACAACTCAAGTTGGTTGGCACCACAAAAACACGATGTGCCTAATACAATCCAATCTAGTTGCATAGCATCATCTGCTCTGTGAAGCAGAAAAAATTGGAGACTGCTTTCTCAACTGGTACAGCAAATTACCCATATGTTTCCTGAATATTTGCTGGTACAGAACCTGACTATGGTAACTGTTTTAAAAAAATCTTTCAATTTGGTAACCAGTTCTAGAATCAAAGCAGAAGAGGCTTAACCCAGTATCATCCCTGGCACATTGAAAGTGCTGTTCACAGAATCACAGAATCAAAGAATATCCTGAGTTGGAAGGGACCCAGCAGGATCATTGAGCCCAACTCCTGGCCCTGCACAGCACCAACCCCAGGAGTCACACCATGTGCCTGGGAACATGACAAAGTTTACTTCTTGAACTCTGACAGGCTGGTGACGTGACCACTTCCCTGGGGAGCTGTTCCAGTGCCCAACCACCCTCTGGGTGAAGAACCTTTCTCTAACATCCATCCTTAACCTCCCCTGACACAGCTTCAGGCCATTCCCTTTGGTTCTATCACTGACAGAGGAGATCAGTGTCTTCCTTCACATGAGGAAGTTGCAGACTGCAATGAGGTCTCCCCTCAGTCTCCTCTTCTCCAGCCTGAACAGACCAAGTGACCTCAGCCGCTCCTCATTCAGCTTCCCATCCAGACCCTTCGGCATCTTTGTTGCTCTCTGTTGGACACTGTCTAAAGCATAATGTTTTTTAATACTGTGGGGCCCAAAACTGCACACAGGACTCCAGGTGAGACTGCAGAGAAGAACAGGACAATCCTTTCCCTTGACTGGCTGGCAATGCTGTTCCTGATGCCCCCCAGGACATGGCTGACCCTCCTGTTTCAAAGTTATTGGGATGGGGCTGTAAGTAAAGTCTTATCCAGAGGGGACCTGCATCTTTCATACAAAGCTGGGCAAGCATGGAATCTAAATTAAAATTCCTATGTTCATAAACAACCTGAGTAAGTCAGAAGACGAAGAAGTAGCCTTTGGGTTCCCATTTATGTAAATTGAAATTTGCAAGGTTCCCTCACTTTCTGGTGTACATGGCAAAAAGCAGGCTGTTAAATACATCAATACTTCAGTTAGCAGAGCATTATTTTAAAGTTATCTAAATAACACCATCCTGATTAGTTTCTACTTAAGTGTTCAAGAAAAAATGTGGATGTGGCACTTGAGGATATGGTTCAGTTGTGAACATGGTGGTGTTGAGTTAACTCTTGATCTTGATGATCTTACATGTCTTTTCCAGCCTAAATGATTCTGTGATTCTATGATTCTACTTGTACCATATTTCTATTATGAAGATAAATGCAAGTTTATTAACATTGCATACTGAAAGAACAATTTAATTCTAAAAAGGGCATTAAATGTCATATTGGAGATAAGTGGAGTTCAGGTCTGCAAGCACACACACCAAGATAATTCCAGGTTAAAGGTTTGCTTAACATGTAAGAAAAGAAAATGACTTAGTTACTTGAATCTGCAGTGATGTCAGCCAGCTGAAGTCTCAAAATTGAATATTGCTTGAATGACCAAAATAATCTGTGGAAACACCTTATTGAGAGCTCTTGTGCAACAAACACCAAGGGCTGTTACCAACTACATCGTTTCATCTTCATACTGAAATTGCAACTTTCCTATTCATTCTGGGAGAGTGTCAAGTGCAACCAGGATACTTCAGTCCCAGATTTCTCTCTAGTGCATTTCAGAGACAAGTTGATCTGACTCCTGCCTCACCTTTCCTTTTATCTTCA
Organism: Acanthornis magna; assembly: GCA_036785705.1. Classification (NCBI taxonomy): domain Eukaryota; kingdom Metazoa; phylum Chordata; class Aves; order Passeriformes; family Acanthizidae; genus Acanthornis; species Acanthornis magna. The sequence goes on from JAWUZG010000063.1 coordinate 25,850,167, forward strand.
ACTTTGATTGTATTGTTCAAAGGAACATGTTCGAACAGGAAAAGTTATGTTGCACACTGATAGAAAACATTAATTCTGAAGGTTGAACTAAATCTCTTTGGATTGCTTGAATTAGTAGTATTCAAAGTCACAATGACTCACATCCCTGTGGCTCGATGGCCAAATTTTCAGTCTGTTTTTCAGGCAAGAGGGTGGTCTGTGTTTGGGCAACCTGGGCTAAATTAATACCTGACGCAGCTTCTGCAGAAAGCATGTTCCTCACTCTTCAAAACCTAGTTTCTGCTGCCTGTCACACTACACTACTAATGAGCCTCTCTGGAGAGCAGAAAGTACACAAGATTCTCTCTCTTCTCCTTTTCTTTCCTCTATTCCACAAAGCAGGTAGACAAGACCTTTCTCTTTTGGGAAAAAGGAGAAAAAAAAAAAAGAGGAAAAAAAAGAAAGAAAAGAGCAGTTGTTGAGCTTAAGATGTGTCTGTCTGGGATCATCTGCAACCTACTTTATGGCGTGAGCAAGAGGGCAAGGATGTTTACAGGAGCCAGAGTGCTCAGAGAGGAAAGTGACTCTCTTTCTCCTAAGTTAGGGCTTGTTAATGCCATCAAGACAAATGGAGAGGCAGGTACTGACTCCATAGAGCTGCATCAGTGAGATTGATGAAAACTGAGTTGATTGTTTCGCAATCAAGGTTGTGAAAAGGCAAAGGCAAAATGGTAGAAAATCACTGCACTGTTTATTCTTCTCTGTGTATATGTAACTTTTCATTTTTTTAAGTTGCTTATATTTTTTAAAGTTGCTTACACTTCCCAGTCTCCAAACTCAAACCCTTGCATTTTGGAGCCTATCAAATAAGGAACATAATTGGGTGAAGGTGGATAAAGGCAAGGCAAGGCTCTTGAACATTCTAATTTTTTTCTTAACAGAATGGTAAAATAAAGCCTTTTACAAATTTGGTATAACATTTCCTTCCAAATCAAATAACTTTATTCCATTTCCTGACTCTATAGAATTCTTTTAGTATAGGTGAGGAAGCAGCAACTTCCCTTCTCAGGAAAAACGTGAAAATCAGGTTAGGTTTCTAGGGCATGAGAATAAAAGAAATGTCACAGATTTGTTCACCTCACCAAGAAATGAAGCAAGTACAGGGTGGAAGGTGTTTCCAGCTAGAGTGACAACGCAAAACACCCATACTTCTTTCTGTTCCCTGAAAAACTATTTCTAAAGCACAAGGAAGAACATTCTTACACCTTACATTTTATAATGCAATAATTTTTGGGGATTATCCAGGGATTTACTTCAAAGCAACGTTGAGTTTCTGGCATCTGGAAAAGATGAGCTACTTGCTTGTGTCTAACATTCTTACTGGAAGCTCTGTGCTGTGATATTGCTGCAATAAACCAGCCTGTATAAAAGAGTCTCATGATCAAATTAAACTCCAAGGTCAATCCCAAATAACATTTGGACTTTTAAGTAATCCATTTCTCAAAACACTGCAATAAATGTCACAGTAAGTCATCTATTTCTGCATGTCCCAGTATCAGAGTAGTAGCATGTACCTGCAAACCAGAAGGAGTTGTTGGCTTGGATCTTCAGCTTCAGTTGTCATAATTAAAGGCAGAAAACTAATTCAGTCATAAGGTTGTAATTTGCTGAGCTGCAGTATAGGCAATTCACCATCTGTTCTGGGCCACCAAGAGAACAATCTGTACTTGGACTATGTCCCTGTGGCCCCAGCCTATGTCAAACAGAGGATTTAACCCTAAATGTAGGTAAAGGAAAGCTTAATAATTTCACATTTTATGACTCCTGTGGTTTGGCTGATATCGTGGATGAGATTGTCCTGGATGAATGTGTGCTTGAGTTGCATATAGAAACAAAGACTGAGAGGGAAGCTGAATGAAGTAGCATCATCTTGTCTTCATTGCAATCACACAGCTAAAGGTCACTCTTATGTTGACATATCCTATGTTGTGATATCCTCACTCTGAGGCGTCACAACAGCCTGTGTCTCAAAGCGGAAACCGCTCAAATTAAAAATAGAATTTAGGTCTAAAGCACTCTCTAAGCAATTGAGGTTAACAAAGCCTGACAGATTTTCTCTGTTCTTGTTTACAAGCCAATTATTTTCATCATCATCATCATCTTGTCTCCAGAAGATATTTTTTAGTCAAATTCAAATGATCTATTCCACTTACAGTCTCTACTGTGTGAAGTTGAATGATTTAGGAAATACAGAAATCTGGCCAGATGAATACCTTAACTTCTATGAATCTAAGGCAGAAAACATACCCCTCATGGTTTTATTAAAATCCTTGGTCATGTCTGTTCCTGGGTATGGAATACCTATTTCCATTTCAATAATTTTTTCCAAAAGCATTTGTGTTTTACAAATGTTTTTGTTGATAAGCTGCATGTCTTTTCTCACTTTTCTGGAAATATGAGCAATCTAGTGGAAACCTTTCATTTTTACTTCAGTTTTACAGTCATGTGGTGTGGTTTCTTTGAACTCCTCACCCAGTGTGAAGAAGATTGTGTTGCTTTTGAAGGCATTTTTTGTTTTGATGGTGATCATATGCCTTTCAGCACTGATTGTCATGCTGGGTTTGGCTAGCCTGACTGGTTTCCTTGCGGATAAAACCACTCAAAAATAAAATAAAAATAAAGAAAAATCAAATTGTATAAGCTCTGCCAGAAAAATTAGCAAACTCCTGTGGAATTGAATGTCTTGTAAATAGAAAAATGACACTGATGGGAAATGCAAACATTTCACAGCATGTAGTCTTGAAGAGCTCTTAGCATCTGAAATATTTAATTTCCTGGCAAGGATAGGATGTCATTTATCATTCATTAAAGTCAGTGACTCTTATTTGCTAAGTAGGAAAGACATTTTCAGTCAATATCAGGTCACTGCAGTCCACTGCTGTTTTTTACAACTGCCTTAGAAATGCTTTGTAGGATATTCTATACACGTGTTGAACTGTGACACTGGCCCTGCAGTTGTGATCAGAATGCACTTCATGAGGTGAGGTTAAAGGCATACATGAAACCATCTTCATAATGTGAATTATTGCTAAGGGCAATAGTGCATTAACCTTTACAACTTTCCTAGTGGGATAAAATAGTGCTAATAACTGAGCACTAAGTGGGGACCCAGACATAAATAAGGCTGCATGTTTTTGACACCTGTACTGACTCCATGAAGAAAATCGTTTGCACGGTAACACTTAGAGCTGTAGGGACTCTGCCCATCAGCTCCATTTAGTGCCAAAGTTGATCATGACCAGACAAGCTGTAATAGAAGATTTAAACATCCAACCAGCATTAGGCCTGAAAACAAACCAAGGAGAGAGGCAGATTGACTCATTTCTATAGCACTACTCTTCCGGAGCCTGGAGAGAACTGAGGAATGAAGATCATGTAATACTCCAACTGGTTGAATCTTGTTATCTGAGATGCTGCTTGCATGAAAATACGAATCTGCAAACATGTTGTTGCTGTACAGTATTATTCACGTGCAGCTTACAAGTAACCCATCCCATTTCATATTGAAACAAGAAAGGATCACAAAATCCAGGTGGGCCAACCATGTCTTGAGGTGCATCAGGCACAGAATCACCATCTGGGCAAGGGAGGGATTGTCCTGCTCTGCTCTGCTGTGGGGTGGCCTCACCTTGAGTGCTATGTGCAGTTTTGGGTGCCACAATCTAAGAAAGACCTTAAACTATCAGAGAGTGTCCAAAGGAGGGCCGTGAGGATGGTGAAGGGCCTCGAGGGGAAGCCGTATGAGGAGCAGCTGAGGGCACTGGGTTTGTTCAGCCTGGAGGAGACTGAGGGGAGACCTCACTGCAGTCTGCCAGTTCCTTGTGAGGGGAAGAGGAGGGGCAGGCACTGATTTCTTCTCTGTGATGACCAGGGACAGGACCCAAGGGAATGGCCTGAAGCTGGGTCGGGGGGTTTAGGTTGGATATTAGAAAAAGCTTTTTCACCCATAGGGTGTTAGGGCACTGGAACAGCTCCCCAGGGAAGTGGTCACAGCACCAAGCCCTGACAGAGTTCAAGAAGCATTTGTACAATGCTCTTGGGCATGGTGTGACTCTTGAGGTGTCCTGTGCAGGGCCAGGAGCTGGACTCAATGATCCTTGTGGGTCCCTTCTAACTCAGCTTGTTCTGTGATTCTGTGATCTTGCGTCAGAGAAGCCAGAGTCTCACAGAGATTTGGTGCTCAGAAAAAAAGGACAGTGGCTGTAGAACCCATGAAGTACTGAGAAAGAGCAAAATGCAACATCTTTCTAATTCTGGGGGTTGATATCAACGAAGTTACTGTCAGGTTGCCTGATGTTAAAAGAAACAGGAGCCTTTATCCCGAGCTTGCGCCTGAGGTGCCTGGGTGTCCCAAAGCTGGAAACACCAAAGTCATCCCATGCACTGCGTGCTGCAGACACAGAGTGTGAATGCTCCCTGACAAGGAGGCCCTCAGTGACCACTCTGCTGCAGACTGGAGGCTGTTCACACTTGTGGAGATGTCCCTGCTGGCAGCACTTCATTGAGCAAACAGCTGCATCTGCCTGGCCATGCACAATCAAAACCTCTCCCAAGCCGATTGAGGACAAACCACAAGCCTGAAAGAAAAATCCAGGATTTCCCAGAGCTGCTAATTAGACTGAGCAAGCTGAAACAACTCCAACTGATCAATCTAAAGGAAAATATTTTCAACATTTATAGCTCTGTGCTCTTTGTGGAAAGCTGTTAGGAGCCTACTCCAGAGCCTGGCCTATCACAGCTGCCTTTTATTTATTTCCAGCACTAGTTTCTCAAAAGTGGGAGAAGGGCAAAAATAAAATATATAATGTATAACTCCTCCTATGGCAAGTGCCATTATGTTTGTTGATTGATGAGGTCTTCTCCTGAGCTTTGTTAGCACGTTCTGAACTTTATCTGTCTGGCTTTCTCAGTGCTAGATAAAAATGTTTTACAGAAAATAGTTTTGCAAGTATTTTTTTTCTGCAAATATCACTGACTTTACAGTTCATAAAAACCAAGACAAAAATAATTCTTCAAACTTCATGCCTTAAAAACACAAGTCTGCATGAAGGTCCATTACAGGGAAATCTTACTTGCAATCCCCTAGGGGTGTTCTGTTACACCTCTGGGAGAGCAAAACTTTTCAAGAATGAAAAGTCTGGTGTTCAGGGAGCACCTCCCAGAACCAAATGAATTTGAAGAATTATTGTTGATCAGACATATCTCAGGATAGAATAGATGTCTGAGAATAGTCGTTAATGTCTCTCTATTAGACTACAAAAGAGAATAAAACAACTAAACTCAGCCCCCTCCCCTTTCCTTCCAAGTAATTTATTTATTTCTAACAAATGAAGAACGACTGTCTTGGCTCTTATCTTCTATGTCCTTCAAATGTTGGCTCCTTTTTAAGTGTTCCTGGTACTTACAAGGATTTTCATTAAAACATTGTTTCTTTGTCTTCTAGATGCAAAATTTCGTCCCTTTGATTAGGGTTTTGATGTTTCTCATCAAATATATTTCTCATTTTTTCTCATGGAAAAAATTTATCCTTAAGATATTAAAACTTAGCTTACCTTTTAACACTGTTTGTGTGATAAACACACAATTTTTACCAAAACTGCTTGTGTCAGAAGACTGACATATGGGTTATTAGTAAATGGATGTAATAGCAGAGAGTTGACATTCTCTTCCAAGTGAAGCAGATTTCACAGCCAGTTTCCTCACAAAATAGATTACTCCCTGCAGTTTCATTTCCAGCCTTTGTTGACTCTATTACTCCTTCTTTCCCTACAAGATATTTTATGGATTTTCTACGTCTTCATAGTTTTTGCCACCTTATTCTTGCAAATAAGACCGTAAACTATTTCATCTTTTCTCTTATCCATGTTTCTCTTATTTCTATTTTTAAAAGGTGTCGATAAGAGTTTTTTAAAAGATAATATCATATATATACACTCACATATATTCTATACTTACATATATATACACATATATATGTGTATGTGTGTATATAAAAATATGCATAAAAACATGTCTTATTAAGTTCTTTCACATATTGTGACAATTTTTTGCAGGAGGTTGATCTCAGGCTCCCAAAAGATGATCAGTGACCTTTCTGGATATGGTGAAGGACAAAAAGAAATAACTGTTTCACTATCATGATCCAAAGGAGACTCATTTGCAATCTGTCCTTAAGTCTCCCTATCCGTGTGACACACAAAAACCAGAATTTTCTAGTGAATGATGACACATGCTACTTAGGCAGATCTGATGTGCAAAAGTGTCTCAGAAGCCAATCCACAAACCCTTCACTCTCGTATCTCAGTCTTCACCTCACAGTTTTCCCATTAACAATTTAGCTGACTCTGCATTCCCCTTAACAATCTTCATCTGCTTCCCACTCCTCTGCTCCATTCTCAGAGGCACAAGAGGGCAAGTCTAGATAGGTGACTTGGCAGTTTTGGAGGGAGGCTGATGACGCTGGTGTGGCTTCCCAGAGGCAATGGATGTTCAGTTCTCTGGTCCTTGGCAATGGATGTTCAGTTCTCTGGTCCTTGGCTGAGCACCAGCAATAGGCAGGAAATACCAGAGGGAGGGAGGGAGGGAGGGAGGGTCACCTTGGTAGACATAGGGATACTTAGTAAATCTGGGTTTAAGGTGTGGCAGATGAAGGCCTAAGGCTAGTGTATACTGATGCTGAAGAAAAGAGCAGAGGAAGAAATGAGAGTTCAAAAGATAAGAATTTGTAGGTTTGAGAACTTGATTGTACAATGACAAAAGACTTTTTCTGGAACATTTGAAAGACAAGGCAGGGGTGAAGTGTCTGGGGGCGCTGGGGAGGAAGCAATTGCCATTGAAAAGGAGGTGAGGAGATTCAGGGAGCTGCTGTAAGTAGAGAAGCACTGAAATCACTTCTGTATATTGGCAGCAACCAGAAAAGAAAATAAGACAAGCATTAAGAGCTCTACTCAAATAGACTGAGTGGCTGGGGGAAAACCTGCCAAACAGCTTCAAATATCCAGAGGAACATGAGTTGGGAGTTATCCAGGCAGTGTTCAAGGGCCTCTCTGTGTAATTGATGGAGATGCTGTTGTCAAGCACTGAACGCTGTATACATGTTTAAATATTAACTAAACAACTGCCCTTGCCTTCTGCTGGTGTTACGTGTTTTTGATCCTGCTCCTGTGTTCTGGCATATGAGGGCTGGAGCTGGGAGACCAGCAGGTCCCAGCAGCCTGTCTGGTGATTCCAGGCATTTTGTACCACAGTGCTTGTTAGTGTTGCCTTTTTTGCAATAGGCATTGAGAAGGTGAATAATTTAATCTCTGACTAGGATTCCAACAGAGGAACTGTAGGAAAAATAAGTTTTCTGGGTAGAGAGGTGTGCTGAAATCCTCATTTGTGCTTTCTATTGCTTACGTTCTTCCTTGGTGTTAGAGGCAGCAGCTCATTCTGTGACCTTTTATTATCATCACATGACTGGGTTTCCAACTATTTCAACCCAATGTAGGTCATCTGGCAAATAGTATTTTAAAATAAATTCATATTTAAAGTCTGCTGAATGAAAATAAAGAAATTGACCAAATAATTACTTTAGAATTTGGGAAAAACCTTGCTGGTTTTGGAGTGGCTTATTTCCATGGGGATGTAATACCTTTAATATCTTTAATATCGTTATTATTTGGTAGTCTAATCCAACTAAAATTGTTGAGGACAGACAAGCACACGTCAACTTTTATAAGACTTTTCTTCAGATCTGAAATGGATGTAACCATTGGAAAAACTAAGGTTGGATTAGAAGCAAAAATTTTCTCAAAGGAATTTTTTACTGCTGAATGGCTGTATTTCCCACATTACCTTTTCCCCACTGTGTGTTACATTCAGATTCCAGAGTTGTTTACAATCCCACAGCACAGCTGAAAACTACTGTTTGCTTGGGAGTCACCTTGAAGAGTTTTTTTAGACAGTCCAGACCTATCATTGTGTCAAATTTGGCACAGCCCACTCACCACCCTGGAGATTCAGGAATCTTTGTCAGACCCATGCCTTGGGACAGTGAGCATGGGTGGCCCTCTGCTCAGGGCATTGTGCAATGAGAGGACACCCACAGGGGGCTTGTGCCCAAAGCAATAGGAAGTGATATAAGCAACAGAGAGTGAAGTAAGCAATTACAGCTCCTAAGATTAGTATTTCCTGATGAAAGTCTGTTGCCTCACAACTCTCCGTGAAAGGACCCAGGAAACTCAGGTGCATTGAACCTTAGTCCCAATGAGATGCATCCCATTGCAGCTAATGCTGACCAATTATTCAGGCTACCAGTGTGGGCAGTGCTCCATGCCCTTACCATTCCCCTAATCTTCTTTTTGCTAAATTCTTTTCCAAACAATTACTTAAGATAGAAAGCAGTACCAGGTAAAGCAAGATTAAAATACTGATCTTCTCAATGAGCTGAGACTCAGAAAAATGTAGGTATCTCACAAATATGAAAGTCACTTCTGCTGAATAGGATTTAAAAGAATTTGACAACATGTTGATGTTTCTCCTAAGGCTCTCCTTCCCCACACACCACCCTAGACAATCATGTAATGTAGGAAACAATAGAAACCTACTGACAAAATTGAAGAGTACTCTGAGTTTGAAATTTTATAATAAACCCTTTACTGGGGAGCGAGTGGGTCATAGACTTTGTGTATAAAAAACACTGAATATTGCCCAGTGAAGGATAAATCTTTGTAATGTGGTGAAAACTTGTAATTAGAGACAATTTAAACAGCAAGTATATCACCATTAGGGCATAACAGTCCAAATACTCTTCCCACACCTTCACAAGACATGTGCAGTTTGCCCTTGGGAACATACCTGGAAAAATACACACACCCTCCAGTACCTGATGGGAGTCTTACATGTGCAGGCAGGGCTGGCTGATAAATGCCTCAGCTGTACCAGTAAGGCTGGCAGATTGCTGCCACAGCATTTTCTTTCTGGAGAAATTAAGTTTCCTTTGTTTGTCTGTTTGTTTGTTTGTTTGTTTGTTTGTTTAAATGCAACAGGTGCCTTGCCAAGAAAAGCAATTCAAGCTGTGCCAAAGCCCCGACAGGAGGTGATGATGAAAATAGCCTGTAGCTGGGTGGCTTCACCTTTGATGAGCATAACTGTGCTCTGGAAACCTTGTCATTGCTAAGATTGACCAGCTGTGAATTGAAAAAGAAAATAAACAAAAAGAAGCAAAAAAGATTGAGGAAAAAGTACCTTACCATTTATCATCCCCAGCAAAACATGATTTATCATGCTGTGTACAACAGAGCAAGCATTCTTGCATTCACAGAAGGAGATACGCAATTCTGTTATAACAGAGGCTGATGTTTTCTGTTATTCAGCTTATTTTTCTCTGAAGTCATTCTGTGCTATTATCAACTGGTTTTGAAAAGTATCTAAACCACTAAACAGTCAAAGGACTATAATAAATCTGACCTTTCTTGTAGCTTTCTTTACACTACTTTTTTTCTTAGAAATGTGATCATTTTCTGATTCCATCAGTTTTGGAGTTGTTCTCCACACTATCTGCACAGAGTATCTCTATTCTGCTATCAGTGTTTCCACCTGATGGGTTTAACTGCATTTCTCAACATTCATAGCTGCCTTCAAGTCCCATGGGAGGCAGAGGCTTTCATTCAAAATCTGAGTTTATAGCTTTGCTGACTACAAAAAACCCACCAAATCCCACTGAAGATGTGTACTTGAAAAGAAATAACACCTAATTCACTGATTTAATATACATATATTTTAAATTAGCTATATGATGTCACAATTTTTTGTTGGGGTGTTTTTACTGTTGGGGACTGACTACACTGAATTTCCTTACATATATATTTATTTATTCATAGAGTTGCTAGTCAGAGCTTGATGTTGAAGGGCTGACTGACTACGTATTTGCTAATATAGGTTGTTTGACCTAGTCTCCTCTGTCTTGTACCATCAGGAAACTAAATTTCTGCTGACCCCAACCCACAAAGACGTGTAAGAGGGTGGTGGGGTTTGTAAGGACAATAACAGTGTTTACAGACCACCTGGTCTACTAAAAAAAAAATTAGAGAAACTTCTGAGACCACCAGCTCTCCCAAAGTTGTCTTCGATTTTCAGTCTTTTATGTACACAGGACTGCAGGTACCTCAGCCCTGTGGACTACTTGCCCACGAGGCAAAAGTCTTAAAATCACACCAACTCTAACAGCAGCTCCAAAACATGCAGTTTTGTCAGTGCATCCGTGAGTTCTGCAGGCTGTAGCAAGATCCTGGTGAGCTGGGATGCTCGCTTCTGTTTGGAGGGCTTCCCACAAGGCATTAGGGCTGGACATGGCAGTGGCTCCTCCAAGAGGAATTAAGCGTCAGCTCCCAGACCTGGACAGGCTCCCAGCCATGGGCAGTGGGGTCATCCTGAACAGCTATGGCGCCCAACAGTCCCATAAGCATTGGCCACCAGTATTATTGCCATGGTGGTCATGACTCTGGCCTTTTTCCCCTGCCGGCTTTCCCTGTTGGCACTTGCAATGTGAGCAGCACACGGTGTCTCACTCCCTGCACCCATCACTGGTGGCACTGCAGCCTCTGCTGCGGAGTGAGGGCTCCTGGGGACAGGTCCCAGATCCAGAGGCAGATGCAGTAAGCTGGTAATGGGAAGATGGCGAGCAGACAAGATAAGCTATACCCACAGGACCTGTAATCTTATGGACTCATTATCCAAGAAACCTTAGAGTTACTGGTGATAAAGCAGTATTTTTCTGATATCATCGTAATGACAGATTCAAAAGGGTTTATCACCTTCAAAATTTGGGCATGTATACATGAATAGCCGGGTGGGTTATTTGAAAAACAATTCCCAGGCTCTTTTAACTTTGCCTTCTGTTTGTTAGTATATGAAAAATAAAGCTACAGGGCCCAGGCTACTGCTCTCTAATTTTGTCCAGTAAGGGGAGGCATTTTTGCATTTTGGAGACAAAATGTGACAGAGCACTCAGCAAACAGAAAAAAAAATAAACTCAAAACCAGTCCCTTGTCTCCCTGCTTCTCTCACCATCCCCTAAAATGAGATTATCTTAAAATAAACTCAATTTGCATTATATAGTTTGTTTCATTCTATTTACCTCTGTGTCTTCAGAGCATTCTGAATTTCTCTGAATCTAGGAGACTGAGAAACACATTCTTCAGACAGAAGTTATAAGTGCAATTTTTTGGCTTCTGACTGGGTTTTGAGAAGAAAAAAATCCTTGAAAGCAAGAAAGAAAGCTCAGAATTTATGAAACATTCTTCAGCTTGAGATAAACTCATTGCAGTTAGCAATACAATTAGCATCGCAGTACTGCAGCCATTAAAAGAAGGCAGCAAATTTTTACGAAGCCAAATGGTGCTGTCAGACTGATGGTTTAGGCAGAAAAAAAGGGGTTTACTTTTTCTTGACAAACAAGACATATTAATGTCAAACTGGCAATCAGAAACAAGGAGCAAAAGTAAAGGAAAGGAAAGGCATTAGAGAAAAGGCCTGACTCACTGTGGATGAATTACAAAATACCTGGATAAGGAAAGGCCTCTAAAACAGTGTGAATAACACACATCATGCTGGATCAGGAGTGCCTGATCCAGGCAGAACACACACATATAAAGGTGGACTTGGGTGTGGTTTCCTTTGGAAATTACTGATGTGGGTTAGTTTTAAAAGCACTGAAAACTGAATGGTCTAAACTCAGGAGACTCCTATAAACCTGCATCTCTCCCTTCATCTCACATACTAGCGCTGAGCCTCCATCACACTCAGTAGCACTCATTTGTAATTAAATGGTTTGTAGCCAGGAGCAACAGATTTTAACACCATTTTTAGGACGAAACATTTTCCTAAAAATAGCAGAGGCCCAAAGATCTTACCCAGTAATTTTTAGCTCTCCTTTTTCACTCCAAAATGTGGTTCATACACAGCACAATATCATCACAGAGGAAGGCTGAGATAGCTGGCTTTCACAATGTCCTACAGCTTTTCAACTAGGTCATCAGTCTTAAAAGGAGGCCTTGGTAGAAAGTAATTTAGCCTGGGTTTCCCTTTTCAAATTATGCCAGATGCGGACATCCAAGATTCCTCATTAGCTGTTTTCTGGCATGGGCAAGAAATTATCTGACTCCAAGAAAAGAACCTGTCTTTAAATAGATGGATGAGCTTTTCCCTGACCTGGGTAAAAATCAGGTAAATCTGAACTGGGGATTCTTCCACTCCTTTCCTACTTTGAGTTGCCTCCAACCATGCTCAGTTACTCTCATCTCTGTGTTGTGGCTTTTGTGGGTGCCACCTCTACGACCTTACCTTTGCCCCCTGTTCTTTGTTCCTACCATCTCTGCTGAATTCTAAAGGAAGAAGACCTGAGACAAGACACTATGTGCTCCATGCAGCTGGAGTCAGGGTCTCTGGAGCCTGCTGGGACACATATTGGTCACTCTGTATGCTGATTTTGGCTGGGGTAGAGCTAATTTTCTTCACAGTGGCTGGTATGAGGCTGTGGTTTAGATTTGTGCTCAACACAGGGTTGATAATACAGAGATGCTTTTGTTGTTGCTGAGCAGGGCTTGCACAGAACCAAGGCCTTTCCTGCTTCCCTTACTGCCACACTGGTGAGGAAGGTTCTTGGGAGGTTGGGAGGACACACAGCCAGGACAGGTGACCCCAACTGACCAAAGGGATATTGCAGACCATGTGACATCATGTTCAGTATATAAAATGGAGGGAAGAAGGAGGAAGGGGGGTGGGGACTGTGTTTGGAGTGATGTCATTTGTCTTCCCAAGTCACTGCTATGTGTGATGGGGCCCTGCTCTCCTGGGGACGGCTGCACACCTGCCTGACCATGGGTCCTTGTTTTGCCTTGCTTGTGTGCATAGCTTTTGGCTTCTTTTGTCTTTATGGCAATGAAGGAGTTTTCCACCTTTTACCCTTCTGATTCTGTCCCTGATGCCCAGTGTGAGGGAGTGGCTGTGTGGAGCTTGGCTGCTGGCTGGGGTTAAACCACGACATCCTGCCCAGGTGTGCACCTGTATTTCTGTGTATGGCAGCTCCTGCTTTGCAACTTGGGTCCTATTTCTCCAATGTGAGAGCATCTGTGAGCCCTTTTAGCTCAATCCAGCTGTTCCAGAATACTTGTAAAATTGCAGTTTCAATTTTTTTTCAGGTCAGCATCGCCCTGGACAATTTTAAAAAAAATTTTACAGGAGCATCTTTTTGTATTTTTCCAGCATTGCGTAACAGGTAGAGAGTTTGGTTTTATTACAAAATGCCTGGGCTGGGCCACATGCATTTTGCTGCAAACGCAGCTGAGAGTAAAGGGAGAATGTCCAAAAACCTGAGATCAGAAATCAGCAGGTCTTGTTTTAACAAGCCAGTTGAATCCACTACAGGCTTTCTGCTGAGTGTGCAAGCAGCAACAAAGAATAAAAAACTTCAGTGGCCAGGTGGTGTAACTGCTCCATTCTCTTCCCAGTGGCTCACATCTGACAGCTCAATGATCTAACCTGCAGAAACAAATGGGACACTTTTGGCTGCCTTCGTGAATGTCTTAACAACATTTTTCCCCACTTTCATCAAGACACTGCATTTGGTGCAACACACATTTTCAAGATCAGTATTTTCTGTATGTGACCTCAATTCCACCATTTTGTTAGAGATTTAACTAACTCCATAATTAATAGCTAGGGTCCTGATGGTGCTGCCGCAATAGCTGTTGGAATCTTGACTGCTGTTGCATGCCAATGATTAGGGAGCCTCTCCATTCCCTCCTGGTGCCACGGCAGACAAGAAGCCTACTATTACTTGTTATTGTAAATATTTATACATCTTCCAACTCTCCAACAAGCCCAGGAGGAATGAAAGTAGATTCTGTTTCCAACTTCTAAGTGTCTTTGCACTTATCATACAAGCAAAACTTTTGGTTTCTGCTTCCACGTTTGTTTGCTTTTTATATTCAGACACTGTCTCGGACTTTCAATCTCCTGAGACAAAGAAGCAAAGGAGAACAACCTCCTAAGTTTCTAGCTGGATTTTCCTCCAGTTGCTAACTTCTCCTGTCAAATCTGCATCTGTTTGTATTTTATCATAGAAGTCAAGCAATATGGCTGGAAAGAACATTGAGAGGTCTTCGGCCCCGAAGGGATGAGAACTAACACTGCATTTCTGATGGATATATGCATAACATATTCTTGACAACTTGCAAGTAGATACTTCCCACTCTGAGATGTTTTTTCTTGTGAGAATTAATCTTTCTTGCTGCAGTTTAAATCTATGATTTCTTGGTCTGTCTTCACTGAATGTTCATTCTTCTTGCAGAAGCCGCCTGACCATTTCAGGTAATACTAAATATGCCTCTAATTTTCTCATCTCTGTTTAACAACCTTCCTTCTTCACAGGCTAAGTCTTTCAGGTGCCTGATCCTTCCTGTTGCCTTTTTCTGACCTCTCCTGACAAACACAGTAAGATAAGCTTTTTTTCATTTGCTGCTTCTTTATTGCTGTTAATGCTTAGGTCACTTTTCACTAATGACCAGCAAAAAAACTTTAATATGACTCTGTGGCTGGTCCTTCTGCAGAAAACAGTTTAAAATATACGTTTATTCTGAGATGTATAAAACCAGCTTATAAGGATAGATACAGTCTTTGGCTTTTGTTTTCTTAGTCATCCTTCTGGCAGAAATACAACAACATTTACGCATAAAGAGCTCCAAAAGTCTTCCATGCACAGACTTGCAAGTAGGAGGAAAGGCAATTAATGACCCATTTAAGTGTAAAAGAGATGCAGGTTCTTTGTGAGGAAAATGAGCAGAATTTGGAGAAATGAGTTTCCCAATGAGGCATTTATGGTCCTAACCAGAGAGATTTGGGGTTGCAGCATGCAGACACACAAGGTGCTGCTTTGAAGCTGTACTGAATGCTCAGTCTAAACTTAGCTACTTAAAAGTGTTCAAACACTACCTGGAACATTTTCTCCATGACCAGAATATTTTCCTTTTGTCACCAGAAAGCAAAGCAGGAGCTTCTGCTGGTTTCATGCCTGTGCTCCTGACACATGCGATCACTTGGTGAGGCAGATCGAGCCCCCAGCTGAATCAGTCACCTGAGTGAAATGCTGCTTTCTCTTCCCTGTAAATGTTTATTGCCTGCATTCCTGTGCCTACACTGACAATTCAGCAGACAACTACTGTTGAGAATTCCGCAGATACGTTCACTTTTTCCAGTGCAACTTATCTGCTACCTGGACACAGGGCTAACTTCCTTGAACTGGGAGGGTTTTAGATGCTGTGTTCACTAAATAAAGGTTTATGAAGTGTGAAGATGCAAATGACATAATAGGTGTGGATATAGTGCTGTTATCAAGATCGAGAGGCTTTTATACACAAATGGTGTGAAGCAATCTTTATAGTCAGAGGTGTCTGAATCATAGAAAATTATGGCTGGAAAGAGCTTCCACAGATCAGCCATTCTAACTCCCACCTAGACACCGGATAAACTCTACCTACAACTTTCCTGACAGATATTTGTCTTATGTCTTGGTAAAAGTCTCCTCTGATGAAGCTTTTCACAGATTTCCTCAGGCAATTTATTCCAGTGCTTAACTATACTCACTCATTTTCCTAATGTGTAATTTGGTCAGAACTTATCTTTAAAGAAGAAAGCAGTATGATCAGAGAAAGGTAATATTTCTATTTATCTCTAGTACAACTGCAATAAGAGAGTGGCACACTTAAATATCTTGAAAGCACTAACCCAGAGAGACCTGTGTATAAACATACATGGATCTGAGCATGGCAGCAGCAAAATTGAGAGGGAGTTATGCAAACTACATGGCTGGAAGTGCTGAGCTCTGACATTTTACTGAAGTTCCTCCCTCTCTGGGCCATCGATGTCTGAGCCAGTGTTATGAAGTTCTGCTTCCCTCCATGCAGATTTCACAGCTCTGAGCCTTCACCTGGGGCATCTCAGCAAATGCAGAGCTCGCTCCCTTTCTTCAACACAGAACAGCAGGAGGAACAAACTTTTTTTATAAATCACTCTGTTGTGGAGCACTCATGCAAGATGACGAAAATTGGCCTCAATGCCCTCTTTTGCCTAGTGAATCCTGACTCATAATTTGCACTCAGGGGCCTTGTCTTTAGATTGCTCACAATTTTCCCCTTTTGCAATGCCCTGCTTGACATGAAAAAAGTTTCATTGCACTGGAAAGCAAGAGTGTGACTTTTAGTCTTGCAATTAGATTCTTACAGTGAAGCTTGGAACTGTTGGTTTGGGTCTGGCCACAAGGATTGCATCAATATTTTATGCAATATTTGTTTCATGCAAAATGCAAACACAAACTTTGGCTCAAAGAGCAAGCATCACCCTCCAACCCTAACTGCTTTTCTCAGGAATCTTGTGCTTACTTTCTGTGACTCACTCAGCATTTAACTTTTCCACACAGTGGAACAAGTTCAGCAGGTGAAGCAGAGACTCCCCTGCCTGTGGTTACACACCCTTTGGAAGGTGAGCAATGGTGGTTTTAATCCTTTCCCACAAAGAGAAGAACAAACCCTGTATCCCAGTTCTTGGTGATTTCTGCAGAGTGTTTAATACTTTCCATCCTGCTGCATTTTGAAGGAAAACAGCAGCTTCCATTGGGCTTCATGTGGATCCAAGGCTGAGAGCTCAGCATGACCTACCTTGCCTGCCCACAAGGAAGGCAGGGGAATGTCTGGAGGGGCACAGACAGGTGAGAGCAGGGGCTGAGCTGCACACAGCCATCCCAATGGGCCCAGAAATGCAGCTGCAGAATGGAGGCCATGGCAGAAATCTCTCTTTCTTCATAGTGAAGTACTAATGAACACAGATCTTGAGGTTAAACAACTGGAGTTAAA
This sequence comes from Acanthornis magna, assembly GCA_036785705.1. Taxonomy (NCBI): domain Eukaryota; kingdom Metazoa; phylum Chordata; class Aves; order Passeriformes; family Acanthizidae; genus Acanthornis; species Acanthornis magna. Next base: position 25,867,095 of record JAWUZG010000063.1, read on the forward strand.
CTTACTGCAAACAACTGGAATTAAATTTAAATTGTCTTCCTAAGAACGTGCAAGAAAAGTATAAATCTGAAAACTTTTCATGTTCTGGTGAATGAAACTTATTATACCACTAATGTGTTAAGGGATGTAACTGCTTTTAAAATTGTTATCCTGCATTTTAGAGATCAGGGCACCAATTAATTAACATAACCTTCCTACTACTCTTCATCAAAGAAATTTTATCTAATTATAGTAGTTTACTATAAACTTTTCCCCAGGGAGTTTCAGACTGCGGTATTGCTAGGTGTGCTGAATTCATTAAGGACGCACATTTCTAATTCAGCCATTCAGGAGTATTTTAGAGCCTAAGTCTCACAGAGTTTCTTATCTCTGTTGTTTCAATTTCTGTTGTCATGAAGTTAATTCTGGAAATTACTTAACAACCTATAGAGAAAATCTGATATTAAAATCGGCTTGCATAAATGTGGACAGAAGAAAGAGAATTCACAATCAAGATGTGAAGAAAAAGGCAGACTAGGAAAGCAGAACAACAGAACTTGAAAAGGTAGATTTTACTAAATTCAGGTAGTGCATCGTGAAAATTTAACGGGAAGTTGATGAGAGGGAAGGTTAAGCCAAGAAGAATAGCCGTCATTCAGAAAGGATCAATAGGAAGGACAGATACAGAAACAATCAGACAGAACACAGAGGCAGCTTGCCTCCCTGTCATTTCACCACTGCTCTCAAATTCAAGAGAAAAAAGAAAGGAAAAGGTCATGTTCATAGTTACAGCAAAAGAGGAACGAGCTTGAACAATTACAGACAGGATCTGAAAGACCAAGGCATAAAACAAGATGTCAAATAACAAGAAATTTGGCTTTAAAAAGCCTTAGTAAGGGGAGAATCAGACAAGAGGAAGGCCTCTACTTCACTTGCAAAACAGCTTGATGTGGAGAAGGCCAAAACATTCCGTTCTTTCTTTTGCTTTGTTTTCCATAAAAAGTTCAATGGTGAGCAAGTCTGTAATAATTAATATCAGAAAGAAAAGTGTAAGGTTTCCGCCGAGGTAAAGGATGGGATAGGGAGATCTTGGAAGGTAAAATTCTTATATGTTTGATGTTTCAGCATGGCTGATAAATTGTTCAGTATGATATTTAAAGACTGGTTGAAGCAACCTCGGTGGAGAACATACAAAAATGTAGTGAAAACACCTGCCTTAGGAAACAGGGAGAGAACTGGAGGGGAGATAGGGAATAATGGGCCTTCCTTACTAGCAACAATTGAAAAACTAATTGTAAGTATCTGGATGCAGAAAAAATATTCTGTTACTTGCCAAACTAGATGTCAGGAGCAAATTATGTAATTTCAAAATTTCCTTCTTCAAAAGGAAAATTGTTCCCATGGTTAAGGAAGAAGTAATGTGCCATATGTCCTGACTGTAATAGGAGCTTCTGACACTCCCTTTCAATGTTCTTACAGGGGTGTTAAGGAGGCACAGGTAGGATGAAATCAGAAGAAAAACACTTCCTTGTAGCTAATGTAAACCTACCCTCTTTCAGACTGAAGCCACTACATTTGTCAGAGATGAACAATTGTATTTGACTCTAACTCTTCTCTCCCTTCTTTTTGCTGTGATTAGAAGCATTTAAAGAAAAAAAATTGACTGAAAATCAAATAAAAATAATTTTTCCTGACTCTAGAAAGAGAAGAACCCTCCCATTAGTTCATGGAGTCATGCACTTGCACAGCTTTGAGAATCAAAGCCTCTATCAGATCAAGTACCAGTGATGTATGTGAAGATCACTATTCATCTGTGTCTTTTATCTTTGTTTTCAGCAGCTGTAATCATAATTAAATTCCAGCATTGCTGTTGTGGTCCATGTTAAAGTTTCTTGCTTTGCTGTGGCATAGCTGAGACATCTATTAGTCTCTGGTGCTGTTAATTAAAGAATGAACATTAATGGCAGAGATATAAAAAAGGTTTGTGGGAGAATAAGCGTTATATAGAAATGCAAGCATTTATCAAGAGAAGCAGTAGCAACATGGAGAAAATAATTCCAATGGTGAACATAACAAAAGAGAGCTTCAGCACATCTGATTGCTAAAAAGAAATATCAGTGTTGCTTCCTTAGATTCAGCATGTGCACTACTGCCTGCTGGGATGGAGGGCTCTGCTCCAGCAACACCCTCAAGTCTATGCATGTCCTGATATGAACAGCCATAAAAGTAACAGAATGAAAACTGCTGAGCAAAAGAAAAAGTTCCGTTGAAAAATACTGGCAGAGAAAAGCCTGACAGCCTGTAACTGTGATATAGGGTACCAGGCTTGGGAAAGAGAAACCTGCTTGAGAAATGCAGCTGATATTTTTGAAGAACAGCTGGGTACCTGGAAACCAGAGACATCCTGAGACACTGTTCATAGGTCCCAAAATAAGAAGCTGTAACAGCAACTTATTGTCTGAAAAAGCGGAAACAATCTGGGAAAATAAAATGGTTCTAAAGGAACAGAAACAGCATCATCTGTTGGTTGTTACATGTGAAAAAATGGAAATTAAGAGACATCTCTTGGCTGCTTGATGTGGTGATGTCCTACACCTCCTTATGCCTTTGTGTCTAAAAGGTCTTTTTATCCAAAGTGAAGCCACTCTCTCTGAGTACTTATCATGCTTCACTTGTTTTTCTTTCCCAAGCAGTTTAAATCCCACACAGACTTTCAATGAGCACTGGGGCGCTCACCAGGGATGTCTGGCTGACTCCAGGCTCAGTGACTCAAATCATCTCCAAAGTGAGATCTCTGCCTAATCATTTTACAGGACTCCCTTTGGGCGTAGTTTTGGGGGATTGTCCTACCACCTCTGGAATTGTTGGGTACCCCACCAGGGCCAATTTGTCCTTTCCTTTGGGATGATTTGGGCCCTTCTGAAATCTGTCTAATTCACTTGATACTGGCCAGTATTACATACCCATTGAAGTAATCTATTGTATCTGCTGCTATATTGTTGATAAGTTTCTTTAATAATAATGTTTGTAATAACCTGTAATAACATATACCTCCTTTGTTGCTGCTACACAATTGCCTGCTGCTAATATTATCTGCGATACTAATGATTGATACTATGTTATTGATTGCTTATCACCATTCATAATAGCTTGATATATGTATATCTTCACTTTATTAATCATATCAACTTGCTGTTGTTGGTTTTTGTGCTATTTGTGCTAATCTGTAATAAGGTAGAGAAATTTAGAGGATAAACATCTCCATATCTTTGTGTATTACGGAGTCCTACAAACCACAATCCTACGCGCCCACAAGCCAGGTAACCCATTAGGCTGTGACATATTCCCAGCCATGTGCTTAGTTTCCTAAGCATGCTCCATGGTGCCATATGGAACACAAGTGACCCTACAGGTAAGCACGTGACAAAACGCTTTGCTAGATGTACATGAAGCTGCAAAAATCAGTAACATCCCACTACAGACAGGACCACGTAGGAGGTTCAGGGAAGAGAAAATACAGCTGCATGAATCAAATGGCTTGTCATCCCCTGGAGATGCTTGAGAATAGGCTGTTCTCTTCATTCAGATCTGTGCTGCTGCAGGGTTCGGCTGCTGAGCGCCCAGCTGCTCCCAAGGCCAGAGGTCTTGCTCCCAAGGTGCTCTGAACACTTGTCCCCTCAGAAGCTGGGGAAATCGGACTGCTTACCAGAACCACCACCTCCTCTCTGGCACAGTGTTGGTTTGTCACTGCTAAAAGTGGAGGCTCAGGGATGACAAGCGTTTCAGTGGGGATGAGCAGAAAGTATTTGGCACAAGGTCTCCTAGCTGAGCTATGAAAAAAGGAAGATGGTGGGTACGAGTTAAATTAGTAATTATCAAATTAAAGTTTAAAAATTTAAACTTCATCATTCATTAATTTATACAGGAATTTTAGCTTTTGCAAGCCATTTGTTTTCTTTATGTATGTGGACATTGGCTAGGCAGTAAATATGTGTAATATGTATGCATTGAATTTGGTAGATTAACACATCATTTTCTTATCGTGCTACCAAGGAGTCATTTCCATGGCTCCTGAATATGGCAACATAAAATCAATAGAGTTACACATAGAAGTGCCTTGCCCCTCGAGGTTTCCTCCCCTGCCTCCAGTTCCCTAATTAGCTCAAATTGCATCAACTACAATCTGGTTTAACGTGACAAAGTACCTGCCGTATGTCTCTTCAGGCCCACCTACGTACCTGCTGTGAATGTGTCTGCTTTAAAATGCCAGTGAACTAAGAGCCAAAATTAAACCAAACCAAGCAAATTCTATTGCATGGAGCTTCTGTTTACCCAAATATCTTCTCTCTAGTGGAAAGCTATTGCAAGTTTTCCTCTCTACCATTAGCTTGCAAGATCTCTGCCACCATAAGACAGCCTCCCCTCACACACCCTTTTCAAAACTAAGTGCATCCTGTCAATGGTGTTGCCATCTGAGTTCATTAAGTGCATGCTCTCTCTGAAGTCATTGATAGAAGACATTGCAACAAGCAGGGTGGGAGTGCATTTACAGCTCCTGCACTGCGTTTGGAAATGCTAGGGATAAATTTTCACAGACTGTAATGGAAGAGTCACACATCCGAGACACTGCCTCCGTGTGTCATCGTGCATATGTTGGAAGATATGAAGCAAGTGGGGGAAAAAAAGCCTTCAAATTACACAATTTTTTAATGAGCACACTCAGATAAAGATGAACAGAGCAGAAAAATCTGTCTTCTTTTATTTGATTTTCTTTCTACATTATCTCAATAGCTGTAATTTGATTTGGGGTTTTTTATTGTAACTGATGCCGCTTTTAGAAAATCATTAATCTCTTTGTAGGTTAAAACTGTAACTGAGTTTTTCCTGCTTTCTTATCTTCTGTTCCATATTCTGTGCAGATGGTGCCTTTTCTTGTGAAAGTTAAGCCAATTAAATAGTTTTAAATATTTGTGGATATGTGGAAAAACTGACTGATTACTTATTTTCCTAGGTGTTCTGCTAAAATGAAATTATTTTTTAAATATATGCAAATATCTGTTTTCCAGAAAGCTCACTCTAAAAGCTTTACTATGGATTGCATCAGATCCACAGGGCTCCATGTAGGTAAAGACCCTTCTGGAGCAGAGCCATGTGGGGAGCTGGAAGTAACTGCATTTAGTGCTCATTTCAAGAACATCAAGAGATGTACTTTTGTGGTCTTTTTTTTTTCTTTCACTTCTAGAAACTGTGTCATTCTGAAAGGGAACAGATGAGGGTATCCCATCCTAAAGAGCTCCACTGAAGAACATGTTTACCTGAGAGAGGGAATTGGGTTGTGATTTTTCTCTCTGCTTCCCATCCTTTTGTCCATAATTGTTTCATTTAAATAAAAAAAAAAAAACAAACCTAGGCAATAAACTCTCTATTCTGGATTAACAAGGAGACCTAATCCACATGACTTCAGTTAAAATGCACAGAAGATTGCAATGAAAACTTTGGGAAAAAGAAATAAATACTATAACAGAGTCTGCTGAACTGGAGGAACTAACTTGAGTTGGGATGGCATTTCCTAAAATCTCAAGTATTAGGCTTAATATTTGACAGGTACAAGAGGTAGAAAGAAATGCTTCTGACAGAGTCTACTAGTTATTAATTTTCCATGACATTTAAATAAAAGATAGGAGAAATTAACTGAACTAGAATGTGTACTAGTGGAAAACATATTTTCCCTCCTAATTGATTCATTTGACTGAATAGCCGTGTTTTTCAGTGTCAGCCACACAAATGACTGCTGATGGGAATCATTATGGCCAGGTTTGCACTTCCTTTCAGAGGAAAGTGCTATTAACATCTAAGTGCCTACAGAAGCAAAGCTTTTAACCTCCCCTTGCTATGACAGTTTGTCATTATGAATTCCATTTCAACATAGTGAGCTGAACAAGGCGCACAGATGAAGTGGGATACAATTTACTTTTACACAGCTAATACATTGCTAATTACAACTAAATAAATATTGAAACAGGAATTTCTAATAACATTAACCACTACTCTCTTTTAAGCGTGTTTTGCTGGAGGACTGTTGAGAACTGTAACCACAATTTCAAGTATAATGAAGCAGAAGTAAAGGATGTTTTCATTATTTTTAGCTTTCAGTAGTGAGGTGATTGTTTGCCTACAACAGGCCAATGCAAACATCCAGTAAAGTGGAGGTTTATGCCATTAATAATAAATAAAGTCATCCTGATGAATTTTACAGCTGAACTTACTTCTTCTAACTCTGGAAAAACTATAGAATATTGAAAATCCCTACAGAGGCTTTCTATATAACTCTATAGATGCCATTATACCTGTTTGTCACGAGAGCTGGGAAAAAATTATATTTCTAAAACTAGAAAATTCCCTGCAGGTACTAATACAAACTGGTACCAAACTAGGACCTCCTGTCCCTGCTGCTGTTAGCCTACTCTGGCTAAGACCCTCTCCTATCTTCCCCAAGATCCCACACCTCAGCAATTCCCAGGTCAACACATCTCAGCTGGGACCCTCTTTCCGCAGCTGTTTGTCCTCGGCAGAGAACCCCACTGCCAGAAAGAGCATTAGGAGCTTTTCTCTTGTCCAAAGCGGAATTTACAACTGAGGAAGGAAGAACAGTGTAGCTGTCTTGCAACACCACAGAGAAGTTAGAGTAGAAAAGAGACATACCATGCTGATCCCCACTAGAGTAACTTACTCTTTTAATTCACCCTGATATGTACGGAAAGGGCAGTACAGGACATATCTCTCCTTTTGCTACTTGGTTTTAGGAAGCCTTGGGGCCTCCCCAACAGCCTGTGCAGATGTGCTCAGTAGCATCCTTGTGCTGGGCATGTTCTGCACGCTGTACCCTGGCAGAGCATCTCCAGACATATTACAGGGAGGGCAGGAACGTCTTTTCCTGAGAAAAGTCCTTTCCTGCAGGCAATACCTCTCAACAGCCACACTGAGATAAAGAGTGAACCTTTTGTCAGTAATACGTTGGCACTTAACCTCTAGGCCACTGCCTTTGTAGGCAAGGTCATAAATACAAATAAACTTTTAACAGGATGCAGCACAGAGGCCCATGAAACCTTGAAATAAGGGGATGAGTTACCTATCCATGCTTGAGCAGATCCTGAAAAATACAGTCTCAATATGCTATACAGTACAGGCAGAATGGAGACACAGCTACTAAAGTTCCTTTACATCATCACAACGTTTGGAGGCAAAATATTGAGCTTGTGTTCTCTTTGGAAAATAAACCAGTTGTGTTGTAAAAATTATAAAGATCTACTTATTTGCGTTTGGATTTGTTGTTCCAGGGCTGTTGTAACTGCATACAGATTAATACACGCTTGCCCAGAAGATTATCTGGTAGGCTTAAAAAAAATGGCTTCTAAAAAGTCGTGCCCTAATTTATGACAGCAAAAAATCCAGGGGAAATCACTGCAGTCTTAAATGCAGTATAACTTAAGGACTTGTATGGTTTTAATATTATTTTAGAATTCAGATTTGCAATCTTTTGTGATAGCACCATCTTCAACATACTTACTTTAAAAAGGAGGGAATATTAACTCCGCTGGCACAAGTCCTGTTTCACACTCCTTTTCAAGTCACAGAAAAACAGAGCCAAATTTCAAAAAATTTTGGCATAATTCTTCTGAGTCGTTCTCAGTTATTGTATCCAACAATAACGACAGAGCAGAAGGAGGCTGGAAGGGAGGCGTGGGAAAGGGAACGTTCGCTCAAGCGCAGGAACCCTGGCCCTGCTGTGTTTCCCTGGCTCCGGCTGCCATCTAGTGTTGTGCCGGCAGCGAGGAGGGGCGCGGATCCCTGCGGTTTGCGCATCTTCCCCGACACCTCCCTCCGCCTGAGTCCACGGGCACGATAAAACAGCACGGAACCGCCTCTCCCGGGACAGCGGCACAGGCACAGGGAGCCCAGCAAGCTGAGGAGCAGCTCCTCTGAAATTATTTCTCAACTATTTGCAGTACAACCACTTTTCAATTAAGTGCTTCACATGGTTGTAAACGTAGTCTCTGCTGAGCTAAGGAGAGACATAAACACATAAACCGTAATCTTCCACTGCGTGAAAAGGGGAGTTTGGATTACCGATTGCTGCGGCACAGCCATTGCTATTGTATTTTCTTCCTCTTTTTCTTCCACTTTAGTGTGAGTACAGAAGGCCCGATTCCCAACGAAAGCAACTTTTATAGAGAGAGAATCACCTCAGTGTAAAAATCATCACTGGGATTGTGCAAATTAGGAATAAGTACGACATGGTGTATGCAGCCAATGTACCAGTCACCAACAGAGGCTATAAGCTTCTGGAACAGGATGTACACGCACCATTATTTTTAGCATCTTAATAGTTTGAATTGTGCTAGAAAATTAATTCCGCTCTGCTTTGGGAGAGAGCATTCCATTCTCTAATCCATTGTCCTCCTCAAACAGGCAGGAGTTTGTAGCTCTTTCATACAGTGCCATAATGTGCTCTCAGCTGAGCGCAGTCCTCCAATTTGTTTGTTCCGAATGCTGCACATGGCTTTGAAGTGTGCAGATTTTCTTTGCCCTGTTGTTTTAGCAGGCAGACAGCAGATAGCGGGCACAGAGGACATTTCAGAAGCTCCTGCTGATTTTTAAGAAGCTGCAGATCTTTGTGTGAAGGTTGTACAAACTGGAGAGCGATGTGACAGACTACATTCACTGTTGGTGCCGGACGAGCCGTAATACAGAAAGGGAAAGGATTTTTCTGTCCAGGAGATCTGGCTGTCGCCTGAGGTGTCACCTCTCTGACATCCTTGTGATGCTTGGAGTTTGAAATGAAGGCAGCCAATGCCAGCTGCTGTAGATCCAAAACCAATGTGCTGTTGAAGAGTTGCCTGCCAGCACTTTAGCAACAAGCTCAGACTTGTGAAGGAAGCAATTACCTCCCTCACAGGTAATGAACAGAACTGAATTAGCAGCTGGCTTTGAGAGGATGGGAAGAAGCTCAGGAAAAGAGAGAGATGTTCCTAATTTAAAATTCTTGATTACCAAGGCCACAGGATGACATTTTATACCTAGTAAGAATGCCTAGTTCACACCTAGACATTGCACAAGGCAAGATTAAACCACAGTTTAGGTCACATATATTATGAGGGATAGTCCATATTCCATAAGGGGAGGGGGGGAGGGCAGAGGAGGGATTTTCTGCAGGACTGCTTAAAAGGGTTGGACGAAAGTCTGAAACCTTTTGTGACTTTGGCAATATTTCATGCTGTGAAAAGCTCTGCAGGACTGAATCTACTGGAATACTCTGCTTTGCAGCTGGAGCAAAGCTCTCCAGGTCATCGTATAAAACAATTGCAAATTATCAGCAAATCAATAAATGAAGAGGGCCAAAGATGGGTGATAGCCAGCATGGTATTATATAAATAGACTAAGGCGATCTCCCCTCCTGCATACACATCAGTGCTAGAAGTCACCATTACCCATTCTGTAGTACTAATTGTTTCAGTGTTGGGCTAAAAATCAGTCCCCTACTGTGAAGGCCTTTGTTAAGACAAGCAGTAGCCTCTGTCATAACTATAGCAACGTTGGCCATCTAAATTCTCAAAGTAAAGGCGAAGGGACTAGTTAAATTTGCTCATATGGTCCTTTAATTTCCAGTAGTATTTTTTGGATTTTTTTCACTTGCTCTAATTGCTAACTCCACCCACTTGATCTTCTTACATCTGTTAGTTTTGAGTGTTACTCACTCAGAGCTGAGGCTCAAACCACAGTGGAATTGCCATCTGAAGTCCCATGTTGTTGAAAAGCTTTGCAAGAAAGTTTCCTGTATGCTGGACTGTTGATATCTTCATCAGGAATAGTCATGAACTTAATCTGACAAGTTTGTCTTTTCAATCTGTGGTAACTGGCCTTTCTTTCCAATTGTCTCACTGCCCAGCAAAAGCTATCTTGTAAATATATAATTTTATCTTAAATTATTTTAAAAATTTTATCTTAAATTATTTTTAAAAAATTCTAAGATGATTAACTCTGCCACTCCATCTTTCAAAGCAACAAAAACCATGTTTTTTATAGTTTCAAACATTCAGAGGCTACCTCATATATATCTCAAAAGCATTTTGAATACACAGCAATCTTGACTTCTTTTATGACAAAACTTGTCAAAATTGCAGGCTAGCACAGAAACAAGATGTCTTTAAACTAAGTAATTACATTTCAGCGTCCTTTCACATGACAAAAGAAGTGGCCACATATTAGAGGTATCTGAGAAGATAATGCTTAGCAAACTGGCAAGCTACGATTTCTGATCCTCCTGAAAAGGTGGCTGAAATTATAAAGCAAGCAGACACTTGATAAAACTGCCATTTAGAGTAAAAAAAAAATTACACGTCTCCAACACAAAGAGAGTGAAGAGGGCCAGGATAAGAAATTAATATAATTTTTTCCTCAGATATTATTAGGAAAGCTAACAGTGAGAAACCTACATGCTTCAACCACCTGATGGACCTCCAACACAAATGACAGGTAAGACAAACCATAAAGTTTGAGTCTGAGGTGAGAGATGATTAATGAACCATGACCTCACTGGAAGGGGTTGAAATATTCACTCCAAAACCCATCTGCAGGTGCATACAAAATCCCACATCTAAAGGCACAACAGTTTATGATCAATGCACATCAGAGGCCAAGAAGAAAAAGTGTTCAACTCAGTTTGAGGCCCACAGATCCAGTTTGCTGGGTCACAGCACTGCAGCCTGATGAATGCTAAGAAAGGAAGCACAGCTGAAGCCACTGCTGCTAAAGTGAATTTATTTCTAATGTTCTGCCATCTTCAGTATTTTTTAGACATATCTCGATTTCACAAATAAAGTTATGCAGATTTTGTTATACAAAAGCCACAGCAATGACACAGAAGACATCTCAAAAATAACCATGATCCCACATTGTTTACAGCAATAAAGTTACAGTGAAATGCTCAAAACGTTTCCATCTTTGTCAACAGGAATTTAAAAACTAAAGTAATTTTGAGTCTGGCTTTTTGGGAAGACCTTTAAATAGCAGGCTGACCTTGTTAGCATTAATCATCTGGCATTACATACATCTTCAAGTTAAGTATTTCTGCAAAATTTGCAAAAATCAACTGATAGAAAAACCTGACACTTATAATATGCAATCTGTTGAAACAATATAGCATTTTTAAAGATAAAAATAGTGGGACAGCAGTACAAAAAGTCAGGCCTTCCAAAGCATTGCTGTATATTGACTGAAGAACCAATGAGACAACTTTCTTTCAACACAAAAAAAAAAAACCAGTCTAAAAACCAATCTGAGTTACATCTTTTTTTAAAGTGCATTCATTATTTGAACAGTGCACTGATGCTTTTAACAATCTTAAAATACGAAAATGCAGAAAACCAGTACAATTTCCAAAGCTTACAACAACTGACACCTAGAGTTAAATCACTAATATTTCTTAGATTTATAAACCCTTTAGGTTTAGGTTTGTATCTTCTTCTGTCTACATTCTGTAACACAATGGAAACCTGGTCCTGGTTGGTCACAGCTTTCATAACTTGCAGAAAATGATGTAAAAAATATGAACTGTGGGCTTTTTTTTGCCAGCTGAGTTACTGAAAACTCTCTTGGATTTCATGATTCCTCAGACTTAGAAACACACTCAACCATGAAGAAACCCAATCAAAATTAACAAAATGCAAATCATATTGCATCTTAATTCTGAGTGAGTATATTTGGTGATAGGTGTGCTCAGAACTTAATTCTGGGGGATGCATGTATTTTCTGGCACAATGACTATTACTTTTGAAATTGTAATGGATTTGCAAGTGTACTGGCACATACAAGGCTAAAGAAGAGACTATCTACAACAAGAAAGGTAGAATGATGACTACAAAAACAATGACAGGTAAGTAATGAAGGCTTTAAATTGTAGTCAAAACTACAAGCAACGTACAAGTTTGGAAATGTGAACTACCGCCACAAAAACTGCAATGAGGTAAGGAAATGGATACACTGGAGACCAGATAGAGTAAGACTGGATAAACAGTAATGCCTTCATCTTTTTGGGTTCAGGATCAGATGTGATGGTGCGGTGTTACGACAGTGGTTTGTGTTTTGTCACTTACAGAATTAGAGATTTTTACTTATCTATACATCAAAGAGTCTCTTGCTATGTGTTGTTCCAGTGTAGTATAAAACTTGAAAATACTAGTTGCATATATTTGCTTCTTTTTCTAGATTTTTATCCAATAAAAGTGTTAAATAGAATACTCAACAGTTAAAGCTTACTTAGAACATTGTTTCAGTCTCAAAGCTCAACTTAGCAGCCACACCAGTACTGAAAGACTACCATCTATTCAAGGTGTAGAACGACCACCACGTGGGAATATGAGACAACATTAGATAACGACATTTATGGTGTAGCTTTGGTGTTCAGTTGGTTGCATCATCTCTTCTCAGAGGAATTACTTGAAGTGCTTTGGCTATTCTCTCTCCGATAGCTCGGCTACTTGCTGCGATTATTCTTCGAGACATCAAATCAAATGGTCCACCTGGAAACCAAGGCAAACAAAGCAACCAGTTTATACATGGAGAAAATTAAAAGTTGGTAGGAAAATAAGCATTGAAAAAACTGAGTGTAAATTCTACATTACTATTTAAGACCAAGTTTTGCCTCTGAACAAAAATGGATTTAACACAATAGGTATCTTGCTTGAGCTGCATTTAAATTCTCTTCAATGTATGTTTACTGTCTTTTTTCACTTTTACGGGTGTCCAGCTAAGGGAGTAAAGGTTGTCTTGTTGCTTATGAACATACAATTAACCCTTTCTTCATCTATGAATGGGTTGGGAATTCTGTTCAGTAGTGGTAGCCTGGAAAGTGGATTGAAAAAACTTGCCTTCTCATTTCAGTTACATTTTGCTCCCTATTAGCCATTTAAAAGGACAAAAGAGTATTATGCAGGCCCATGTATTTACCTGTTACATCCAGCAGTACTCCACCAGCTTCAGTAATAATGATTCCAGCTCCTGCCATATCCCAGCAGTGAATCCCCATTTCATAATAGGCATCAGCTCCACCCGTTGCCACAAGGCACATGTTCACAGCTGCTGTACCTACAGCTCTAATCCTAAAGGGCATACAAGACGTTGTTTTAACTGAGTTCGCAAGAAAGTTACAGTGTCTGTGTATACTGCACAGAAAACACAGAAATGTCATAATGGAAGTGAACTGAGCTGGAGAAAGCATGATGGAATGCTGCAGTGAAACATAAAAAAATGAGAATGAAGTGTTGCTTAAGTAGCTTGAAGAGTTTTCCAAACACAGCAAATTTCCAGAAATTATATTTACAAATTCTGTTAATCAATTTTGGTTTAAACACATCTTAAATGATTTCTTAAACTAAAACATATTATGGAAGATAATTTCCCATGAAACAGTAACAGCTAGTCTATTTTGCTTTTGGAATACCAGAATTCAAGGCGAGTGTACACTTTTCAGTCTGAAAAACCGTTTTTTTCAGTTTCTCTGGTGATGTTCAGTAAACATCTCTGACTTGCCAAACCCTCTAACAGCAATCACAAAAAAAGAAATTACACAGCATGCATTTGTTCTGGATAATTTCACTAAACCCTCATGTCACAAATTGCAGTTTCTTTTGGAAATGTCAATGCACTTAGCAAGTAAGTATGAATTGTACAAATAATTGCAGTTATTTTGATTAACAGTAAACTGTACATTAAATTATAACCGATAGCAGCTAAACTAGTGCAAGAAGCAACTTAAATCAACTCCGACCTCAAATTATTATTTACAAATAAAATGCCAAAGCTGAACTAACAACATACCTAAAATGTATTCCCTACTTACATCTTAGCATATATTCTTTAACGACATCGGAAGACTTTTTGGAAATAGAAAAAAAATCTGCATGTGAAGTGTCAAAACAAGAATCCTGAGAATCTCAGCATAAAACTTGTTAGATGAGAAACATGAATATGGCTGAGTAACAAAAGACTGTCTAGTGAAACTAACTTTACACAAAATGGTTTGCGGAAATGTAGACTTTGACTTATCTGGAAGAAAGGAAGCAGGGAATGCAATCAAAATAACAGCAGTTCATGGACAATTTAAACTACTCAGACAAGTTAAAACTGTATGGTTTTGGAAAAGGAAAGGGAGATCTACTTTCGTTACTACAAGGAAAGGAAACTAAGAAATGTAATATAGCTTCTGTTCATCCAGTTTTATTCCTTGTGTGTTTCTAGGGGGGAAAAAAAGCACAAAATTTGATTTATTTTTTTTTACTACTGAATGCAACACTTTGTAGTCCTAAAAGCCCAAACTTGCTTTGTTTCTCACTACTGATTGTCAGGGTTCTCTTCTATACGTCTCAGCTTCAAAATGTTAAACACAGTTCCTCTGTGGAAGCTACTAGACAGAAACATTTAAATAATTTACATTTCACATTTACGGCGTCAAATATAATGCACCCAAAGCGTTCTAAAAATTATCGTATTTACCATATTAACCACTGTCACTATATATAAACAGATACATAAAGATACGAGTATCTTACCCATGAATAGGAATGCTGAGAAGTCTTTCCATATTAGAAAGAATTATTTTTATGACCTCTGGATCCCGACTTGACCCCAATTCTGTTACTAAAAGGGCTTTTGTAATGTCTGAAAAAGAAACAAAACCTCACTCTTCCAACACCACAACTTAAAAAGTCACAGTAGCTAGCAGAGTTTACTTCATTGCTTTCTTACAAGACTGAATAAAAGTGAGGTATCTTAATAAAATATTACATATATCAAACATATAAAAATCTGTTATTACTTGGAAAATGGGACAAAAAAATAAAATACAATGCAAGAAGCATGATCTGCTTCAATTGTGCATATACATTAATCAATGCCAGTACTAAGTAAAATTCTATTGCTATAAAAATTAAAACAGTCCTGAGATACTTAAAGGTCCCATTTGAAGCACGGATTTTACTTTATGTAGGGCTGTAAGCATGGAAGAGTGCTACTGATTTAAACCAGTAAGTCACACCTGGGAGAAGTTGAATTGTTTGGCAGATGTGTTACACTCTAAAGAACATACAGGGAAGTAAAAACAAAGAAACAAACTCACAAAACCACAACACAGACACACATGGGGAATAAAATCTTCAACTGCTGAGTCCTGACTTTGCACAGATCACATCATATGCATCAAAGAAAAAAAGGGTGTTTCTCAAAACTAAACAGCCCATGGCCAAAGAAAGCATTGCAAAACAAGATTATGAGCTAAGAAACACCAATATATCCAGGTCTGAAACTTCTGCTGTCTCATTTGCAATCTGGTAATTACCGGAAAAAAGCTACTCAGTTCAGCTTACCTTCTTGGCCTGATACCTGAAGTTTCTGACCATTGCAAAATGCACCTTTTCCTTTTCTGGCAGTATACATCTTGTCTTCTATACAACTATACACAATTCCAAACTCCATCTGCAAGAAAAAGGAAAAATACCTTGAGGGATTTTTCCCCTTTCTTCCTATTTACTGTGAAATTACAGAACTTAATTGTAACTAGAAACAAGCAATTAGTTTGGGTTTGATTAGATATTAAGTAATAAAAAGTATACCTTTTTGTTTACAACAAAGCCAATTGAAACTGCCACAAATGGAAACCTACAAAACAAAACATTTCACTAATTTATAGTAAGATACTAAATTTCTTTCATTACCATTTTTACTCTTAATAAAGACAGTGTTCAGTTAAATGTAATGTATATTTCAAAAACAAACTTGGACTATATAAGACATAGTTTTCTGGAATTTGCACAATTTAGCCAAAAATAAAGCCAACAACACATTACCATTTGAAACACAAACTTTTCTAAGCACTAAGGGCTGTCATTCCTGTTACAGCTGCTCCTAGCCAAGCCTCTAAGCTACTAACCTTTCTTAGAAGGAACAAGCTGGCCAAAAAGGTCTCATGAAAAGAACCAAATTACCTCTCCCTCAACCTCCCCTTTCTCCACCAAAGCCATGAGAAAGACAGTTATTGAAGGATGCAGGAAGAGTGAAGACAGTGGGACTACAGGACATGGTGTATTGCATCTTGGTCTAAGTTAGAAATGATCAACCACTTAATGAATTATTTTTTACTTTTTTTCCCCCCCAATTCCTAGACATTTGCTTTTATTATTATCTGCAAAAAAATACCAACTTTTAAGCCTGTAGATTCAGCAGAATGGGTACTTTTCTTATAACTTTCTGAACATGTTACTTAGCAGGATTCAGAAGCTGTTTAAAAGCCATTGTGCACATAGCAGCAGTCATTTCAAAACTGAAATCAAGTAGACTCAGGAAAGTTCACTAGGGCCAAAATCATGCTTCAAAGACATAAAGAATAGGCTGTCAGCATAACACTGAAAGGCCCCTCCTCATCTTGGTGCAAAATACCATTGATAATTACTGGTGATATCCTGCTTTCTTTTATATTTGGGGCTCCCAGATCTCAATGGATTTGAAATCTCTTAGGAATCAGCACCTGGAGCTGTTATTGCCTCTCTGAAGATGCTGCAACTCCTGTGTCCTGTTCCTTAATTGCTGAAATCTGTTCTGTTGAAATCTGCCCATCTATCTTTGGAATCCATGCCAAAGGCTACTGACGCCTGCTGTATATGGGCCTCTTATGGAACAACTGATGTAAATAACAGAGTGAGGCTATTATTATACTTACAGGAACATTAAAATGCTTACAAAAACTGCCCAAAGGCTCTCAATCAGTAGCAATCTGTAACTATTACCAAGTTCATAGTATCTCTTTTGAAGCAATTTATAAATTAAAAACAACCTTACTTTCATGGAACTGATGAAAGCAAAAGGGTAATCAGTTGAAGTTGCTAATATAAGAAAATGAAAGGTGGACCTGTGTACAAAGTTGGTAGTTCCATCAATAGGGTCTATAATCCATGTGGGGTTATCTGTCAGAATGCTGCCCTGTCCAGCTGCAACAGATTCTTCTCCAATAAAGCTACAGTGGAAACACATTTGAAAGACAGAAAGAAATTGTTTAAAATGTCTGAATTACAACACTGTCCTTGACACTAAAATTCTTTAAAGTGAGATGAAGTTTTGAGTACCACCAGCGATCACATGCAAAAAGCTGAGAAACACATGATTTATCCATAAAGCACCAAACACATCTGGCCAAGCTTGTATCAATATTTATAATGTCAAAGATAAGCACAATATGGGGGGAAAAGTTACAGTACAGAAATAATACCAGAATTTAGCATTCAGAATAGACTAGAATAATACCAGAATTTAGCATTCACAACATTGATGTTTTCATAACTTTTCCCAGAAACAGCATCATCTAATTTTGTTCAAAATACCTATACCTATTTATACCTTTCACCTTATTTGTGCTATATTACATTTTTTAGCTTGTGTTTTCAGTGAAGAAGGCCTTTGTGGTCTTATGTATCTGGTTAGAACACTGCAGCAACTGTTAAATTTGAAGCTTGATTTCAACCCAAATGTGACAGAAAGTTCATCTTAAACCTTTAGTTTTACATGCATGACAAAATGGTAATGGTAAAGGGATGAAATTCAAACCACAGTTCCTGAAGAAGAGTGCATGCTCAACCACAGTACTAAACCGCGAGGACACAAGGCACAGTGCCACAGCACCCCAAATGTCACAATTTTTGCCGCTCATGAAAGTGTTTGTTTTGGACTGCAGAATTATTAGAATGAGTCTATGTGGGCGGAATTCTCTTGGAGGCCTTTTGCAGGTTGTCACAATTTATCACACATTACTCAACCTATGAAAAGTTTGCAGCAAACACATGCTTTCCTCCACAAACATGTAAAATGAAAACTGCTGAGAGGAAACAATAAGGTCCCTTTAATATTGACTAGGAGTTTTATGATTAACTACAGAAGTGAAGATGACTAATCAGAAAGAAACAGCATGTTTCCAAAAAGCAGGAGACCTTCAGAAAGTAAGAGACTGAATATAGGTGGATGAGTAATTCACTAGGAAGAGGAGTTCAGTACCATTATGTCTAATGTGACATTTGTTACCTAAAATAAAAAGCAGCTAAAATATTCTAAAATGCTAATCAGTGTCACAGAAACTGTTATTTCAAGGTCATTCCACAAGTCTGTATGCTTATACTAATTTTGTTACTGAACTTGTGCACCAACTCAGTTGTTCCAGTTCTACACAGATTTCTTACATTTCACATATACAGCTACAATAACAAAATCTTCAAGAAACTGAAAGAAAAAAATAGCAAACTGACTTTAAGAAAACTGTATTAAACTTGAGCCATTATGTCAAAATGGTAAAGACAGACCCATGTTAAGTAAATACATATAGATCACTCTTCAAGACAGGGGGCAGGGAACGGAGGTACACAGGGGCAGGGGAAGGGGAAAAAAAGGGGACGAGCAATTAAGAAAACCAGTATTTTGTATGACAGTCTTTTCGTTATGCAGAACAAGAAGATTCTGTCTTTTTTTAAGGATGTTTGATGTTGTCACACTGTATGAAATTGGCCAAAGCCACACTCAATTCCATAGGACCCATCCAACACAACAAAAGCACGCTAGTTTCAAAAGTGGACAAGATATTCGGCTTCCTGGGACCAGCTTTGATTTTCCAACACAATAACCAAGAAGTTTCTTACACTTGGCAGAACTGGAAGTGACTTTCTGCCTAGGTTTTGTTTTGTGTCAGTAGACCTGGGGACACCTTAGTTTGTTGCTACAGCTCTGGGTAAAATTTCAACCCACTAGTACTCTAAAATACTTAAATTTATTAAAGGTAAAGGAGAGTGCTACAACGTTCCAGCATGCCAGTTTTAACAGAATTTTGCCAAGCAAAATCATAAACTTTCCATTTTTCTTCTGTCAAAAGCAAACTGGTAACAAGCCATACCTGTGAGAAGGATACTTTTCTTTTATCAAAGAAATAATGAAGTTTTCTACTTTTTGATCAGTTTCTGTCACTAGATCTACAGGTGAACTTTTTGTCATAACAGATATTTCTTCTTTGAGTGCTCCACGGATTATCTGTTAAAACAACAACGAAACGAAAAAATCTTTCACTGTTAACAGTATGGAAAGTATTAGTTTTCAAAGAAAATACTAGCATCATTTTTACAGTAATTTTCTATACTGCACACACAAAACACAAACACAAGCAGTGACATAGCCTGGATTTAAGTGGAGGAGCTGGGACTTACATCTCTAGTCCCTACTCAGTACAAAGTTTTACATGGCCTTAAATCTAAGTACTACAGGAAGATCTCCAGGTAGATGAAACTGGGGTCCATTGTGTTAGGACAAGTTTTAGATTTACAAATTTAAATACCAGAGTTGAACAAAACACCTAACACTGAGCTCAAGTCAGCTATTTTTAGCCAGACCCTGCATTTATGATCTTAAAACTACCAGCAGCAGCTAAAGCAAGAATCCATGCCTCACAGCCCACAGAATTATTTTACTATAACTCAGAAAGATTTTCTGAGGAAAGACTTTAATGAGGTTGTTGCAGAGACAATGTTCCCCATATTCTGCAGCTCCAGGGGACAGAATTAGTACATGTGCCATCTTGTCTGGCTGCCACAGCCTTCACATGTACCAAGCAGAACTACTAAGAACTGAACATTCAGTAACCACTCCTGCTGAAGCTTTGCCAACATGTACAAACTTTTTCTTGTTCTAGGCCATCCTAAATGGCAAAATATCAGCACTGTAAGGGATGGCTCGTATTTACAGAAGCAAAGCAGTCTTCATGAAGAGAAACAATCATAGAATGGTTTGGGTTGGAAGGGGCCTTAAAGACCATCTGGTTCCACCCTCCCTGCCGTGGGCACAGACACCTTTCCCTAAACCAGACTCAGAGTTCCATCCAACCTGCCCTTGGACACTTCCAAGGATGGAGAGAACAAACATGGCATTGTGTGCCATCAACAAGCCACTGTACAAAGCTGAGTGAGGCATTCACAAGAAAGACTATCACCAGCTTTCAGGTGGCAAAATAATAAGGTAGACAGTAGTGTAAGGGGGAAAATCGAGATGCTCTTTGCTTACCACGATTCTGTTTTTTAAACCAAACTCAAGGAACAAAAGTTACTCCTTAGTCTTTAATCAGACGCCAAGCCAGTGAAAAGCGCAAAGTTGTTTTCTTAAATTAACCAAGTTGCAAATGTAAAAGACACTCTAATCTAGCACTTGAACATCACAAACTGCTCTGTCCATTTAGGTTTTTGACAAAACACTCCTCAGAAGAAATTCCAACATCAACGTCCTTCAAAAGCTATATACACATTAGACTCAGTAAATAATGTTAATATTCATAAAGAGCTTATACATACCTCCCCAGCTTTCCTTGCTAAACCAACTGCATAATCCATACATTCTTGCCAGGGATCTGCCATCTTTTCAGAGATAAACAGCCTAGTAAAAGGAGAGATTAATGCAAGGAAAAAAATACTATGGCTCCTTCGTTTTCTGATTCTTTCCAAACTCGAAGTTTTTTGCTTCACCTGATTTATTCTTAAGTACTGTTCAAATGCGGAAATACGCTGGGCGCAGGCCCCGCCCCGCCCGGGGCTGCGCGGTGCCGCGGGCTGCAGGACGCGCACCGAGCGCTGCGAGCACGCGCAGCCCCTCAGGGCGCCCGAAATGGCGGCTGGGGCGCGCGCCGCACTCGCCGCCGCCGCCGCCGCTCCCGCCCAGGCGCAGGCGCGGCGCGCGCGGCCCGGGCCCGCCCCCTGCCCCTTCCCCTCCGCCGCCGCCCGCTGCCCGCCGCGCTTGCGTGTGAGGGGAGCCCGCGGCCGGGCGCGGCCGCCTCGGCGCCGTCAAAATTTGCAGTGGGAGTGTTGAAATGAGGCTTTGGGGTCGATTTCTTGTTAATAATTAGACGTGGCAGGGTGGAAATATCGTAAATGCTGTCCCCTGGAGCGCGCGATTGGAGTTTATCACAGAATTGAAAGGATGGGTTGGGTCGGAAGGAGATTTAAAGGTCAAAACGAGCCCATCTACCTTGGCCAGGGACACCTTCCACTACACCATGCTTAGAGCCCCATCCAACCGGGCCTTGTTCACTTCCAGGGGTGGGGCAGCTACATTATCTCTGTCAGTGCCTCACAACCCTCACTGAGGGAGAGTTCACGGAGCTCAAAGATTTTTTGAAAGCAATTTGCAGTTCAGCTGATGCATTTTCAATGTTAATTAAAGTCATACAGAGGAAAAAAACTTTCCAAGCCTGACTGACACTGGTTTCATTTTTTTTTTGCCTGTGGTGTCTTGAGCCGGTTGTCTGTCATCAAGTAAAGGTAAAACACTGAGAGCTTGGCTTGTTCTCACAAATTGCAACTGATGTAGCTTACTGTCCTACATAAAATGGTGGTCTGGGTAAACAGGACAAGGGTTGCCATTTGCTTTATGCTTAAAATAATTATGAAATGTCTACAACACCAAAAGAAGCAGTCTTACCCCATTTCCCCCATGCCAATCCAACCCACAGCTAGGCCAAATGGCTTTAGTTGTGTCCTTCGCACATCAGTGAAGATAAAGTTTCCACTCTGACCAACCCTGTTGTGTGGGACAAGTCACTGTGCAATTCCACATTTCCTCCTTCCCATCTCAAAAACAGGAATAAGCCTGCTTTTTAAAGTATTTACAGTCATTAAAGAACTACAGAGATGGTAAGTCATGTTTTTATTGATTATTTTGCAAGCTGTTCTTTGCAAGGTTATATCAAAAGCATGCAGCCTGTTGGAAGAGGCACTTTGGCTCAGATTTGAGTTTTGTTGAGGCAAGCAGCTGAACATGCCTTAGTACAACCTTTATCAGACAGCACGAGTGTTATGAAAAATGTCTTCTTTGACATCATGAATAGTATACTTAACATCACAGCAAGGGTTTTACAGGAGATTTCAAATTCTGCATTCACCTTAAAATCAGCAGAAGTAAAACAGGATTGCCTGAAGTTCTCTCCTACCACGTATAAGAATTTCCCTAATCCAAACCACAATTTCTATTCCAGCTGAAATGAAATTTTGTATTTTATGTACAAGGCGAGTAGGAGGAGAACTAAGCTGCAAGGTATATTTTTATGTGTCACCTGATAATCTGGATGAACAGACATGACCTATTGATAAAAAGCTCTGCAAACCAGACTGATCACACCCCAGGGTGCATACTTTTCTAAAACAGACACAGAAACACCAAATGGTGAAAAGTACAAGAGATTTCATAGTGTGATATATTATTTCTTGTTTACTGCAGCATTGCCCAGCCGATATAACAGGTCTCGTATCCAAGCAGAATTGAGCCTTGGTGTTAATATAACCCTTACGGTACTGTGTTGCATATATTACAAACATATGCAAGTCAACTTTATAGCAGTGTTTGAACTGGAGCAAGGCCAGGAGCTGCTACCATCAGCCTCCCCTAAAATGTTTGCAAAGCCTTGACCTTGTGCATTCTCTAAAATTACAGCTAAAACAACCAAAAAGCTTGATATTCACCTATTTTTGTAGTTTGGCTGAAAGCACTGTTTATTATAAAATCAGGAAGTATTTCTTTTGATAAATTCCTCTTCTCGCATAACCTTACATACATTTTCTGTGCATAGAAGTTAAAATTTCATTTATTAACTTTGAAGTGAAACAGTTCAGCACCTTCTAAACACAGGTCTGTAAAATTAACAGTGTTTTCAAATGCCAAATGACTCCTCCAAGATGTTGGGTTTTTTTTTTCAAATGCATCTGTTGAACTTTCCCTATGAAAATGTGCAAAGATAATAAGTTTAAGAAAAAACAATAAAAAAAATGCTTAGTAAGGAAATGTTTGAATTTAAACAGGTAAAATGAGAGCAATTCTAGCCTAGGCAAGATACTGAAGGTCTGGAAAAATTTCTGCTTTTGTTCCTAGTATCATTGATTAGGGTGGAGTTTTCACCTTTTGCCGATTATTTATCTGTCAGACTAGCTTAATTTGGTTTTGCTTCTCAGTTTCTGAAAGGTACGGGGAATGAGCATCTGTGTAAAATCCTAGACACATTCCTGGAATAAGATGATAGTGAAAACTTTTTGAAGTCTTATGAACTGTGACTTGCCATGTTTGTACTGTCATTTACAGGCTGATAGCCCTTAGCCATTACTGGCGATTGATGAAAGCAACCACCCTGGTAAAACCTTTGAGGTCTCCCCAAAGATTTACTTCCTGCATCCCAAATCTATCTTCTCTTTATCCACAAAAAAGTGTTATTTCAATTATTTTGCCTGCAACTGCTAGTGCAGAAAAGTCAGTCGGGAGGAAAGGTGTAAGTAGAGAATGAGAATTTTCTGCTAGAAAAGGAAAATTACCCTGTTGCATAGCAGGATTTTTTCACTTGCATTTGTAGCAACAGTGTGGGGAACAAGTTCTGTTTAAGTCGCTTCCCAGCTCTCTGGTTCCACAATGTTGCTTAGCTTCTTACTGTATATTCTGTACCACAGCAGTCTAAGATAAAAAGAAAGATGAATAGACAATTGCAGAGGAAAGGGAGGAAAATACTAAGGGAAAAGGGAGCTGTTCCTCTTGTACTGGAAAGCAAGATAACTGGCGAGACAGGCAAGGGAAAGCAGAAAAATACTCCTGTAATTTCTACCATTTTCCAAAATATCCAGCCACTGAAAACCGTTTCCTTGATGGAAACTAAAACCACCTTCCATTGTGTGACATCCACATCACATCCAGTAAAGTAATTTATCCCTACCTAAGTCATGTTAAAGCTACAGTAAAGAGTACCATAAGGCAAAATAAGAAACACCAGTGACAGGCTTACTGAGCTCTTTTTGGGGTTTTATGCAAGTCAAATCAATACATAGTAATCCTAGATATATTCCTAAATTGTTACAAAGGAACTCTTTCTGGGTAGTACTGAAAACTCTGACACTACAGCCACTAGAACAAGACCACATTACTATTCTGCCAATGGAGAGTATCTTTGAAAAAGATGTCAAGCAAACCCCCCCTTACATTGTGATTTTTTTATTTTATTGCAGCTGTGCCTGGAATGGGTATGTCACACATCTGTTTGTCTCCAAACTGGTACAAATGAACTACAGTCTAGTATTACAGACAGTGGATAATGGTTCCCTTTAGGCCAGCATCTCTTGGAGAAAAACCCTGACAGTTTACTGTCAGTTACTGAATGTGGTAGCTGAATGGGCCAAAACACCAAATCCAGATTTGTGAATGTCCAGGTGACTGTGATGTGTTGTCCACCTCCACTTGCAGGTCTGAGTACACCTCTCCACCTCATGTTATCTCTCTGAACCAAAGGTCTATTTCTCACAGGACTACCAATATTTCTTAACCTTATGCCCCCTGCCCTCTTCATAGAGTTTCTCCCCATTTTCATGTTTGTCTTGCAGTGTCAGGACAATGTCCCTGAAGTGCATCATAACATTTTTTAACAATGTAGACATTCAGTTTCCCTGTGGCCCAGTTACATTTCTGGGCATAAGGTAGAGCTGAAACATCCTTGCAAACATGAGAACAGCATGTCAAAGTAATTGTCTGATAGAAAGTGCCCCATTTCCTGTAAAAGAATAGTAGCTCTTCCTTTTTCAAACTTATGAGAGGTGAGTCACGCTGATCAGTGAGTCAGGCTCTGGGAGACAGAAATTTCTCCTGCTTGATCTGAATACTGTGCTCTAATCACAAGCCACTATGTAATTTTGGTAGCAATGGATCACACCTTCCATGGTTCAGCTGAAAATCTTGCTACAGCCTCTGTAGTATCTGATGAATAGGTTTGCTTCAGTAGTTGTCACACTGCACGGGACCACAGAGCAGCAGAAACACACTACAGCTTTGCAAATGAAGCTTAGACTTGTGCGTTGCACTGCTCTGTTCACATCCCTTCATCCACTGTCCTTTCTGTCATTGCAGGATTGCCTTTCCACCTCCTAGATGGAAAACATTGGCTGAATAATTGTCAACAGGTAAAAGCAGCGGATTAGTCTGGAATGATTGGTCTTGGAACGATTAGTCTTGAAAGGGTTCTGCTCCTCTAGCTTAAATTGAGACAGGCTCAAAGGCCACTGCAGGATGAGTTTAGATTCTAAGAGGCCTGTTCAGAGAGATAAAGCAAGGCTCCTTTGTTATACGTGAGAACTTATGGTTAGGAGAGTGCTGGCCCTAACATTTGTGGTTTTATGTTTCAGAAACAGCTGTAACTGTGATAAACATAATCTTGTGTTTCTTCCTTGCTACGAATTTTCAATCCAGCTTTGAAAGACATCCAAATTCTGGAGTCTACCAACCAATGATACTATGAGTTACCTTCTTAATGAGAACTAAGCAAGACACCAAAAATTCAGAAAGCCATCAACTGTATAGGACATATGCACTTATAGGTGTAACTTCTTTAATGTACAATCACTGTACACAACCACTTATATACTTAGTAAGTCCATCTTGCAGACAGCTGAAGAGGAAACAGTAGAGATTTACCTAAGGTTGGAAATACCCAGATAAAACTGCAAGCTGTTGAATGCTATGCTTCCAGTTGAATGGTATTTCTTCCTCTCTTACTATATTTCTTCTTCTTTTACATAGGAATTAGATAAGAATAATTTCAAATTCTCTTTTATCCCCTACCTAATCACACAACAAGATTTACTAACAGGAAGACACCAGTGTGAATTTACTTTTGCTCCATAAAGCTTTCCTTCAAAATGATGTTAAACTATTACAAGATGTGTACCTGGTGTATAGACAGTGCTGGTTTCCATACTCAATGAAATCTCTTCTCGTAGATGTAGAGAAGATGCTGTGATAGCGTAGTATGTTTCTTTCTTTCAGAAAACAGAGACACACTGCAAGTTTACATTTTCATTGTTTATTTAGACATACTGTCACATACTATACAAAAATAAATAAAAAATTCAGAAAACATTCTTAATATTATATAGCTCAATAGAGCAAGAATTTATTCTAGAATGTGAATATCTGTAGTATTAGTTACTATAATTTTCTTTCCAGGACATAGTTGTTCTATCAGTCAAGCAACTGAGAAATTGATGGAAATTGTGTCTTTACAATGGAAGACAGATTCTGGCATAGCAGTGATTTTAAAAGAAAACTGGACTTGCTTGAATACCGTGCTTCTAAAAAATATTGGGTATTTTTGATTTGTGGTAATTTATTGACTAACTAAAGTAGGACTCTGTATCTTCTATAAGTAGAACATTGTTATCAAGATACTCTAGAATTATATTTCCTCCATTGTACAGTGGATAGTCTTTATCAGATAGCCATGTTTCCAGTGTGTGTTCAAATGGCAAGGCTTCTCCAGAGGCAGCATGGCATAACCTCAATTTCTGCAAGACAAATAGCACAGAAATTTACATGAAGATTTGCCTATCCAAGATGAAAGAAGTGGCGTGGAAGAGGGACAAAAGGCTAAAGACAGCTAAAACCACAATGCAACCTGGAAAATGTTTGTTATTGCTGACTTACCTGGGATGTTGATTTGTTGTTGTCATTTTTAAGGCTTGCTAAGGAAGCTGCAAAATCTACTACTTTGCCAATACTCCACTTACTGCAAAAGAACATGGGTTTGCTTTTCTCTTTGCTCCCTTTTGGTAAAAATACTTGAAAGTAAATTCTTTCTGTCTAGAAAGACATTAAAAACACAACACAAAATTATCCACAGAAGAAACACATCATTCCAGTCATATGCATCTCATAGTTTTTCAGTAAAAAACTTAAAACTTCAACCCCAAAATTACCAACTGAAATTTATTCCATCAGGACAATTTTACCTCAAAATATAAACTGTTATATATAGACATGAAAAGGTATCTGCCCTTGGGAGAAAAAGCTGAGTTTGAATAAGCAGTATTTGTTTTTGGCAGCAGTATAGTGTCTCAAATTAGAATGCAAAAGCAATTAGAACAGTTCACTGTACTAGAAATGCCTGCTTCCCAAACCAACATTCAGATCATGACCAGCTAATCCTTTATCCTGTACTGTATCCTCCCTTTATGTACTAAACACTCTTTCTACTAGACTGAAAGATTTATTTAAGAATAATCTATGTCAAGAGTAATCTATGAGGGAGAGATTCTGAATGAGATTGGGGTAAAATATAGCAAGCATAACTGTTATATATTCATAATTTATGATCATCCTTGCTGAGTCAAAGCCAGACAGTATCAAACAAGACAGAAGTCTTCTTTTTAAAGAATTTATTTATGCATTCCCTAGGAACATATGGAACTACCTCAACCATGTTCATAAAAGTGACTCTGAATTTCAACCTGTGCATTTTCCTCAAAATTTGAGTGTTTTCGACACAAAAGAAAGCCTTCAACATCCAGTAATATTACAAAGGGGCCAAGGAAGCAGGACCTGAATCTTCCTCAACTTGTAGGACAGCTAACACAACAGCCATCCTATTATGGGTACATATTAACATAATTGCTGTCTGTGCCCCAGCTCATTCCTATGCTTGCTCCTCCAGTTCTCAGGATGACTAGAGAGAGTTGCTCAGCCTGGAAAAGAGAAGGGACATTGGAAACTTTCTGCTATTGCATCCCTGTAGCTATAGTGCCTATAAACCCGAATATGGCTCCTGGAATTTCTGTGTGTAATCTAAGAAAGCACTATTCATTCAGGGACACACACTAAGTAACAATGTTTTGCAACACTGCCCTCCTGTTTTGAGCTGGTCAGTCTCCAGAGGGATAACTCTCATCAAGCCTGACACTGAAAGAAGCAATCACTGGCAAAAGAAGGTAAATGGAACAAAGAGGCCAGAGAAACTGTATTTTCAGACAGCCTGATTTTCCTGAACATAGAATAAGAAAGGTCAGGCAGGACCTATGGTGTCACATGGTTCAAAATCATTCTCAGTGCAGGGGGAATTTTAAAGCTGGACCTAACCATAAAGGTCAGGCTGCTCCAAGACAGATTCGATCAATCTTGAACATCCCAAAGACATAGATTCCACAGATTTTCAGACCAGCTTGTTCCAAAGTCTGACCACCCTCATTGTGTGATTTTTTTTCCATTACCTAATTGAAATTTCACAAGTTGCAGCTTGTTCCCATTGCCCCTGTCCTTTTGCTGTGCACCTCTGAGATAAACGTGTAAATCTTCTCTATATAATGATGAAGGGAACTAATATGCCTAACAGGCATTCCAGAAACCTCATATTTAAAGAATCTGTTATCAAACTGGAACAAGCTGGGCAGAAAGCTAAAAGGGGTCAAGGAAGCAATTTAAATAGAGATGTGCTGAATGCTAACAGACTTAATTTATCAGTGAGATTTATTGCTATTCCAGGTGATTAGTCAATTAATATCCAATGAGAAAATGACTGGTAAAAGAAATTAACATACAGTGATTCGTGTTACACTATTTAGAGCTTACTGGCTGAGGAATTAGGAAGCAATTTTAAAATTTTTCTTGTACATCTTGCAGATGGGTTTTTAAAATTCCGTTCCACAATATTTGAAATAACTCACTTTCCTCCTAGCCCATATTTATTACAGTGGTACTATTTGTGAAGAATGCTACAAGGAGGTCTTTTTATTATGACTACTGCCTAAGCAGAGTTGTCTAGTTTCTAAGCAAGTATAAAGAAAACTTCATAAGAAGACTCAGCAATAGAATAGCTGTAGTTGTTTTTA
This sequence comes from Acanthornis magna, assembly GCA_036785705.1. NCBI lineage: Eukaryota > Metazoa > Chordata > Aves > Passeriformes > Acanthizidae > Acanthornis > Acanthornis magna. The sequence goes on from JAWUZG010000063.1 coordinate 25,895,816, forward strand.
ATAGTTAAATTCCAGTGTATTTGGAATTCCAAAGTATCTGGAAGTGTTCAAGGCCAGGTTGGATGAGGCCCTGAGCAACCTGGCATGGTAGAAAGTGTCCCTGCCCACAGAAGGATGTTGGAACTAAATGATCTTTAAACTCCCTTCTGACTCAAATCATTCTATGATTCTATGATGTTATGAAATGTACTATACTAAGATAAAACCTAAAATAATATTATCACATAGAATGTTTTAGGTGTTATAAAATCAATCTAAGAGCCTAAACTTGGTATGCTCCAACATAACAATGTGGTGAAAAGGTAATTTAAATACAGTTCTTTTAAGAGAATGCGTAAGTACAGATCTAAAGTACAACTCTTGATGGAAGAATCAAGGTATTTCTAAATCTAGTAAGTGGAAAAGACTTGAACATCAGGTGTGACTGGCCATGGTAGTGAAAAGCAATATGGAATCTGTAAAAAACTGCAAGAATCAAAGGCTTCACCATTTGCTTACAAAAAGCTACAAATGCTAATGAAGGAAGGAGAAAAGGAGGAAAAATTAGTCACATCCCTACCTAGTAACCCTTCCATAAATGGCAACCCCTTCAAACCACAAAAACATCCTGATTTATCTCTCCTAATAGAGAGCAGTATCAGGGAAACAAGGCAAGGGGATCAGACTGGCAGAGGTACAAGTGGCCCTACCCTCTGCCACTTGAGGACTGAGTCCCATCCTTTGAGCAGTAGTTAATAATAAATTAAACAGTGTTTTCTTCATGGATAGCGGAGCACAATTACTCATTCAAACAGAATCATGTCCTGGAGCTATCCCTCTGAAACATCAGAAAATATTCGTAAGTGGAGTAAAACGAGCAATAGTTTCTTATTCAATTGTTAAGGTAAAACTGGAAGTCCCTTTTGTCTTAAAATTGGAACTCCCTTTTGTCTCCCTCCATACCCCCAAACCAGCAAATGCAATCTGGAAACCTAAATACGTTCAGTATGGATATTCTGTAAGCTGGATTCAAGGGAGCACCAACTGGGCTCTTAAAACAATTGATGAAGAAACAATGCCAGGGCCCCAGGCAGGAGGTCGCCTTTTCTGGGGACCAGATGGATTGTGGACAAGAAATAAGCTTCCTGGTCCACTTGGCAAATTAATTATGTTGGACTTCTCCCTTGAATACCCGAGGGGTGGCGTTATACCCTTACTGGAGATAAAATAAGGAAGGCTTAGGGAAAGATTTGCTTGTGGTAAAGCTGATGGTCTTACCACTCTGTCAGGATTTAATCAACGGTTTGCTGACACACCCATGCCCTCTGCTGTGCAGTCTGACAATGGCATTCATTAAAAAGAAAAAAAATCCAGGAATGGTGTGAAGATCATGGAGTTGCCTGGGTGTTCCACCTGTCCTACAAACCTCAGAGTAATGGCACAGTCAAGAAGTGGAATGGTCCACTAAAATGAGCTCTAGGGCAAAGTTTCCGTGTGGAAAAATGGAGTAAAGCCCTACTTAAAGCTGTTTGATGTTTAAAATAACTAGCAGATGCCCCAGTGGAACAAGCTCATTTTCCTACTCTCCAACCAGTAAAATGTCTAATAAACCCCCCACTGTCAGCCCTTCTCTTTTCTGAGGGTGATAATGTTCTTATTAACTACCCTATGAAGTTTAAAATACCTGTCCCTTTACTAACTCCCTAAGTAAAGGGCATATGGAAAACTGGTTCTAAATGGGGACTCCCTTTAACTTTCACTGAGGTTTGGATAATTCCCAAGAATGAGTAATTTCTTATAATTTCAGATAATGAGTGGAACTTGGACAGATTCTTTGGCCTGAGCAAACCTGGAGTGTGCCCAAGGAATCATCACTTTACCTTCATAGAAACCTCATCTGTAAGAAGATGATCACAATGCCCATTGTCTTGAACTGACCCTTATCTGTACCTCCTTCCTCCCTGTTTCACAAACGGAATGATAATCGTGTCATTCAGTTTATGAAAATCAGTTCTCAAATGGGTTTTTTACACATAGAAATGGTATTGTATATACAACACCCTCAATCTTCAGATATTAATTCTGGGTGAGTAGCTGAACCTGCATCTGCAACATCTTGGTGCCTAAGTTGCACGCTCATCCCTCAATCCTCCAAATTATCAAACTCAAACTTTTAAGGCACATTCTCATGATAAGATTGCATTGTCCACTGCAATGCCCCAACTTATGAATTCAGTCTGTGCGGGAAAACCAAGCAATTACGTGTTTCAAGGCTACATGATCTGAAATACTGATATTGCAAGTATTAAGATTTGACACAATCTGCAGAGGGTCCAAGTCATAAGGAACCACAATCTAAGATGTGCTATAAAATCCTGTGCTGCACTACTTACAAAATTGTGTTACAGTGATTCTAAAAATCCCATTCTAGTCTAATAATAAAATTCTATGCTCTGCTAAAATTCTGCTAAAATAATAAGCTTTAATACAACTTAGTGCTGTCGCCATTCTGCCAAGAATCCCCAAAAGACCCTGTTTGTCCCTGCAGTACTATGTGACAGCCATGTGGCAGGCAAATACAGTTCTGCTATAAAAGAACAGAATTTGACTCAACTGCTTCAAACCCCACATAGATATCTTATAACAGACATAAGACTAGTGAGATTGCTTTTGGGTACCAGGCCGAAATATACACTTAAGTGATTGTGGTCTTGAAAAATTAAATACAAAACCAAGCTGAGGGAATTAGATGAAGCTCAAGCAATTTAGAAAACTTCTCATTTCCTTTTAGAATTCCATTATTGAAAACAAACATCACTGACCTGAGGCAAGGACTTGTCCCCACACGCGTGCATTTTCAGTTTCATTAATGCCACTTTTGCTGCTGTCTCACTGTTTTTTGCTCCTTTACGTTTTTTGTTTTTTGCTTCTTCACTTTTTTTAGAATCTGAGAACAATATTATTCCTGTTAGTGTGATCATTCTGACTGTTTCCTGAGCATGTCATATGACAGAGACCCAATTAGTCTGTTGGGTCTCATTGTGTCTCCAAGGATCCCATCCCTTTTTGTGTCTATCCATATCCTCCCAAGGTCATGTATCAGGTACTCCTATTCAAGAATACTTGGAATTTCTACAGTTCTAGTAGAATTTGTTTACACTGAAAGGTAGATTAACACAATCATGATGTAAACACAGGCTTCAAAAACCAAACAGATACAAATTCTTAGGTTCCCACACCTGTGCCCATCACAGCATTTATATAGCAACAGTTTCAGGTCCTCCTTTCTACACATAACCCCAATGTCCAGCTGGGCAGTGCTGTTTATCCTCTTTCCTGTCCTAAAGCTTGTTTAAAATCCGCAAAACATTACATTGCAGAATCAGAATTTTCTGGCCATCTTGTCTGTGTAGATGTGATCCCAGCTGATTGACATGCACATTCAACACAACTGCACTTATACACACGAATTAATATGCAAATAATAACAGCTAGATACAATTCATTATATTATAGTACTTGTAAAATGACAAGACAATAATTCTGAAAAAAACCTGTGCCTTATTTATTCTTTAGAGATTCTTTTCATCCTGTTGTTTTGTCTCAATTTAGATGAACAGTATTAAATGTTGCCATGTAAGTTTACGGCTATTTAACCAAGGAACCCCCATCCTTTCTTCTCATCTGGTCGCACCTGACCCCTCAAAGGAGGTCAGAAACTCAAACAGTGTTCTGAAGAGAATTCTAGAATATATATTCTTCTGTACTTGCCTATAATATGTTGAACAAGCTGCTGTGTGGCAGCCATTCGAGGTTTTGGGGTGTCCAGCTTCTCACATTCATGGTCTGATTGATGACGATGTCTGTAAACAACAACGTAAAACTTTTATTGCCTTTTCCATACATTAATGAATGAATATTGATGTTTAAACACTCTGTTCCACTCACCTGAGACAAAAATGTTTTTCACAATAAGGACATAAAACTGGCAAAAGCTCCTTTCCATTGCAGTCCTTGTATGAGCATAGGTAAGATCTGTGCTCATCAGGTTTCACAGAATTGTTTCTTATGTTCACCTAGAAATAAGTACAAAATATTTTGCGTAAATAAACAGATATTACAGATACAAGCTACCATCCCAGCTTTCTCGAAGATCTGTGCTAGCTCTTGATTCTGTGGGCAAACCTGGTCCAACTATTCTCTCCTACTTTTGCCATGGTTATGTTTAGCTTACAGGCAGAAAAAGAACCATCATTCTACTCAAAGTTGATTTACTTCTGAGAGGCAGAAAAAGAGTAGATTCATTTTTTTAAGCTTTTCGCATTCTCAGTTAAATAATTCATACTTATATACTTTGTGCATTCAACTTGTCTGAAAACACACAGCTAAGTTGCATGGAATTTTAATTTTAAGGTAGTCATATATTATTAGATTACCTCAGAACACCCATGAGCATCCCGGCTCCTGTGCTGAAGGCTTTGTCGAAAAAGAAGAAAATATCACACTGTTATCAACATTCCAGGAAAAAAACCCCTGCATGTGAAAACATTTAAGTGTTTAAAGAATAATTGGACAAGTTTTATCATGGGAACACTTCAATTAGGTAATGAGTCTTCTCCAAAGTTTGTTCTACCCTATGCATTTCACATCTTGAATGGATAGATCATATTTTTTCTCAGTATGTAAAACATTTAGCTTTTCGAACTTATGCCTCAAGGTAAACAAACCATTTCAAGAGAATGAAGACATTAGCATGCTTAAGAGTTCAGTTCAAAGCAAGAGGTATTTGTCTGTTATAACAGATTTTCAATCACCTTCCATAACAACAGAAATCCCTTCAAGGCTTCTGATATGTTAGAAGTAAAATCTACCCTCAGTCTCTTTGAGTTTCTCTCAGCTGCCCTCTGCTAATCTGAAGTGTAAATCAAAGTGCAGGCCCTGATTTCAACCTTGCAAGAAACTTCCCATTTTTTTCTAGAAGAAAACATACCCAGCCAACTCCTTTTATGAAAAAGTCACCCATCTAGTTGACCTTGGGGAGCCAGCAGATGTGATGTTTTCCATTTTAGCAAAGTTTTTGAGACTGTCTCTCAGAGTATCCTTCTGGACAAAATGTTCATCGCACACCTAGACAAGTCTGTAGTATGATGGGTGAGCAACTGGCTGATGGTTTGGGCTCAGAGAGTCACAGTAAGTGTGATTGCTTCAGGCTGGTGGCCAGTCACCAGCGGAGTTCCCCAGGGCTCAATATTAATGCCAGTGCTCTTTAATATTTTTATAAATGATCTGGACATATGTTATGCTTGCCAACCATACTAAACTAGGAGAAGCTGTGGACTCCCTTGAGGGTGGGGAAGTCATACAGAGAGATTCTGGATAGACTAGAGAGCTGGGAAGTCACCAACTGTATGAAATTTAACAAGAGCAAATGCAGGATTCTTCACTTGGGATGAAGAAATCCTGGTGACCAGCATAAAACATGAGGAAATGGAATGAAGCTGCATCACGGGAAGCTCAGGTTGAACATTAGGAAAAGGTTCTTCAGAGAGAGTGCCTGGGCACTGGAACAGGCTCCACAGGGAAGTGGTCATGGCACCAAGCCTGTTGGAGTTCAAGGAATGTCAGAATGACACTTAGTTGTATGCTGTAGTTTTAGTCCTGTGGGGAGTAGGGAGTTGGACTTGTTGACCCTTGTGGGGCCCTTTCAACTTGAGATACTCTTTGATTCTATGAACTTACCAAAAGACACCTGAACAGCCATCACATACAAAGGGAAGAAAATCTGAAAGAAAGAGATTTGTTTTCAGTTAAGACAACATGGTTTTTGTTTTACTAATAGTTTCTACCTTAATTTTCACATGATTAACTTTTGCTTACTGATATCACAGGGTAGGTATCTTTATAAGAATACTTAGCAACTGCATCTACACTTTACCTAAAGTGGCTTTTGTTAACTCCCCTAATTAGTATTACAGAAAAACATGAGCAGGTAAATTACACTTACATACATTTCAAAAGTTGGACTTAGGCTTTAAATTAATTTTTTTTTTCAGTATCAAACTGTGACACTGGAACATTTAGCTAGCCATTAAAATTACCAGTTATGTTAAAAACTGAATTTATTGTGAGACCACTCAAAACACTATTTACTGACACTGGACAATTTACATTTTACTTTATGGGTTGCCAACTGGAGGAGATGCTGTCTCTTTGGAAGGGAGAGCACCTCCTCCATTGGACAGTCATGATTATGCTGCCCCTTCTTGACATCATATTGTACATACTGCTCTTGGGTGATTTAAATTGCACACACTTCCTAAGCCTCTGTACACATCCCCTGCCTACCACATAAATTCTTCCAGATAAAATCACTTTGCTGTCTGCCGAACTCCATCACATCACCAATGGCAGCAAATGCCAGCTCCAACCCATTACTCCGCTTCTCCATCCTTCAGATTTTATGTTAACAGACCACCACGCAACTGCACCACGGAGATCAGGTCACGATCATCTCGATCCCTTCACCTCTGAGTGGTCCCATCAGAAAGCTTTCGGTACGGGCGGTTCTGCTGCCCGTTTCTGAGATGTTACATTTCCAGTAACACTTTCCGAGACCAGTGTGAGGAAGTGTGAGGAAGGCGCTATTAACCACGCAGTGACACAGCCGAGGCGACAGGCCCTGGCACTGGACCGTGCAGGGCTGCAGCAGCACGGAGGACACCCTGAGCCGGGGGCAGCCCTCGCAACCCCCGCCCCGCCATCGCCGCCATCGCCGCCTCCGCCGGGATCCGTCGCGCTCTCCCTTACCGAGCTGGCGGCAGTCGGGCACCCCGCAGTGCTGCCCCACCTCCAGCTCCGCCATGTCCGCGGCACGCAGGAGGTGGAGAAGCGGCGGGGCCGGCAGGGCCCGCCCCGGGAGGGAGGGCTGAGGCGGGGCCGGGGGGCGGAGTGGACCCGCCCGCGCAGGGCTGGGCCTGAGCCTGGCTCCGCCCCACCGACTCGGGGCTGCCGGGGTGCCGGCGACGCCTGGCTCAGGGCAGCCTGCGCTGTGCAGCCCGTGGCGACCCAAGAGACTTCTCAGACTTCAGCGGGGCCAGAGCCGCAGCTGGTGTTCCTGGGGCTGTTACAGGGGGAAAAGGGGCATGTTTTGTGTCTTATTTGTGTCGCTATTTGCGTTGTCCCTCGGGGCAGAGCCTGTTCCCGGAGGCAGAGCGTTTGTCGCCCCGCTTCCCGAAGCACTTCGTGCGCCCTGTAACCTGTTGATGCCGCTGCGGTTTCCTTCGCGGCGCACCCATCACTTTTGTAAAAATCCACATTCCTTCAGAATTCAGTGTTCTTTTCCCACCCCTGACCCGCGTGTACGCCTGTGCCCGAGGGTGATGCTCTCCCAAAACACCTTCCTGCGATGTGTCTCCAGTTCTGGGCTCCTCAGTACGAGAGAGACATGGAGCTCCTGGAGTGGATCCAGCAGAGAGCTGCAAAATTGATCCAGGGTCTGGAGCGTCTCTCTTCGGAGGAGACACTGGCAGAGTGGAGACTCTTCAGCCTTGAGAAGAAGCCACTCAGACGGGTCCTCAGCAATGTCTATAAGCTTCTGAGGGGAGGGTGCCAAGAGGCTGGGGACAGGCTCCTCTCAGTGATGCCAAGCAGAAACTGATGCACAGGAATTTCCACCTCAATATGAGAAAGAACTTTTTTATTGTATGGGTAACCACGCACTCGAACAGGTTGCCCATAGAGGTTGTGGAATGTCCCTCTCTGGCTTTCCAATATTGAAGAACCGCCTGGATGCAAACCTGTGCCATCCTGGGAGGACCCTGCTTGAGCAGGGAGGTTGGACCAAGTGACCCACTGTGCATTCTGCGATTGTATGACATGGGAAAAAAGTAGGGGGGAAGCACAAACTCGGCAGCCTCCTCCGCAGCGCCGGCCCAACCCGGGACCCTGCGGCTGCCCCGCGGAGCTCGCCGGCTCCTCCCGGCGCTCTGCCCAGCGCTGGCGGAAGGCAGCGGCAGCTCGGCCTCCCCGGAGCCGCCCCCGGGCCCGCCCCGCCGCCAGGTGCGGTGCCGCCGCCGCCCGTGAGCTCAGCAAGTGCTATTGCGGCGTGTGCCGGGCGGGGAGGCTCCTGCGGACCGGGCTGGCCAGACCTTTCTGGCGGCGGGTGCCGAGCCGGGATCGCCGCCATGAGCAAGATCTCCAAATTCTTCAAGGGGGGCGGCTCGGCCGCCTCCAAGGGCCGCGGGGGTCCCTCGCCGCAGGAGGCGCTGGCCCGGCTGCGAGAGACGGAGGAGATGCTCAGCAAGAAGCAGGAGTACCTGGAGACGCGGATCGAGCGGGAGCTGGCGGTGGCCCGGCAGCACGGCACCAAGAACAAGCGAGGTGAGTGCGGCCGGGACTAAACCCCGCGCCTGGAGCGCCCGGGCTGCTGGGGGGCTCGGGGCTCGCCGGGGCTGTGGCTGGGCCGGGTCACCTGTGGTTCGGCTGTGGGCTCCGAGCAAGTGTCACCACACGAGAGGCGGGATGGTGGTTTGGCGTCTTTGGCATCTGTTAGTGTTTAATGAACTGTGGATTCAGGTAGCGGGGTGGAAATTTGTTATTCCTCACAAATTTACTGTCTGTGGTTTCCTATGCGATACTCCTGTTCCTGGCTTTGCACCACAGTCGATGCAGGTACTGGCTGGATACACAGAGGGCAAAGTACTGCTGTTCATTGTGGGGAGGGAATCGCTGTTTGGGGGCTCAGCAATGGTTGGGCAGGTGGCGATGGAAATGAAGGATGTGAGGATCTCCTGTATATTTATGAATAAATGCACATTATCCCCATTGCTGACAACTGAGAAACAAAGTGATGCAATGATTTGTCCAAATCATGTAAGAAATATATGCGCGACCAAAAAAAGAATGATAGCTTAGATCGTTAGTGACTACTGGTCTGTGATGCTGTTAGCTACGAAGGAGAGTATGCTAAGGGATCAGAAGGTCTGGCTCCTGTGTATACTGATGTTGTCATCCCTGGGAAGCAAATGATGGTAGTCACTGTCTTGGGGATATACAGGCCTCAGAGAAACAAGTTAATTACTTCCTGAAGTCAGAAGGAGTCCTATTTCTCTACTCTGAGCTGTATTTTTCTTTAAATGCTTCAAAACAGAAGAAGAATATTTTGAATTAAATATTTGTGACGTAAAAAGAAAGTAGATATTTTGCCTGCTCTTTCTGTTACTCAATAATTTACAAAATAATGCCATGTAACTTAGAACTTGTGAGTAGCTGTGTGTTAGAGGTGTTTTGGTTAACCCTTTAATGTATTTGTAATACTTTAGTGTTTAATGATTATTAGCAAAAGGCAGTTTAACTGAGCTAGCTTTTAGTTAGAATGGATTTAAAATCATGGGTCGAGATGGGACAGATTTGAAGGCGCTGTCAGGGGGAGTAAAGCCAGTTGAACAGCACAACTGAGACAGCTGCTCTGGAGTATGGGAGCTGTCAGGGTTGTCCCACTCCCACACTTTCTATGCCCCTTCTTCAACTGGAATGTCTCCTGTCCAGGTACTGTCACCTCTGTGCTGTCACAGGGAGCTAGTTCAGGAAGGTGATCTAGCTAGAAGCCAATTTTCTATGGGACAAAGTGACCAGGTAGCTCCTGGGGGTGAATTCATTGTGCAAAAGCCTGAGCTGCAGGGGTGGTACAAGAAAACAGGTTGGTTCCTATGACTGTAGCAATTCCTGGTTAAATCCAGACACGCTGCTCTGGAACTTCATCCCAAACCCAGACTATAAGCTGGCACATTTGCAGGAAGAAGAAACATTTCCTGTCTTGCTCCTGCCCTGGTGCTGCTCCCTTCCTTTCCCTTAGCAGAGCTCCCTGAAGGGTGTGTTTCAGAAAGCTGGATGTTGTAAAATATTGTGTTTTTCTTTGTCTGGGCTATTTTTTTTTACCCAGGATAGTTTAAGTTCCACTTATCCAGTTGACCTGATAGCTGCATGAGTGTTCATGCACCTGTGAAGGAGACTGTGGTGCAGAGACATGAATGAGAAATTGTTGGGAAAAGGTGGATCTGCTTCTCCTTTAACTCAGATGGTTGATGGTGGTTTCAGGTATTTGTTGGCCTTCTGCTTCAGGCATGCATAATTTGATATCTGAAATGTTTCTCCCAGATCGTTGTTTCCACTGCAGTTCTCAATATGCAATTAGCCCTTGTTTTTTATCTAAGAAATTGTTCATGGAGTCATATTGCAAACTGGATTGTTGAGCTGACCGTGGTTAAAAATAACTGCCTTTTATTTTGTCATTTGCTCAGGAGCCAACAGTTAAGGACAGTAAAGAGGCAAGAGTAGGGCAAAAAGTGCAGTGTGGCAGTTTTTACTCATGCCAAAAATGGTTCTGAAACCAAAATGGGATAGTGTAAGTACAGTCAGGGGAGAAACAACATAAACTAACCTTGCTGTGCCAAAGTACTTGAATTTAGCAGGATAGTGAACTTAAATCCCCAATAATATGTCTTCATTTGATATGTCAATTGCGTTACAGGTTAATTACTGTTGATTTACATATAACAGCTTATTAGCTGGTGTACTGTACTGTATAGCCCAGAGAAAATCTGTGCTAGCCAGCATCTCTTGTAATATTAGGTAAAAATACACACAAATGAGAGAATAAAGGTTTTAATCTACATTGCCTTGTTACAGTGAATGTTTCAGAGGGACATCACTGGTAATTTTTAATATGCTTTGTTTTTTTTTCTTCTTCTTTCTTCATTTGTGTAGAAGCCTATGGAAATTAAAATGGGACTCTCTGCAACTGGAGCAAGGTATATCTAGGGATAGAAAATGCACCAAATTAGAATGATCTCACTTGATTTTTAGGTGCACGAGTCTGAGTCAGTTATACAAACACAAGAGATAGAAGACTCAAGCACCAGCAATTTTTCATGACTTCATATGACTCTTGTATGGGTTTCATGTGACATCAGTAGGCTTAACTTGATTTAAAAGCTGTAATGCATTAGCTATGCAATAGGTGTGAAACATCACTGAAATACTCATGGCTTTTCCTTTATGAAGTGAGTATCTCTGCAGTTCCTGTACCTAATCTGAAATTGGCTATGCTTTTGAGGTGATACATTTCCAGCATTCCCTATTAATATCTGATTATAGCTAGACCACTTCAGGGTTTTTTGTTTGCTGAAACTCCTCCTACAGAGGTTATGTCATGAGAAGCAATATTTTTCTCGCAGTTAGAACTGACTTTCTAATCTCCATTCCAGGGCAAACTCTTTTTTATATCTCTTGCTGTACTTTTGGGGGGTATCTCAGTTTCAGCCAGTGCATAGCTGCCAATTCCATCTACAAATTGGCCTTTCTTCTCCATTATTTTGAAGGATGTACAGAAAAATTTGAAGAACAGGAAATGATACTGAGTATTTGAGAACTTTGTTTAAAAGGAAATGTATTTTCTGAAGCATGCCTGTAATTGTGAAGATAACATACATATGAATGAGTGTTTTTTTCCTGTTGGTGTCTTTCACAGATCCTGAAAAAACTCTAAAACTTAATAGAAAGAATAAAGTTAAGAAAAGCCATCCAGAATAGGAATAAATCTTAAGCATAAAGAACCACATGGTACTAATGAGCACAAAACCTGTGAAGAAAGTTGGAATAACAAGGAAGGTTTCACAAGTAGATGCTGCTAAATATGTTGCGTATTACCTTTGGGCAGGGCTTATGTAGCCGCGTGGCATTCCTTTGCAATGAGGTGGGTGTAACCAGGAGGCTGTTGAAGCCAAACAATGATGTGGTAGTTGTGTGCTATGATGGACAAGCCAGTCATGCCTATGGCAAGCTGTGAGATGGGTTGGGAGTGAGGGTTTCTGGTGGGGTCATAAAAGGAAGCCCTTTGTGTGTCTTTGCTATGCGAGTGCATGATCACATTTCAAGTGCCTTGTCATGAACTGGAATACTTATAACTGGTCCAGTGCATTATTGTTCTTGATTTAGCTCCTCAGTTATAAATGCATGGGGCTTCCTCCACAAGGCTTTAAGAATTATGAGTGCTGATAATGGGCCTAATTAGGGTCCTATGATTTTTATGGCCTCAGCAGCATTGCCTTTGGTTGCCCCTGGTGTAAGGGAGATCAGAAGCTGCAGTCCATCAGGCCTGAGGTGGAGGTTTGTGAACTGTATCCAAGAATGTTTATTAGTATTTTTGCAGTAGTGTTACATCTTCTGAAGAAACACTCTTTTCCTACTTCATTAGTTTCCTCTTGGAGATTATAAGGATTACCAGACAATCCTTTTATTTCTGCTCCAGAAGATGAGATCATTGGTGATTTCTGTACTGATGGGTGTTGGTGGTGGGCTTGACAGGTAAAGGTGTTATTACTGCACTGTCTCTTTTCATTCTGATCTGTCATGAAACCATGAGGAGGGTGCCACAGCTCTTCCTATGTTGCTAGTTCTGTTTTTCATTTTGAAATCTGGATAATCGGTGTGGCCAGGATTCCTATTGCCCATCTGGCCATTTCTGCTTCCTTAATAAAGTGTCAGCATTGTAGTGATATTGGAAAGGTGCCCTTCTGTGTGTTAGTAATAGTAGTTCATTAATATGCAAACTGAAACTGACATCATAGTCTTCAGTTGTTCCAGACACCTTGACTATAAAATAAAAACTCATATTAAAAGCATTGTTTCTTAGTCTATGAGCTGGATCCTGATTTCTGGACTCAGGAGTACAGGAAATGTGCTAAAGCCCAGCCAACTGCCATTATGACCATTATGAAATTCGGGAGTTGAATTGGCTTCTTTGGAGCACAACAGAAAAAGTGTATGAGACTGCTTTTATTGGGTTTCTTTGTTTGTTTGTTTGTTGGTTTGTTTTTTTTCCTGGAGAGGCCCTCTACCTCTTCCTGAATGAATTGATGTTTAATTCCACACTAAATTCCTCAGACTCTACCTCTGCTCAAACTCATCCTCCCCAGGCTGTCTTCCTTCTTGGAGATCTTTGAAATGGGGAACACCACTTTCCAATGCCATTCCTAGACCTTCAGTGGAGTAAGTTTGTGTTCTCTGCTCGATTCCATTATATTTTAATGGATATGTTTTTCTCCAGTTTAGTAATTAGAATGCAGTAGCATTATAAAGAAGAAATATTTCAATCCTGTAAGAGTTGCACACAAATTTTAAAATGCTTGGAATGTGCAGTAGAAAAGCACTAAAAGCTCTTGATACTCTGTAAAACACAGAAAAATAGATTTCAAATTACAAGGAAATTCTCATAAATTAGCTAGAGGAGGTACTATAGCAAAATACTCTGCAATAAAGGGCATTCATTTCATACAAATCAGGAAAATCATATACTATGGTGTGAGAATTTATAATGCTTTGGTTGTTAAGGAAGGAGTATGAATTAATTTCCTATGAAGTGCTTTGTTCTGTAAGTCACTGGTAAAACTAAAGAGAAGGAAGATAATATGGTGCACTCCAATAATTAGGAATAGCTGTTTATGAATAGGTGAAGTCACAGAGAGTTTAGCTTCTCCTATGTTTCCTTAATTTGGGTGTGGTTTAATTAAATGATCTTCAGGATTTTGAAAACAGCTGCTTTGTGTGTAACTGAGGAAACCCATTTTCTCTGTGAGCAGCCAATAATAACAACACCATTGTGGAGGCCCATTTCTGAATAACACTGACTGGAAATACTGCCCTGTGGTTAGATGCTTGCTCCAGCTGATTTCTGCATCAGCTCATTAATGGTACTCAGTCCACAGGGCTTTAGGGTCCTCTCTGGCATAGCTGGTGTTATACGCATTTTCATACTCTTATATTTGTCTGGAATAGCTTCCTAACCTAAGAATACAGGATCTAATCTGATTCAATGGAAGCTAAAAAAGGAGTGTCCTAACACTACCAATAAAAAGCATGAATACATAGGAAAATAATAAGTCAGTAAAGATTGTTTGGGATTATGTCAAAATTATGTATTTTGGAATTGCCAGTGAGAATTTTACAATTCTTACATTTGCTGTGCACATTACATCATCTGGTGCATGTGCATCTTCTTCAGAATAGGCATGATCTTTGGACCATCCCCCAAAACCTGGGAAAATCTTGGATTTGAATACCATGATTAATCTGTTGTGATTTCAGTTTGCTGTCCTGAAGCATCTTACTGCAGGTGGTGGAAGGCATCATAGCCTATGTGAATGCCGGTCCTTGTGGAGCTCATGATGACCAATTTTGATCATGTTGATTCAAGCATTTGTCAAGCATTATTTTTTTTAGTGTGTTGTTACACACCATAAACCTATGTGCCCTCCTTGGGGGATCCTAATTTCATTTAAAAAGTTGTGTACCCCAGTGTCAAGGTTCAGTGTTATTGCACATGGGCAGTTATTTGAATGGGATGCTGCTGTTGGTTGAGTTTGGGGGGCTGCAGGGCTGCTGGTGCTTGTAGACTCTGAATCTGCTTAAAAAACCAAGTGTAGGAGACGAGGGAAGGGTTGGGGGTGTTAATAGCATTGAAAAAACGCAGACAATGGGTTAACTCAGTCTCTTGGTTTCGTTTGGTGGGGTTTTTTTGCCTGGCACATGTGTGGTTTGGAAAGGACAGTCCTCAGGAAATGCTTGTGGCAAGATTGTGTGTGTTCCACACCCTGAGGCTGAGAGAAAGTCCTTTTCTCCTCCTGTTTGTCACGTGCATTTATTCTGGTAATGATTTACTCTGGGCAAAGTATGCTGCTCATAACTTAGTGAATATAAGGACTAATCTTGACAATTTACAAAGATAATAGGGTGTAGCTGGATTTGACTGTGCCTGTGTCTACAAAGTTTTTTATGTTTTCAAATTCTAAGGTTTAAAGATCATGTTTCTAAGTGACTGTAAGAAATCAATGAACTAAAAGCTGGAGAAATGCAAATCCTCCTCTGATCTAATGCACCTGCCCGGCTGGGCTGTTTGGGCTCTCTGTTGCACTTCAGTTACTGCTGCTGAGACAAAGTGTAGAAAGCACCATTGGCGGAGTTGTGGTTATCATGACAGATCTTCTTACACTGTCTTCCTTAGGTTTTACTTACATTTTGCAGATTCTTCTTTTTTTCTTTCTTCTGTTTTCTCCTTTCTGACTTCTCTCTGATGTTCTTCTTTTTCCTTCCCATCTTCCCTGCTTTGCCTGTGTACCCATGATGGAGTTCAAGATCTCCCACAGTGGAGGAAGAAGCTGCTTTTCCCTGTGATGTTAAAAGGAGTTAATCTAAAAGAGGCTTCCCAGCATGTTCATGCAACAACATGTTGGTGATTAACAGGCTGCTGATCTGGTGTGGTCAAAGTTTGTCTCCCTAATAGTAAGGTAGGAGGGTGAGAATTATAAATTCTTCAGGTCAGCTTGGTGCTGAACTACTTGTCCTTGTATTTGCCATGAAAGCACACGGTGCACTTTGCCTCTTCCCATTCCAGCTGCCTTACAAGCACTGAAGAGAAAAAAGAGATATGAGAAACAGTTGAATCAAATTGATGGGACACTTTCAACCATTGAGTTCCAGAGAGAGGCATTGGAAAATTCCCACACCAACACAGAAGTGCTCAAGAATATGGGTTATGCTGCACAAGCTATGAAAAAAGTACACGAAAATATGTAAGTGTTTTCTGATAGCTTCCAACTGAACTTACTAACCACCTTCAAATCATTCCATCACTACAGACTGTTGTGTGAAATTAGATAGTTTTGACTTCATTTTTGGTTTGGGCATCCAGTGTCAGGAATGCTGTTGATGCTGTAGTGTTATACTTGGCAGAAAAAGATCTTTCCTTAACAATAAATCTAGAAGGAAGTTCACTTAGCTAGTGAGAGCTGGTTTTTTTTAAGTCTGTCTTGGCAGTGGAACATGGCCTCTGCCCTTGGTTTGTCAAAAGAAAATTTAGTTGTAGAAACTAAGCGGACTTTTTTCCTCAGAGCCCATAAGCTGGACTGTGGGATTCAAAGTATTAATTAGACCTGAACTCCCCCACCCCCACCTACATGGATAAAAAAAATTACCCTTTTTTTTTCTTTATATGTTGTAAATTGTTTCAAGGGGTGTTTTTCTGCCTGAATAAACAGAGTTAATCAGAAGGGTTGTTCTGGGAGAACTAAACAGGAACTGAAATAATAATAAAGTTAACAATAAGGGGAAACCTTTAAATGGGGTACAATTCCTTTAAGTTCCCCCGAGTTCTGGTGAAAGCTTAACATCAAAAAAAGATCCATAAAATCATAGTTTAGTTTGGGTTCAAAGGGCCCTTTAAAGATAATCTTGTCCAAACACCCTGCAGTGAATAGGAACATCTTCAACTAGATCAGGTTGCTCAGAGTCTGTCCAACTCGACCTTGGATGTTTCCAGTGATGGGCACATCCACCATCTCTGGGCAACCTGTGCGGGTGTTTCACCACCCTCATTGTAAAAAGCTTCTGCCTTGTATCCAATTTAAATTGACCTTCTGTTAGTTTAAAGCTATTACTGTCATTTGTAACAAGCCATGAAAATATTTTCCCCATCTTTCTTATAAACCCCCTTTGAGTACCAAAAGGCCTGTAAAGATGCTGACTTTGTGGACCTGCTGAAGGGGTGGGACTGGCTGGCAGAGGTATGAGGAGCACAGAGAGGGAGAGACACCCTGCTACAGTTTGGCTTTTGTTATAATCCCAATGTGGAAGAAGTTGGAGTGGGTATAAGGGAGGAAAATGATTCCCTGTGAATTCTGCTGTTTATAGAGTCATGGGCATAAAAAGAATATAGAGTCTGTTCAAATGAGTCTGTTCTGTTGGATTTGAATGATATATCTTTAAAAAAATGTTTCCATGTTACCTTGCCAGGGATTTGAACAAAATTGATGATTTGATGCAAGATATCACTGAACAGCAAGATGTTGCCCAGGAAATTTCAGATGCTATCTCAAATCGGGCCGGCTTTGGTGATGAGTTTGATGAGGTTAGTACTTAAGGCCTGTGAGTTTTAACTCCATAGTTATTTTGCTGTGCAGTGGTTTGTTTCTCAAAAAGTGTGGATGTGAAATCCTTTGGTTCTAGTTTACCCTATTTAGGACAATTGTATAATTGTAATAGAAATATAAAATTAAATAAAACTATTAATATATAAAATAGCAGTGTACTAAAGAGAACGCTCTATATGTAAAAATATAAAAATAATTTTTATTTTTATATAAATTTTAAGAAAAGCAGTTTTAACTGCACTCATGTAGTTATTTTTCTCATTTGAGCCACGGAAGAAGGAGGTTACTAAAACATGTAATTTGTGCTACTCCAGGTGGGAACTGAAACATATAATCTTTTGTGCTCCAAATAGACATCCATTTGACTAAATGCATGTCCCTATGTCATGAACAGGCTGCTGTTCCTAATTCGGAATATTTGGACCATTTTTAAGGTTGTTTTTGGTGCTTGGAGATGCAGGTCCTTTCCCTGTTGTCCAGTTTTTCCACACAAGTAGATCTGTTAGATAGAAGTGATACCTGTTGGAAGCAATAAGGTTCCATCCTAGAGCTCTTTTTTTCTGAAACCCCCACAAGGCATATAGGACATTCTGAAAAATTTTTGCAGTGTCTTTCATCCAGTGCCCCCAGATTTGTTTTTGTATATCTAAGCAGGATATTACTTATTTCTGATCCAGCCATGGCTGAGGACTGAAGGGCCAAGGATACTCAAAATTCTTGTAATCTCTGAAATGCAGAGATGGGTATCAAGCTCAGTACCACAACCAATTTGGCATTGTTTTCCAGTTTTTGTTTTGTTTCTGATTCTGTTTCAGTTTTGTTTCTAATTTTATTCGTTGTCCTGTTTCTAATTTCCATTGTCCTATTTTCAATGAAGCACCAAGGATCATTTGAAGAATGTTCTGAATGCTCAAGCAATTCACTCTGTTCCCAGCTAATTTGTTCTTATGTGCCCAAATGGACAACAAAGAAAAATATAAATGCTGTATTGCACATATTTACTTGATTGGGAGGAAGAGGAGGTTTCATTCAACAGTTCTAATTTGTTGAAAATAAGAATGGCTCATTGTATTTTGTTCCCATTACCTACTTTCCTGTCTTTTCACTTCAAATGTAAACAGACTTTCCAAGAAACATTTAGTCATTACTGGAACAAGGAATGGATTTGGCTCAGTATAAACTGAGCTTCAAACAATTGAAAAACATACTGCCAACAAACAGTGGTACAGTATCTTACTTTTCATCAGTGCTTAACTTTTTGGAGTCTAGACTTAGTAAGCATGTTGTAGGTTGACCTGAAAGTTCCTAAAAGATACTTGTTGAAGCTGATGTGCTTTGTTCCTGTTTGGGAAATAAGCCACTGTCACTTGGGGCATCATTGTACCAGCTTTTGCATAGGAGCCTAATACTTACAGCACTTGGGCAGTAACTGGGGAATCTGGTTTGCAGGCCACTGCAGCTAAAGAGTGCTAGAATCGATGGCTTAACTGCTGAGATATAAGGTGAATTATGTTGAAGGGCAAAATTTAATTTTGTTTTTTGAAGGACCTTTTTTCCATGCACTTGGATACATTTTCTCTTCATGTGTGTTCCATCCATGAAGGATGTGATTTCTCCTGCTCCAGACAGTCACATGCTTAAGGATTCTTTCTCCCTGGGTTGCCACAGTGTATATTTTCCTTAAATTATAAAGCCGTGAGAAAGTAAATCTAGGTATGAAGTCCTGTGGTGGCTGTGCAGCTACCATTTTAACTTCTTCACTGATGATAAACAAAGTATAAATGTGTAGGCAAAGCCCATTTCAATAGGCAGTAGCTCTTTGCTACTTTTTTGACACTTTCCCCACCCCTCTCCAGCAGTATTTGCCCCTGTTTCTTTTTAAACCATTTTATCAATGTGGCAAAGGTCCACTTCTCTACAAATACGTGACGTTTAGCTTCCTTTCTTTGGGAAACTTCAGCCAAGGAACAAGGTTTTTGCTTTTTTAAAAAGTGTACAGCCTTTTTATTTTTAGCATTGTATGAGTGGATTAGATCATCTGTCCAAATCAGCTTCTGCATCTAAAAGGCCAAGAGTGCTGCATGCTTCAATAGTTAATAGCAGGACCCAGGAGGACAGTTTTGGTTCCAGTGCTCGTTTGAAATCCCATATAATCCTGGACTTATGTGATAGGGCTGAGGCATAATATTTAATGACAGTCTGCCTTATAGCCAGTGGAAGGTGTTTGCTTGTGAAAGTAGGAGAAATGGCGCATTAAAGTTAGAATCCATTGAAGAGTACAGGCTCTAGATTTGGAACAATCCTGAGGGCAGCAGAGAGGCTTTTTACTCCCCTGTTTGCCTTTTTGACATGTATTGTACTGCTGTTAGTTTTGTTTCTAATTTTATTCCTTGTCCTGTTTCTAACTTCCATTGTCCTATTTTCAATGTTCAGTTAAGGTTTACTGTTATTGCTCATACTTAGTAAAAATTACACTTTTAATATACTCTTTCCTGATATGTCCTTTCAGGTGTAAATTGTTTTCTCGGTAGTATTTTGATTCACGGTGGTTAAATGTGCCCTTGCGTGTGATCACTGTCAG
This sequence comes from Acanthornis magna, assembly GCA_036785705.1. Classification (NCBI taxonomy): domain Eukaryota; kingdom Metazoa; phylum Chordata; class Aves; order Passeriformes; family Acanthizidae; genus Acanthornis; species Acanthornis magna. The sequence goes on from JAWUZG010000063.1 coordinate 25,915,358, forward strand.
TATTTTAAGTAATGTTTTCCTTGAATTTAGGATGAGTTGATGGCAGAATTAGAAGAACTGGAGCAAGAAGAACTGAACAAGGGAATGAGAGATGTCAGGTTGCCAAGTGTTCCGTCCACATCGCTGCCTTCTCGCCCTGGTAAACTGCCTGCTTGCCATTTTACATTTCTCATGATTAAGCCATGTTGTGATAAAGGGGAGAGGAAAAGAGGGTTTCAGATATGCATTTAACTCTGTTAATTTAAAAAATGTCATAAATTCCTTTTCCTATTTTTGTGTGTGCTTAAGAGAAAAAGCAGAGTGGAATTCCATTTTGCTCTATGAAAGCATTTAGGACCAAATTCTCTCTAGATTTGGGGAGACAAACTCGGGGAATTTGACCTTGCACATATACTGATGAATCTTATGCTGAAATGTAGTGAGGTCACTGAGGAATGGGAAGCCTCTTTTTTTATTTCTTTTTGGCAGTCAAATCCTTAGTCTCTTTCAATTAGAGTCTGACCTAGATTCAAAATGTTTACGTCATAAAGATCCAGCTTTGCAGGGTAGTGGTTTGATATTTTCCGCTGGTATTTTAATTAGAAATGAAGAAGCCAGCAGGAAGTACATATTTAAAGACGTATTTTCATTCCTTTGCTTTCTTAATACTGAACAGGCTTATTCCTGGTATTAAGCTGTACTTTTATTTTTCTATAGTTCTGGCCTGTTCATTTTTAATTAAACCAGAGGCAGTCAACTTTTACTACACTTTTCATTGTCAATTGAAAGACTTACTGTGTACTGACGTTAGTAAAAGCATATAAATTCTTGATGGTAAGGATAGCACACATGTGACACAGGTTGTTTATGGTTTCTGCTGCAGAACAGGTTACCTAGACCAGCTCGACTCAGATACTATTATATGTGTTTTGGCAGATGGCACTTAAATCCTGAGAAGCAGTTTAAAATGTTCATGCTGAGACTATGGCCTCATCTACTGAAGTCAATTGCAGAACAGCTAGTAAAAAAAAAAAAAAAGGATTTAGAAAAACTGAAAATTCAGTCTGGCCATTTATGATTTGTTCATACATTGTCTTCCAGATCCAGCTGTGCCAGTTGACATTTTTATTAAACCCAGACCATCTCCTTGTGCTTCTCCCTATTTAAATTTTCTACTTCATCCATCTGAATGGCTGCTTCAGGCAAAATGAGCTGGTTGCAATTATGTAGTTCACGGCTGTTCAAAACCATCTTAGGTTTTCTGAAACTTGCTACTCACTGCTACACAGCAACAGCAAAGTCAGAACAGTTAATGGATCTATAATGCTTCTAGTTGGAGATGCATATTGCCCTCCTGATTTTGATAATGAGGAAACCGCAGTGGAGCAAGGCACAGTGACCTTCCCCAGTCACACAGTGAACCAGTGACTCTTGCAGAATAGGGACTGAACCTGTGGTCTCTCATGTCCCTCTCCCACCCCTAGTCCCTGAAGGTGGTAGTTACAGTCCCCCTCAAGGCGGTGGCTCCTTGTTGGAGCCAGCTGGCTGCTGTAGAGGTGCACACCTGGGTATTGCACCCAGTAACAGTGTTTCATTGGAATTTGGAGGCATGCCAGTCCTGACATGCACAGCCCACAGATGGACGAGGCAGCCTGAGGCTGAAACTGGGCTGTAGGGCAGCTAGTCTGCAGGTCAGCAAATGAAGACAATTTTGATGAAGTTTTAATTTGGTGAATGCTGATGATGTGTGATATGAGATTTGGGTATGAAGGGACAAAGTGTGTGCAGGACCTGATGCAGAGCTGGGAATTGCTGTTGCTGTGGACACAGCAGTCAACTGATGTCACCTGAGTAAAGTAAGTTCAGGAATTTCTTTCTCTGTTTTAATAAATGACACCACCTGTTAAAATGGGGTGAGTTCATTCAGAGACTGGACCTGCTTGTGCAGAACCTCTCAGCACTATTTGGAAAGGTAGCAGGATGTGCAGCTGGCCAGGGTAGGTCACTTTTACCTATTTACATAGTGGTGAGAGAACTGATAGCATTCTTGTGGGCCTTTTCTGGCTGTGATATCCTTTAGAAATTAAATGTTTTTTCTGTGTGAGTCTTTCAGTAGGAGTTGCATCAGACCTATATTGTGAACTTTAGGGCTTGATGGGAATTAATGATGGGGCAAAATAGTTGCTTTCTTATGAACTTCATACTCAGTAAATTGGTCTGTGGTCTTCAAAGTGAAAAGCACTATGCAAGTCCTCATGCTAACAGGTAAAAGGGTTCTGACTGTTACATTAGTTGATCATTATTGTCTCTTTTATCTGCAGCATCGACCAGGAAGAGAGCGGAGGATGAAGATGAAATGAAGAAGCTGGCTGCCTGGGCTTCATAAGAGCGTGGTCTTTTTATAACACCAAATATCATAGTGCAGATGGAAAGGGCTGTAATGCTGTTTTATAACCATACTGATTTAGTGTGGTTGCATTTCATACAGACTGGGTTTTTTTATGGCAAATCTTGCTGAGACTACTGTTACTGCCATATTACAAAACTATCTTAGAAACCAGCAAACAAAAAAATGAAGTACTTGCCTAAACCTTCAAGCATAATTTTTTTTTCAGTCTCATCAAGAGATTTGTTTTAATATTAGTATCAGTTTTTATTAGGTACTATCTTACCATATCTGTTGGTTTCTAAAACCTGTGTGCCTCACTTATGCTCAAAGCTGGATTCATTTTTGAAATGAGAAAGTTAAGTAAATCATCAGGGCCCTATAACTAGAGGGTTATTTGGTTCAGACTATTTGAATATTAGCAAAACAGCTTAATACATGTCCTGGCTTGAAAGTTCCTTTGAGCCTGAGAGCTAATAACCATTTATTTGGGCATGAAGATTCAAACAGTCTGCCTGGAGCAACTTATGGTGTCCTAGATATTAAGAGGAAGCTCTCCTGTAGGCTTTTTTAAGCCTTTTTTTAAAATTTTGATAGGCTTTTTGAAGCTTTTTTTTTGTTTGTTTGTTTTTTAACCTTTGGCCAAAATATCCCATGCAGTTCTACAGGTCAGCTTGAATTGTATTTTGGACTATTTCTGACTTGTTTACAGAATTACAGTGATCAAGGAAAGTGGATGTCTAAGTTCTTATAGATTCTTGCCAAACAATACTGACTTTCATTAACCCTGTCAAAAATCCAGAAGAGATTTGATCTTCCTGTGTTCTTCTCCTCTACCCTGTCTTTCTAGGGTGAGTTTTTACTTAGTACGATAATACTCATCCTCGAAGGAATTAGCAACACATTTTTAATGATACAATTTAAAAATAGTTTTAATTTCTGGGCATTTGGTTCTTTTTCGCTTACTCAGTTTGTGAATGGAAATAATATCAGTGTGTTGCATTTGCAGTGCCTTTTTAACCCTGGTTAAAAGCTGATTCTGGATTACTTTTGAAGTTGGTGTGTTACTGTCCAACTGACAGCTTTTTAGCCTAAGGAACAAATGCGACTCTTGAGTGCTAAACTACTACATATATGGAGAAGTTGTTGGTCAAATACAAACCAAACATTAAATAGGCTGCTTTGTACTAACAAAGTTTATTAAATAAGAGTTAAGCTCTATGCTAGTAGCCTGCTGTCAATCACAAGGAAATAGTAAAACACTGTGGAGTTCCTAGGTGTGTAGGAAGCAGAGACCTTGATGTAGGTTTCTTGTTTTCAAATGATTTTGAATTTAATGATGACTGAACCCTTGGGGAATAGTGGGAGATTTGGTTTCTGTAGATCTGCAGCAACAGAAGTCTGACCCTTCTGCTGCAGGCTTTAGCCTGTGATTTGCTGGGTGTTCAGCTTTGACAGGCTACAATAGCCTTTCAACTTAGTGGATTTTAGGTTAAGCATAAGCAAATATGTGTTTCTAGATATGTTGTGCTCAGAATCTTTCAAGTTGAGCCCCATGGATGAAACCCAAAATGTATAAACCCTGGGCAGGGATTGACTTTTTCAGAACTTTCATTCTCTGTGGAGGAATTGCTTTTGGTTTGTATCTGTATGAGAGATGAATCAAGCCTTGCCACTTTACTTTGGATAAATTTCTTAGTGGAAAAAAAAAAGTTTGTCAATTCCATCTAAAATTAGGAGCTACCAAGAAAATTGTCCCTTTTTGTTGAGATTAGAGAAAATCTGGAATTATTTAATTTTTGTTTTAAATACAAAATAAAACAAAGAAAGAAAGTAAGAAAGAAAGGAAGAAAGAAAGAAATGCCTTAAATTTAAAAATACATTTTGAACTCTCAAGGAGTAGGAAACCAAATACTAACAAAATACTACTCGGTTTGCTGAAATTCAGGACAAGATGCTAGCTGAAAGCAGGAATATTTAGTAAAGTAGCAAATATTCTAAATTATTTTGAATCCATTTGCTAATCCTTCTCACTTGAATCCTGTGTTTAAGGTGTGCAGTTTATGCAAGTCTCCAAATTGGGCACAGAATATATTAGCACACACTGGTTGCATGACCGTGCAAGGCTGGCATTGTGCTTGTGGACACTTCTGGTATTTCTAACCATGAGGCCATGCCAGCATGGTCCCATGGTTAGCCTGGAAAAGCTGGCTTCTAGCCTCAGTTCCTGGTCGAATTAGTAGTTTAACAATACTTGGCTTTTATGTAGCCCTTGGCATATTTGAAGTGCTCTACAACCTAAGAGGTCTCTAAGCTTCCATTTTGAAACTAAAGTCACTTTCAGTCTGCTTTGGAAAATGTGGGCCTGCTGTTTTTGTGTAAGAACTTGCCATGTGAACACCCCTCACAGGAGACAAAAGAATCCTATAGACAGTCTTCTCCTTTGCAAACTAACATTTGGCTGATGACCTCCAGCAATGCTTTGGGCAAGTGTTTATCCTGCGAAGCTTCAGGTGTCTTCAGCTTACTGATCTCAGACCAACCACTTTAAGAACAGCATTTGTGAAAGGTGAAGAAATGAAACTGGATATTTGGGTGAGCTGCTCTGAAAGCTTGTGTGTAGTTGCTGGTGATCCTGAGGGACAGACTCATGTACCAGTTCACAGGCCAAGGATGTGTGGTTGGTGATGCTGTACTCAGAAATGCTATAGTGTTGCATACAAACCAAAATACACCATGGACTTCCATAACTGGAGTGCTTGTTGCCGTATTTGTTTGGGGCATTGGTTTTCTTCAAAGGCAAAGGGATTGTAGGGATTTCATTCAGATGAGGGAGTGGCTCTTTCCTGTGTAAATTCAGATATCACTGGGACAAATGGCTCTTTCTTTTTTGAACATATGTCTCTTTTCACGCCAAGACGGTATTTGTTTAGTATGTAAGCAGTTGCGAGTGAATAGTGTCAGCGTGTTACTGTAAATGCACTCTATTAACTGGAACATATTTTACAGGAGGACTGTGGCAGCAGATGGTGTACTATAACTGACTTTCTTGTTGCTTATTTATTTTGAGATTGGTTTTTTTTCCTAACAGTCTTGGATAATTTTAACCTGGATAACTTTAAAAAGGGGAAAATATATTTAAAAAAAAAAGCAAAAATAATTCATATATGTATATAGATACACACTGTAAATAAATACTTTAGTGTCATGTTTGTGTTACATGATTGTATTAAATTTCTTTTCCTATCAGGCAAAATTGTAAATACCCTTATTGCACTGTCATTAGGATTTAGTGCTCTTTTAATGGATGTGACAATATTTTGAAACATTTTTTTTTGATGCATTAATTTTTCAGCAGCAAGTTAGAATTCAAGAATTTTTTAAAGTTGATTTGGTTTAAAAAACAACCAACAAAAAACCCCATCCCAGTGTCAGCTGTGGTGTTTGGGCTACGTTCCTTCACGCTTAACCGTTCTGTTGCAAGAGATTCTTTTATTTTAATATATCCAATATACCTCCTTCTCCTCCCCTGTGATGCAAAGATCTCATCATTGTTTCAGAAATATGTGGTTTTTACTTTCCAGGCCTTATTTGAAAGAAAGAATGGTCAGATCTTTTAAAAATGAAAAAGAAAAAAATACGGTAGGCAAGGATGAAGTGAGACAAATACAAAATGCATTTTTTCAATCATCTTATTAGAATCTCTTTAAAGTCTGTGTGTGTGTGCAGTGGTTCACCTTTATGTACACACACATATATTTACGTGTCTGTATGAAGTGCTGGAGCAGTGATTGAGGATCACCATTCATTATTTGGTGTGTAAAGGTTTCAATTGCTTGGGCAGCTTGTCTTTGCTCCTAAAGGCTTTTACACAAAATGCCAAGGAATTGCTGGGGTACAAGCACATGCTGGCTGTGAGGGGTGGAAGAACAGGGTGAGTGTGTGTGGGGAATATTTAGAAAATCTCACCATTTTTCATGATGTAGAGCTTATATTATTTTAATTATGTCATTTTTTAAGAAACATAAGGAGGAAACTCTAGTCTCAAAAATTATTTAGGAGCAGGGATTATTTTGAGCACTTTAAGAAATTACGAGTAATATAATCTCATGTAGCTGTCATATTTTCTTACATCTTTCCCCATTGCAGAGACTGTGACAAGACCCGTCTTCATAGCTCTGTTCAGTTGGGTTGATATTGTAGGAAAAATATAACTGGTTGATGTGACTTTGATCATAGTTTATGTGGTTTATTTTTTTGTTATCAGCATATAATTACCTGGTCACCACTGAACTATACACTTAGGATCAATATCTGCAATATCTGCAGATAAAACTAGATTATATAGTTATGAAATATTAATATGTGCCTAGAAATTCCCGAACAACCCTGTATACCTGGGATGGCTGTGTCTGGCAGAGTCACGCTCACCTCTCTGCTGCCCTGCTCCCCTCCTCTCCTGCACACTACACTTCCTTGTGTTTTTGTGTTTTGCTTGTATGTCTGCTTGCCTGACTTTGCCCCCTGCAACAAGAAGTCTCATAATTCCCTGTTTACTACAGTTGATTGTCATCGTCCTCTTTACCAAGACAAGCTTTGGGCAAATACCATCTTGGGGAGTTTGGGCTTGCCCCTCAGCCAGCCCCTTACAGCCTGTGCTGTCTCAGCAGCCACTGCTATCCAGGCTGTTCCTAGGCCAGCAGGGCAGTGTAGGTACCCCTCAGCTGCCTTTCTCGAAGGGCAGGCATCTGATTCTCCTCGGTCTGAAAGACAAGCTGAGGATCTGCAATTTGAGCTAAATTTAATTGAAATAGGTGAGAGGCCAATGGTCTGAGCTGGTGGTCTGTTCCCATGGAGGCGATGAGTGTCGACACCTCACCTTCCCATTGCTGTAAGCTTTCACTATGTAAATCTTATGAGGCAGGATTTACATGGACATCCCAGCTCTACCCGGAGCTTAGCACCCTTTTCCCAAAAAATTAAACATGCACTTTAGGAGTAAAGTGAGTGTTCAGATACATTTAATTTATAAATATATGCAGATATCCTAGCTTTACTTTTGTACTCAGCCTACTAAAGGGACCTTGGTGCAGCTGCTGAACTAACCAAACTGAGCTAGGACTGCAGATGTATAGACATGTGTAGGGTTGTTGAATTACCATATACCTACCTATTGCACGTACCCTATGTGTTTATGGGGCGTTGGAGTGCCTGGTGCAGCTGCTTTGCTGCCCAGCAGCAGTGGTGAACTCCATCAGTGGCAGGGCTGGGACTCTGCAAACCTCCAGGAGGAGCTCTGGGTTCAGCGTACAGCAAGAAACTCCAGCAGGCTGGAAAGGCTGCAGTGTTCTCACAGGAACTGATTTCACTCTTATTGCTCATGCTGGAGGAAAAGGCCTGCCTGGAAGTGCTGCTCAAAAACCAGGGGGGAAACCCTCCCACTCTTCCCACTCCTCCCACAAATCCCCACTCTTTCACAGCTAAAATGCTCTAATTTAAATACTAACCCACTTTCTCTGCTGCTTTTCTGGCTTCTGTCTGTTTTCTTCCCTTCCCCTGTCTATGGCCACCTTGACACCCAGCTTTGTTCCCTGCTCTGGACTGATGCAGGATCTCAGAAGCAGTTCTTCATGCAGCAGTTCACCAGCTCCCTCTCTATGCACTGATGTCAGGGCAAAGCTAAGATCAATCTCAAAGCTTTAAATCAGTTAAAAGTACCCATTTTCAAGAAGTTTAATACTGGTTCAGTGAATTGTGCCTTGCAGTGACAGGCTGCAGGCTGGATATCATTGCAACACACTGAGGAGGCTGAACTGCAAGAGGGATTTCTTGGTCAAGCCTGTCTCAGCCCCTGTGAGGGTTCAGAGCATGTCTGTCATTGTGAGGTGATGTCAGCACTACTTTGGGTTAGGTGGGAACATGTGGGACATGCCTGTAGGGAGGTATTGCAGCTGCGGGTTTTGAGACTGTTGAAGATGTTCATATGTAAAATGAATCACTTTGATTTATTGAGGATTTGGATCTTAAAAGGTAACTTTACCAAGGAGAGGGTTTACTTGGCACAGGAAGTTCCATCTGAACTGATGGCTTATGGCTGCAATGCAGTTTCAGAAGTTCATAGATAAACATGGGTTGGAGATGCCACCTTGCACTTTCCTGATTAAAACCTTCACCTCCCAATGCTTTGCAAGCTGTCAGCAAAATATTTTAGTCAATTCAGTTTACTGAGCTCAGGGAAAAAAAATCTCCCTGTGTGAACCAAGTAGATCTGGAAAAGGTTTGTAACAGCAATAACCTGAGAACAGTTCTTATCTGTATTGTATCAGACACTCGTGGTTGAACACAAAGGATTTATTTTATAAAGAAGACAATAGGAAAAAAATTATGGAGGAAAATGATAAGTAGTTGAGACATTAATTTATGTAGCCTGAGAATCTGTCTAGAGCACATATTGTGTGTGAATAAACTGAAATCTGAGCCAACAGCTGCTTCACCAGAGCAGAACATAGAAGCCTCTTTGTTGAGAGATCTTGTGCTGTGACCTTTGGATAATCATGAGTCTTGTGTAACTCACGTCATTTGAAAAGTGAAAGATGTTGGTCTTTCTGTGGTTTCCTAGATTCAGGTTGGAAACTTGTCTCACAGAGGATGCCAGTAGTGAACTACAGCAGGCTGACAGCAAAAGTAGATAAAAGTAATTATTTGCATGTGTTCTGTTTCCCATGTTAACTCACAGCAAAATTGAGCTGAATTTTTGATTGATTAATGCTCTTTCATAATACATTACTTTGCACATTAATTTTGCTGCATTCTCAATGTATTTTTCAATTGCCTGTTTCGGTAGGAAGAGCTAAGTCAGATCTGACTAGTGTTCTCCACATTTATCTCCACAAGAAATTTATTTTTCTGGGCTGCTTTTGCATACCTAAGCAGGAGTAATGTCTCTATTGGCACACAAACATCTCACTGAATCTTACTCATTTTTTTCCAAAAGATTACACAGAATGAGATGGTTTTCTTGTCTGCTTTTACCAGTGCAAGTTACTATCTCCTTGTCAAATTAAAATCTAACAGGAAGCTCCAGATTTGTATTAGGTTTACAGTTATCCTACATGCTATGCTGCAAGATTTCTAAATTAACACTGCACATCCACACACAAAAGATAAATTTCTCAGGGCAAGACTTCTTCTAAATGTGCAAAGCAGTATAATAGGGTAGAGTGCTTGCCTATTGCCTCCGCTTTTTCCTGTAAGAGGTGTATTTGTCCTGCAGAATGAGGGGAAATGGGAACCCTGTCACATCACAAACAGTCTACCCCATAACCTGCCTACCAGCAATGCCAAGAAAAGGGCCACAGAATATTTGTGAGAAGAGGTCCTGTAGTTTTGCCACATGTTGCAATTGTTTCCTAAGCTACCTCTATCTATCTATCTATCTATCTATCTATCTATCTATCTATCTATCTATCTATCTGTCTATCTATCCATCCATCCATCCATCCATCCATCTATCCATCCATCTACTTTTTGGACATGTAAAGCAATGATGAGATCTTGAAAGGTCAGTGTGCAAACTTCTCAGTAGGTGCTTGCCAGATGAGCAATGCCTGACAAACCCACATTAACTGCTAAACAAACAACCAGGCAGCATTTCATAGTCATCCTCAATATTTCCATAAAACAGCTGTGGCAGCTGTGGTTTCTTCTAGATGAAAAGCATTAATCCACATGGGATTCACAGAGCAGAGGCTTGTTTCCCCACCACATTACTGCAAGTGCCCCAGTGTGCTCAGTTTGAACTGGTAGAAGAAGGGAATATTACAAATCTAGAAGCAGCTAATAATTTATAAGCAGGGATATTTAAATCTACTTGAAATCCAGTTGAGATATCCCAAAACAAAGTTCCTGTATTGTACAGGCAAAAGTCTCACTGGATCAGCAAATCATCTAATTTTAACCTCCTGACAATTCAAGGGGATCAGCAGTAACACTAGGACTGCACCAAGTGACTTACTGAGCAATATGGGTGAATCATGTAATTGCTTTCTTAGGTTCCTTATTTACACAGCAGAGGGAAATACAATACCTATCTGTCAGATGCAGAGTGGGTACAAACTCTGTTTGGAGAGCACTCTAGTGATCCTCAAGTTAAAGAAGGGCTGAGTATGAATGAGCAAGCCTTTAAGGTCCCCATGAAGAGCCTAAAAGGGCTAAAAAGGGAAAAGGTCTCCATGAATATTGTGTTGAAAACTAGGAAAACATAGGTTAGTGCTTTTGAAGGCTTAGCAAAGGATTAAGGTTGAGAACCTGCTAACTTCCCTTAAAAGAGATAAGAGTTGGCCACTTCTGAGGGTTGATCCCAGCATCCTATTTATTAGGCCAGTGCTTTCAGCAGATGAACCGCAGTCCCTGCTGGAAAGGACCCATGCTGAGGGTTTCTGCACTGTGGGGAGTGATCTCTTCTCTGATAGATGATGCGTGTCCCTGTCTCCCAAAGCTGAAGGGTTCAGCTCTAGCTAGCAATGACTTCTGAGGACTGAAATTATTACTCCAAGTTCAGCATTCCCATGTCCATACCTCCTCTTTCTTCAGAACCAAGCTGCCCTGCTTTGGAGTTTGCAATCTTTACGAGCCATAAAAGAATTCCAGCCTGGGCTGGATGCTCTGATATCACTTAAGAGACAGAAAAGGCACATATCATACAAACAAGATCAGGAAGACTGAGGATCTGGGTTTTACACAAGAGAAATGCATTGAAGACTACTTTTCTTAATGTTGAGTGGAACTTACAGGTATAGTAGGATAAAGAGAAGCTTTGCCAGTTTAGAACATCACTAGCTTTCCTGAATTTTAATTTCAGTGTCAGGTGCTGTTCTGTTGTAGAAAGACTTAATGTAAAAAATTCTCATTCTCCTAAGTAAGAATGGCCTACACATCAGGCTGATTTATCAAGCTAAGCAGAATTATATTTGAGAACTCAGCCAATTACAGATCTACTTCAGCCTTCCTGTTACCTGACAGTGAAAAATGCTTGTCTTGGAAACAAACATCCCGCCTGTGCACATCCTGTGCTCTGGGCCGCCTCACTGTAACTCTGCCTGACCCTTGTTAAGCAGGATTCTTCAACCCTAGTATCACTTTGTTTTGCTGATGTTGGATCAAACTGCAGTTTGGGGCTTTTAAGTATGCCTACCAGAAGAGAAAAGATGCTTCGTATGTGACATGGGGTTTTGCTTAGATATGCCTCATGACCACCTTTTCCTGACTGGAACAACCATCAGAATGGTTCTGAACTCATCAATCCAAGGAGAAATTTCAAGAGAAACACTTTGTATTCCAGTATAACACTCCAGCTATCCAGCTGGAGAATCATTTGTAAACTGACCAACAGTCACCATTATTCTGAGGATGACATAAATTTGTCACTTTTATCTATTACAAGATAAAGATACATTAATCTTTTACTGTCTAGCGTAAAGGACTGCATTTGTCCTATTTTTCTACTCTTCCAAATCTGTATAGTTGCATCAGAAACAAAAGGTAACTAAAGTCTTGGCAGACCAAAAAGATTGAACAAAAGCCTTGGGCTCAGTGTTTTTCTTGCAATGCACAACCTGAGAAGGACCGAACACAAAAGGTTGTCCTTTGAAACAAGACTGGGATAAAGGTTAGCACAGGGAGGCTGGCAAAGAAACACCAATGCTATGGGAGAAGAAACCTTAAAAGAGATTCCTGAGTGGCTTACAATTAACACAGAACCTAAACCACTCACAACACAGAAATTAACAATTAGTGGAGAAGCAATTCTGGTCAACAAATGAGTGAACAAATTTTTACTTTCAAAGGGAAAAAAGTGCTCAAGTGTAAACCATGGACAAGGCAATCCCCTCTTTCGCTTCTGCCGTTTCCATTCTCTCTCATCGTTGGTCTAGGTTAAGATCCTATGCATCAACAATGTGTTAAAGATCATAAAAATGGAGAACAACCAACTCCGTTGGTCAGTACATTGACTGCTCAGCCAAACTCTTAAAGAAACATCTTATGGAGATGGCTGCATTATCAGTTCTCAGATTCAATATCAGATTCAAATAAACAGGGATGTGAGGATACATTTCAGTTACCAAGCATCCCTTAAGGCAAGTCCTGTATTTTATATGAAAAAAATATGTATCTAGTTTAGAGTGTTGGTCTTGTTTAGTACTTTGAACGTTCTGATCTTTTGCCTAAAGACTTAATTGAAATAGAGAAAGGAATGTCAGGAAGAAAGACCCCTGAGACCTGGCATGCCATAGAGTGGTTCCTATAGGATTTTCCCCTTCCTTGGTGATTTGGGACCTTGGTCTATTTATTTGTGTTACCTGACATTTCTGAAAAAAGCTGCAGAAGCAACTTCAGAAGGTAACCTTTTTGAAATCCTGCTCCTCTTCCCCCCCAGCGTGTATCAGAGTCTGCCGTAGCATAGGGAAAAGCCCTCCACAAAGAAACCACACGAAATTTCCTATAGAAAGTTCTACTCAAAATTAAATTTGTCTAGTAGAATAATTGATGCTCATTTGTAGCTACACTTCAAAAAAGGAATACAAACTGCAGAGAAAAACATTATTTAGTGTTCTAATGAGATGCAGAGAGTAAAAACAATTTGGGGCAGGACATACCATCTAGAACAGGAGCTTTCCTTGTCCCTTTTCACTTCAACTGTAAGACCCCAAGCCCTTCCCCTGAGAACAAAGATGCTTAACAAAAAGAGGAGAGCACAACAGCACACTGGAAAGTGCACCATGGAGGCTACTCTCTCCTACCACTGTCAGGTGCAATTTGGTGAATTAATTTGCTCCCCTCCTCGAGCTGGTTCAATTGGGACTATTGTACTCACTGCTAATGCTGTGTTGTGTATTGTACACCCAACTAATGGCTGTCACAGGGGGAAAGGTATGGAGTGGGAGTTTTATAGGGACTCATTCTTGATTCAATACTAGTCAGCATTTAAATTGATGTAGCAGTATACAAATCCAAAGCAGAGAAGTGGTGTGGGCAGACTTCAAGTGCCTTGGAGGATAAAAAATCTTGCAGGAGTAAAAGATGTAGCATTAAAGAGAAGCAAAACCCCAGTAAGATTAAACTATACACTATGTATTAAAACCTAAAATTAAGGGGAAAACACCCTGTTGTAAACCAGTGGCTGAACTATTAAGACAGTCACCTACAACAAAAAGAGCAACATGTTACTGGTTGCAATTCTTGTAACTGGCTCACTCTGCTAGAATTCCAGTTTGAATATTCCTCTGCACTCTGGGCAGACCACAGAACTCCACTGTCAAATTCTTACAAATGAAATAATGGAAACTTGGCTTCTGTACTAAAATTGCAGCAGTGAGTGAAAAAAAGAAGGAAATGCATGGAAAATAGTGCCACAATGGATGCAAGTGCACCAGAAAAAAATTCAGTGTAGGATTGACCTGGAATGCACCTTGATCAAGATGTTCAAGGTTGTGATGGGTTGTCCACCTCAAATTCTGCATGTCCTTTAGGGGGAATAACCATTCATTAACAGTAACATAGCTGAAGTGATACCACACTGCCACTGAACAAATTAACTTTTTCCAGCTCAGTTTAGTTAAAATAAGGTCCCCCTAAACAAAAAAGTCCATTCATATGATACAAAATATTTTGGGTTAGCAGAGTATCTTTTAAATCTTGAAGTTTTCTTTCCTTTGCCCTCTTATGAGTAAACTGTAAATTATATTAATGCTTTCTTTAGTGTCTAGATTTGCAGTTACCTGTGGTACTTTAGAAATCCCTGGCATGTATGACCCAAGCACCTTTTTAATATTTTTAAAATGTTTATAGTTGAAAACCTAATAATATTTTAATAGACAAAGTCTGATCTTTTTAAATATATGTGACACCTGACACAAGATTTCATGCATTTTCAATAATGTGCCAAAATTTTATTGAGTTCACTCAACATCTATGAGGATTTATGCAGGACATAAAGAAAAAAAATCAGTTCCTTTTTTACTTTTACTTTCACCTTCAACAACAGTACAAGTAAGGTTTCTGGTGTCACAGCAGTCTCATTCATTTCCATGCAGACAATTTTTGGTACAAACAGGACTCAGACCAAAAGCTGAGTAAATGCAGGAAATCACTGAGGTAAGAAATGTCTCATTCTATCAGTATTTCATCCTTCTACTAGACAAGGCATTACATGTTTGGTTTTTTCTACAATGCAAAAAAGAAGACAGGTGTTTTGTCCATAGTTTTATTTCACCAGGAAGGTTTATACAGTTCTGCATAAAGGTCATTGTATGCACAGCCTGAAGTACAAAGCTCCCTTTGAAAACTCCAGCACAAAGACACTGCATATTGACAACATTAAACAACAATGTGGGTGGTATAGGGCAAAAAAAAATTAAAACAAAACAGCATTCTTCCTATTGGAAAAGCATAATAAAACAAGGCACTTTCAGTAAATAAGAACAGAAACATGCTGTATCAAAGATTCCACAGAACTGACCAAGAGCACTGTAACAAAATTCTGCAGTAATGAACAAGTAAAATACAAAAAGGCACTACATAATCCTCTCCCTGCAACTCCCATTTCTCAACCAATTAGCCAACTGAACTTGGCACAATGGAGTCTTAATTATAAAGTGCATCTCCTGTCTTAATACATTTTGAAAAATAGGCTATACAACATAGGTACCAACATCCCCATGTGTACAATATATTGAAACAAAAATACACTGCAACTAGATTCAATCTAGTTATGAACTGTGCAGGAAAAAAATATGGCTTCTTTACAAGTCTTTCAGTAACCTCCATATAATCTGGAATATTTTTAAACAAACATGAATGCATTAGCAAGGTGGTAAGAGGTAGTGTTCCGAGTAAAAGGCAAACTTACAGATTTTATTGTTACTTGGGTATATAACAAAGGTATCCCAGACTTTCAAAGCAGCATTACTGAACAAAAGGTATTACAGCATGCTATTTTGGGATGAAAATACACAGTGTTTTGGGGGTCTCAGATTAGCTCCTTCAGCAAAAATGACCATTTTACAATGTCCAACTATGATCTCACTTTGTAAGTACTTTTCTCTTGGTACTGGAAGTTTTCCTATTGCATTGCATTAAAATTTCCAGAGAAACTTTCTTCAACTTTAGAATTTTAAACCAACACACTCTCTCCATTCTTAAACACAGACGAGTCCATTTTTACTTCAGCAAGCATTATTTTATGGCTATAAGAATATGAACACAGAAATACCAAACAGATGAACACATCGAATGTGTCACAACAGTGGCAATATATGACATACAAGTTAGATGTGTTCTGTGATTTAATGTGAAACTTTTGTCATTCTGCTACGAAAGTCAGCCAAATTGTGTATGTACACTATCTAAACTTTAGCTGATTTTAGCCCTCATTAAACTTCAATATATTAAATATATAAAGGCTAGATAAAAACTGAAATCAAAGCAGCACTGGGTATATTTCTTACATTAATAATTTGTAAGGATTTATGTAAACATTCAATATGTGCATTCTTGCTCTTAGCTGTAAATTCTTCACAGCTACTCCATGCTCCTACCCACAGATACATCCCAAACAGGAACCCTTCCTGGGTAACAGCAGCTGCTGCTCAGCTATTCTTCATCCACGGTATAGGCTACTTCAGCAACCTCAATTTCTGGGACAGAATTTCCAGCCAAAGAGCCACTCCAGCATGGCTCATGGTTCTCTTTATCTGAGCTGCAACGACAGATCAATAAGTAGAAACTGGTATGATTTTCTATAGCCATTTTATGCAGACAATCCACAAAACATTTAAAAAGCTTTTTCAACTTATCATTTATTCCAGATCTAAAATTATCTATCCTGAGGGCCTTTATGCAGCAGAGGGGTGCAGTAAAAATGCTGAATTTCTCAGCTGTGCAGAATTTATGCAAGACCAAACATTTCAAAGAACATACTTTAAAAATAACTAAAATGTAAGTAAAATAATAGTATTTACCAGCTGTCCTCACCCAGGGTACCCTGGTCTGCTTCTACTGCAGAAGACTCCACCTCACCACTGCACTCACTTTCTTCTCCTGACATTTGACGAGTCATTTTTCCTAAAGATAAATCCCTACAACAGATAAGAACAGAGTACCACCAATCCATACAGCAAACATTTGTCACTGAAGAACTGTTTGTTTCATTTTAACCTTTGCAGTTTCTGCAGAAAGATTGAAAGTAACCTTTCAATCTCATTCCTGCATGCCCCATTTCTTTTATTAGCACAGAGATGGCAGGGCTTGCACTGGGTAGCTATTTAAACAGTTTATTTGCTCCAGATGCTTCTTTCTAAACTAAATTCAGTCCTTTAAATCTCTGGCCACCAAGATGATTAGAGGGATGGAGCACCTCTCCTATGAGGAAAGGCTGAGAGAATTGGGATTGTTCAGCCTGGAAAAGATGAGGCTTTGGGGTGACCTAATTGCAGTCTTCCAGCACCTGAAGGGAGCATAAAAGAAAAACGCAGAGACACTTTTTATAAGAGCCTGTACTGACAGGACTATTCCCCCAAAGGGGAATGCCTTCAAACTGAATGCGGATAGGTTTAGATTGGATATTAGGAAAAAAATCTTTAATGTGATGGTGCTGAGGCACTGGCACAGGTTGCCCAGAGAAGTTGCAAATGCCCCATCCCTGGAAGTGCTCAAGACCAGGTTGGATGGAGCTCTGAGCAACCTGGCCTAGTGGAAGGTGTCCTTGTTCATGGCAGGGGAGTTGGAATCAGATGTTCCTTCAGGTCCCTTCCAACCTAGGCCATTTTATCATTCCCCGGTTGCATGACAATTTAGTAGCTTTACAAAATTCAAGTCCCAGAGGAGTGTGCATGATTTTAGGGAAAAAGTTATGATCAGACTAAGCCACAATCATCTTGCCTAAATGGCAGAAGAATTATAACCAAAAGATAGTCAGAAGGAGGACAGACAGGATGATAAAAAGATTTCTTCAATAGTTTCTCACTGTAACTTCATAAAACGACACACAAATTTTAGAGCAATACATTTTCCCATTAGTGATGATTTTTTTCTTAGTGGGAACAGAAGACACTGGTCCAACTAGTTTGGCTACGAATGGGAATAGGGTCATATAGATTAACCAAAGAAATCCTTTTTTTCCAAAACATTTCTCTATGTGGAAAACATACATCAATTTAGCATTGAAAAAAGAGTTTGTGATCCATTTTGTGTTTGAAGTGATACTCCTACATTTCTTTACCTTTTAAAATTGTTCTATCTACTTTCTATTGTTTTACTTTAATGCACACATTTTAGTTAAAGTCTTAGCAGTATTCTGTAAAATGACAACTGGCCAATGCTAGACCAAATCTAGCAACATGTAAAAGCCTATAAGTCCTGTGACTTGTCCAATTGTCCCCTCCTACCTCACACACATTGTAGGTACCTAGCCTTTAGAGCATAAGATGCTTAATTCTTTTTGGACTATCAGATAAAAATTCTACTTCAACAAAGCCAAAGACAGACATTTCTTTTGGGTTCTTTTCCCATCAGGCAACCTGAAGTTCTTAAACAAGATCACAAGTTTACTTGATAATTTTTACAACTAAGAGTCACAGAAGTTGTTTTCTGTCAAGACTTCAGACACTACTTGGCTGACTTTCAATAATTTTGTATGTCTGGGAAACTAGCAGTGTGTTTGTGTATTTCAAAAACATTATCTGTCTTCAGGGAAAACTCTAAAAAATAAAATCCCTTTTTACTATTTCACACCTTTTTAGTTTTAGTCACGCAGAATTTCCTATCATGATGTTTTAGCCAAATGCGTGTTGTTTGATTTTTACTATTTAAGCCACCAGCATGTCATAACTTTCTCATCAAACAGGGGAAGCATCTTTCAAATGTAATTACCTGCCTTCAGGATTAAGCAACAAACTGAATCTGGTATTCTGATCAGAATTTTCAGTCAGCCACAATAATTCCATGTAAATCCTTTTCCAAAGGTACTTCATTTGAACCTTGTAAGGTGCAATTTGTTAGTCAACCTGGATAAGCTGGACTCAGCAACCCATACAGTATTAAAATTTATTTTAAAAAAATTATTCACTGCCCCTGGTCATACACACACACACACACACACAGAAGGGATGTTTTTTCATCTTAGCTCATATTAGGAAGAAATTCTTCACTGTGAGGGTGGGAGGCACTGGCACAGGTTGCCCAGAGAAGTTGTGGATGCCCCATCCCTGAAGTGTTCAAGGCCAGGTTGGATGGGGCCTTGGAGCTGCCTGGTCTAGTGGGAGCTGGATGATCTTCATGGTTCCTTCCAACCTAAATAATTCTGAGATTCTATGAAGTTCTAATGGGACCATAGGAATGTACTCTTTTGCTAAGGAAATGCTGCAATTCTGACTCAGCAGCTCTAATGGGATACTGGATAGCACAACATCAATTCCTCAGCTCCTGCTACAAAATTTAGCAGACAGGCACCATTTTTTCCCTTGGGTTTAAAAGGACAATCTCCCATGCTATTTAAATGGTACCTGCAGCATCTCATTCCAAGCAATTAAGAGCAAAGTTAAAGACATTATTACAGACATAGAACTGCTTGATCACTATGCTCTGTCAAAGCTTTAGTACAGACAGAATTTTGTAACTCAAAGCAATTTTTCCACTCATCTCTAGAAGGCATTTCCCATTTTCCACATTTCAAAAGCAGAACAGAATCTTGCTCTATCTTTACAGACTTAAAGGATTATGAAACTCACAGTTACTTTAGAGGGAAAAGATAGAACAAGTTTCTCAGTCATTTGTACTAAATAGCTTTCAGGCAGCATATGAGAAAGACCTTACTGAAAATATTGCTTTGTATGGGGTTGTGTAGAAAAAATGGTTTCCAAGATACAGCTAAAGGTGGTACTTGTGACTAGACAGAAAATGCTTTCATGGAGATAAACTCTTAAAACCCATACAATTTCTACATACCTAATTCTTCTTTCAACAGCATCGATATGAAGTTGTTTTTCAGTTAATAATTTCTTCAGTGATTCAACCTCCCTTTGTTTTTCAAGCAGTTCTTTTTGTAGACGGTAATTTGTTTCCTCCAGAGTTTCACAGAAAGCCTAAAAGACAAATTTAAGACTATCTTTAATTTACCTTCAGTGGACTGCCTTTATTGGTTTTTCTCTTGGAAATGTCAACCTGTAACAGTGTTGTAGCTGCTTTTCTTCAGATTGATTACTATAAAAAGCTACATAAATTTTAAATAAAATTCTAATCTTAATAAAATAATGCTGCTTTGCTTTGAATTTATTATGCTAAACTGCAGTGCAAATACTAAACATCATTTGTCTCATAAAAAGAAAGACTTTAGAAAAGTAGTCCCTGATTTTGAACCTCTTTACCTATATGGAACATAAACTGAATTCCCTGCTCCCTTTTCTCCACATACAGTTTTGTTTTCACGTGACTTGAAGTCAATTTCAAAGTATCTAATTATTCCCAGAATGCGAGGAATATTTGGATTAAACACATGTTCTTTCTTTACCCAGGATAAAGACAAAGCTGTACAATTCTGTACCAAACACTGACAAATATAAAACCACGAAAATCAGAAGACCAGTACAAAAATATTTTGAAAAAGTTTAATGGGATGCTGTGAAAACTAGCTACTCAGCCATGACAAATATGCTGTGCTCTTCTGCTGAGCATGACATGTATGTATCACACAGCCTGATGGATGTGACAGTGAACAATCCCAAAACCTAATGTGAGGAGCCCTTGTCTAATGCAACATCCCCTGAATGCAGGAAGTGACAGAAACGTTGGCACAGAGCCTGCTCATCTATTACTGGAAAGCACAAGTCTTCCAACAGTAATGTGCAATTCTGATTTAATAATTTACATGTTCTCTATAAATAAGCACCCCATATGGGAGGCTTTCTTGGCTTAATATTACCTGCAACTAACCGCTAACTCAGAGTCCGTTGAACATTTTATATGAGCTTGGTTAAGAACAATGCTGTTAAGACGTTGTTTTCCTAAAGTTTTAAAACAGGCTACAAACATCAAGAATATACTATCCTTTGTTTTAACTGAAGCAAACTCATGATCTTTAAAATGTTAAGTTTTCCTGTAATTATACAATACAAACAAATGAGGAGTTTTCCGTTTCAAAAACCCTATTTTTTTCTCACAGAATTTTAATTTATTTTATTGACTCAGATAGCAAATTTATCTTTGTTGACAGGCACTTGAAGACCAGTCATGAGTTAAGCCGTAACTTTATTCATGTCTACTAAAGCCAAGAGCATGTGCAATTCATTCTTCACACAACATTTGAAGTGATTGCTTTAGCTATCACCCTGGTTGAGCAGCCATCCAATTTTACCCAAGCCAATTAAGTAAATTTTACTGTGCTTTAAAAAAATATTCAAGGTTGCTGGCACCCTAACTGATAATCGGACATTCTTTAAGAATATAATTAAGTTTATTATCTCTACCTTTAGATGTATGCATATTTAAGTTCCCCGATACATAAAACAGATAAAAATATTGCACAGGTGTTGGAAACTTTCATTGCTCTGTATGAGAACTGAATAAAGCCCTTTGGAAAAACTCATCTCTAGCTGCAATCTGGGTATGAGCTGCCCAAGGAGACGCAGTCACTGTTCACAACTGAGTAAGAAATCATCGATATATTCCGAAAGATGCTGTAATAGCAGAAAAGTGAACCAAAGCTGAGAAAGGGAACAGTGTGTAATGAATGAGCTATCTTGTTCCTTATACTGCTGGACACCTGGAGGCTGGGACAGTTTTAATTCCCAGGTTGGACTAATTTTCCCTGTAATTCTGAAAGAGCAACTGGAAGAAAGCTTTGCTTCCTTCTTCAACAGATCATGAAACACAGATGGCTGGGAAAAGATCTGTGGAAACTACTATCAAGGATATGACAAAAAAAAAAAGAAAAGTTAAGTGAATATTTTGTCTACTTTTCTGTAACTAATTTCTGTAAGACCTAATCAGCTTCTAATGGAGCAGGTACCTGTATCCCTCCCCCCAAAAAGATAAATATGCTTTGGCAAGTTCTTGCAATAACAGAATAGGCATAAACCAAATAGAAGATATAAATATTTTCCATTATCAGGAAAACAGTAATAGAAGATTTTTTCTGTAATTCTTTGGATGACAATAGAAAGGCAAAACAAGTAGGTTTTGAGATACCTTTAAAACTGAACTCCAGGAACAAGTATGTGAACTTTAGTACTTTTCTGTATAAGGCAGTTCAGGGAAAAAAAAAGCAACAAACAGCAAGGGATGGATATAGATGCTTTTAGTATGTAGTTCAGGCTCCTAACAATCAGAAGCAGGAAAAAAAGCATGACCACAACCATGGATTTCTGGTTAAGCAGACTTCAATCTCTTCAGAAACCTGCTTTGAAGAAAGAATCCATGGGAAACCACCTTGGAGGAAAGAGCAGTCCAGGACAGCTAGCTGATCTTTCAGGATCACCACCAGCAGGGTCAGTAAGTACAGCTCAACAAGTATAAAGTCAAGCAAAGGCTGCAGGAGGTCTGTGTGGATGAGCAAGGATCTCCTAAATGAGCTCAGACACATAAAGCAATTGTATTAGGAGTGGAAGTGTGGAGAGGTGACCCGGGAGGAAATATAATGTTGCTTTCTAATCTTACAGGGACAGGATTATGAAAGTGAAGGACAACCTGGAGTTGAATCTGGCAAGGCATGTGAAAAGAAACAAGAAAGGATTCTATAGGTACATAATCAACAAAAGGATGATGGGAAACCATGGACTTGCTGTCTTGATTGGCAAGACCAGCCTTGAGTAATTCCTTCCCTGCAACCAGAAGCAAGGGCAAGAGAAACTTACCTGCAGTGGAGGAAGACCAGATCAGGGAGCACTTAAACAAACTGGACACTTATAAAGTCCATGGGATCAGAGAAGCTGCACCTTTTTACTGTGATGGTGATCAGCCACTGGAGCAGCCTGGACAGAGAGACTGTGAAGACTCCTCTGTAGAACATTAAAAACCTGACTGGGCATGGTCCTGAGAAAAACCTGCAGTAGCTGACCTTACTTGAGCTAGGAGGGTTGGACTAGATGATCTTGGGAAGTCCCTTCTAACCTCAATCACTCTGTTATAAGGTGGGTTATCTCTTAGAGACCAGAATTTTATGACAGCTGTCTCAACAACTTCACAGAAATGGGTAATAGCTAAAACTACAACAACAGAGCTATTTTAAAGGTCTGATTAAATTCCAGTGGAAGAATAACACAGATTTCACCACAGTATGAATGACTGAAATTTCAATGAAGAAGGCACATAATTTTTTAAAATTACCTGAACAAATAATTATGGTAATTAAAAAAAAATTAATCAGCTAAATAGCAATGATGAAAAGTGATTGTACAGAAATCAAGTATGAGCTTGTGACACAAAAAACATACCAATCTTTTACATGTACATAGTAATGTAACAAGACCCAAGGCACTCCTACATAGATCCAAAACAAACTGGTAAATATAAATTTAATTGAAGTAGCATCATTTAATATTAATAATTTCTGCAAGACTAACAATGTATATACAATTCTGAAACATAGTTATTCTATAAAGCAAAGAAACTAAGATCATCTGCTCTAGACAGACCTGATACAGCTCTGCATGCCAGTGAAACTTACTTCTAGTAAAAGAGGCTGCCGCTCACAGTATTATCTGTTCAATGTGAACATATGCAAGTTGAAAGGCTGCTGGTTTACAACACTACTTAGCACTACTTAGTTTTCTGCAAGAACACAATTTTTGGTGGTGAGAATTAATCCTTTAATTACATTCATTACATGAGAAGGCATCCCTTCCCATGACATGGGTGCTGGAAGTAGATGACCTTTAAGGATCCTTTTAATCCAAACCATTCTATGATTCTGTGATTTTATAGCAAGAAACATTTCCCTGCAATACCTGAAGTCTAAGTTATAAGCATTGTAACAATGTGCTCAATGTAAACTTATAAAATGTTGCTTTAAAAAGCCAAACTTCATTCATGGCTCATAAAAGGCAGTAAAACCCACGTATTCTGGGACAGGGGTGAAGTACAACAGTCAAAGATGATCAGTGTGCACCAATCATCAGACTATGCCTGTTCTAGAAACACATCTTTTTGTGATTTTTGTGAAAGAAGAGAAACAGAAGCGTTTCATTCCATAGCATTACACAGATCTTACAATATTCTAGCAACAACTGCCTTTTGCATTGTTTCTATCCTACTACTTAGCACTTACCCTGCTCTCTTCTAGACTGTCAAAGGGACCCGGAGGATCATCCAGACAAAGAAATTCTCTCACTGCAAGGCTTTACCAAATAAAAGAGAGTGAATTACTTGAAGTACAAAACCAGCAACAACACTTAAAAATGATCATAAAATGGAGGTATTTGTTTAAGTGACAGAAAGATTTACATCTTCAAATTTACTCACAAGTATTCAAAACAATGTTAACAAACTATTAAGTCTCAGTTGTATGTGATGACCAGGGATAGTATTTAAAATGTAACTTATGAAGATGAGTAAGCAATTTCAGAATATGATTTTTCATGACTTTTAAACATTTTCATAGAATTTGTTGCTAAATGATAACTGGCAAGTTTATCACTTTGGTACTGAAACAGTTTGAAAAATTATCCTGGAGAAAAAGAAGTATTATAGGATGGATGAAAAAGTATGCAGTTAAAATCCATATGCAGATCCCATCAGGTAGTATCAGGGGATTTAAGCACGAGTACCGAAACATGTCCACCTGTCTCCATTTTGCTAAGATCATAATCCATTGATATACACAGTATATAATTTTTATATATACAGTATCTATTTTTATATAAATTGCAAGTTGTAAAAGTAGACAAAGTTAATGTGCCATGGATATACTACACAGCCCTCTCTAAACATACATTTCCAACTAATGCTTGCACTTAGAACTGTGTAACAGTTGCCACCCCCCTCTGTGCATTGCTTTGCAAAGGCAGAAGAAGGAAGTACGTGAAATCCTGTGGTTTACTACAGGGTATTTCAAGCATCTGGCTCATTCTACCTTCCAAATTTAGAGTACGCTTCACAGAACTCCTAAACACTTCTAAACATGTCCCTTCAGCCACCTTTTTAAGACTTTTCTGCTCAGTTTTACTCATTTTTCTTCAAATAACCTCAAATTACAACACAGTACTCACAATTAATCAGCAAGTAGTAACTTATGAGCAATGCTGTGCTTGCACTCACTACTATAAATCTTTAAATCATCTCCTACTGCAATGAATGCACAAAAATGAAAAATGTGAATCCAAACTTAATTTCCTGTCTCTTCCTCCCACCTAGGTCCCACAGAAAGCTGAGGGCAAAAAGCAGTAATTTTCTCCCTTCCAATCATTCTCTGCATTTGAGGTATTTACGAAGTACAAACAGAAGAAAGGAAACTTTCGCCCAGCTACCGTTCTAATCAACCAGCTTCAGGTTTGGCAAGCAAAATGAGGAGAAATTTCTTCAAATGCACTAATCATTCATTATACTATCACTTTTAGTTTTAAAAAGACTCTAAAGAATATTTATCTAAAATACACAGAACATTAACTTTGTTGCTTATTTACCTTAAATATGCACGTGATGGCATGAACATTTATTTGAAACCTAGCTTTGCTCTGAGAGTCTGCTCTGACCCTGCTCCCCCCTCCATGTGTTACGCCTCTTCCTTTCATTTAACAAATGGAACATTCTGGCTTAAAAACACCCCAGAGATCTTTTCTATGCTGTGACAGAGACTGCTGTACACGTGCGCTGGCTGACATGCTCTGCAGGGAGCAGCAGTGCCAGCATTAGGGAGGGCAGCAAGGGCCAGTGCAGCACATGGGATCCCGGACTCCAAGCTGACCGAGTTCCTCCCTTCCAAGCTCCTTATACAGGGTGGAGACAGGACAGCTCTGCCATCTGTATAAAGCCAGATGATGCTTCGGTTTAGCGGGTTAAACTTCTTTCTCCCACTTCACGGCTTACATGAAATTTTCTCAAACACATTTAACTCTGTGGGTGGATTTCAATTTGATCTTTCACTGAATCTTCAATACTATTCAAAACATGAAAAGTCCATAAAACACAAACACTAAATTTAGCCACCTGCATACCATCCTCCATTTTATCTTTAAAATACTTTGTGAGACTAATTTTTTGAAAAAATAAGTATGCCAAATGAGGTCTCCTATCCCTGAAGGGCAAATGTCCCACTGTCAGTACAGCACATGAAGCATAAGAGGAAATAAAACAGACTTCTCTACAAAGAGAAAAGACTTTTTTGGTTTTGGTCTGACCCAAGCAGTTTGACTTACTTGCAAAACTGGAGAAGTAAATAGAGAGCTTTCAAGGAGAAAGCAGGGTCAAATGCTCACCACTGCTCATGCGAGATACAAGTACTAATTTCCATTCATAGTAAATTTATTCTCTGATAAATAGGTAAAGATATTCGATGGATCAAATGTCCCTCTAGAGAGAATTTGTTCTAATCACTTCCTGAGGAATGCAGACCTTCCATAGATCCAAATATTAGAACAGTATCAATAGGTTATAAAGCTTATTAAAAAATTTCATCTTCATGCAGAGCCCTACATGGACAAGATCAGAGTTCTCAAGTTCACATTTCAGTTAACCATCTCTTCATTAGACAAAATACGAACTGATTCCACAAACATTTTATTTTAATCCCTTTTTCTATATGATGAGCAATGCAGTCTAAAAGTTATGGTGTGGGTTTTTTTGCCTTAGATTATGACAAATGCCGTTTTTGTCCAATATGGTCCACCACTAAGATACGAACAAGCCAGCTGAAATGCTGAACAAGCTGCAACAATATGAAGCATCAAGACTTTAGATCTATTTAAGTTTTCAGCAGCATAACAAAAGTTACATTTCAGGACTATTAGAGACTGGTTCCTTTTCGGCACACCTATTATTGTGTAATTTAATTATCAGGAAGTTTTTAAACTTCTCAGCTGTATACCTCACCCATATAATCATATTTAATAGCCACTGACACAGAAACTTAAAGGTTGAGTCCAATTTCTTTTTGAAAGCATTTAAGCTTTGTCTCTGACATCTCACAACAAAGCTTTGCCACTCAGCATGACATACTGCAGGATGACTATGAATCATCAAAATATTAACATTCTTTACTCACCTTCCCTATCCCTTTTGATGATTTCATAAGCCCTGTTTAGCCAGCCCTTACCCAAGACAACAGACTAAAGAGAACTCTTCTTGCAGGGAAGTTTTTCTGTAGCTTCATCTGTTCTTGTTTGCTTTCTCTGTACCTCTAGCAGACACCTCCCTTGAAACTCAACATTGTGTTTTAGCACTGAACTATGCACAAATACAATTCAGATTCCCAGAGCAGGAACTTTTTTTCCCCCTTTTAAGTTCTTCTAACAATTTTAATGACACTTTTTACTACTGCTGAGTACTGAACTGATTCAGAAAATTTGTGCTATCAATACCAATAGTTATTTTCCAGGCTGCAAAAACAGTTAAGTTTACAAATCTGTATGGGTGTACTTACTGTCATTTTGTACTTCAAGACATGAAAATTAATGTCAGGCACTCAGTGCCGCAGGATCCCTCTAAAGTAGTTAATGATCTCATTGTTCATCCCATTTCCAAATGATTTCAAGATGTTCTGAACATTGGTGTACATAACTGTGATCTAATATTCCATAGGTAATACCCCTAAATTTCTATCAATCCTTTTCCCGTTGTCTTTTAACCATTCTATATGAGTCGTGTCATAAATACTTGTTTATTAGATTTCCCTCTACAGGAGACATTGCTGCTTTTTCAAGTATCATTTTTATTTACCTGCTTACCACTTTGGGTTTTTTTTTACTACAAGCAGTACCAAAGTCAGACTGATGCACAAATCCCTGTTTTCCAGACTCAGCAGTCAAATGCCTTATAAAAACATGCCTAATGTAGTAATAGCCCTTCTACTAAAAAGTAAAGTAGGTATGAGCATTATATGGTCTTACAGTCTCACACCACAGCTGTGCAATTTTACAATTTAGTTCCTTTAAAAGTCTTGCGGGAACGAGGTTTCCTTTAAAAATTTCTTCCTTTTTATTTTGAATGAAGTTTCAGATGATGACAGGTCCTCAGACTCATTTCTCAAAGAATCTCTAGTCCAGCAAGCTTAACTTTTTTATCTCTGGTGCTGAAAAAGGTTTTTAAAACTAACTGCTTTGAGTCTAGCAAGTTTCTTACTCTTCTGGTCTATAATAATTCTCTTCTGGTCTCTAATAAAATTATTTTACGTTTAATCTGTCAAAATGATGTTCTCTTAATTTTCCTGCTTTGGAAGAATCTCCCACTTTGTATAAAAAAAGATACTGTTCAAAGAGATTTTTGCACTTTGCTGCTTAAACACATGTTTTTTAAACTATTAAGACTTTCTTGATTTATGGTTTACATGTACTTATGTACAGTAAAGGTATTTTATTATTATCATGTCATGTCAATTAAAAACCTATAGCTTAATACACATTTTAAGAACTAATTGCATAACAGTGTAGGTACTCTCCATTATGAAAACCTAACATTTAAACCTAGTTTAAAATAACAATATATCAATTCTGCATTAAGCACAGGGAAGTAATGTTTTAGGAGTAAACATGGGATCATTCTAACATTTTAAATATTACAGCTTTTAGTTATCCATGTACAATTCAAAATACTGCAATTTCTCTTTTTTGTTTATGTTAAGATGGGACTAATTTAAAATGACACTGAGTAATTCACATAATGACCAAATGCACAAATGAACATGAATGTTACTGAAATCCCTCACCATACTGCCCAAAGATACACTGCTGGAGTCTAGGAGTTTTATAACAGGAGTATGGACAGAAAAAAAGCCACAAACGCACAAGCAAAGTTTAATTCACATACCAGTTAGCAATATCTTTGTGAGCTACTAGGTTCTGGAGGAATGCCTGCAGTCCCAACTGCCGATCTTCCAAGAAGTCAGGATTGTAGTTATCCTTGAACCAGCGCTTCGGTGGAAGGGCCAACCGAAAGCCTGGAAATGTATCTTTTAGCTGAAATTAAAACCAAAGGCAGAAAAAATAAAGAATTCGAGAAAAATACTGATTTTGTCACAGGCACTGACTTTACTCAGATTTATGAGATATTTCTGAATTCTGCAAAGTTCAAGCACAAGATAAGTCTCAACCATAACTACAATTCAAACTACAGTTTAAATTGTGGACACAGTTATGTCACTTGCTGTGCCGCCTTGTGCAATAAAATACTTTGTATTTTTCCTCAAATTCACCGCATAAAAATAGGAATGAAAACTTCTGCTTTGTTATTTAATGTCTGAGCCTGCTATTTAAAGCTTTTGAATCTAATTTATAGAATTGTTTATTTTCAAAGCCTTGCTCTTTATTTCTGAATTTAATTATTTAAGTGTATGTTTTCCTCTTACTGAATTTCATCTTGGTATTAGACTATTCTTTATATCTTTAAGTTTATCTTTAGTCATCCAAAGTTCCTTCATCTCTTACCAAGTTATCATTAATTAATACCATATAGATATATATGTAAAATATATATAAAGTACCCTCTATGTTCCATAACCTCTCTTAAATTGATAAAATATTGAACAGAACAGAACCCAGAGAATACAATGAAATGAACTCCTGTTAGTTGTACAGAAGACCACAGATAACCATTGCTGGGAAAGCTTTTCAATCACACAGATTTCTGCTTAATGGTACTCTGACTTGTCTGGTCACACAGATCATGTAATTTCATTCCAAGGAGAGAGTACGCCTACCCACAGATTACTCCTTTTGTGGATGAAGAGTGTAAGAGCCAGCTGCTGTCAGCAGACTAATTTTCAACAGCACAGTCCTGGGGCATTCTTTCTTGAGCACTCCTCAGACACAGCAGGAAAAACCATGGGTCAAACAACTTATTCTGGCCACAATTGCTTGCTTGGATCCAGCACCTCTCCTATGTGTCTCCTTACACCACCATGTGACACATTACACGTCACAAGAGTCACAGTCTTGGGGAGAAATGGTAAACTTCTTGGTTCTTATGACTGGCCATTTCATTACATGTTCAAACTATTATTATGCTACTATTCTGTAATTCTCTAATATTTCCGAAATGGTGGTATGTTTAAGCTCCTAGAGCTGTCATTTCTGTATTACAAAAAGTATAATGTCTTACAGACCAGAGAGTAAATGGTTTAGATGTATATTGAAAGATGAAAAAGCTTCAGATAGTGACACAAATTAAAAACAAAAAAAGATTTTTCTTCTAAAGAGAAACACTAATACCTAGAAATAATATTGGAACAAATACACTTAATTCCATTCAATCATAAATTGCTTTCTTGCATAAATAAAAAATAATCAACGAAATGTATAAGTTCAAGTCCATATTCAAAATTTCAGCTGAATTAAGTTCTTAGTTGTTTAGGCACATTAATCCAAAGTGATAAGCTATACAAAAAATCCCTTACTATGGGTAAAAAAAGGGCGTGTTATAAGGTTCATGTTGAAACATGAAAAAACATACTAGCAGAAAGTGTGCTGAACTGGCAGTGAAAGATTATTCTTAGGAGTGAACAGTGGGCAAAGAAAAGTGCAATTGCTTTTCTACTTTTGATAGCCAAGCAGTATTTACCAGTCATAAAAACTTGTGCTTTTCAGAAAAGGATTTTTTTCCTTTCAAGTGTTCTAAAACTATTAAGTTGTTGACCCAGAATTCCTATTTATCTGGTGTTTCCTACATCTTTAAAGATCTAATATAGTATTTCACTATTAACTTTGAAGACACTGATAACAACTGAAGACTGAACAACATAAAAAGAACTTATTTATATTCATGAAACTTCAGATTTATCAGGAACAAAAGCAGAGCTTATTACACAGAAAAGGACTAAATATGGAATGGATCATTCCTGCGATCAAGCCCCTAGTTCTATTTCCATGCAGGGGATAAATATTCAAGAATTAATTTCCTTTGCCACATAAACTAGGAATAAATATAAAGTTTAAAGGACACTAACAGCTTCAGATGAAGTTGTTACATCTTCTTTACATCAGTTGTAGTTTTTTCATGTGTCTTTGAAAAAATGAGGAACCATATTTTTCCAGTCATTAATACAGTATGTGTTTTATATGCATTAAAACCAGAAAAAATAGATGTGACACAAATATAAGACATGAAATAAGTGAGGTAAGATAGCTGAGAATTTACCAGTGTATAATTCCCACCTTATCATTAAGTCTGGAGAAATCCGTGTACCTTCTGAAAACCACCCAGCTTTCCTCTGGACTTCTTTTTACCAGTATTTTGTATACCTGGGTGGAAAGACAGGAATATCAGAAAAATGGGCAAAACTTCACACTGCATTGTCTGAAAAGATGAAATGATCCTTTATTTCTTAATGAAACAAAAATTGTGGATAAAAAAAAAAATCTTAATTAGAGTAAAAAAATCCCCAAATAACAGTTATTAGTACAAAGAGTTTAAACTAATTTCAGAATTTAAGGAAGGATTTTATGTAATTCCTAAATACATATAACTATTTCTGTCTGTAAGAAAGCATTTATTGCCCACAAGTCCTGGCTTATCAAAAAAGGGGTGTGTTTTAGTGATCTACTTTAACCTTTGCAAAATTATAGTTTTACTCACTGATCCTTGAAGCCAATATCTTTTCAAGATGACTGCTAATAATCAGGTACTGAGTGTGATATTGTTTTAAAATGTCTTATCTGACTTGCTTCACAAGGAGAAATGATGCAGAACAAAATGACATCCTCCTTTGGTTGCATTTGGCTTGAACATTAGGTTTTGTCTTTCCAGGCAAAATCTGACTTCACTAAAAAACTGCATCAGAATGATTATACAGCACTGTATAACTGAAGTAATGGATTCATGGATTCTTTGAATCAGATTTTGTCTTGAGTCAAGACAACAGTGCAGCAGTACCATACTCCTATTTAAAAATAAGTGGCCAAGAAACAAAACAATAATAATAATAATAATAATAATAATAATAATACAACAACAATTACTTGTTAGGAAGATTGATATTCCAATGCCTGAAAAATGCCTGAATCTAACAACACACAACTTCAACTAGAAAACATTAAACAGTGTCTAATGTCATAACCTTACTTTCTCCAATGTAAGGAAAGAGAGGTTCTGCAATTGTACTGGGGTATTTTTCCCAGTCTGTATGTAAAAAATAAAATACAAGAACGAAAAAGATATTTTTAGAATCATAATGATAAACAATCCCTCACTTAACCAAATTCTATTTAAAACATTTTCTAATCTGTTACATAGTAAAATCTACTCCAGTATTTCACACTGTCACAGCAGGTTGTCTTAGCTGATAAATACATTTCTCTTGTTGCAGTCCTAACATGTGATAACCCCAGTGCTAGCCAACTTCTGCACACATCTGAGACTGTTTCAAGCAATTTTGTATTCCACAATATATTAAGTAGCCAATAGTTAGAGAAACTACAGATAACTATGGTGTAAATTAAAAGCAATTTTCAGCAAGTACATCTATGTTTTAGAAACAATTTCACTTTCAAGAAGCATCTGTGGCAGTCATGGATTGTGACAAAGGAAAAAGCTATTAGCTTTTAAAATCCAAGCTGTAAGACATGCTTACAAAACTATCATTAAAACATAATTCTTCTGCCTTGTACATTATGTATAAATCCTTATACAAATACTGTGTAACTTTGCCACCATACTACAAGTATAAGCAGTTTTATTTCCATAAATAAAATAAGGACATAAATGTAAAATTACGAAGACTCTTTGGTAGTACACAGTTAAACACAAAACAAGAAACTTTGGAATATGTGTGTGAATTTACTTGCCAAACACTATTCTTTTATCCTACTGTAAGTTCTGCAAAACCATTGTTTAAAAATGTGCATGAGAAAAAACTGAATAATTTCTGAGTAAACATTAGACAAGTTTAAAAAAAATGTTCACCAATTACAATGAACTTAATTGTTACAGAGGGTGCAATCAACATGCGATTACTGGCCTCAAAATTATGGTCAACCTGAAACAAACATGTTTGGTTTTCCTGCCGAAGTTTAAAGAAATGTGGTTTGGTGTTTTTTGGCTTTTTTTTAAGGTTTGCAATTAACGAATACAGACTAGAATACTACAAAACCAACTCTCAGTTCCTTCATACAAGATCTTGGGTAAAAACTACAAATTAAGTCAACAAATACACTTGATTCCACTCAATCATGAACTGTTTTATTCCATACATAAAAAGGACTCAATGAAAATACATCTATATGGGGTAACATTCACTGGCTGATTTAGCATCTCATTACCATTTGTACTTCGCTTCAAAAAAAAAAAAAAAGACAGAAAAAATTTTTTTAAAAGTGCTACTTAAACATTCCAGGACTACTAATTTGCTTAAGACCAAATGTTTACAAAGAGATGTTTTTCAGCGTAGGTTTTCTCTCCCATAAGCTTCAGCAACCATGTATTCCAACATGCACTAACATCTGACTCCTGCAGTTTGGCCATCATTCAGCTTAATCAGATCCTTATTTTTGGGAACTTTGAAATGCTACCAATGGTAAAAAAATTCAGCAATGGAGTCTCCTTTTACAAGTGATTTTAATTTAATTTTAAACTGTCTTCCATCTCATTGATATAGCATTGCAAAAGCAACCCAAATTTCTAGGACTAATTACTTGTTGCCTTTAATGCACAACAGCAAACTGCATGCACAACAGGGAACTGAAAAGAAACAGTTAATTATGTGCTTTCAGAAACACAGCAACATAAGTGAAATAGGGAAGGGCAAAAATGCACCCAAGCATTCTAACAATGGAAGAATGTTTCACTTGTACTGTGACCTGGCCTTCCACATAAAATAAGGAGACAAAGTTATAATTGTTAATACCGTAGAAGGACACCTTACAGGCACACTGGAATATGTCTTGGCAATGTCAAGAAAGACAGAGGATCTGGAACAAGGCCAGAGAAGGGCAACAAGCTGGTGAAAGGTCTAGAGGGTAAGTCATGTGAGGAGTGGCTGAAGAAGCTGGGGATATTTATCCTGAAGAAACGGAGGCTCAGGAGAGACCTTATCACTGGCTACAATCAGGTGGGGGTCAGTCTCTTCTCCCAGACAACCAGCGACAGGACAAGAGGGAATGGCCTCAAGCTGTGCCAGGGGAGGTTCAGCTTGGACATCAGGAAGAATTTCTTCACAGAAAGGGTTGTTAAACATTGCAATGAGCTTCCCAGGGAGGTGGTGGAGTCACCATCCCTGGAGGTGTTCAAGAAATGACTGGATGTGGCACTTTGTGCCACCGTCTGGCTCTCAAGGTAGTGATCAAAGGTTGGACTCGATCTTAGAGGTCTTTTCCAACCTAAACGATTCTGTGGTGTCTTCAGACTAACGCTTGTCAATAGAACAATATTGATTGTTGGTTTAGTTTTGAAGGTTATTATTTAAAAGAAAATTTTTAATCTGTTAAAAAAATCTGGTCTCCTCTTATGCTATAATACATAAAGATGTTAGAAACTGAAAATCTCAGGAAAAGACAAGGCATCATTCTCAAATAATTAAAAAGCAGCATTAACTTTTTGAAAAAAGAACTTGATTTCATTAGTATTCTGACTACCATAAAGATTCTGCATTTCTCTAAAAGAAAACAGGAGGAAAAAAGTTTTGTCTGCTATTTCCTTTTCTTTACCTATTTCTGATTAATGTTGTTCATCTTAAGCAATATAATTAATAAGCAGTAAGAAACAGCTTCCATCAGTCCCAAAAATACCACTGTATTTCTCAAAGAAATATTTCAACCACATCCGCAAAAACAAATGTAGAAATGTATTGATATATTTATTGTATGCAAAAAAAATGAATTGCCAGCTACAGCGCACTTTGAGAAAAATCAATACAAACCAGTTAGGCTGCTGTTCTGGCATAAGATATGGCATAAGTGACTTCTCAATCTGTTTGCAGAACAGATTTCCTCTTACTAGAAACGAAGGTGGGCAAGAAGTTGAAACACACATGTTTGCACTTCGACAGAAATGTTGTAAGTTACTAATAACTGCAAAACGCAAACATCAAGGTTTCTTATCATTAATTTCAAATAAAAGACTACCTTTTATTTAAGAAGTTCAACTACCCAGAACCTATACAAGTTCAATTTCACAAGGAATTGTAACTTTGCAAGGAATTCCTGACTTTTCCAGCAGAAATTGATACATGAAGCAAAATGAATTCCTTCTATTCCACATAAACAATTACAGGAAAGACTGCTTTCTAGTCCCAGTTTTCCCACCTGTGTAACAGGAATGACATTTTCCTGTCAGGCAGTAATTTGAACTAAACTGGAAAACATACCAGAACTGCAGGATTAATTACTGAAAGACAATGCAAAACATGTTCAACTGTTATTTTACCATTACAGGATCAACAATACTATGCCCAATACTTACAGTGAATTTTGCCCTTTCCTCCATCACCTCATAGCCCAGTATAGTAGGCGTGGACGGTCGATCTTCCCAGGTCCTGGAATCTGTATTCTGCTCTATTTCTTCTACAGGCTGAGTACAGTATTCTATGGATGTATCCAGACCTGTAAATTTAGTCCTAACAAGTGGACTGCTACACGCAGATGACGTGGAACCAATCTGATCAGGCACACTCATCTTTTTAAAACTATCAACTGTAGAGTCCTCCAGCTGTCCTTTTGAGGAGCTTGAACTTGTTGAGATGCTCCCAAAGGAGGAACTTCTTTGGTTTCTGTTTGTAAAGCTGGATGATGAACTTCCAATAGGAATAGGAACAGGAACATATGGTGTTGCCATCCTTCATGAAAAAAAAATCTCAGTTTTTGGTCCAGGAATTTAAGCTTTATTCGCTGTATAAACCATGTTTTCTCTTGTTTTCAGGAACAGTGCCTGCAATTAAAGATGGAAAATACTACTGTCATTTTTAAGTCAAAGCCACACTAGGAGCTTTGGAAAAAAAACTCTACTAGCACTGAGACAGTACATAGCAGTATTGATGGTAAAACATTTTCACAAGGAAATTAGCTTAATATAAAATGATGCTTTTAGGTTGTATCTCTACCACTTGACAGACAGCTTTACAAGAGTTCTGTCTTTCACAGCTATTAAAATTAAAATGGCAAAGAGGTGAAGCAAGATTACAAAAGAAAAAAATCCTTTTATCCTTTATGACTTGTTTGGTTTTATCCAAAGTGACGTTTGGTTTTATCCAAACAGTCAGCAATTTTTGGGCATATAAGACGGAATAGTTTTAGGGATGTTTAAAGTAAAGTACAAAAGGTTTTCTCAGAATTGCTTCTGTAAGACATCTGCTGCAGACCATGAGAGCCAAACACACATGCAACAATATACGTGACATGAATCGAAAGACATGACAGTAAACAACTTACGTGAAAACATATTTGTATATTACACATTCACTGAAGTATAATGGATCTGTTTTCAATGCAAAATATTTTTTCAAACCAACTCTGTTGTGTATAATGCTGCAGATACTTTGTCACAATGTTAAATGGGCACATTTTCTGGAGTCTGAATTGGAGCAATTAAGTTTTACAAGCATGTACATCAAAAGCAGGTTTGTCAAAGCAGGTAATTTTCCATTTCAACAGAATAAAATGGGAAAAAAGTGCAGAGAAAAAAGATAAATAAACAATTTATTTTTTTCAACAAAAGCATTTCAAACTAGTCTTTTGTGTGCATGTGTGTACACTTCTGGAAAAAAGCAAAGTAAAATTAAGACATCAGTATCAAACTGCCAAAAAAGCACCATCTCCTCATTTTAACACAGAACCCAAAGAAGAGCTCTTACAAGATGCAAATTAAATGCCACCTCTTTGGATTAACAGGATTTGAGCCATGATCCATTTCAGCCAGGAATATACCAATCTAGCAGGAGGCTGTAGGAAGCAGTGAAATGGGAAACCACCAACCTGATTCACATCAGACAATCAATCACCTACTGCAGTAAAATCCAAATGAGATTCCTAATTGCAAGGGTGAAGTGATGCTTTCACTCTCTTGCTCTAAATTAATCTTAGAGCACATGAATAAAGAAATAAATTTTAAATGAACCAGCACCAGCAAGACTGCAAAATGCTCTTGAACAAATTCCTTGAGAGAAGGAAAAAACCAAGTTAGTCATCCTTTCAGCTACATCAGGAAGTCTTCACCCACTCTTTGCCAGAAAGCTCAGGTAACTTTACCAGGAGAACAATTTCAAACTGGCAGTGATTTCTCGAGAACATCTCTGCTTCACTGTGGAATGAAGCTGGACACTCAGCAGCATCTGAGGGAGCTGAAATGTCAGGATCATAAACCCCCACTGACTCACTTTGCTGCTCAGGGACAGGATTTGGAGTATCCAGCAGCATCTGTTGCAGCACAGTCCTGTGCTTGGTTGCGTGAGTGAAACCACGTGTCACACATCTGACCTGCTTCAGCCTCGCTTACTGTCAGAGAAGCAAGTCACACCTGTCTCCGAGGCAAGATATTCTCTTGGAGCTACACCAAGATCTAAATCACTTTTTTCACCCATATCTCAGTAAGAAAATCTATTTTCTGCCTTGAACAATAAGCTCTGCAATAATTTTTGTTTAATGTAAGGCATGAAGTGTTTTCTAATAAATCTTCTCTAGCAATATTCTCTGAACAAATAAATATCTAAATGAAATACTGAAAAAGGTAACTCCTTTTTCACTTGCCATTTCAGTGACTCTTCCATGTTACCAGCATAAGGAACTGAGAGCATGCCCTTAAACTATGTCTGACCCAGCTATGTTCTTGGGAGGTGTAGGATTAAATTCCTGTAAACAGAAGAAATTAAGTGAGTTCAGACTGCAAAAAAATCAAAGGATCTATACGTAAAAAGTGATTATCCTCTGTTGCATAACTGTGAACCTAGAGAAGAAAACAAGCCCTCATCTCAGGGAGTCTGCTGAAGTTCACTCAGAAGTTTGTGAATTTTGAAAAGAGCTTGCACTTTTTATGGCTTTATGAAAACAACCAAACCAAACCCCACAACACCATTTTCACCAGTTACAATACTTGTGAAGTGTCTTTCCTAGAAGAACTTCTTTCTTTAAAGTGAAATGCCAGTCAAAAACTTACTATCTTGAACTTGTTTACTTACTACATATTACTCTTAAATGCACATGCATTTCTGAGCAGCTGTACCAATTCAGGCAAGCAAGAGAGCTCAACCCAGACTGACCTGAGGATAAGGCCCTCGGTGTTTCGAGGCCAGCACCTACACTGTCCGTGCTTCAGCAGTTTTCATTTCAGACCAGCTCTAATTTGGTACCACTGCCTGGATGCTTATTAGCAGCTGGACAGCACTAAGCCTGCTCCCAGGGTACATTTTCTGGTTTATTTTCTTTTGTACTCTGCAAGGCCACCCCAAATTGTGAGTCAA
Source organism: Acanthornis magna (assembly GCA_036785705.1). NCBI lineage: Eukaryota > Metazoa > Chordata > Aves > Passeriformes > Acanthizidae > Acanthornis > Acanthornis magna. Next base: position 25,953,301 of record JAWUZG010000063.1, read on the forward strand.
TGCATATTAAAGGTGATGATGACACTGTTCTTCTCCGAAGATTGTCCTTGACTCAATCTGATGCAGCAAACATTCCCACAGACAAAAGGGGCTGATACAACCTGTGTCACACACAGATTCCTATCATTTTGAAGAGTAACAGGAAAGTATTCTTTGAGTAACAGAAATGTCAGGTCAAGGGAGCAAACGGCCCACTACATCACTTAATTAGAATTTTTTTTGGTAAAAAAAAGTTGAAAGAAATATACAAAAAATATTACATTACCAGATTCACAAATACATATATATGCATAAATACATATGTAAACCCATCTTCTACTGTAAAAGTATCACAATTTTCCTGTACAATATTTACATGCTATGAGTTACAACAGGGTTCAAAATCACATCAATCTGCACTTTTTGAAGACTACTAAACATTAGAAAAAAATACAATGCTCAACCAAGGGTCACAATGCTAGGAATCAAGCCTTATCTATGAATTTAGTTTACTGTCAAGTCATGCAATAAAAGGAATTGAAAACAATTTCATGAAAAGAAATCCTTTTGTACAAACCACGTCACTCCCTACTTACCTCAGTGCAGCGAGGAGGGTTTAGGTGCTCAGTTTGCTCTTACCCCGGCTGCACAGAACCAGCAGAACCATTGCAGCACACCAACTTTCAGAGCAAACCGCTCATGACACCTATGAGATAACCCAGAGACTGCACTTTCTCTGACTTTTTGTATGAAATTTGCTTCCTGTTCAGAACCTGTATTTTGTTTAGTTTGATTCCCAGCCATGACTTAAGAACGAAAAGAAAAGGAAGAGAACATTTGCTGGAAGTGCTGAACTGCGAGAACCGAAACAGGATAGGGCAGTCCCGGGAACTCAGCTGTCACATGCTACAGAGCAGCATGACACCAACTTACTCTGGTGTTTACAGCAGCCACCTCCCTTTTGCGGGTGAGGCAAATAGGCTGCAATAAAACCACTTAAAAAGGGTTTGCCTGCAGCTTGCAGCTATCGCAGTTCCAAACCTTTTTAAGCTAATGGCTTGTATATTCAGTGAGAAACATGTAAGCCACATGATTCAAGGATAATAGATTAGAAACAAAACAATCCTTACTTAACAGTTGTAATTGGATTTAGAAGACTTTTAGCTATGCAATACTATTTGTGATCTGGTTACATATATTATGCCTCTGTTTGGACAAGGCAGACAAGCTGACCTCTAATGTTTAGGGTTTAAATGCTACTGAGGAATGTCAGCTAAAGAACAAGGGGAATATTTGAAGAAACAACTTGCTGATTTAGGTTTCTTGATTTTTTAAATAATCATATTGTGCCCACTTTAGCCAAGCTACCTAACAACATTTTTTACCTATTAATGAACTCAAAATGTGGCGGGGGGTGCTATTTATCACACCTCACAGACACAGGAGTAATTCCTGCCCCAAAGGGTCTATTATGGAACGAGAAACAACCGAAGGTACCTCACTCCCCAAACCTGCACATCAGAGAGCGCTACTTCTGACGGTTCTGAAACCGAGGAGAACCGAACCAGCCCTGCCGGCACCGCTGGGGCAGCGCCCGGCCGGGGAGCGCCGCCGCCGCTTTACGTAACTGCAGGGGCGGCCCCGAGCCCGCAGCACCGGCGGGGCCCGGGGAACCCTCCCGGCCCCTCCGCACGGCTGCGGGAACCGGCCGAGGAAACACCTGGAGGCGCGGCGAGGCACCGCCCCTCACCCCCGCCCCGCCCCGGGGAACGGGGGGTTCCTACCCGCGGTCCCGCCCGAGCGGGACCGGACCCCGCGGTGCCACCGCCTGCGGCCGCTTCCGCACAGGTGCCCGGGAGCAGCGACAGCTGCGCGGAGGCGGCGGGGGCCGTCCTCGTCCGGCGCGGGACGGGCAGCGGTGAGGTTCCACTCCCCCGGCCTTCCACACACGGGCTCGCCACCGCCTCACTCTTTCCCTGCCTGCCTGCCCGATTCCCGGTGCTGCCGCTCCCGCTGCCCTCCCGCTGCCAGCCCTCCCCGCCAGCCCCGCTCACCTGCTCCCGCCGCGCTCCGCTCCGCCGCGCCACCGCCGGCCCCGCCCCGCCCCGGGGGGCGGAGCTGAGGGGCGGGGCCTGACGGGGCAGCGAGGGGGCGGGGCCGCGCAGGGACTACAAGGACCGGCGTGCCCCGCCCGCGAAAGCCCTTCTCGCTTTCCGGTGGGCCTCGCGCGGTGCATTTTGGGGTTTGTATTTCTGTGGCGTGGCGATGGAGTCCCGCGGGGGGCTGCGCCTCCGCGCAGGGAAGGGAGGGGTGGGGGAGTTCGCATTCCTGGTTCCGGGCGTGGGAAGGTCCGTGGCCTCTGTCAAGTGCGGCCTGTTTCCCTGTTTCCCGGGCTGGTTTCGCCTAGCCCTGCCATAAAGCCCCGCTGTACCGCGAGGTGTGTGCGCAGGGCAGCGTAACGGGAGTGGTAGTGGAGCGCCGTGTGAAATTTCACGCGTAAAAGTGATCTGAGCATTTCCTGGGGAATGGGGCGGGGGAAATCACTGCTGTTAAACAGTGGTGCGAATAAAGCAGTATCTCGCTACTTCATAGTGACTTAGGGTGTGATACTCTGGAGAAAATGATCACGGAATAATTTTTGTAAAAAAATACATTTTCGTCATGTATTTTACGTTTTTTATGCATAATCTAAAAGTGCGATACCTGCTGCCCGAGATCCCTCCTGTGTTGCCGGCTGTGGAAAATACTGCACCTCTTGTTTGTGCTGCGCAACTCATCTGCTTGGTGATCTCGACACCTTTTGCAGGGCGCGGGTACTCAAATAGCACAGCAAAACTGTGCTGTAAGGTGATCGGGGCTGTGGCATTGCCCATGTCGATACATACTGCCCTGGGGGCTAATGTTACCACCGGCGTGTAATTCTTTTGTTGGGATTATATTCTCAGGATGTTAGGGAATTTTTTCTCGTGCTTGATGTGTTTTGTTTTTTTTCCCCTCCTGTCGTATTGTTTCAGCAGCACATTGGACTGTCTGGAATTAATTTTGAACTTAGTGGTTTTTCTGGATGCTAGTCTTTCAAGAAATAGTCTCAGATTTGGCAGGGTAGCTCGTATTCATTGTGAGAAGAATTAATACATTCAAAAAGCATTTGTGAAAGACTAGTTCAGAAGCCATGCGATGGGAACGTTTTTGGATCCAATTCTGTTTTAAGTATGCAGTACTCGAAAGAGATAACATACTAGATTTTAAAATGCCTTTTAATAATGCTTGTATTAAATCTGAGGAAACTGATTAAATTACATCTTGAAAATTGCACTGCCAAACCAGATATGCTGAGCATATTATTATAAGAACTTTAAACTTTGTCTCATTCAAGATGAAAATGTTCCCTAACATAGAGCAGAAGAAAAAAAAAGTTAGAAATAGGAGAATTCTAATTTCTAGTTGTTCAGAATATTTTTTTTTCTGTAGCAGTTGATCGTGTTTGATCATTACAATAATTTAGCATGTTCTATGTTTGAATTTATTTAGCTGTAGTTACTTATAAAGTTTCCTACCTATACGAATCGACTTTAAAAAAAAAAAATCTGAGGTTTTTTTCACATCTAAAATAATTTGATAGTTATAAATGCGTGTTTTTCAGTTTGCTAGTCTGCTATCCTAACTGTTTGTGGCATGATTTTATTGTAGAGATTAACATAAAATTTTTACCAGCCCCCAGATGATAGTGATGTCAGTTTTCATAATGGCACTGTCAATCGAAATTGAGTCCTTTCCCGTGGCTTTTGAGGAGAGCAAGATCTATTTTGTCACAGTGAGCAGGTATAGGAAAAAGGTGTGAGGCTGAATTTCTTTGGTCATTTGGACATTCCAAAGAAGTCAGGAGGAGTTTTGGCTGGTGAGGAATGTGGGCTCATTGCCTTCATGTCACAAGGTTCTATCCACCCACAAAATCATCAGGAATGACTGTTGGTTCACTGGCGGGAGAGAATCTATGCAGGGTTAAGGTGAATTAAAATTGGTTCTATGCTCTTGCTGGTTTTCTCTTGGTAGCAGTTCTTCCCTGTGAACTCCGGCTGTGGCCATCCGGCTTTGGGAAAGAGCGGCTTTGCTTCGGCTGCTTGTGTAAGCAGAAAGGGCTGCGCCTGCCATCGCAGGCGAGATGAGCCACCCTGTGGCAATACCCTGCAATTTGCATTTATTCAGGCGAAAGACGGCAAAACTAGTTGCTGAATACATAAAACAGTGGAAAGTATTTGCTGGCTTTTTTTCTGCACATATTGGTACCAGATGTCATGTGTGTTCTGCTTCCATTTGCTACTTATTTAGTTTTACAGGGGATTGGTTTATATATTATAGGCCTGATCAAAATCTGTGCAGCCACTGTAATTCTGTGTGCCAAGCCCCTGATTTTTGCTAATGCTGGCTGGTTCACTAGCTTAATTTAACCTTGTTTAGGGGCTAGGGCTTGCAGAATCAGGAAAGCCTCTTAACGTAAAAGAACTTTATGTAACCTCTGTGAACTTCCCAGCACTTTCTCTGCTGGGAAGAAGAATGCAGGAACTGCTAATTGTGTAACACTAGTGGTTCAGCAATGCCACCTTCTGTTGTAAAAGAATAAAACTCAAGAAAATAATCCTATAGGTGAGCACGCTGGGATAATCTTATTGAATTAAATGCAACTTCTTTTGTGCTATTTGAGGCATAATGTGATATATTTTCAAAGTCCCACCTGCCCCCATGATCATGTGAAACACTGAGGGTAGACTTTCAACCAGGTTATGGGATTTAGGTACTCTAATTGCATTTCAATTGGATGTAAGTACTTAAATTCCATTGTAGTTTAGAATCCGTGCATTCAATCCCATTATATTCCTGTGGGATATGGACCTTTCTCTCTCAGGATACTGTGAAATCTGTGACTTGGAGGATATTTGTTTTGTGACAAAACAGCCAATTTTCTGTCTCAGCTACAGAGCGTTCAGTGTTAGAAGTAAGGGAGCTGCTTCTAAAGGCAATTCTTTAATTCCCTCCAAATTCTAAAAACTGCACAGCTTTAGGAATGTACAGCTGGATATTTTGAAAGTAGACATAAGCATTGAAATGGGGGAATTTTGTATGGGCAGGAATTTTCATGTGGGCATCCAGGTCCTGAGTTGTGATCCTTGTAATACTTTCAGCAGTTGCCCTGTTGTTCTAATGCATGCCCACTTCAGAGGTGATGTATCAGTGTGTGTGGATGTCATATTTTAATACTTCCTGTGTCTATGTGATGTCAGCACATGTTCACAAGGACCTTGACTTTTGAAAGGCTGAAAAGCCATGACCTTTTTCACCTATCCTTTGAGAACTATGTCATTGGGAGGTTGCAATTCCCCATTTCAGATATCCAGAAAGGCCCTGGGGAGAGGTAGGGGGTGGGATTTAGATTCTGTTGTGGGCTGGCTCTTTGCAGGTTTGGTCTGACTCTCTGACTGTCTGCTCTGTGGCTGATTGTGTTCAAGTTTCCTTTGAAATCATTGCAGGGCACCTCGCTTGTGCAGCGTAGTCTCCTGGAAGCCTGCATTCCTTGTTCAGAGTTTAAAGTAGCATGCTGAGGACTAGGTTTTCCCAAAGTCCATTTTTTGTTAGCTCTAGATCTTTACGGTTTCTAGCTCAGGTTTTGAGTTTCAGACTTGACCCTTGACCACGACTTCAAGTGTGGGATACTGATTACCCCTTCAAGGGGTATCCTTCAAGGGATACTGATTACCCCTTTGGCACCTGGTTACTCCCAGCCTGGTAACGTCTGTATAGTATCTCCTGATGCTTGTCATGAACCTTACTCATAATAGCCTGTTAAACCTAAATTGGTTCCAAGGTGGAATAATGATAATAGCTCTTTGATGGAATAAAAGTAGACTTGATAGGCTTTTTGTGGAATACCAGGATCGCATGTGTGGTTCAACTGTTGTGTATTATTCTGGCAATTCACTGAATTATGAACAGGACTTAACAGTTTTCTATTCAGTTATGCCTGTTGTGCTTCTCTCTTAGATGGGAGTCCTCAAGTAAAAAAGCAGAAACCTCTAAGGAGTTAAAAAATTTCTGTCTGCCAGAGGCTAAGTCTACTTTGAGTTATAAGGAATATTTCTCTCAGGGATTGCTTTTGAGTGGAGAAACTCATGGATATTATGGCCAGAATTTTCAGATGAATGAACTATAAATGTGGACTTTAAAATAATTTGAGTTATAACATTTGCTTCTGTCCAGTAGCAGTTATTGAAATGCCTAGAAAACTGTGTCCTTCCTTCTTCCTTCCTTTTTGTCCTCACCATTAGCATTTTCATCCCCTGTCCTGGCTGGGTATATCTTGCTTCAGCTTTAAAATACACAAGTAGTTATGATCCGCAACTGCTAATAATGATGTGTCGTTAATAAATAGAATCATAGAATCATCAAGGTTGGAAGAGACCTTCAACATCATCCAATCCCACTGTCCATCTAACACTAAACCGTTTCACTCAGCACCAGGTCCAGACACTTCTTGAACACCTCCAGGGACAGTGACTCCCTGGGCACCTTCCTCCAATGCCTGACAACCTTAGGAGTGAAAGAAATTTTTCTATGAGCTAATCTGAGTCCCCCCATCTCAAGGCCACTTCCTCTGCTCCTCTCACTACAGGTATGGTAGAGACTGGCCCCTGCCTTACCACAGCCTCCTTTCAGGGAGTCCTAGAGAGTGATGAGATGCCCCTTGAGCCTCCTTGAAGCTAAACAAACCCAGGTTCCTCAGCCGCTTCTCATAAGAGTCATTTTCTAGACCCTTCACGAGCCTTGCTGCCCTTTGCTGGACACACTCCAGCACCTCAATGTCTTTTTTTGAAGTGAGGGGCCCAGAACTGAGCACAGCATTTGAGGTATGGCCTCACCAATGCCAAGTACCGGCAAAAACTCATCTGCAAATGAGAAGCTGGGAAAGCTGGAATTGTTCAGCCTGGAGAAGAGAAGGTTCAAGGGTGCCTTGCCCATGTACAGAAACACCTGATGGGAGTGTGCAAAGAAGTTGGAGCCGGGCTTTTCTCAGTGGTGTCCAGTGACAGGAAAAGAGTCAGAGGGCACAAATGGAAAGAAATACAGAAAATTCCATCTGAACATAAGAAAGCACATTTTTACTGTGAGGGTGATCAAAGACTGGAATAGATTGTCCAGAGAGGTAGTTGCTTGATATTTAAAACCTGACTGGACACAGCCCTGAGCTACTTGCTCTAGCTGACCCTGCTTTTAAGCAAGGGCTAGGCTAGATGATTTTTGAGAGGTTCCTTGCATCAGCAGCCCTTCTGTGATTTTGTGAGCTTAGAGACCTGCCATCCTGCTGTTGCTGCAGAACAAAAAGGTACCAAGCACCGTTTCTATTTCTGTTTTCTTAAAAGCATCTACTCTTTAAAAGAGTAGGGGAGCGAAAATTGTTCTCATTTGCTGTTGTGTGATGAAAAAAAATTCAACTTGTGGCAAGTTGATAGGTAATCTTTGAATGTACTTTCTGATACTTTTTTTTCTGTATAAGGTACTTTTTTCTTGCCTTCTTTTTTCTTCCCTGTAATCATTGTGAAAAGAACATTGTAAGGAAAACCCAAGGAGCGGAGGATAAGGAATTATTGTTAATTGAGTGGACTACATGCTTTCTTTTCAATCTAAATAAAAGTGTTATGGCAGGGATTTCAGGCATTTTGATCAAGGAATCATATTAATGTACAATAGTGAGTTCTTTATATGCCTGTGAAGCTTCAAGTTTAAAAATAGTTGGTTTGCTCTTAGCTAAAAGTAATGATTTTAAATGGTCTTGATTATACATCATTGAACCATTTGCTTGCTTTTGTTGCAGGGAAGAGGTGGTTCTTTCCCAGTTCCCCTTTTGGACACAATGGTACCCTGGGTTTTAATGTGATGTGTCAAAGCTTCTGGTCCTATGATACAGCTTTTGTTGAAGGTTTTGTTTTTCCTTCCTAATGTTCTACAGCTTAGTGTTTTGTGTGGCACAATGTATTTTAGTATTGATTTGTGAGAGTCTGAAAAGTGTTTCTTTCTCTGTGGTGTAAGAAGAAGAAACTTGGTCTTGTTAAAACATGAGCGGACACTCAAGTGGGACAGATTGTTTCCTGTGTTCTCTGTGACCTTGGACAAGTCACTTAAATTTCACTTTGTTGTCGATTCCCAGGTTTTGCTATAGGCTCATTCAGCAAGCTAACAAAGTTGCAGTGAATATAATCATCTAAATCTGAAAGGCATCACTATTACTCGTGCAACTCTGTGTTTTGAATTTAAAATGATGCTTGTCTTTCCTGCATAGCCCAGCCCTGTTACAATGTGTTCCTTCTGCCGAAAATCCCTAATACAACCCTACAAAGTACAGCATTCATTAACTGTATCCTGTGCACAAAGGATATAAGTTTTATTGTTTTTTAACAATAACACAGAAACCTTTCCATTTATTTCCAAAGTTCAAATAGCTGCAGTGGTGTGAAACAGCTTTGTCTCGGAGAAACATGTGTCCCATTGATATGGAAATGAGCACACCCTGTGCTTCGGGAAGTGCCAGGGTGGTAATGTTCAGTACTGCCACACTTAAGTAAGCTTCTGCATTGTGCTCAAATTCTGTTCAGCCAGCCAAAATTCTAGCAGCTTTTCCTTCTGTGTTAGAAGTAGACTTGGAAACAATATGGCTATACCTGACATCCACACATGCAAAGTTGGATAGAATCATACTCTTGTCTTGTGAAGTGGCAATATGGAGTTAATTTTGGATGAATATTATACAATAGTATACTTCATTTATGGTAAAAAAACCTGCAGATAATTTGGACTTCTTGCTTTGAAGAAGAACAAAATCTCTTCTTCAGAAGGACTTTGTTTTCTGTTGTTTTCTGTTTATTAAGCCTTTTGGTCTCTTTCTATTTCTACTTTACTTTGTGAATTGCAATGAAAGGGTATGTTGTGCACTGACATGTTAATTAAGCATTAACATTTGCAGGCCATTCTAGGGCTGGAGGCTACTGTTTAGAGGTTATTATTTTTCCTATCTTGCAGAGCCCACAAGTGTGCTAAACGTTTGCAAAGACGTAGAAAAACATTGTTATTTTCTGGCTGGATTTGTAATTTTATATTGAGCAGGAAGAAACAAGTGATGATAAAAAACATGTCAGACAAGTTGATAAGAGAGAGCAAGGTTTATCACAGGAAGATCAATCACTTACTGACCTGAGGCCTTGACTTAGAATTTATTATCAGACAGTATTTTTCATGATGGATGATTATATGGAGCATAGTGTTTTGAGGAGAGATGAGGTGTAGAGGGAATGCCTTAGCAGATCTCAGCCACGTCAGGTTTCCCTGAGCAAGTGTGGTAGGAAACCCCCAATCGCAGAAACAGAGGCATGGCCACTGCACAGTGTTTTCTGCACTACTTGTCTTGCTGTCATCTGGACGTGGTTCCAGGGTCTGGAATGCCAATCCCTTCCTTCTCAACTACTCACATGCCTAATTTCCCAGTGAATGTAAGAGTGTGGGAGGGAAGCAGAAGTTGGGGTGGTCTCAGTGTGCTGGTAGGATACAGCCATTCTCATACCAAGACTGGGGAAGAGTCATGGGTGCCAGAGTTTAGAGGCACCCACGGTACTTTCACCTAGAAACACAGACACTGCTGGTTACTGGGATATTGCAGCATTCCCCAAAATTCATTGATTTTAAGTGCAGGGGGAAATTAGACAATTGTATGAGTGAATAATGCCCTTTATGTGCTCATGAGGAAGCAGTTATTAGGATGCCTTTTGTATGAAAACATGGCTGTGGCTGGATGTAATGGGAACGGCAGGTGTTGCAAGTGTAGGGTGAGATGGCAAAAAAACAAGGGTGGATGTAAGGAAGGTAAGTGATGTTAGATGGAGATTTGCTCTCAGAACTGTCACAGGTATTTCAAAGGAGATACCATGTGCAGTGGAACAAGGCAATATTAGAATGGTCAGGTTTTAATCAGAAGTCGATACTGCTTTTCACCACTACAGGCATTAATACCCAAATCCCCACAAATGCATACTACCGGCATAATTGAAAAAAATAACCTTATTTTTGATGGTGTTACTTTCATAAGTGTTCCTAAATGGTCTCATGTTAGTCTGTCTCACTGTATTATAGTAAGGACGTGAAGTTTCAATGTGGAAACCTACCTTGGCTTATTAAGTCCACAACTGACACTGCGAATCATTTTAATCTTTTAATAAATATACAGAAAAAAAGAAGAAAAGTAGTTAGAATATTTGAGGTATGATTTAAGTGGTTTTTAAAATGCACATTTTAAAATAAAATCTGTAAAAATATGTAATACAATAAAAAGTAAGAAGTTTTCATTTAATCAACATCTCCTAATTGTTTTCCTTTGTATATAAAAAGGTTTTAGAAGGGAGTTCTTCTTGTTAAACTGTATTATAGGTGGTATTATAGGCTTTACCAAATGTCTTTTTTGGAAAAAGAAAAATGTACTTGGAATGGATTCAAGCTATTGTTTTCCCTAAGTTTGTGCTGTGATACAATTTTGCTGGGAACCAAACATTGCACTTTTTATTGTTGATGCTTATTTTTATCTTGCAGCTTCATGAGTTAGAATGACAGGCACACTATGCCATCTCTGCATCCAGCCCAAAACCCAGGCTAAGCTGCATCAACCACCTTTCAGAGCATGGGTTGACAATGAAATAAAAGAGGTTCTGTCTTGCTTTGCTAAAACAGATTTCCACCAAAAAGTGAAATAGGAAAGAACAAAAATAAACCAAGGCAAGAAAAAAATAAGAAGAAATGTTACATATAGGACCCAAATCGTATGTTCTGAATGGTGTTGCAATTAGTCTAAAGAGCAGTGAACAATTATGGGACAAAGGGAGCTGGACTTTTCTTACTCTGTACAATGTAGAATACAGGATTTTACATCATGAGGCTCCTTGCCTGGCATTAAATGGAGCTTCTTTGGTGTGAAATGAATTGTGTGCTGTAATTTGAATGTAGCAATCTGACTATTGTGCAAGAGAGATGGTTGAGGGGAAGCATAAATAATGACCTTACTATTTCTTTCTGACATGTAGATCATGCTGCACATTAGATGACGAAGATATTTCTGTCCTTTGATATCCTGTGCTCTCACAACAAATTATTGTACATCAAAGAAATGAGCTCTGAGTCAAAATGATAGTAAAAATGATGAGCTAGAAAATAATGTAGAGCTAGTACCTATGAAATTACTGCAAATGTCTGAAGAAATGGGGTAAAGGAAATTGCTCGCAAAGGTGTTCAAATAACTTAAGGTGCTGTCTGAAAAATAAATAATCTGGGAGATGACTATTAAAAATGAAATGTGATCAGAAGCTGAAGTTTTTGAAGCACTCTATCTGATGCCATGTTACAACCCATCTTTCCTTAACCTCGTTACCTGATGAAAGTTTTAGAAAGATTGTAGTGGGGGCAAGTAGAGGGCAAAAGGATTGCCAATATCATAAAGCATCTTTCTTGTCTAAATCATTAGTCTTTTTCCAGCCATGTCAATAATAATTTGAAGTTGATATAGCTAGGAGTTTATTCAGTGGTCTAAGTGGTACGAATTGATTGTTTTGTTCTCATTGGTGTTAGATATTTACCTCACAAAAAGACTGCCTGGAGCGATAGCGCCCAACTGATACCAAAAAACAAGCAGTGGCTGAGGATTCATTGCAGAAAGAAAATTGTAGTCGACATGACAGACAGCCCTTTTAGGAAAAAGTTAAGTAAGTGATGTAGAGTGGTCAGGAAATTTGTCCTTTTTGCTGACTAGATTCTTGTGCCATCTGGTCTAGTGTCACATCAGTGGAGTGTCTTTCCTACCCACTCAGAAACAAAGCTTCTTCTTACCTTTGTTTAGCCAACCAAATTTATGTTCAAAGCGGTTGTCCCTAGTCGCCCACACTAAACAAAAGCATTTTCGGAGGACTTTGGTTTCTCTGACTTAACCTTTTTTTAAGATTTTTTTGAGATCATTTTGCACAGGTTGTCCATGTACATAAATGTTGAACTCTAATTCATCCATGCTGGGTCTCTGTTTTGTTCATATGGCCAGAGAGGAAATGCATGCAATAACTCTTAATTAGAATGACATACAGGTTAAATTTTTCCATGAGAGCTACAAAATTAGGAGCAGAAATGAACAGAAGATGTATTATGTATTCTGGGATACTCTTCCTGTTAAAAAAAAAAAAAAAAAGCAAAAGAGGAGGATGTGACATTTTAATGAATGTTAAATATTCACGCTGAAAATATTAGCGATGAAACTTACTCTGAAGGCAGAAAGCAGTGTTTCCTGTTACTTAAGAGCGTGGACTTTCCATGACTTCCTGCAGTGAAAGCTTGTCTGTAATAACTTTTCTTTCTGGAGCCTCAAATTAGTTACTGAGGTGTCTATTTCAGTTTTGGAGTCAATAAAATGGGAATAACAGCACTTTTTATCTCCCTCAAAAAGTGTTACTTAAGAATTCAGTGTTGAATTACAGGTCAACAGTGGCAGGTATGTGCTGTATGTGCTCAAAGGCCCAGACTAGCACCACGATCATTTGAAGTGGGTGTTACAGACTTAGCTGCAATATCTAACTATCACATTTTTATCAGCCAACAATGGTAAGTTAGAAATTTTTCAGCTGCTGCTTTTGAGCTTCCTTTTTTGCCTTTTTTTTTTTTTTTTTTTTTTCCATTCATTTTCAGAGGGAAAATACAGAGGAGAAGGGTTACTCTAAGCTGTGCTCTTGGTTATATATTTGGATGTTATGGAAAATTGAAAAACAAATTATTGCCATGTTTTATTAAAGCTCCATGTGTCTGGACCAGATGTTTGTTCTAGAGCCAGTACTGCTAATGAGGAAAGAGGTAACTAACCATAACGTGATTGATTTCTGGGTGAAGGTCCATCTTTGCCTCTACCCCTAACAGGTGTATGTACTTTCTGTATTGCAGAGAATTCACGTTTTCTGTATTGAAAAGAATATTATATCGCCTGTCCACTACCAGGACTTAGGGAAGAAAATATGCTGGTGAATACCAAAAGTTCAGCACTCTTTCTTTAGTACCACAACCATCCTTATTTATTAAATGTATCTAGACAAGTGAGTTTCTTTGATTATACTTATTTTACTGCTTCTGTTGCCTTGAAGTGTGAATTGTGATTGCTTAGATAAATGCACTGAAGCACTGTCTGTTCCCACTTTGGCTTCCTGAAATACCTCATTATGTCTTTCAGTGAGGTACTGTTTTGTAATTTGCAGCATCAGTCTCATTGTGTGAATCTCTACACATATCTCAGCAACCTCTTCAGGAGTGACAGGTATGGGTACCATTTCCCTTTGCTTTCCAACAGTGAAAGAAAAATGCTCTCACAAAGCTGTGTGAAATTAGAAGACTAGCTTTTTCTGTTCTAACTCCCTATTGTTATGTGCGATTTTACTCAGTGTGGTTAAAGAAAAGAATGAGGCATTCCAGCTTTCTGGGCGGTCTAAAAAAATCTGCTATCTCCCCTCAGGTTTTCCACAAAAGTACCTGAGCTTTCCTTTAAGTCTCATGTCTGAATTTGAGAATCCACATGAAGGAAAGGAAGATTCAAGCAATCTCTGAATGCAAGTTTTAAAAGCTGGAAATAAGACTAATGGAATCTCAGTGGGTGTCCCTAAAAGATATTGTAGCGGTAGGTGCTGAACAGAGCGTGCTGTGTGATTTGCTGATGAATGCTGGGATATTTACTGAGACCAACCATACTGATAGCAGATCAATAATCCAGGCACTTTTGTGTGACAAAATTGTTGTCCTTCTGTGGCTGAGTTAGTGCTGAAAGCTGCAACAAGCTAGCTCGTAAATTTTCAATAGGATTTTTTAAATAAAAGGCAGTAAATTTATTATCTATTCTATAAAGTCATCATAAAAAAGGGGACAGTGTGTAATAAACTGCCCATCATTTCAGAAAGGTTTTCTAAGGAAAGATTAGCACTAAGTGAGTTTAATCACACTGGGGAAAAATTGAAAATTCTCCAAAACTTTTAGATCTTATTCATAGTTATTCTACTTTAGCACTTCCTAAATTTCTATCTCACTTGCTGTATCTCCACTAGTTTTTAAAATTACTTTTTCCTAAAGGCCAGAAACTACTTCTTCCATTATGAACTATGTAGGCAAAATTTTGAATCTTGACTAACTAGTTCCACTTACAGAGCAAACTTTTCTATTTTGCAACAAAAAATACATGGTCATACTAGCCGTTAGCAGTGTATATTGCATTCCTTAATCTCTTTTTCCATATTCTCCTATCTTAGCATTACTTTTCCTGTTCAACAGAAAAAGTTTTGTGATTTTGGAGAGTTTGGGAGTTTTTTTGCAGCTAGTCTCATTCTAAATTTATCCCCATTTAATCACTGTCTGCTTGCTTAGTTTCAAATTCTTCTGTTCTTGATTGCATTTGCTATCATCTTTGGCTATGCTTTCAATTAAGTATAATCTGAAAAAATTGCCACTTATCTTTTTGCCTGCTTTCTTTTCTGTTTCTTTTCTAACCCTTAAAACTAAAGCAAAGCAAAATTTACCTGACTTTTAGTTAGGTTAACATCCCAAGAAGGAAAAAGACATTGTTAAATAAGTGGGTTCATATTGGTTCTGACAAGTGTCTTCTGTTTCTACTTAATTTACTTCAATATGTTTGAATCTGTTAAATTATTTCCATTGGAGAAAATAAAAAATAGGTAGTTCAATGCAGAGTAAATACATTGATACATATAAGTTTGCATCTGATACAATTAAATACCCTTTACTTTCTATCCTCCATGCAAACAGAGCGTGCTTTCAAGGACAGTGATACAAAAACTTCGCACCAGTCAAGTACGTGAAAATTGACTGGTTTACTTTTAAAAAGTCTTTAAAGATTTCTCTAGACACTTCTGTACATGTTGTCTGCAGTCTGAAAAGACTTCTACCCTCAGAAACGCTCTGTAATGAACTGAGACATCAGTGCATTTTAGCACTGATAAAATAACACCCTGTCAAATACTTGATGGTGGAGGGACAGTGAGTTGATCACTCAGCTGACTGACCAAGTCACAGTCTTAAGATTTCAGGGTAGAGGGAAAAATACTGCTTTTGTTAATGCTTTCTCTCACTTTAAGGTGCCAAGAAGTCAGGTGATATGAATCCAATCTTTTTAGGAGATAGTTTTTTGCCCACAGTCACTTTTACGTTTCTACCTTATACTTGGTTCGCGTTTAACTCTTTTAACTTTATCTTGCATATCATTTGTAGAACACGAGCTAATTTCATTCAGAGTGAGTTCTCGCAGGCAATGCTTACTTTTCTCAATGACAGCTTTCTCTTGCTGAGTTTTAAGGTATGGTTCTTTGGGCCCCAGTCATGTCTCAATGTTTATGATAGACTTTTATAAAGTTTGTAATAGAAAATGTTAGGAAAGCTTATATAGTCTCAGTGACTCCCACTGGTCATATCAGGGCTACAGCTGCTGCTACTGTAGGGTGTTTTCCTTCCCTCCCTTTCTCTGCAAGGATCTACCTCTGGACATTTGAGCCTCTGATAAAGGAGTGGAGTGCTGTTGGGTTAATTTTATTCCTGACATTTTGCCATGCACACAAATTAGTCCCTTGTCCTCTGTCTGCTGTGCACAGGAATACCACCTGTGTCCATCATTCACTCTCTATACCTTGCTAATGGCTGTGCAGTGTGCATGCACAGCGCTGGTTTTGATCTGACATTCATATTTGCACCCATTTCAAGGTCCTTTTATACTGCCAGAGCAGTGCAAATGGGCAGCAGTGGTGTGCATCTATGGATTAAGCCCCCTTTAAACAGGAAGGGTTCAGTTCTGTCACCCTGACTCATTTCAGGTGGTACCTTTCTCTACAAGTACTTGCAGGTTCAGTGCATCTGTTTATGTGACAAAGTGCTGTTTATGTGAGAAAGGGTGACAAAATCAGGGTGTTTGCACTTGAGCCCAGTGTTAGGATATTAACTTGCTCTGTTACAGAAGAAGAGCTGTCATAAAAGAAATGTTTGATGCTGGGAGAGAAAGAACAAGTCAGCAGGATAACGCACCTGTAATCCATAGCTGTGTTGGCAAAATAGGCTGCAGAGCTCGGGATTAACTCTAGTGGGTTGCTGGCATCCAGTTAAGCTGGATGGCTTACCTTATGCAAACTGAGTTTGATTGGTAGAAGGCAATTTGGCCAAAATGCCTTCTATTACATTTTCAAGGATGTTCCCCGTAGAAGAAAACATTGCTTTGAAATGTATTTGTTTAGAAGCACTTGCATCCACAGGGCTCGTATTACTTATGAAAACTCGAGAATAGAAGTTTGAGAGGAACCACTGTGCATAACAGACTCTACACTTACGAGCTACATTTTCCTAGCATGCATAGTTCTAAATATTGAATGATGGCAATTACTAAGGGCATTTGAAGAGTGAGACATTGAGGAGTGTTGTCATATTATATTAGTTATGGGTAATAGCTGCTGACTTTGGAACAGTGATGGGAAAATCACTTCAGAAGCTCAATTTGGAAGTTGGGAGAGTCATGCAAGGTGACAGATCTGTACCAATGTAGGGAAATGTCTTGGAGGCAGATAACTGCTGTTTCACGCATAAGTAGTCAGAGTCCCAATATTTTTTCTATGCAAATCAATGTCAAAATTCAGGTTAACCTGATTAGGATCATCTCCTTGCAGGAAAGGATTTTCTGTTGCTACATCACAGATAAGAGTTATAATTGCATTTTAGATGGAGAAAAGTTATGAATTCCATAATTTACATTATATGTTGAATCTAGCAGCCCTAGGAAAGTTCTTAGTATCAGTTATTGTCTGTATAGAACAATTCTTGTTCAGAGAAACAAATGAGGAAGGTGCTCTTCTGTGAATTTAAGAAGGCAATTTGAATTGGTATGCATGGTGTGCATTTGTGCTGATCCTGCATTATGCATTTCTCACAGATGTCTCACTAACTCACATTTGGTGAGAATACTTTGAACATTCCAGCAAACTGCTTGCTCATCTTTGGTAGTTTGCCTAAAACAGTGTGATCTCCATAGCTAATGACGCTTAAGGTTTTTTGTTGCATCTCATCCCTCATCTACATGGGGTCACCTTTGCCATTTTTGAAGAAAGACTCTCACAAAAGAAGGGTGTTCAGGAGACATTGACAGACACCTGCAATATGTCTCTGGGAGGAAGGAAGTTTCTCTCTAATCTGTGCTATAAGTAATAAAATGTGGCCAGGCAAATAATTTTTCTTCTCTGGAAAAGTTCAAATAAACCGTAAGGGAGATATTATGAACTCATCCAGCATATAAAAAAACTAATGTTCTCATTCATTCACAAGGTGACAATAAAGAATTTATTTTGTGTCTCGCATATTTATCATTTTTGGATGTCAGAAGTATTGCTTTCTGTTATCACTTTAAAAGATTTTCTGGCAAACCCCTCACGTCTTCCAAGGAAGATGTGTATTATACCAGGAAAAGAATTCTTTTGCTATCATAATATAATCTGTATTTTAGAATGGAATTAACTGTATTCACAAAGAACTGTTTTTAACATCTGGGTACCTAGATTAGGAGTGTCGCCAATGTAAACAGAATTTTCAAATGGGAAAATTTTATAGATATGGAATTACCATGGGCTATGTAGTGGCTTCCTGAATGCAATAAAGTACATCAGTGCTAAGATTTTCTTAAACTGTGCCTATTTAGGAAAAAGTATATGTTGCAATGAGGTTGGTTTAGTAGGTTGTTTAGCTCAATATAGAACACTCAAAGGTCTTGGTAAATATATAATTTCAAAGTTACTTTCCCTGATTTGTCTTAGTTTGTTACATCATTCCCTCTCTTCAAACTGTGACACTCCTATTTTTAGAATGGGTCTAATGTTATCACTAACATTAGTCCTTAGCTGATAAATCTAAACGTTAATGTGATTTTTTGGCCATTGAAAATGATAGAAGTGCTTTTCTGCATGTGCTCTTTCAAAGTAACTTCTTTTCTTCTTTGTTCCAGTGCTATTTTTTGCTTTTGTAAAACCTGGTTTTCTTTAAGTGGTCTGACAGAAAAATGCATGGGCTGCTGTTTAGATTATTGCTCACATTATTTTAGGATTAAAAATTAAAGTGTTGTGCTTTAGTGTGCTATTGAGTATTTACGGTGATATGCATCCTTGATTATTAGCCTTTCTTAAGAATTTAAAAGCAATGAAAAGCAGAAAAATGCACAAACTTTGAATATATGAGTTCTATTGTTTTATCTTGTATATAGTTCCATTCTCTAAGTAGCAAGGGTCATGCTGATTGTAAGTACACAAGAACTGTGCAACTTTTAGTGCTTAAAGCAAAGTTTGATTTTGTGTCTTTAGATAGATCTGGCCCCTATTTCTTTACATTTCAAGCAAAGTAGAATATACCTAAAATTCAGAAATAAAAATGGAGCATAATATGCACTGAAGCTGTGTCCATTATATGTTTGTAGGTGTTACTTATGTCAAGGTTGATTGTACTATTACCTGGCCTACTTTTTGTATAATTCCTGTATTAATTTTCATAATCTTCCCCTTCTATGTATTTGTCTAAAAGGGGTTTTAGAGATGAAATAGTGGGGAGAATTTTTTCTTTTGAAAGCAAACACTTGGCTTTTCTCCTAGAAAGTGCTACTGGTATACTAATCTTTCTCTTTTGCTAACTCTGGGGAAGAGACGTTAAACTGCAGTAAATCTTTAATGTATACTGTATATTGTATATTTAATTATGTCTGTTACCTGATAGACAAGTAAAAACCTTGACATTCCCAGTTCTGCAGTCTAAAGTTATTTATTGCAAGGTTTTGTTGTTTGTTTGTTTGTTTTTATTTTTCCCCATCAGTGAATGCAATGATAGTTCAATGAAGTTTCTTTCCTGGAATCAGGCTGTTGATTTTTGTCACCATTTGAAAATTTGAAAACAGTAGGAAGCTCTTGAATTAGGTGCATTTGCATGTACTTGGAGAAACTACTTTTAAATAGGACAGCACTGTATCATTTTAAAGCACTGAAGAGTAAGTAATACAAAATCATCCATGAGGATAATCTCTGACATTTACAAATATTTATAATGGCATTAGTTCCAAATAAGTTAGCTGAGGCAATTTGAACCTGTAGAACCGAACAAATAAATAAGCATGGCTTGCCATCAGTTTTTTCAGAAACGCACCCATATTGCTGTGGAGCTTTGTGCATCCACATGAGCAGGGAGATCTACCAGATTTCTCTGGGGCTTTCTTCAGTCAAGATATTGTCTGCTTTATTGGGAAGTATTTCACAGACAGGTAAAAATGCTCTGTCACAGAATTTCTGGGCTTTCTGGAATTTGTGTTGCAGTGTTTTTGCACTGGTCTAAAGCTAGTGTGTTTACAAAAGCCTTGAAGACAGGGTTTAAAGTTGAAACTGGTTTTAATGAAATATCCCAGATTGGCAGGTGTGGCAATAGTTTCCCTCGCTTGCCCATGAAATGACTTGATGCGACACCGTGCAGTGGTTAGAATGTGTTGCCAGCGTTTGCCAGACCTTGCCCTTGATCCTAAATTGAAGTCGCCAAATTCACCGAACCCAAGCCAATGCTGAAGCAGTTTACCCCAAGCTCTGAGGAGTGCAGGAGAATGCTAACTGAGCCTGTGCAGAATTTTAGTGTGAGTGAAGTGTTCAGTTAGTGTTAGGAAGGAGAGCTAAGCATGGGTGTGCCTACTTTTGCTTATCCTCTGTGTCCTGCCAGAAGCCAATGGCATCCTGGCCTGGATCAGGAATAGTGTGGCCAGCAGGACAAGGGAGAAGTGATTCTTCCGCTGTACTCAGCTCAGGTTAGGTCATGCCTTGAGTGCTGTGTCCAGCACTGGGCCCCTCAGTTTAGGGAGGATGTTGGGGTGCTGGAGTGTGTCTGGAGAAGGACAAAAGCTGGTGAAGGGTCTGGAGCACAAGTCCTGTGAGGAGTGGCTGAGGGAGCTGGAGTTGTTTAGCCGGGAGAAGAGGAGGCTCAGGGGTGACTTTATTGCTCTCTACAACTCCCTGACAGGAGGCTGTAATCCTGTGGGAGTTGGTCTCTTCTCCCTGACAGCCAGCAATAGGACAAGAGAGCACAGTCTTAAGCTACACCAGGGGAAGTTTAAGGTGGGCATTAGGAAAAGGTTCTTCACAGAAAGAGTGATTGGGCATTGGAATGGGCTCTCAGGCAGGTGGTGGAGTCACCATCCCTGGAAGTGTCGAACGAAAGACTGGATGTGGCACTCAGTGCCATGGTTTATTTGATGGGGAGGTGTCAGGTCACAGCTCAGACTTGATGATCTCAAAGGTCTTTTCCAACCTAGTTGATTCTGTGATTCTGTGACTTGCAGTCATGTACTATGGCCATATGGAGATCAGAAAGCCCAATTCTATGGTCAGCATGTCCTTATGGAGAATAGGCTCTCTGTGGCACATGTGACTGAGGCCTATGGAGGGTGCAGAGCATGGCTCAGGGAACGTGCTGTGCTTTAGGCTGCCCTTTGATTCTGTGGGCACTTAGGGTGGGCATGGCTGCAGGGCTTTGCTGCTTGCCACCAGCACGTTTTGCTGCACCAGGGGCAGAAGCACTGATAGCTTTGAACTAAAAAGATAATTCAGTTCCCCACTTACTCAACGTTTCCTCAGGGGGAAGTCTTATTTATTGTGAGAACGTCCACATTATTCCTCAAGAAAAAAAAATGTGAAGAGGAGAAAGAGGTGTTTGAGTCAGGAGTTTGAGGGCTAAAGGAGTTTGAAGACTAATAAGCAGGCATTGTAACAAGTCATGCTCTGAGACTCAATGTGCAGAGTGGAGCTGACCACTAGCAGAGACTCTTCATAGGACAATATACATCAGGGTCACAGAACACTGCATCAGCAGTGCTCCTATAACCTCTAGCCCTCCAAACTCAACTCCAAAACCTAAATATTTGCCCTGAGAAGCATTTAAGATTTAAATTAACTTGATGTGGTGTTCAAAACTAAAAGCTTGATTTAAAAGTAGGGAATTTACAGAAGCACAACTGAGAGGTAAATTTGTCTTGTGAAGCCTTTATTTCTGGTACTAATGTTTAAGATGGAAAAAACCCAGCTTGACTTCCTGTTCCCCAGAGGGAATTTGTAGGCCTGAGATTTAGAAGAAAAAGTAATTTTGCTGGTGTATTGAGATATTTAACCTGCAAATTTATAAGAGAAGACAAAAATGCAATTCTCACAATGCTTTGGTCGCATTTTTTTTAGGAGAAAACCACATTTAAAAGCTAGAAACAGTGCTAAATGCCAGTTGTAAGATGCATACTTTAATGCTGATTTCCTGGTACCATCTGTTCCGTAACAAAAAGGCAGTTCAGTTTCTAGGTCAGAAACAAGGCTCTGGTAGTAACTTTGCACTTGGAGGATGTCATGTGCTTTAAACCAATTCACTCCTGTGGTGCTGTGCAGTAGGAGGTTATCTGAGAAGTTTAAGGTAACCAAGGACAATTTAAATCACACAGTTTTAGCAAGGGTCTGTTAGTTTTAAGCACTAGCACAGTTTGGCTGAGGACTGTGCATAGATTGAATTTTCAAAGGTTAGTGTACATCTAAGTAAGACTTGGAGGCTTGCTGGAAATGGTTTTATGTTTATTCTTTTTCAAGACTTCTTTATAAAAGTTTCTAACTTGGTGATACTTTCTGGTTTATACCAAACTTTTGTGATGGTGAAATTTAGAGTACAGGATGATCATCCTCTCTTTAACTGCAGCTACAGCCTCTTGGAATATAAATCTGTTGTCCCATTCTCTATATTATTGTTCTAATGAATAACTGCTTTTTGTAAAAGATGTCACACAAGTAATCTTCTGAGTTAACAACATACTATATATTCAAAATGTTTACAATTGAGTTTTTAGAGGTACCTGAAGGGGCAAATTATTCCATTGCCACAGAGTGTGATCTAATGGTTTTGTAAGCGTGGGGTTTTGTGGGAGCTGAAAGACTTGGTATTTGTTACCAATTTTCTGAAATTACTCTTCTGATATATTTTTTGTCCTGTTTTTGTTCTTTTTCCTAATAAAGTTCATATATTCTTCGTGAAGGAGAAGATACCTGCTGTTAAACCTTTTCATTTTTTGGAGTAGTGCTACATGAGGTTTAGTTTGGGTTGGTTAGAAGAAACCCAGGAGATCAGTATTCACAAATATCACCACTTTGGAAATGAATTTTGAGTATTCTAAGTAAGGGTGGAAATAACTTGAAATTGGCATAAGAAAAGCCACCAGCATTGAGTGAGGATCTAGTCTTCCTAAAGTGTCTTCCTTCATCTCTCTACTGGCAGCACAGGAAATGTAGCATCCCCATTGTGTGGTGGAATTCACTTGCACTGGGACCTTTCATCTGAGACTATAGGAAACCCACAGGACATACAGGGTGGTCCTAATTGCCAGTCTGGTGTTAGCATTGTCACCCATCTTCAAGAGCCAGGGTGCACTGAAAGTCTGCATCTTCTACACACGAATCAAGGGAAACTGAAATTACAGCCCCTGCTTCTGGGGAGCGGCATGTGCTTTGCATGGCTGGACTGCCAGATAAGCACAGATGTGCTTCCCAGGGAATGGACTTCACTGAGCCCTGTTTCCCTTCTTGTGTGGAATGAGTGCGCTCCTTGGAAGCCCCACTGCCTGTCACCAGAGCCCATGCTTCCTGGGATGGTGCCCTGTGGGCTGGCCCACCATGCTGATGCAGGGTAGTGGGTCTGTCTTCCCTCCCATGCCAACATCAGTAAATCACTTGTAACTTTTTCAGGGGCTTTTGCTTGTCTGCCTTGTCTTGCCCTGGATCTACGCTTTCAGGTTCAGTGGTGGCTTCCCAGTGCATTTAGCAGCCTGTAATGTTGATAGGTGGACTTAGTGACCTAATTGTATGTTATGCTAGAAAGTGAATGCTTGGATTGCAGTCTTCAACATTCAGTGTGTTTTCTGGAACTTTCTGAATAATTTTCTATCCTCTTTTTGTCTCCTATTAACCTTTGAATGCTAATAGTTGAATCCTGTCTTTATTAAGAGAAACATGGTCAGTGGCTCAGAAAGGCTGCACATGTCACAAACACTTCTGAGTTTACCTTGCTGTAATGAAAGCGGAGGACAGAATCCAAATGGAGAGATTAGAGTTAATCTTGGAAGTAAAAGGAAATTCACAAATTATTTATTTGACAATTTAGTTTATTTGTCTAGCTGCTGCCATCCTATATAGTCCACCTGTTCCATCTTGATAAAGTGATCATTAATCGTTCAGAAATATGCCTCAGTTTTTTGTGTTCTGGTGCACACAACTGATGCATGTCATTAATGCAATCCAGAGGGAGCAATTTGGAAGATGAGAGGATAATTTACTCACCATGTGCATTTAGTCCTTGGCCTCCTTGCTGAGATTCCCCTGCTGGTTTGGATTCTGTTTTGTGATATAAACCTGCCCTACCTGTGATAACCAGAAATGTAGTGAGCCTACTAGTTTAATTCAAGGATAGGATGGTACAAATTCTGGTTTCAGTCTTTGGAAATCAGAAAGGTTTCAGTCTTTGGAAATCTCTGCTCTGTTTTAATCTGCAGACAGATGCCTAATTTTGGCATTGCTACCTCAGTATGAGTTGAGAGCTACATTAAGAAAGACTGTGAGATAATTACAATCACTAAAATATGAATAGACTTTAATTTATATTAGAGAAACCAGACACTTTGTACTACCCGTAGATAATAATCATCCAAATGCTCAGTAAACATTATCCGATAATGTAAGTGGAAAAAAAGCTTAAAAATCAGCCGGTGTACAGTGCTTGCATCTTAGTAGTGTGCTCTAGTCTGTGCTAATATTATCATGAGCAGTAGTAGTCCATAAGGAATTTGAGTGAGTTTCAGTGAAACGTTTAGGATGAAGGGAAAAGTACTCCTCCATCATCACTGGAAACACTGTCCAGAGGGTAAGGCTCACCTGGGACCCCACAGCTGCTCTTACTGACTAGCCTCCAGGGAGTTTTTTCTCCTCCTCTCTGCATTTTCCTCTCCTGTTCTTTGTTCTCTCTCCTTCTTGGCTTTTGTTTTTGCTTTTTTCCCTCAAGATTACTTTGTCTATTAGAGTCGATGTGTGTCATCAGCAGTGGATCTTGCTAATAAATCTTTGTGCACATTACCCTGCCTCAGCATCCTTTGTGCAGCAAAATTGATGATCAAGGCTGAAGTAAAAAGCTGTAAGAGAAAGTGAAAGGTGGTAATTCAGACAGGTGAAAGCTGAAGAGGAAAGAGGGGTCAAGGTGCAGGACTTCACGCCAGATGTAGTGCTAGTGTGGTTGTGCTGATCTCTGCTATCAAAGTGTTCTTGCTCAGGGTACAGTTTGTAACAGGAAAATTATGGGATGCTTTCAGCATTCTCTGCAAAATTGCAGCTTTTCCAGAATTAACGCATCTGCGCAAGGACATCAGGGCACTGGTACATCAGGCATAAGGACTCTTTGCCAGCAAATGTTTGTAGGAGACCAGAGTGTGCCTGTGCATGTTGAAGAAAGCAAGATGCACACAGAGGCACAGGCTTGCATCCTCAGCAGGGTTCAGCACATTTCTTCTGACAAAATGGGATGCAGAATGCATCAAAGTTCTTTTGAGAGAAAGGCCCTGAATGACTGACAATCCTACAGTTCTTATTAAGTGTCTGTTAAATGGTTTCTTCTCCTTCCTGCTACAGAGGGCTCCAGACACTGTGTAATCATAGAATCATGGAGTTGTTAAGGTTGGAAAAGACCTCCAAGAGCATCGAGTCCACCGTTAGCACACACAGTAAGGAGAGTATCCCAATCAGTGAGCGCTCCTGGCACAGTGTTAGCCCAAAGGCTTGGCTCATGTGCAGATGCTGCAGGGCTGAGATCTCCGCTATGGGGTGGGCTGGGCACTGCATCACATCAGCAGTCCCTGCCTCTGCCTGTCACTCCCAACAGAGCTCCCAGCAGAGCTCCCAGCACCCATCAGAAGCCTTTCTGCAGATCTGTAGGGCCAGGAGACTCTGTAAAGTGACCTATTTCTACATTTGCTACTCCTTTTGCTTAGAAAAGAAGACTTAGCTTGATCCTTATTTTTAGTTTGTTTCTCTTGTATGTATCCTAATTGTATGTTGCATGGAAAAGTATAACTGGGTGACATTCACAAAGATACAATATTAAATATAGTGGGTTTTTTTCTATTCATAACTATTTGACAGAAAACAGCAGGTATTACATTTTATCTTGGAGAAGATAACATTCAAGGAAGAAGAAAAGAAAACCTCTCCTTTTCTCATGGTATGGGACTGATAAATTAGTCCAATGATAGATAAGGATAGAACTCCCCCAGGTAACAAAGCTGTGGGAAAGAAAATCACATAGTAGTAGTAGTAGTAATGATAAAAGATGAATGTATTCTTTCACTGTTAAAACCTTGTTTGGATGCAGAGCTCCAGAGCTTTGCATGTTATTCATTCTGAAAGAAAACTTTTTATTGCCCTTAAACTAAAAGAAGCAACAAAACCAATCTACTGTACACATGGAATGGATTTGAGGCTTTGACTAACAGTAGATATTCCAAAGTCTTTCATTTTTACTTTCTTTTCTACATTCATGTGTGGCACAAAATTGAAATCCCAGTGTATAAGAAGAATTTGTAACTCCAGCTGTCTTTCCATCTATCATATAAGGAGAATAAATATCCAAATGCCTCTAAGACCCAAGAAAATTCTCAGGGGAGGAAGTGTTAGTAAGAGAAAAGGAGCCACATGCATCTCCCTTTTGTTTTCATTGGCTTGCTCTTGATAATGAGGAATATTCCTTCAGCATGTTTCTTCCATTGCTCTTGAGCTACTCTTAGTATCTAATAAATACATCATATATCCAATGAGTTGTTGAGATTCATTCAAGGTTCCTGGTCTATCACACATCTCTAAGTGCATTCTCAGAGTGCCTGACTTGAGAACAGCATCACGGTTTCCATCCCATTTTTTCAGTCACGGTGAACCCTCCTTTTTTTTAATGCTCCTTAGTCCATTCTCAGTGACTTGCTGGCTGGTCTGCTCTGCCAGAAGATGTGTGCCAGGTCTGGGTCTGCTGTGCAATCTGCTTTCCTGTGCCTGGGACCTGCCGTGTTGCTGGGGCTGCTCTCATGGGCTGGGGGATGGTAAGAAAAATCTGTGTGGAGAGGTTCACCGGTGAAATCCACACCTAGACCCTGGCCAAGACAAAATTTACCAGATGGTCTGGGTGTTGGCTACAGTCTGTCATTGGAATAATTCTATCAAGAACAGGAAAAAAGCATTCACTGATTTTTATGGACTAGGCCACGAGCTCTGTGCACAGACTTACACTGTTTAAAAAGTCTTGCTTTGTTCACTCCACCCAATTAATCAATCTGAGAAAAAGAAATGATTGAAAGTAATTTGTAATGTAATACAAGAGAATTAACTCACAAAGTGTGTCCACATTCTTACATTTCATGCAGTCCCTTGCTGATTACATCTTTTATTGATATCTGTCTGAGTTGGTGATGAATCTCTTCTGTGTATTCTTCACTCCACCAGCGTAATTGAGCCTTACCTATCTCAGGTATATTTAGATTACTGGCTGACTGTGGTGCTGTGCAATTGATTTGAAATTAATGCTGAATAGTAGAATAGTTGCTTGTGGCACAAAGTAATAAATGGAAGCAGTTCTGAGGTCTGCTCAAGAGCATTTTAGAGATCATTGTTTAATCAGATCTTGAGGAATTGGGCACAAATCTGTGCAAGTCAATGGAATTGCTTATGCAGAGCTGAGTGTGGTATAGTGAGCTATGAGCTAGGTTTGCAAAGCCTCTGAGTGCACACAACACCATCTAAAATAAGCCTTTCTTGTTGGTCTTGTATGAACATAGGGGAAACTTTAGACACTTTGAAATTTGCTAGAAAATAATGAATGCAAAGATGAAAACTTGGTATATTGGAACAGAAACGATTCAGGTATTTAGGGCCTTAAAAGTACATAATGGTAGATAAAATTTGAATCTCTGCTTTCCTTTGCCTGAAGCAAAGGCTTAAGCATAATTGTCCCTCTTTTCTGAGGTCTGCACAACATAATTTGCCATTTGGGTCTTCTGTTAGGTCATTCTTTGTCTGTCCTCTGACATGGCAAATCTAAGACATGTATCCAGCACAAAAGTACAAGTGCTTCATTCTGGAAATCTTTGCATGTAAGGAAGTTTTGTCAGAAATTAGGTTAAGCTTAACTTTTTTTGCCCCTCTCTTGTACATCCTTTTACCTGAGTGAGGTTTCTGACCTGTGTCTTCAAAGCAACTGAATTTTATGTTAGGCATCTGCTGACTCTTTGGAGGTAAGAACGAGTTATAACTTGTGATTTTAAAAGTTGGAAGTTTTAACATGGATGTCAATATAGATGTTTAGACTTGATGATATAGTATGTAGAAGCTCATTGCATCTTCACCAGTTATGTAAAAAAACTCCATTGTATTTACCCTGGGAAAATGATGCCTCTCTGCTAATGTCTATATATTAAAGACAACTGTGGTCCTATTTTGAATTTAGCTTATTAGCAAAAAAACTCAGGATCTACTCTCTTTCTTGGACTGATGGATTGTGAATAGGCTCAGAGCTGAATCAGAGATTTTGTGTTGTGTTGCCATCCATTAAGTAGGCTGAAGTAAAAAGAAAGGGTTGAAGGTCTGACTTGCTTGGCAGGCAGCAAGGGAGAAATCCTGAGCTTGCAACTCTGCCATTCAGTTTAAAAGTGTTGAATACATCTGACAAAATGGAACATTATTCCTGCCTGTTTTAATTCTCTCTAAAACTTTTTTAGTCTGACTTTCCCCAACAAAATGTGAAGATTGCTTCTCTTCTCTGGACGTGTCCTGGAAGATACCGATGGTTCCCAGCTGCCTTTGAACTAACTGAGCTGCAGCTCAGTTACCAAGCCTCAGTTTTGCCAGCTGTATAATTTGCACTGGTCAAGCAGGTGAGAAGAGAAATTAAAATAACTGAACCAGAATTATATTTTTGTGGCAAAATTTGACATAAGGAAAATGTCCTTTTATGGGTTCTAGCTGAAGGGGAAGGTATATTTTACAAATGCAAAGGAATTTTTATTGAACCGTTCTTGTAAATTTTTCTTCAAGTGAAAGCAAGGGGCCAAGTTATGAAGCAATTTATTTTAAAGTAAAAAACCTGACTAACAGGTTGCAAGGAATAAAAAATAATAAAAGTATATCTGTGGACTAATTTGTGTAGTTGGAAGGTTTTCAAGTTGTTTCTTTTGATGTGGTCCTCTATATATCTGAGATATATATGGATAAGAATGTTTCACTTTCTTGACACACAATAGTACAGATGTTTAATATAATAATTCAGAAATTTTAAAATAGTAATATTTTAGTCATGTATTGGAGACCCTAATGATGATTTTGAATTCTTACAGTCTTGGTCTGTGGATAGGTTTTTTTTCTATCTGATCAGTGGACCAAACATAAAATGGGGATGCTATAGTAAAACATTTACATTGGCTTTCACGTTTTTTCAGTGATGGAGGCATGCTTTCTTGTTTTTAGATCATTGCATTGCACCTTACTGTCCACTCTTCTCTCCAGCTGCATACTAAAATTACCCTTCTAATAGATAAAATACTTTGGTGTTAAAATTACGACACTCACTAACAGCAAGACTAGTGCTAGTACCGAGCTCTGGCACAGATGTTTTGACTGGTCCTGAGCCTCCTTCCCTGTCTGTTGAAAGGAAGGAGGAGTGTTGATAGTTCATCCTTTCCCCCATTCTTCTTCTGGAAGAAACTTACCTTGCAGAGTATCTAAACATAACTTAGATGCCACCATATCAGAAGTTTAAGCACATGTTCCCAGCTTTGCTTAAAAGAGCTTAGATAAATGCCATTAAATCCTTTCCTGAGCCAGGATCATGGCCTGAAGGTTATCCAAGGTAAGAAGCACCCCGAGAATGTTCCTCTGTTTGTACCCTATATAGGGCCACCAACAAGGAAAGAGAGTTCAGAAGCCTTGAGTGGTACAATTGGTTGTGAAGGGTGTTTAGTACAAGGCCACTTGGATAACCACCACAGAGCCAGAATATTTTGTTTTGGCTTGGACTCTCTTCAGAGAAAGAGCTTTTCTTCATGTCTGCACAAACACTTTCACACATCGACATCACTCTTGAGGCTGTTCCCTGCTGCTCTGGACCTACATCAGTTCTGCTGCCACAGTGTGTCTGGAGGGTGGGCTGGGGTTTCTCACACTGAGGGATTAATTTATGGTCTATTTCTTTGATTTCATCATGATTGTTCTAGGGTTGCATGTGAAACTTCTCTGCAGTCCTATTAAATTGGGAATGATTTTGTCCCATTGTCTTGCAAAGGAGGAGTCAGCAGCTGCTGTCAGACTGAGAAACTGAGGCAGTGAGTTCTTCTCT
Source organism: Acanthornis magna (assembly GCA_036785705.1). Taxonomy (NCBI): domain Eukaryota; kingdom Metazoa; phylum Chordata; class Aves; order Passeriformes; family Acanthizidae; genus Acanthornis; species Acanthornis magna. The sequence continues at coordinate 25,982,821 of JAWUZG010000063.1, forward strand.
ATTTCTGTCTTGCTAAACTAACGGTAAGCCCAACACCCCAGCTGGGAGTCAGGCCTGGTCTGGTCTCTTTGCCAGTCAGTGCTGACTGTGAACATGGTATAAATAACAACCCTAGATGCAGTCCTGGCAAGCATTGGCTTTACTGGTAATCAGTGTGAAAGGAGAATACTTGTTTCTTTGCAGAATTGGGCTGTTTATGATTGGAGTTGGTGGAACAGAGGTTAGACTGTAATTTTACTTACTTAATCCCATGCTCAAACATTAATTTAAAACTTCTTTTTTTTTCCCCCTAGGGAGAAGATTGTCTGTTTGTCTTAACATTCATTGGTGTTTACACTATGTCTGGATGGCTCACATAATTTCATTTTAAAGTCTGAAACTAATTTTTGCATTTTGAATCCCCTTTCTCCCCCCAGTACTCAGAAAGGAGCTGGAGATTGTTTTAGCTGTCTCATCACCTATGAGCAATTGCATTATTTTTAGTTTTAATCAGGTTGTGTATAAACAAAATGCTTGCTCTTAGGCATTTCTCCTGAACATTGAGGAGCTAGGATTCATATTATTCTGCAGGAAATATGAATTGATAACCACACATTTTTCCTCAATACATGATTAGCAGGAGCCATGTGAGGGTAGTGACGATAAGAATTATCCAAATAGTAAAAGAATTAAAAAGAAAAATCCGCTAACATTTTAGTTTTGTAGGGAAGAGACTATAACAAACTGTCTCTCTCTTCTGAAAAAATCTTACTTGTATTTTAAAGCATCAGATTTATAGTTGGTACAACTGAGCGTTTCTTTCAAGGAGTGCGTATGCTGAATCTGATTTGGATTAACTCTGTATGCAGCGTCCTTCTGGAAGACAGTAAACAAGAAAACACAACTACTTTTATGTTTTTTATGGAGAATCAACGCCCCCCCCAACCCCAAACTGGTTAAAAAGGTACTGATGCTTCCTTTTATTTCTTTTTAATTACATAATTTTTTTAACCGTGTTCCTTGGTGTTTATTTTCCAGTATAAACTGTGTGTGATTGATACTGTGGGGTGACTAAAAATTAAAGCATGATGTAACTAACTTTAATGGCACTTTCATTTGTAGCTCAAGCTGTTGTCTCCTTATGTCCCATGAGATCAAGATGTGGCATCAACTGTGAAGCCAATTTCTATCAGACATTTTAAACAAGTCACAGAGAGTAATGTGTGCAAATCTGTAAATTAAAAACAACCAAAAAAAAAGTTCCTCTCAGAGTTGGAATTAATTTCTTCTTGGTTTTTTTACCCAGTCTCATGTACCATGTAGAAAGTGTTTCATTCTAGATGAGTGCATATGTGAAAGGGTATTTTGTGCCTTTAGACAACGTGGTTCAGTGTTGGATGTAGATGAAAGCATGCCTAACATTTATTTCCAAGACTGTATTAGCAGACAGGGCTACTCTATTCAGTGACTGAGTTTTGTTCATGCTGAGAGTCAGAGCATGCTAATATACCTCAGAACCCTTTCTTACAGGTCCTAAATAAACTGCGCTTGGATTTCTTTGTCATAGCATATCAGGCTTTGGCAAGGTAAATTTTGTTAAGGACTAATGCATATTCAGTAGTGGATGTCAGTGAGTGGCCTAGTATATTTATTGTGATGGTGAAAATGGAAGCTTTCAGAATGTATTGTGGAGTTACTGTGCTCAGAAACCCATGGAACAATATTGGCTCTTTTTCATACCGTACCAAATCACCTTTAGAATACAGAATTCAAAGGCAGTTGGTTTTATTGCATAGATATAGCTTCAGTGAACCATCAAAAGCCCACATCTACCTCTAGCAAATTTTGTTAATGTTCTTGATGGACAAAGGATCAAATCTTTCTGGTATGGATTCTTTTCTGCTGTGTGGAAAAGGCAAAATGGAGGATTGCTCAGCTGCCATTATTGGTGGTGGTGCAGTATGAAGCTTGAAACTGAAGTGAGTGTTTTATGAATTTGAAAAGTTTCCATACTAGATGGAGACTGTCAGGAAACATTGTGCTCCTGTCAGTCCCCATCACTGTTTTTAGAGCTTTTTGTAAAGGTGATGCCTGAATTACCAACACTGCTTACAGCACAAATCCTAAACATAGTCCCGCACTGTGAAGAAATTTAACTCTGCCCTAGCCAAAACCAGCCCAAAAAGTCATTGCACTGTTGACTCTCAGTGAACTGTGAGCCAGAAGTTTTCTTTCCCAAAAAAACCCATGCAGTCTAAATCCAACAAAAGAAAGAGATGATGTGTGAGAAAGGCATGCAGCATATATACCATCACTGCACACTGGATTCGCTGACTGTCAGATGAGCACCTAAGTAATTTTACTATTTACTCCAGTTTTTTGGAAGAAATCAAGCAGTGCAGAGTGAGGCTGGTTCTGGTGACTCTGAGCCCATGCCTCAGCTATCCCTAAGTGTGGAGCTCTTCCCTGGGGTGGCTCTGTCATTGCTGGAGATCACAAAGGGATTGCCCTCTCAAAACCTCTTCATCGAAACATAGATCAAAAAAAGACGAACTTTTGCATAATTGGTTATAACATGTGATTAAAACTATTAGCCTTCAAAATTTTAGAAGGGATAGAAAGAGACACTTGTTTCCCACCTCTACTTGGTAAACTTATCTGAGAATATAAGCACTGGGAACAGGTTGACCTTGGAGTCATGTAGGTTCCTGAATATGGAAATATTTTTTGCTTGTCATGGTTTGGTAGACTGTCTCTAGCCCTGTAGTTCAGGGCTTGTCCTTGTACTGGTCTCTGCCCTTATCTTCCCTGCGCCTGAACTATGCTCCAAAAAAACCCCAAAAAGTCATATGGGGAAAATGTGTTTCCAATCCTTTAGTTGCAGAGTCAACTTTAAAAGTATAAGTGAGTTAAATCTGTGTGAGCTCCCAGGCATTCTGGCTAAATCTAAAATGAAGGTATAACCAAGCTGGCTTTGAACTGTGTAGAGCCTGTATAACAAGGACAGTGTGCTGAATTGAAGTAGCTAATTAGCTGTGATTAAAAGCTGATACACAGGGCTGGGTCAAGGCAGCTGCCTTGCTTCTGGACTGGCTTGTTCCAGGGAGCCTCGGGGTTCTCTCTGCACCACGCTGAGCAGGCACACCTCCAGCAGTGAAAGGTTGTACAGCTGTAAGCTGCCAGTGCTAATCTTATTGAGGGCTCTCAGTGGCTGCATCCTGGCTCCTGGTGACCCTGGACAAGGCTGCTTCCTCCTTGCATCCCATTGCTCTGTTTTCTGCAGAAAGGAAAACCAAGCAAAGTCCAGGAGGATCCCGGAGCAGCAATCGAAATCCTGGAGCATGCCCTGTTTTTTTCTTAGTAATTAGCTACAGTTTCAGGCAGTCAGGGTAGGAGTCATCTCATTAAACTGAAGGTGTTGGAAGGTCAGCTGTCAGTTCTGGACTGGTTGGTCACCCCAAAAGGAGAGAGGCAGGTACTTCCAGTGACTGCTTTGTCTCTCCTGCAATAGGTGAGATGAATCACGCTCTGGAGGTGTTTCTCCATTGACTGCATAGAAGGAGCCCCAATGGTAATGCTGAACTTGATGCTGGTCTTTGAAACAGCTGGAGTTGGGTGAGGTGCATCTTTTGGTATTTGAAGTGTCGCCTCAGCCACGTGCTGGAATAGTTGATGTTCAGGGTATTGCAAAAGAAGAGGCATGTTCCTAGTCTGAAGATCTGTACTGAGTATAAATGGCAGCTTGTTTATTGAGGTGATAAGAAGGTGATATGGGGGAATAAACCATTTGAGATCATTTAAGAAAAAAAATAGACTTAAAAATCCTACAAAGCCTAGGAGTTCAGACAAAGCAGTCTATGAATATAGCTGTAGCAATTGCACAAGTAACTAAAACTAGCTCCTAATTATTAGATCAAGTTAGCAAGGCTCATAGGTAGTATTATAGGGAGTATGCTGTTTTATTTTCGTTGTTTTGACTTTTAATCTAGCTGTACAGAAACCAAATGCCTTTCTAGTTAATTTCCAGTAGGTAGCAGCAGTTCACACAGAGTAATTTTTCCTTTTTTCTTTTTTTTTTTTTCAGTGAATGTGCATGTGAATCAATGAGAACCTTAAAATGTTTCCTTTCCACTCAGAAAGTTCAGTGACATTTTAATACATGCAATACACACTGGTTTTGTCACCATAGCTAATTTCTCAGGAGTATTGTTGAAGTATTAAATTTATCTTGAGACTGAGCCAGTTAGAAACACTTTTATTCACAACACCAAGGAGTAAAAGGAAGAGGAAAACAGGGCTTTTCGTGGTAAATTTTTGAGGTTAAAGTTAAGTTAAGTTCATTAGTTGAAAGAGAGAGTATTTCCCTCGGAAACTTGATTAAACTCAAAATTTGTTTTAGGAGCAAGAATCATCAATGATTTGAAATGTCCCAACAAACCATGTCTGTCTTGTTGAACCAAAGTCTTCAGAGTTCCTGAGTTCAGTGCACACCTCAGCTGTGACAGAGGGATAGTTTCAGGCTACTAAATTGGAGTGGCTATGTCATCATGCACCTGCAAGGTATCTCTGGAAGTGATTGTACGGACCAGGTGAGAGCACAGAGGTGTGCTCTCACAAGAGTTGATTCTGTTTGGCTTCAGCCACAAAACAGACCCTTTTTCTGGAGCAGATTGAGAGCTGATTTTGGGCAAATGATGAGAAAAATGGCATTGTTATGAGATCAGATCTGTAATCAGATCCCTGGAAGGTAGGAAAAATAGATTCTGAAACAGGAAAGCAAGTCATTATCATTCTTATGTCACACTGTACATTTATTCCACCTAAACTTCTAGTTATACTTAACACACTTTGATTTGCGTACTTTCTTTAGTCTTGCCATTTATATAGGTAATTTTATCTACTGTAGGTTTTTCAATATGTTCAGAATTAAAATCACTACTCACTTGTAATTGTCTGAAATTCCTGCATTGCATTTTTCCTCTGTAAAATTGGTTGCAGCTGGGTTTGGCAGAGGCAGTGTGTTGTGTACAAGCGCCTCACTTCCAATAACCAAAGGCAGTTGCATAGAAGTCAGTTTTCTTTCATATCTGCAGAACAATTTTGGGAATCTTAATCCAAGTTTGTGTTCTGAAAGTATGCAAGATATTCAGCAGAATAGTACAAGATGAAAAGCTTTACACTGAAGGTCAATTCCTTTTTTTTCTTTTCTTTTTTCTTTTCCTTTTTTTTAATACTACATTTAGCTATTGTTGCAGTTCCTGAAGTGTGTTTATGCAGCAGTGAGTTGAAAGCTGAGATGTTATATTCATGGCTTAACTGTTAATGGTTTTTTTTGTCTTCAGACTTTACATGAGTTGGGAGGAGAAAGATGCTGTATATGGTGGAGTCCTTAACTTGGCAAGCAGTTCCACTGACATAAAGAATGACAAAATTTGACTGAGTGGAAATAAGATTGAGTTATTTTTGAATTGTACTAAATTCACAACTGATGAAGTTCAATACAAGAGACTGATGAATGACTGAAATCTACATTTCTGGTACATGGCCTAAAAATGTCTGAAGGCCAAAGCAAACAGCTTACTTTGCAGCATGCCTGGATTGAGATTTGCGTTATGATGATCTGACCTCCCTCTATGGCCTATCCTTGTTCCAGTTACCAAGCAAACGGATTAATTATTTAGACTTACTTTTCTGGATGCTTTTGAAAACACTGAATACATGACTTAGCTTATTGGCATAAATGAGCTATATTAAAATTTTAGGAAAATGAGAACTACTTCTTTCTTGTGTGGTAATCAAACACTGATTTCATCATTGCTTGAAGCTTGGTTGCACAGCTACCACTGAGCTCTGCCTTAACCACTTCCTGTGCAGGGACCCCATCATCTTTGGACAAGTGTGTAGAGCTCTGCTTTTAAGGAGAGCAGAATAAAAGCCACTGAAACATTTAAAATAATTGTCCAGAAATGTGAGGGATAATTGAAAAAGCTTTGAATTGATGTGTGTCTTCCTTGGCTATGTTTATCAGAGCTTAATTGCACATGATTAATAAAAAGTTTTGCTCAAAAATAAAATGGTAGTCAATTGCACATCCAATAATTGAAAATCCTACATGGGTCAAATTTGGTCCCAGTAACTGGATCTTATTTCATCATTTTTAACAGTGTGACTGAACCTGCCTCATTGTTCCCGTTTCTGCAAACAATTAAGCAGTTAACTCCACATATAAGCAGTGAATGAAATACATGAAAAAACTTGTATATAGTAGCTTGAAGGCTTCTTCCATACAGTTCTATAACACCTGTGTGATTTGTTTATTCTCAATAAAAATATATTCTTGATATAAACTGGTTTATTCTCAAGCTGCACAGACACATTAATAAGCAGATCTCTGTGTGGCACAATAAAGTATACATTTAGGTGACAGCAGCAGTACATTTTAAGTGATTATTATTTATTTTAAGTAGATTTAATTACAGTAACACATTAATACATAGGTAGCATCAAGCTAGATTGGAAGACATAGACTGGTAAAAATCCAGCCTACTGATTGCATTCTACTGTTGGGGAGTAAATTGATTAGAAGGAGAAAGTTAAGAATAAAGTGAAGCTAGAGAAAAAGTGAAACTAAATTTTACATTAAAATAGTAAATTTGATGTTTAGGATGGCATCTAGCTATCAGTTCAAAATCCAATCCATAGGGAACATGGGACCCTGAAAATTTAGAAGATTATAAGTCCTCACTAGTGATTTCATATTTTCATCAACCCTGCCCTTGAAGAGTGCTAAATGCTCTCTTAAGTCTCTCTTATGAAGAGACTTAAGCTACAAGTATTCACTGAGCATTTGTATTTTCATGTAGCATTGACTAGTGATTTTTAGAGTTTGTGTACACCCCCCTCAGAACAGAATATAAATCTCTGTTATTAGCCGAGGCAGCTTCCATGTATTTAAATGTCTGGAGTTCCTCACAGATAAACTTTTCATGATTATTTAGGCAAGCTGCAGCCGCCACATTTAGTGAGATGGCTCAGTGATATGGATAATTCAGCACTTATTCACTGAAAGGGGGAAAATAAAAGTCCTCGGCATAATGGGTAATGAATGTGTCTTGACTTCAGCGCCTACAAGGGGTGGATGGTGAATCATCTTCCTGCAAGACTGAATATAGCTTTTTTCCCCAATACTTTCTGACATCTTTCATACTAGAGAATACATAAATCTTTTTTTTTTCCATGCAGCTTGCCTTTAACAGCATCAAGCAAGTTATGCTGAGCAAATCAGTCTTACTTGATGTCTGTTGCTAAAGAATTTATTATTCTTTCAGATTATCATGCAAGCTATTAATTGTTACAATTCCAAGTGCACAGTTTTGTCTATATTCACTTAGGCAGTTATTTTGCATTGTTTTAAGGAAGTGATTGATTGCAAAAGACATAATACATTAGGCCCTCAATATTACCTTGGAAGCCACAGAGTTTTCGTTTCTTATTTCAGAATGGAGGCACATAACTTCTCTCCTGACAGCTTCAGAATTCTTTCAATGTACACGGTGTTAATTTCTTCTGTTTCTGGCTGCTGGTTTTTCTTTCCATGTCCAGATGAACTGATCTATCCCTCAGCAGAATATAAGCAGTTCACTGACACCAAACAATTTTGTATCAAATACATACCTTTGAGTTCTGGCAAAATTTTAGGATTTGTGATGCAGGAAAGTCTATCTTGGTCCATGTTGTCACTCTCTCCCAACCTTAACCTCTCCCTGTCTTGAGCAGATTTTTTTTCAATCTCTTTTTCTATACTTCAGCACTCTCAAATGTAGTTCTTAGTGGTGTAAGTCTGTTATTGACTCTGCTGTTGGGCAGCTTGACTACCACGATGCTGCTCAGCTCTGGACAGGACAGCAATGTGGGCTGTGTCACACACCCAGCCACAGCATTTATATAGTATTTTCTTGTATAATCATGTAAAATTTAGTGTAATTGTTTCAGTCTCACTATTTTGTCCGGACAGTTTCATAATTGGCATTATTACTTATAAAGCTCATTTATCTGGGATAATCTTTTCAGTCTAATGAATCATAGCTCCTGATGAGGTCCCACAGGAAAGCATAGGGTTTTAAAAGCAAAGGGAATCAGGTGTTATTTTTCCCTCCCACAACACTTCTGTTTTTCAGTGCCAAATACTGTCAACCTGCCAAAAATAAGCATATATATATATATATATATGTATATATGTATATATTACATTTATTCATCTGCTCCTCTTGATTATCTCAAACGACATGTCAGTCTCGAGCTCTGAGCTGGAATCTTACCTGCTGACAAGCTGATGTGGAAGTCATCTGAGTTAAGAAGAGAACAGATAAGGTCTTGATGCATCATCTCAGTGAAGGGCTAGGGTAGGAGCTCGTGGGAGCCATCCAAGCTGCAGGATCTAACATGCCATGTGAGCCTTTATTATCAACTTAACTCCCTTCAATGCCAGTCCTAGATGCAATTTGTAGGTGAGAGATCACTTGACTTTGAAATTGTTCCTGAAGGACACAGCTCTCACCAAAGCGCAGTCTAATAGCTCTGCTTTGGGACTCTGAAAAAAGGGGCTGTCAGCTTGGTGAGAAATTGCTTATAGACAGAGAATTTTTCTTAAAGCAAATTGATATTTATTGATCATTCCTTTTACAGGAAGAAAAATGCTTTGTGTAGAGTCTTCACAAAAGGCCCTTCAACACAGGACTGGGTGAAGTAGCTTTGTTCCTCTCTGGAATGTAAGCTGACTTTATCTTCTTTCTTCTTTATATAAAACCAGTTTTTCGCCATGTGGTTTCATTTCCAGGGTTAGGGCTTAATAGGAATTTGTGGCTGAGATTTACTCTGCTTCTAGTTTCCACTTTAGAAATAAATTATGCTATTGTGATTTTATAATGAATTGGTCAGTTAATGAGCTCTTTAGCAATTACTAAAAATATAAATTAAAACCTTACAGAACTTACTAAAGGACATTAAAATACCTGATTTAAAGGAAAGATTATTTTCTTTTTCATTAAAATTTCAAAACCCAGCCTGATGTTTGATGGCAGATCTGAGTGTTTATAGAATGAGAAAAATTGTTTATACCGATGTTTGTTGAGTTTTTCTTTTTAACAAAGGAAAAACTACATAGAGCGAAGGGTAATACAAATTAGAACTAGCCCAGAAATGGTGTCAGGATTTTGTTAATTTGGGACTGAGTATGAAACAACTAGGAACAGAGTATGCAGTCCTTGTTCTCTGACTTCCTTCACAAGTCTGCATTCAGAATCACTCGTGAACAAAAGCTTCTCAACCCAGAGTTTATTGAAACCAAGTATATATACTGACATCTTTGAACAAATGGAATTTTAGGTCCAGAAGGCTGGACTTATATGGAGACTTGGTCTTACATTAGGAACGTCTTGGCTGCTAACCTTCTAAACATCTCAAATTCCTAGTTGTGATTGTAACAAGGCATTGTATGTGTTGTAATGGTGCTGAGTCAGCCACACTCTGTGGAGATTACAGATCTTATCACCTGCAGAAAGTTAATCTAGCAGTGCTCAAGGCTATAGGAGTCTAGCATTTTTCTTGTCACCCTAAAATACTGATCTGGGAAAGACCCATTTGGTCTTAGTCCTTGGCAATTCAGCCATCCATTTTAGCTACCCACTTGAAAATGCAGACCAAAGCATTCCTTCCACTAGTATTAGCTGTGATGAGATCATTGAACATATTACTGGTGGGTTTATAATTTTTGCATAATCTATTCTGCTGATTTATGTTATGAGAAATGATTGTTTGGAGTGTTGGAATTTGGAGAGTGAAGCTTTTATTTTTTCTGTCCTCCTGCTCCCCAGGACATGATTGGTTTCTCTTTGATTCCTTTTTGGCACTCACAGTCATATTATTCCTCTTCCCTTAATGTTGATACATGCTTTTTGTTTCTTTTTGACCTTCAGAAAAACTCTTTTAAGATGATTGAGCTTAAGGCAAACCAAGCGTGAGGATGTGTCTTGAATGAATGCTGCCCAAGGGAGTGGGGAGGGTGGAAGGGCAAGGCAGCCAAGCAGAAACATTCAGTGTATTTCTTAATTATCCTTTCACAAATTGTTTTAAAAAATGTTCAAAAGAAGACCAAATACTTTGGGCACTACCTTATTAATTTTCCATTAAAAAAAAAAAAAATTCTCTTGAATGACCTCCATGGGTTATTTCTTCAGTTGTATTTATGCAACATTTTCTCTTTGAAATCTTAAGGATAATTTCTTTATGTAAAGAACATAATGAATTCACAGTGTATTTTTAGCCACATTTGATCATATAGCCAGACATGCCTGCAGCAAAATAACATTGGTGCTGGCAAAAACAGGTAGTTAAACAGGTAGGTGGTAAATATCTACAGTCATTGCTTGAAAGCTGTCAATTACTTGTGTTCCCAAGTTTGACTGTTACACTGAATATTTACCCTGCAAACTGAGAAACAGCAGCCAATCTAAGCAAGTCATTTGCTTTTCAGTATTAATTTTGCTTCTTGTGCCAGGCTCTGTAAATGTTTCCTCATGTGTCATTGTGACGGTGCCATACATTTGAAATGTCAAATTATGCAGTGTCTGGTGTCACAAGAATAATATTAGCAGCAGGGAGAGACAAAAAATACCATGCAGAGAATAAATACTTGTTTTCAGTATCTGCCTTACCTGTGTTGCAGTGCTATGGACAGAGTAATCTAAGAGTTGTTTGGATGTATAGCAGATACATCTTTTGAGTATTTTAGCCACCCCTTGAAGAGCCTTTTTCTTGTACTGAAAACAAATGGTTTGTGCAGTTCAGCTGCAGTATTTCTATCTTTCTCTATGCTCTTGCATCCAAAGTGAGCATACCAGAAAGGGCAGAAAATTGCTATTCTTTTTAGTGCTTATTTTCCAATTATTGTTAATTCACTAGCCTTCTGTGAGACATTATAGTACTAAAGCAAAATAAGAGGCAAACTTTCAGATGACTACATTTTACATGCAGAGCTTCATTCTGCTCTCCTGCCACCCTATTTACCATCAGATTTATACCACACTAGTGCAGCAACTGAAGATTAAACAGGGATTAACCTTTTTGGTTATCCACAATTTCTCACACTATTTGTAGAATTAATATAATTTACGACTGTGTTATTATTGTACTGGTGGAGTAATGCTTCTAATACTTCTACAGAGGTTAGAGAAGTCAGGGCTGTGTAATAATCTATTTATAATAATAAGAAAAAGGTGATCACATTATTATTCTCAAGAGGCTTCACAGGAGGAGGGCCATGTTATGTTGTGTTTTGCCATTCAGACTGTGTATTTCTACCCAAAGTAATAGATTCGGTGCTGTCTGTCGCTGGAGCCAAGCAATGACATCTTGCTTCCACCATCCCTGCCCCATTTTCATGCCTCTTCCCACTCCGTCAGAGGATTTAAGAAGGAGGTGCAGAGCTATTTCTGTCAGCATTATGGTTTGAGCACTTCAGGCTGGTGAATAAGTTGAAAGTACTGAAATCCAAATTTAGTGTCCTTGGGCTTGATTAATTTGCTCATTCTTGAACATCCAGTGGTGTCTGAGCTATTGAGAGTATCCAGCAGCCTCTAGAAGCCAATGGGTCTCACAGAGGTCTTGTGAAATATATACCAGCTCTGCAGGGATTTGTCAGATACTCTGGTGTGTCTCAAGTGACATTAAGGCATTCAAATATGCATCACCACACCAGACCCTAAATAATCAGTTTGCAAATTGGAAATGTATCTTCCATTTTCTGAATATCCATTTCTGTAGGAAAGCAATGAAAAGAGCCTGTGATGTTAATGAAGGGAAAGCAATTGCCTGTCAAGATGTTTAAATGCCCACAATATTGGACAACTCCAGGAAACAAACACACATGAAATTTTAGACATTTCAACCAACTTCTTGACATCCCTGCTTGCGTAGGTGCAGAGATGAAGGGGAACTGAACCCCTGTCATCCTGGTGCTTCTGTAACCTTGTACATCTTATACAGCCTTGTAGGTAAGCTCAGGAAATGTGGGCTGGATGAGTGGAGGTGCTATGAATTGAGAACTGGCTGAATGGCAGAGCTCAGGGGATGGTGATCAGTGGTGTGGAGTCTGACTGGGGACCTGTAGCTAGCAGTGCTCTCCAGGGATCAGGACTGGACCCAGGCATGTTGAATCTGGAGAAAGGGACAGTGTACCATCAGCAATTTCACAGATGTTACAAAACTGTGAGAGTGACTGACACCCCAGAGTGCTGTGCTGCTGTTCAGTGAGACATGGACAGGCTGGAGAGCTGGGTGGAGGGAAACACAACAAAGAAAAATGCAAGATCCTGCCCCTGGGGAGGAATAACCCCAGGCACCAGTACAGGCTGGGAGCTGACCTGCTGGAAAACAGCTCTGCTGAGAAGGACCTGGAGGTCCTGGTGGAAAACAAGCTGTTCATGAGCCAGCAGTGTGTCCTTGAGACCAAGAAAGCCAATGGTGTCCAGGGGTGCATTAAGAAGAGCACTTCCAGCAGGTCGAAAGAGGTGATCCTGTCATTCCACCTGGCACTGATGAGGCCTCACCTGGAGTATTGTGTCCAGTTCTGGTCTCTCCAGTTCAAAAGAAACAAAGAACTAGTGGGGAAGGTCCAGCAGAGGACTATGAAGATGATAAGGTGACTAAAGTGTCTCTCTTATGAGGAAAGCTGAGGCCTGTTCAGCCTTGAGAAGAGACAACCAAGAGGGAATCTCATCGATGTGTACTAGTATCTTAAGGGCGGGAGTCAAAATGATGGACCAAGACCCTTTTCAGTGGTGCCCAGTGACAAGACAAGGGGAAAGAAGCACAAATTGAAACATAGGAAGTTTCATTTCAATGTAAGGAAAAACTTCTTTACTTTGAGGATGGCAGATCATGGAACAGGCTGCCCAGAGAGGCTATAGAATCTCTTTGACAGAAGATACTTACAACCCCATTGGATGTGTGATCCTGTGCAACCTGCTCCAGATGAGCCTGCTTTCGCAGGGGGGTTGGACTAGATGATCAACAGAGGTCCCTTCCAACCCCAGCCCTTTTGTGATTCTGTTCATAACCCCATAAATTCCAATAACTTTTCAATATACTGAAGCCCAGTGTCAGAGATTTCCAAATAGCACAAAGTGCTGTATTGCATTATTTAAATATGTGGCACATCTGTTTTCTATAGTCATATGAAACTTAAGGCCTCTAATGCAGAAGACATCTGTGAGCTGCTGTACACAATTCAGAATGAATGTGTTAGGTTCCTATTTTTGGTACCTTCACTGGCTCCTAGTGTTTCATCTTGTGATAAATCTTTTATTTTCTATAAAATTGTCTATTTCAATCTATATGATTGTATTACATTGTATATATCTAGTTCTCTGGATGTCTTTGAGAATTTATAAAAGTATATTTTTGTGTTACTCAGGTTTTAAATATACAGGTGTAAAAATACTACACATACTCAACAGTGTATATGTCCTTTTTTCATGTATGTTACCTATTAAGAAAAAGATGGTTGAGCATTTCTTTTTGTTTATTTTTATTATTTGTTTTGATTCTGGCGTAGTTATTCTCTCAGTGCTAAAAGTTATGAGTCAAACTGGAAGCTGTGGAAATATCTTTGGCTTCATGAAATGTGAAAAAGAAATAATGCATGTGTTCTCATTCTGTATTCACATTCATACAATTCATATGTGTCATATTATAGTTGCAATATGGTCATGGCTTTTTAATCTGCCTATGAATAAAGAGATATTGATAAGAAAGAATCAAGATAAATCTGGAATATCATTAAATTTCTTTAACTGACACCATAAGAACAAGTCCAAATGGCAGGAGTCCAAATAGTGCTGCATTTATTCTTAAAAATCTCTGAACACAAGGATTTCTTCACTTCTCCAGCTGCTTCAGCACTCAACTCCCCTTACAAACAGATTTTTCCCACAGAAAAACCTTCTTACAGAAGTCTTCTTCTTTACCAGTGTTGATGATTTCTTGTATAGGGGATACAGAGAAAACAATTAATCACTGACATGTTTATGACAGTATTTCCCATAATCTCATTATGCCTCTCCTCTGTTTGAAACGAAGTCAATTCTATTGCTCTATGCTCTCTCCTCATATACTGTGTTTATCAGTCTTGTTGATTTCTGCTGAACTTAATTTCCTGAAGTGTCACCTCTGTGTCTGATGAACCATATCCACACGTCCCAGATTTGCATTTGCCTTTTCATGTCAGCATTGCACAAGTTGCTCCAGTGCAGTTTATAGCATCTCAGTCCACTTCTGCTAGAGGGTTTCGGATTTTTTTGCCAGTTGTTGATGATGCTGGTGGATATGAGATACCTCTGGTCAAGAACAGGTCCCAACCGTGTGAAGTGTTGTATGAGCAGAGCACATCAGACAGCTCTGCCTCCAGACTGAACCTGCTGCCTTCTTGCACACCCCAGTGCTGTTCTTCCTAGGAAAGTGGGACATTTCTTTGCTGTGCGCTACTTATTGTAGCTCATCTGAGACTCTGTCCCATATCTACTACTTGAAGTTGGTTTGAACGGATTGATTGTATAAAACCTCCTTCTGTTTCCAGTAGTTAGTAATAGCTGAAAGGACCAGTTCTCTGAAGAGTGTGTGCAGATAGTTTTTCCTTCTAGCTCAGAAACTGCTACTGTTTTTATCCAGCATGTCCTCAGAAAGCAGTGCCTTTCAACCTGTGCACGGCATCAAACTGCTGGAATTCCTTTTCTGCAACATTCATTTTTGCCCTTGGCATTTACAAAGCCTCAACTAGGAAAAATCTCACAGTCATTATATCCAAACTGTGGATATAGCAGCATAGTCATATGGATCAGTGAAAGCTTTGCCCTGGTGATCAGTACAGCCAGAAATCCACATGGCATATCATAAAGTACACTTTTATATTTCCTGATTCTCCTTCTCATGTCTTAAAGAAGCGCTGAATAGGTATCTGGTGTCTCCATGTGACATGGAGCTGGTTGGAAGTGTTAAATCATCCTGGGGAATTAGACTCTTTGAAAGCGAACTAATACAGTATTTCCTCTAAATCCTGAATTTCCTGTATCCATCTTTAATTACAAATATCTCTTCTTCCTCTCTTCCCTGTCACAGTCATTAAACGAAAGTGAGAATATTAATTTCTAAAGCGGTTTGTGTGCCTGGCATTGCCTGGGACCTGCCAACATCACAGACAGGGAGATTTATTGAATGTGAGCGTTTGCCCTCTGTGGCTTGTTCCGCTGGGAGGAAAGAGTGCTGCCTCTTCTCAACAATGTAGGTACACTTTTAACATAGAATCACAGAATGTCGAGGATTGGAAGGGACCTTAAAGATCATCTAGCCGTCCCCCATCCCCCCCCCCCCCCCCATGGCCAGGGACACCTCCCACTAGACAGGTTTCTCAAGGCCCCATCCAATCAGGCTTTGAATACTGCCAGGGTTGGGGCATACACAGCCTCCCTGGGGAACTTGTTCCAATATCTGACCACCCTCACAGTAAAGAATTTCTTTGCAATAGCTGGCCTAGATTTCCCCTCTTTTGGTTTGTACCCATCACTACAGTTTTTACGAAAAATCCCTCTCCAGGTTCCCTATAGGCCCCCTTCAGATACTGAAACGTTGCTATGTGGTCTTCACGCAACCTTCTCATCTCGAGGCTGAACCATCCGAATTTTCTCAGCGTGTTTTCATAGGGGAGGCGCTCCAGCCCTCTTATCAGTGTCGTGCCCCCCCTCTGGACTTGCTCCAGCAGTTCGATGTTCTTATGCTGGAGAAACCGGAACTGTGCAGCACCCCAGGTGGGGTCTGCAAGGGCAGGATAGAGGAGGAGAATCCCCTCCCTCGCCCCGCTGGCCGCGCTGCTTTGGTGGCAGCCCAGGACACTGTCGGCTTGCCGGGCTGTGAGCGCACACTGTGACTGCAGATTGTTTATCATCAAACATCACCCCCAAGTCCTTCTCCGCAGGGTTTATGGCCCCAGAAGGGTGCGTGCCCGGGGCTTCTCGGCTTGCGCGGGCGCGGGGGAGGCGCGGCGGCGAGCGGCGGAGCGGCGGCGCTGCGCGGGGCTGTCCCGCAGGTGGCGGTGCGCGGCAGGAGACGCGGCACGGCGCACGGTCCGTCCCCAGCGCTGCCGCTGTCGCTGCTCTGTGGTGGCACTGCCGGCCTGTGCTGCTGCTCGGCTTGGTCGGAAAGGGGCGTTTCTGTCCTGCTTTCCCCCCTTGTTCAGGTCGTCATCTTTTCTGCCTTTGTCCTACGTACAGAATGGTTGGTTTAAGGGGGAGGCTGTAAAATACCTTCCAGCCAGACTATAGCTTCTTTCTCTGTAGGAGCACCAGAGGGTTTTTTTTTCCCTCTTGTTAACCTTCTGCCAGTTCTGGTGGGCTCTTTGCTGCCAAATCAGTCCAGCTGTTTCACTCCAAACTCGAACACTGCCCACGTTTTCCTGCCTTGTTATCCTAGTATTTGATATTCGGATGTCCCCTTCACCATTGACTTGGGGCTTATACTTATGTTTTCAGTACATTTAGAACATTCTGCAATGCACTGTCTTTGTAAAATATGAATATCTTCAGCTCTAAACACCGTCCTAAACACTTTTCCTCACAGAATTTTTCTTTTCCTAATTAAGCTACTTTTGCAGCTAATAGTGACATTTGCAGAAGAAAAACTAGGGAAGCTGAGGCAGACCACTCACTGAAATCTAGCAATTGTTATCATAGACTTCATTACTCTTCAGATAATTTTATTCTGTTCATGTTTGATTTGATTAGAAATGTGAAACAGGTTGCAATATTTGAAGTGCGTGATCTTCTTCAAGCCTTCATCAGTGCTTAACAAAATACAGAGAACACTTGGATTTTTTTAGCCTGTGTTGTTTTCTCCTGGTTTTTGTCTGTAGGTTTTAGAAACCTTTGTAAGGCAAGCAGCAGCTGTGAGTATGGGCCATGGCAATAAATACACATGGCTCTGGTAGTGCAAAGTCTCTAAAATATGCCTTGTGCAATACCATTTCTGAACACAAATGCAAAGGCCACAAAGTTATTATTTCCAAAGAGAAACAAATGCGAATAAGGCAGATTTGCTACTATAAATGTTGTAATTTGCATGTCTGGGGGAACAGCTAGGAGTTTGACTTAAATTTTTCAGATTTAAGTAGGAGGTTCAAATGCTTTCTGATGTAGTTGCTAACATTATTGATTTAGTGGTTTTGATTTTTGACTTATTAATTTTTATTTTTCTCCAAATGTATGTCCCCATTATTGACTTTGAAGTATCTAACACAGGCTGCAATGTAAATTGTGCGTTATTTTAGACAGAGTTTTACATCATACTGTGCTTAGGATGGTGAATCCCAGATTTTGAGGCAAAGTATATGGAGTTTGTATAATTTTATGCCTTTCCTTTTATTTCTTTGTACAAAACTTTGTTTTTTGACTTTTACTTTTGCAAAGTCGCATATTTTAGCCAGTGGGAGCTTCTTTTGCCACATTTGGATCTGATTTGTGCATTTTCTCAAGATCATGTGAGATGATTAATGCATTGACGAGACTGTGTATCTCTTTTTCATGTTAACTTTTAGAATAGCAGAAAGAAGTTCAAATTAATCATCAGTAGTCTATACAGAATTTAACCAAGTTACTCTTTATCTTGCAGTGTGTTTTTATCACCTGTATCAAAATGTATTTATGGTGTCCTTCTCAAATGTGTGTTCTTCTGTTCTCTTACTACAATTTACTGATCTGACAAATATGATGAACGTTCATGGCAGCGTTGAGGAAGGGCATTCAGCAAGGTTCACTCAATCTCCCTGATTTTACGACAGCACAGTTCCACAGGAGAACTGCATCTTTGGTGATTTATTATATTGTATCACTGATTCTGTGACCCATTTCTGCTGTTGTGATCTGTCTTGGGTTCCCAGGCATGCAGGGCACACCTTCTTGCAGTTTTGCCATTGGAAAAAGAGGGGTGTAAAGATGATCAACTTAGTTCAACCCTGAGTTTCATGGGTCTGGGCCCTGGGGCAAGGCACTGGATGAGGAGGTTACTGCATTTCAAGGAGCGGAGCATTTCTCATCCTTGAGTGGCACCCAAGCATCCAATAATGATGTGGGAAGGCAGAAAAGAGCTGGAAAATTCAGGAGATCCATTTGAATCAGTGCTCTGGCCAAAGCCAGAAACAATATAATGTGGCACCAGACTGATGACATCTAGCTGTAGTGGGACTCTCAGAGGTGGTGGTGATGCAAACCAGACTGCTTTTGTCTGGTGGCATCCATTAGAGTGCAGTAGCCTCAAATAACAATTTTGGCATAATTTCCCCCATTAATTTATTAGTATAACTATAATTATATTGTTTTAATTTTAATTTTAAATTTAATTTTAATTTTAATTTTAATTATTATGCCAGATTTTCTTTGAATTTTTTCTCTATTTTCTCGCTCAAATTGCTGAATTAAGCTATATTTGATACTCTTCTAGTGGAATATTCCTACCATCTGCTCTCTGTAGCAATTATTCAAATTATTTGCAACCCTCTGTGCCAGCAAGGGTGAATCTAGCACATCTAGCACAGATTTCCTGACTGACATATTTTTGCCCTGCAATATGCCACAACTGGTACAGATCTGTAATTCTGTGGTGTTGGGTGGGGGTGGAGGGTTATGCTTATGTTTCCAATCATTTCGGTGCCATAATACTATAAAGAGATACCTAAACACCCTCCATGCTGATGTGCATACATGTCAGCTGAGAGCAGTTCTGGTCCATTTATGGCCTCCTCAGTTAAGGACACTAAGAATGGTATCAAAGTAACCACAGCCAGCAGAAATCTTTTTAGCTTTCAGCAAGTATTTATTCATTTTATAGACAGAGATACTTTCAACACGAGAGGACTGTGCATCCTCCACCCTGTCCCAAGTTTCTAAAGCTGTGTGCGGACCACTAGCACAATGTCCAGGGCTCACAGATGGAGAAAATGATGAAAGATTTTAAATACAAAAATACACTTCATAAGAGGGGCTGTGGGTCACTAGTGTTGCTCTTCCTTTTCTTATGGCTATTAGTTGTTACAGTTTTATAGCAATTTTTTATAATTATTTATTTTATTTTATTTTTTATTTTTTTTTTTTATTATTATTATTATTAGGAGCCTGGCTTTGTTTGTCTTAAAGAATTTTGACCTCTTTGCATGTCGTGCAATGCTACACATATATGCATGAAACATTTGTCGTAAGTGCCAGGAGTGCACAAGTGATACAGCTGCTGCTTTGATAGACATTCCAACTGCAGGGAAGTTTTATTTTACTCACTGGGCTGATAATATCCAATCCTACACGTTGGCTCACTTTTGTGGAACTCAACTCCTTTTTGGACATTTGGACCTCTGTAAAGTTAAAATCTATTTAGGCAGCATCATTAAAGGGTTACAAGACCAAGAGAGGTGGAGATTGGCCTCGTATAAGGGTCTTAATCCCCAGAACAGAAAGCCAGCCTGAAGCTATGTAGAAGTAGTGAAAGCTCTTGCTTTTTAGTACAAGATCACCTTCAGCCAAAGGTGTTACACGGATGAGTCCAAAAAGCTCGTAATTCACATTTGCGTGGTTGTAACTTCTGAGACACCCATTGCAAACCTCCTTCTGGGAAGACCACGTGCTACCTGGCAAAGGAGTATGAGCTCTGGCTCCATCTTCACCTGGGCTAGAGGCTGAGACTCTGCTTAAGGCTTCTAATTGCTGTACATCATGAGACCACTAATAAATGTAGGAGCTTCAAATGTAGTTCTGAAAGTAATAAAAAGTGATTCAACACCAAAGAAAAATGCAGGAGAGAGATGAAGCTAAAGCTCAGCATAATTGGAACAGTATCTATTCGGTTATCTAAATATTTACATTAGGTAATCTAATGGTAAATTTTACGAATCTTTGCATAAAATGTTTCCCTAAATTCATTGCTGCATGAAATTGTCTATAGTCATATCATGAAGTGGAAAAGTTTCCACTCTAAAAAGTTTCCACCTGAGAATATTGGTAAAAATCATTGTCTCTGCAGTCCTTACAAAAACATTTAAAACAAGGTCACTGCCTTGTGACACTAAGGAGTTCTCCTTAGTGGAGCACTAAACTCAGTATGTGTAAATGCAGCTTGTCTCAGGGCTCAGCTTCAACTAGAGTGAATATTCTTATCACACAAAATTTTCTGAGTTTATCTTAGAATATTTTCCACATCACATCAGGGTGAGTCAGAGGCTTTTCAAAGTGGTGAAAGAGGAAGAAAAAAAATCTGCAGTTTGATAAACAGCTTGTTGATCAGGAGAGCTATGTGAGAGACCAAAAATTAAGTTTCTGTCATGATTGGTAATAGCAGTTAATTCTGGATTTCAGATAGCCCGACAGTCTTTGGTAATTTGTGGTTGAAATGTTCACTGTCTTCTTATTTTTTAGCAGAAATTTGGTACTGAAGCAGAGAAGCCTTCTTAATTTTTTTTTCTACAGCTTCTATATTCTCATCTAAATGTTTGCTTTGGCCCAACCACAAATATACATCTCTATGTTTTTTCTTATGGTGTACATTTACAGTATATTTTTTTCTCTTTCAATTTGTCCTGTTTTTTGTACCTCCTCCCTTATACTTTCCAGGTGTCTCCTTTTGTGATCTGAAAGTGCTGCTGAATAAAGATGAGCCAACAGTTAGTCCAATCCCAGACAGTCTTTTCTTCAGGTAATTGCTCGGAACCAAGCAGCTCTTAAGTGCCCTGACTTCCCTGACTGTGACTGACTGATGGAAAGATTAAGTAAGGCAGAGATTTATAGCCAACCTAGTAAGAAGAAAGGAAAAATGTAGACTCATTTAAATAAGGTGTTTTCAGGTTTTTTGGTTTGGTTTTTTTCCTCTCTCTCCCTCCACTGTATTGAGGACACATCTTGAATGTTATCCAAAGTCATGTGTTTAGATCAGAGCCAAACTCCTTTGGCTGGAGAAGTGAGCACCCTTCCAGCCACTCCTGAATGGTGCTGGAGCTGTGCTGGTAGTGCTCCCACAACTGATATCACACCCCTCAGGAGAGCAAACTTAAAGAAGAAATTTTACCAAGTCTCTCAGAGAACATAATGTAATTCTTACAACAAAACCAGTAATTTAGAATGATACCTGATTTATTTGCGTTGGTTTCTCACTTGTTAAAGACATTTTCAAGTATATATCAGATGATACAATCCATTTAAAACAAATGAAATTTGCCTTGAAAACTTTGTCCCCATGTTATCAGTACGACCACAGCAAATTCCGGGTAATTAACAAAAATATTTTGCAAAAAACCCCAAACCCTACCATAACATCATCTGTATATGGAAACACTCATTGTAATCCTTGCTAAAAATTATTTAATAATTAATATTTAAATTTTATCACTCCATATCTAAGAGAAATCTTAATGAGAAAATACATAAAATCATATGAATAAATATGAAGAAGTATCCTAGGGATCAACAATGAATCTGAGTAAATGTATTTGCCATATTGCCAGCAGTTTTTTAAAAAAATATTTTTAGTGA
Source organism: Acanthornis magna (assembly GCA_036785705.1). NCBI lineage: Eukaryota > Metazoa > Chordata > Aves > Passeriformes > Acanthizidae > Acanthornis > Acanthornis magna. The sequence goes on from JAWUZG010000063.1 coordinate 26,004,411, forward strand.
GGCACTGAATAATGGAGAAACAATGCTATGTGTTGGCTCTTTTTAAAAAGATTAGGATCTATAAAGTGACTGACATCTTTATGTAGTTTGGAATCACAGTTAGATCATTTAATGTAAATTGCAATATTATAGTCTCTCCTGAGTTATTCTCAGTATTTCAACTGTAAAGCACCTGGGTCAAACACGGTTTAGATTACTATCCCTGGTGCAGACCAGTAGCAGAGCTCTTTTTCTCTCATCTTAGATATCATCTATACTAATTTATGTGTGGGAGGTGGGGCCAAACTCCCCTCTTTTCTTGCCTTTGGACCTTACGTATGTGAGCAAAAGAGAGAGAGGACAACCATGCTTAGAGGTAGTTGCTTTCTCTCGTGGCTGCCATGGGGACGTGGGGGGAAGCAGCCTGCAAAACTCACCATCATCTATAATTCATAGTGTGGGACATACCAGTTGTGCCTTTTTTAACATGGCTGTTCACTGGCTAGAAGAAACCCTCTGTGCTGACAGTCTAGAGACATTTTGGCTTAAGAAGTCAAAAAGAAAAAGGTAGTATATTCTCAGTACAAAGCTTTTGATATCTGTGTTATATGGTGTTAATCTTTGGGCTCTAAAGTAAATAATATTTACCCTCATATTTTTAAAACTGTGCATTATAATTTAATCTCTGGTCCTCAGACTACTAATAACTGTGAAAGTTATTCCCTTAGTAGGCTGCTTGGTAATGATCTTGGTGCAAAAACAAACAAATATTCCAAATTAAATATTGAAGAGATGGAAAGATAAAGAACACAGAAAACATAAAAGTTCTTAGACTGATGTACTTAGATGATTGTATTATCTGTTTCAAGAGTTATCCAGCATGATTTATAATTTCTATTAAAAATATCAAAACACTGTCTGGACTATATCTAAGCCACTGAATATCCCTCAATCTTTGTTTTATATCATTCTAAGAAAAACAGTACATGTTTACCCATGCACTTCACCCTCTAGTCTTCGCTCAAAGCACAGCTTTAGCTACAATAAAAAAGAGGAAATCAATCTTTCTTGAATCCTTAATTTCCCATGGAATTAAATGCCTTTTTCTCTTGAGAGAAATGTTTCAGCTTCTGGGTTGGGTAATCTCTTCACTTTTTGCTCTTTAACTGTGTTAAAAAAAAAAAGCATACAATACTAATCTTCATTCCCTTCTATGACTTTGTCCTCTAAACCCTATGCAAAACACATCTATTCTCTAATAGTAATTTACAGTAAGATTTTTACTTAAAGCAAATGTGAGGTAAAACCTAGCTCTGTTGAGATTCATCTCTAGGAAAAAACATATCTAAACTTAAATTTCAAAAATCAGTTCTCCAACAACCTTCTGTCTAACTGTTGTACTTTAATAATATATATATTAAAGATAAATTCTTTGTCACTGGGTATATGTAGAAAATATTTTCGTCAGATATTCTCTGGGAACAATAGAGTAAATTCCAAAGGCTAATCCAACAAGATAGAATACTATCTTACTCTCTGAACAAACCTGAAAAGAACTAAATATGAAATATCTTTGCTTCCAAAAAGTGGAGAATTTAATGTGAAAGAATAATTGATACTATTGATTTTTTAATATTTGGCCCAAGATATTTATTATCTAAAAAAATTCATTTGTTGGGATATGAGAATGTTTCCCAGTCTCTGCTTTGACAGCTGAGTATTGCAGATGTCTCCATAATATTTCTCACTCCTTCAAACCATGAAAAGTGTTAAACACCACATGGAAAAACTGAGTTTGAAGGAAAATTTGGGGTCTAAAATATTGGTTTGGTTCTATAAGGAAGGGTCAGGAGGGCTCCTGTTTTATGAACATGTTCTCAGTTCTGTCTCTACATGTAGAAGTCTGGAGAGAAATTTGAGGGTAGTCCCATATCTGCTGGAATGTCATTAAATTAATTTTGTGGTGAATCTACCCTGGTCTCAGAAAGGGAAAATATCTACCAGACTCAAATTGCTAATGGAATGAAAAAGGTGGAGATGGGGGAGTAGGTAGTATTTTTTACTCATGTGATGTGTCCTTTTCAGGAATGAAACAGGATTTATAGTCTTATAGTGCTATTTAAAGCTGAAAGCCTGTTTTTCCAAGCAGACGTGTGTATCTGCATTTGCAGCATGCCACTGGCAAGGTAAATGGGATCAGCAGTAAGCTGAAACTGAAAGCTGCAGCTGGCTGACAGTTGCAATTTTACAAAACTCCTTTTTTCCCCTTCAGAGTCTATGCAGATATGAGTTTCAGCTATACTTGCCTCCAGCCTCTTTTAACTTTCTTTTTAATTAAAAAGCTTAATTGGGAGTAATAAAAATTCCAATTAAGCTTTTTAAATAAAACCCAAAAGCTCAAAGTGGCTGCAGTTGCAGATAACTGCTACTGCAACCCGTGACTAGCACTGCTATTTGAACAAGGCATTCGTTTCACCATAATTAATATTGTGGTTTATGATTGTACCTCCACATCTTTAAAAGTACTGTACCTTTAAGTCTCACAGAGTTATGGTTTGCATGTGAAATATGGGAATCTTTGTGAGTTTTGCTAAGTGCAGCACAGGGACTCAAGTCTCTGTGGGCTGCTGTGCGTATATTCCCCTCAGCATCAGGCTGCATGTCATATCTGTAAGCAGAAATAGGAGCAGTAGCAAGTCCTGATCAGCCAATTTCCCTGTGAATTCATGTGGTTTTGTAGGCAGCTGAAAATTCCCAGGTCTGTTTACTGCTTCTCCTACAGCTTCATAGGGGTTTTCTTTTTTAAAAATTGTTTTTGCCTCTTCAGCATTGACTGATTCCTAGCTGTTGTTTTGAGAGCCAACTTGTGTTGGCTCCAGGTACCACTGGCGTTAGGTTCACAGGCTTTTCTCATCAGCTTGATGGACCCAGGTGGCCTTGTCTTTCACTGCTGTTTTTGCTTTCATTTTCTCAGCCATCTGTTTCTGACGGGAATGAATTACAGCCCTGTTTTCCAAGAAGTACATTGATAATTGTAGCTCAAATAATTACAGTAAAAAAACCCCAGGATGGCTTGAAAAGCAAAATATTCATATATAAAACATAAATGCATGTAAACACTCCTAGAACTTTAAAGAAAATAAAGATGTTAATCTTCTGCTCAGCTAGTATTTAATTTATTAACAATGTTGAACATATTGAATTAAATGATGAATAGGGTTGGTTAAAGAATGGCTAATTACAAGACAAGATGCACGTTTTATTCCCAAATTAAAAGCTTAGTATAGAAATTTCAACCAAGTTTTTAAATTACTTTTTGCCCCAAAATTTTGTAAAATAGAAGTATTTCCTCCAACAACCCCCTCGGCTATCATTAGAAGAGATCACTCTTCTTTCTACCCCAGCCTGTTGCACTGGAAAATATCCCTCCAACCCAATGATTTTGTGCAGTAATAATGTGGTACATAAACTGAATGATTTTCTTCTGGCAGATACAATGCCCTGTGTCACCAAGTTGCATCTCTGTCCCGGAAAAGTATATTTGCCATAGGTTACGGGAACTGAGAGAGACCTACTCTATGTTGGGCTTTCTTGACTCAGCCTCACTTGCTCTCAGTCAGGGTTTCATCCGCTGGATCTGGGCTCTGACAGCTGTATTCAAGAGAAATTGGCAGCTTGAATTACAGGAAAGTAGGAAAGATTATGTTTCAAATATTGAACTTTTTTGGTGGGTTTTTTTTCCCCCTCCTGATCTTTGAAAGCATTTTCTGGAATAAATCGCAATATCTAATAAACCAATGAGTCTTTTTAAATGGAGTTTTAAGAGTGTACCAAGGTCTTATTGAATCATGTTATCTACCATTTCAAATCCTCTTGAAGTTAGTTACAAAGAATAATAGCTATATGTTCAGTCTGAAGAGTTCTAAGATTTTAGTGACTTTGGATTAACAGGAAGATTTCAAACTATCAGTGTTTAAGCTTCACCTTTCTGTCAGTCATTCCTGACAAGGCCAGGATAAGGTAGTAGCTGCAGTGACTTTAGAGAGGGTGGTTTTTCATTAGTTTAAGCAGAATGTCAATTAAAAAGGAATTGAGATAAAGAACCAGCAACTAGATTAAGTTTACACTTCTTCAAGGATGATAAGAAAAATCCATTTACAGGTTCTATTTCAGACTGAATATACTTTCTAAGGTAAAGGCTCCTTATATTATAGCTTTAAAAGTCTACTGGTAATTTCTGAAAAGATTTAATAACTATTGTGTCTGAAATGTTGAAGAATTTTTTAACTGCTGGAAATAATTATTTTACCTGAAATGAATATACTAAAATTAATTTAAATTTAATTTCACACGTTTTATGACGGAATGTTATCATCTACCATCATTTCTTCTCCTTCTGTCTGACTACTATTTGCATTCTCTAAGAACTGACAGAGCGTATTTAATATGGGAAGAGACATTTATCTTTCTATGGTCTCTGAATGGGGGAGGACAGCCTGGGGCTGATTTACAGCTAAGGAGCATGGGACACAATGGAAGCCTATGTGCACTAATTTTTTTACTATTTCTGTGATCCATTTGCAAGATTTTGAGCAACTTAATAGGAGTTATGAACTCAGAATTAAAAACCTGCATGGGAATGGGGCCACATTGGCCTTTGGCCAGGCTTCAGGTAAAAGAGGCTCCTACAGGGATTCACCTTTCCATATATCCTTGTTACTCGTTTTGACAACACTGGATTTTAGGGTTCACATGAAAATTATTGTTTCAGGCAGGATTACATAGGTGTTTATTACTGTTGACTCACATATTCAATATTTTTTTTTGCCTTTTTGCAGGCTCAAAATGTTTTCTCTAATGGAAACTGAAACTGTGATTTAATGTTACTGTGTCCAGAGCTGGGTTAGTAATGATTTTCTACTTTGCCCAGAAATGCAGACTAATCCAGAAGAGGAAAGTATTTTGAGGGATGCTTACCATTGAGAAATACAGTATGGCCCACAGTGTATGACAAAGAAGAGGAAGGGAAGTCCCAGCAGTTTGGGGCTCTCAAGCATGATCGGCAGATCTTGTAAAAACCAGCAGGAGATCTATAACCCACTTCTGCATGCTTCACAAAGGCAGCTTTTGTACCTTTTAATTGTAATCTGAATAGATTGCAGTTTCAGAGCAAATGACACGTAAAAACTTGCACATAAACCTGAAGTTGGGCAAACCATTAATTCCTAGTATCATATGAGGGATTTATACCTCTTTGCTGTTCTGGTGACTAAACCCTTAGCAGATGAGTCAGGTGTGCGGGTTTTCAGTAGTGAAAGAGCTTTCAATTTTGATCCCTTTGCCATGTGTCAAGGTTTGACCCTGGCCAAATGCCAGGCACCCATGACGTCTGCTCTCTCTACTCTCTCCTGCCGCAGCTGTGCAGAGGAGAGGAAAAAACCTGCTAAACATACACAGGACTCATGAGTTGAGATAGGAACCCGTGGGAAAATGCATTTAGGAGAAGGACAGAACAGGCTGAAAACTTGAAGTTGCAACGTGAATTATTAACCGTTAAGAGTCGGAGTACAAATGAGAAGTAAAAATGAGCTCTTAAGACACCGTTTCTTCACTCACTCCCCTCCCTCTTAAGACACTGTTTCTCAGCTCAGCCCCTCCCTCCTTCCAACAAACACCTCCGTGGGGGGGCAGGGTATGGGGGTTTTTCTTTGGTCAGTCCATCAGGGAGAAGTGCCCTCTACTTAGCCATGGGGTCCCTCCCATGGGAGACAGTCCTCTGTGAACTTCTTTGGCGTGGGTCCAATCTCACAGGCAGTGCCCGCCTGAATCTGCTGCAACATGAGTTCTTGTCCATAGGGTGCATACTTCCAAGCCGAGGCCAGGCTGTTTCCATCCCGGGAGCAAGGCCTTTCTCTCCTCTGCAAGGCCTTTGCAACTCTCAGTCTCTGGGACTCCCACTGGATCACAGCTTCCTGCAGGCATCCACCTGCTCCTCTGGCGTGGACACCTCCCCACAGGCTGTGGGGGGTTCTCTGCACCCCCTGGACTCCATGGGCTGCAGGGGGACCACCTGCTCCCCCATGGTCTTCACCACGGCTGGCAGAGGATTTTCAGCTCCAGCACCCGGAGCACCTCCTCCCCCACCTTCTCCATTGACCTTGGTCCTCCATGTTGTTCTCCCTCACATATTTTTACCTCCTCCTCTTCCTTCCCTGGCTAAAAAGAAGTGCGTGCTCACATTGTTTTGATTTCTTCTTAAATATGTTTTCACAGAGGCATAACTAACATCTCTAATTGGCCCAGGCTTGGCCATCAGCATGTCCATCATCTTCAGAGCCATCAGAGATTGGCTCTGCTGGACATGGTGAAAAACTTCCAGAACCTTCATACAAGGCACACAGGAGCCATCTTTGTGCCCCTCCCCACTCACTTGCAAAAACTGGGCTAAGCAAAACTACGTCATAAACACAGGGGTATGCCTTCTCCCAACCCTTCAACCACTTCTTCAGGCCTACTACAACAGCTTTTGAAGGGTTAAATTTGTCTTAGATGCTAAAGATAGCTTGCTGATGTTCTGGGCCAAGCAAAACCAGCACACCATGAAATGGTAAAATACTGATTAAAAGAATGAAAACTTTACATCACTAACAAAATAACAGGTAGTTTCCTCTTACAGGTAATCAAGTTTTCTCTTATAGGTTACTAAAGAACAGGAAGCAGGACACCCACCCAGCCTGGAGGGGAAGAGAACTACCCTTCTGAGGCTTCCAAAACCAAGAGAGATGCTGACAAGCTCTGATTCTACACTATTTGTACTGCCTGACAGAATGAGTCACATTATTCTAGTTTTTAATAGCTTTCTCACCTTTCTGAAATTAATTACATGCTTGCAGAGCAGTGATGGTAAACTAGGAGTCATAGCTGTCATTAATAGCTTTGCAGCATCCCGAGCATTCAGTACTCATGAATCAGCTGTAATATATTGTGATAAATAATCTGTCCAGAGGGACATCAGCATTGCATCTGAAGTACAGCCCCAGCTAATCCTGTGAAATCTGCTTTGATACAGTTTATAAAGTTAGGTCTTGCTATAGCTCTCTGAATCAGGGCAAGATTCAGTTGATTCCTTCTGATAAAGAAACTGGGCAGAAACTTCTGATAAAGACTGGGCAGCTTTTTCAGAACTACTTTAATGCTTTGGTGTTAGTATATTAAAACTGATGTTTTTCCTACTCTTTGTATTAGCTACATACACATCTTTGCATCAAAACTTCACCTAAAGCCTGGCCATGATGGAGGGGAATCCTTTGAACACCGTATTCCAAGATTTCCTTCTGGTTTTGAAGGTTTCAGCTGAATCAATTTTCTGTCACCAAGTTATGCAATAGATTTTTTTCATTACAAAAGCTGTGACATTAAAAGACCATGGGATGATGAGAAGAGCTTGTGGCAGCACTAAGCTGAATCTGTAAGGCAACAGCCTGAAACAATTTCAGGTTAGAGAAAGCAGCTCTAGAAGGGTCTTGGAGGAGTCATCTACACAGTGTGCATGCTGAAACTCAGTTAGCACTCTGATTTATTTTGAGAAATGCTCATTTAACCTCCTCTTACAAACTTCTCATAGCAGTGGGGAAAGCTATAGGTTAACAGCTTTCACCTACCAGTGGAAACCAGAACTGGTAAAGGCCAGGAATTGTGATGCTGGCCAAACAGCAGGTTTTTTAAGCTCTATATTTGTTTTGGGTGGACCTTCAAATCTGCATAGAAGGGAGCCAAATTTAACGTGCATAAGAAGTCCTTACCTTTCATTTACTAATGGCAGACCTGTTGTGTTTCAATAGCACAAAGATTTGAGAGTCTAAAAACCTCATATGGAAACTTCATATGATCATCTTGTTAATGCAACTTTTTCTCCAACCAAACCTCTATAGTTCACCTACCAATGAAGAAAGAGCTACAAAAAAGGCAGCTTATAGCCTGTCAAACACAGGTTTTACAAAACAGCTTTTATATTTAAGGTACATTAATGTTTCTTGCTGTAATATTACAAATGATGAGGGTGTGATTTAATGGGCTGTTAGCACAATAACGCTCTGTGCTTTAAAAGTGACACAAATTTCTCTCCTCCATTTGAAAGTCATCAATGTCTTTCAAGGCAATGGGATATGTTCTTCAATTATGTGTTTGCCTATTTTCTGATGGTGAACTTAGAATGTTATGGATTTCAAATATATTTTTTGTGACAGCTTTAATTGTTGATTTCCTTTAGCCAGCACCTGATAAATCTATACTAGCAGTTGATGCAGACATCTCATGCAGCTGAAAATGACATTTAGCAGTTTGTGTCGAACAGATACATGTGTTCAGAACTTGAACTTTCTTTAACAGGCAATATCACGCCGATAAACTGTGTGTGCCTTCCACAAATGGGCCATTACAAGGGTCAAAGGATGAAAACCAAATCTCTGTACATTGGCACTTAAAGGTGAGGGTAAGAGTAAGATGTGGAAACACCTCGTTGAGTACAGAGGGAGTGTTACCTTGGTGAAATCAACACAGGCTTTGCAGTAGTTTAAAACAAAGCCTTGTGGTTTAGTTTCAAAGAGAGGGTTTCTTTACAGGAGGAAGCAGATCTCCTAACACGCAAGGAGAAGTTTGTCTGACTCTGTAGTATTATGCACAGATGAATTTCTTCTACCTCTATTTTATTTTGGAATCATATGAATATACAAATCCATTTAGAGCCCTGCATCTGTTGCATGTCTTCTCCTCAGGGGTTAGATGCTGCCTTGGGAGAGGTATGATGGAGCTGCTTCTGCACATCCTGAGCACTGCAGCTCCTGTGGGATGTGAGGGGCTCGTGCTGGGCCTAGGGAAGAGGAGAAACCCATTTCTCCTGTCCCAGGGGAGAGCCAGCTGTGTCGCCTGATCAGGAAGTCTGGCTGAGATGGCTAAACCAGGACAGTTCAGGTATTACTCAGAAAAAGGGATCAAGGTTCTTGTGACAGTAGTTTCGAAGTAAGATCAGCAGACAGAGGTCTCCATCTGGCAAACGCTGCATCACCCCCTTTCTGCAAGTTTGGGCAGAAGACTGGTGAATTCATTTGCTTTGGGATGATTTGACAAAGGACCAGTTGCTTTCATTCAGCCTTGGCAGTACCTTCCACCACCAGGATGTGGCATTAGTGGTGTGTACTATTCTGTTGGGGAACAGGCTGAAGCTGTCTAAATATTTGTTACAAAATATTAACTACAGCTTCAGGAGAACTGTTAATAGCCTTTTAGTTTCAGAAGCTAAAGCAGTATATTTATGGTTTTCATGGACTGCTAGCTTGTGCTGGTTTCAGCTGGGGTAGAGTTATCTTCACTGTGACTGGTGTGGGCCTGTGTTTGGATTTGTGAGGAACGCAGGGCTGATAATACAGACATGTTTTTGTTATTGCTGAGCAGGGCTTGCACAGAGCCAAGGCCTTTTCTGCTGTTCATACTGCCATGCTGGCGAGGAATCTGGGGGCTCTTGGGAGGCTGGGAGGAGCCAGGACAGGTGACCCCAACTGACCAAAGGGATATTCCAGACCATGTGACATCATGCTCAGTGTATAAAGTGGGGAGAAGAAGGAGGGAGGGGAGATGTTTGCGGTGATGGCATGTGTCTTCCCAAGTCAGCATTCTGTGGGTTGGGGCCCTGCTCTCCTGGAGATGGCTGCACAGTTGCCTGCCCATGGGAAGCAGTGAGTTAAGTCCTTGCTTTGTTTTGCTTACGTACATGGCTTTTGCTTTCCTCGTTAAACTGTCTTTATCTCAACCCATGAGTTTTTCAGCTTTTACCTTTCTGATTCTCTCCCCAATCCTGCTGGTGAGGGAGTGCTTGAGTGGCTGCATGGGCCTTGGTTGCTGGGTGGCGTTAAATCATGACAACCCTTTTTGGTGCCCAGTGTGGGTAGTGGAGGGTTTGAGATAATGACAGGTTTGGTTGGGGTGTGCTAGATTGAATAATCTGTTAGTGCTTAACTGGTAATGAGCAGGTTCTGTGCTTGCTATGGGGCTCACTTTCCTGACTGTATATTAGAATCTGGTGCTCATTAGTGGCCACTTTTTGCTTTAGCTTTTTGCTAGGATGAGCTGACACTAACAGAACCTGTGTCCCCATGTGTCCTGGAGCCAGGCTGTGGAAAACCCCACGAGAGACATCCTGTGTACCCAAGCTGTCACAAAAGACTGATTCACAAGATTTAAATGAAAGGCTTAATTTTCAAGTTATGTATAAGGAGTCAGTTATTTAAATAATGCCCTAACTAAATTAATACTATAAGGATTTATAATTACAGCTGCCTTTTATAAATTTTAAATGCAGAGAGACACTGAAAAAGTATTCACAGTGTTTCTGCACTTCACTGGTTTACAAAGAATGTTGCTAGTAGGCAGACCAGTGGGGCAAGGAAACACAATTGCTTACAACAGCCAAGCAGGTATGCTTAATTTTTAAGCCTGCCAGCCCTGACATAATTTCTTTAATTTTTTCTGAAATGCTCTTGTACGTCTTAATTATCTTGTGTAGTCTCATAGGATGGATCTGATAAGGAAAAACATGAACTATTAATTTTCATCTTGGGGTCTTAAAATAGCCAATTAAGCTTATACTAAGAGAAAAATGATATAAATCTTCTGTGCCAGAATACAATGCTCTGTGTCTCATCAGCATTCAGTTTAAATAGTCCCTCCAACCATAACCATTCTGCGATTCTATGATTCTTTATACTGTGCCCTCTAGCAACCTCTAAGTTTTCAAACCAAGAGGAAACTGACCTTTACAGGAGTACAGGGCATATGAAAATGCCTGGTGTTACTGACCTCCCTATCAGCAGTTTGCTATCAGCTTTTGCAAGGTATGTTTAAGATGTATCTATCTATAAAATTAGGTACTTTCAAAAATTTGGAGATAAACAGACAACACGGTACATGAGAGAAACACTTTAGCTGGTTAACCTAAGGTGTGCGAGGATAGTTTGTAGACTGAAAAATATGCCAGCCTTTCTAATACAATTCTTTTGAGATGCAGCACAAGCCAAGGTTATATGGTTAGAAGATCTATTTTCTTCCAAAGTGCTTACAGCAAAAAGATAAAAGAAACAACAAAGCCCCAAGGAAATCATGCCTCTTATGATTATCTACCTAATTCTGGCAATCAGATAAACTTCTAGCTGGGACAAAATCTGGGTTTTTTTGTTTGTTTATTTAGTGCTCTAAGTCATATCAGTTAGTCATTGCTAATTTACATCAAGACCTAACTGATAAAAGAATTTTCATTATGACAATACTTTAAAGTATGAAAAAGTGTCCAGTTTTGTTACTAAATTGCTTGTTGCATTGTTTTGGTGAAACACACTCTGAAGCTCCCAATTACCTGATCTGCTGACCTAGTGTGAAACATGTCCTGAGCATCTTCAACAGCTACCATGTAGATGGCAAAAATGCAATCAGCCTCAGGGATAAAAACAATGCTATTATATAAATTAAACTTTTCTATTCTGTAACAATAACTGTGAGATTGCTTTATTAAAATCTGGTGTTTGTTTTTGGTGGTGTTTTTTTTCTATTTTATCATGAATTGTGAAATATACATTTATGAATTCTAGTAATGTCAGTCATTTCAGAGGTAAGAAGAAAGGATTCTGAAAGGAAGCAATAAATTCCAGGGAATTAGTGGAGAAAACAGCAGAAAATAAAGATGAAAAAGAATGGGTGGTGGGGAGAAAAAGTACTGGACACAGTTTTAGGTAGAGGAAGGTGAGATTGGTCACGACAGCATGATGGCAGAAAAAAGTGACTTATGAATTAGTAGTAAGAGAAATCTGTGTTATTACCAGAATCAGGAAATGAAAAACATGCAAAATTTAAATGAGAGGGTGGGATGCCTGGTCTTCCCTGAGTTGGAAGATCCATCATGTAGTACAGCCAATGTTTTGCCAAGCATTCCCTCCACTGGAGTTCCTGGGCAGTTGAGACTAATAACTGGTGGAAATTTGTGTGTCAGAAAATAAATTTTAAGGGAAGAACAGGATCTTGATTTTACTGATTTGATTGCCTGGACCTACCTCTTTCTCCATTCTGTGCAACTAGAAAGTGTTCTCCCTGGACAGAGGTAATTTATAAAACAATGCTTTGTGTCCCTTCTTACTTTGTGTAAATCAAAAGAAATTTAAAATAAGAATACTAGGGTGGGAAAATGGATCTGAGTTAAAGATAGAAGAACGCGTGTTTGCAGCGATATGTTTATAGATATATAATGTGTTGGCTAGAAATTTGGAAATACTGGTTGCAGTTGTAGAACAAAGTTGCATTGATCTCACAGTTATGTAGCTCTCTGGAATATTCTTGGAGTTAAGAAGTTCAGCCAGATTTGTTGCTTTTGTGTGATAAAAGCAATAAACTGAGCATCCTTTATGACGTGTTTTCCAACTTAGAGTATCAAAGTAATGCAGAAGTACCAGTGAGTCCTGTTTGTCTTTCCTTAATAAGTTGAAATTCAAGCAGGTTCCTCCATACGAAATGAATATTTAATAATAAAAATATGGTTTCGTTCAAAGTTCCAGCAAGAAAAAGTCACATTCTTAGGGGGTTTTATCAATTATTTGGATCAGGGAACAAATCCATTTCTTAAGGGCTTTATTTTTGATTTCTTTGTGAACATGTGTGTTGCTATTTCTAAACGAAAGCAGTAGAAGATACAGCTGGTTTGATTTAAACAAAGTGAAGAAGCTTTCTATATAGGTTTTCTCTTCTTTATGCTATGTATATTTCCTTTAAGAGCCTGAAATCAGCATTGCTTACTTGTGTAAACTGGAGCCAAAATCCCAACTTAATTTACAGAATCACAGAATCATCAAGATTGGAAGAGATCTTCAAGGTTATCTCATCCAACAGTCAGCCTAGTTCCACTCTAATCACTCCTAAACCACATCCCCAAGTGCCACATTCAGACACCTCTTGAACAGTTCCAGAGACAGTGACTCCACCACTTCCCTGGGTAATTTATTCCAATGGCTGACTGCTCTTACAGTGAAATAAAAGGAAAAGGGACTGACAACTCTAAAATAGCTACAGAATGTGTTATTTGTACCAGTGAGAATGTACAGGGAGATAGCAGATATTTGTATAATCCACCGTTGGAAACTTTGCTCAGTCAAAAGGGGAATACATTTGCATACCCTTTAGAATTTAGAAATGTAGCAAACCACTAAAACATACATAAATTAAACAGATTCTTCATATTCATAGGCTTCCTGCACAATGTTAGATTGTTTAGTTTTCATGGTTTATTTTGTTACTTTTAATGATGCTATTAATCATCCTTTCTCATTTTCCTTCACTGCCAGGATTTGACAAGGATTTTCTTTCACCTTGAAAAAGCACCCATTCTGAGGAGTTTCATCTCAGCACTCCTGTACACTCAGCACACCCTGCAGAGTGATGGCAGCTTGTCTTCTGCACCGCACTTCTCTCTGAAAGATGGTTTCAGAACCGTGGGTTTGATCTCTCTCTTGGTAGTGAAAGATCATAAACAAATATGTCTTTCAAATTGTTTTTCCACTTGAAGCCTTTATGATTCCATCGAAGAGGAAACTGAGCTAACTCAATAAGCAATGGACCATAAGGCAGTAAACTGATACATGGTTAATTTTTATTGCTGAAGTTTCTTCCTCTGACTCCGGTTCAAAATGCTATTCATATTTTATTATTATGGTAACGATTTTTTTATGTTTGCAATGGCAAATCCTTCTGGTACTCTACTTAATATTTTTTCTTGAAATGTGTTGGCCATAGCAAGCAAAAAGGCAGGGAGCATAGTAATGTCTCCATCTTAATGAATGGAGACCAAACAAGTTACAAATGCAGCTGCAAGTTGTTGGCCAGGGCTAACAGAGCACCTGGCTGGCTGCTCCAGGAACCTGCTCTAGAAAAGCCTTGGAAGAACAGATTTAGATGCCTGATGAAGAAGGGTGCAAAGGTACCAAAGCAGTAAAAAATATTTTTTTGTGATAGGTGCTCAGTATCCAGCTAAGCAAATATCTAAGCTTTGTCAATCTCTTGTGTCCCCTAGCATTTTAGTGTGTTGGAATAGTGGACACAGCCCACTGAGGGGGCCTTAGAGACTGTGAACTGGCGGCATAGATTCTCATTAGGTTGCAGAGATGGCTGCATTGGTTCAAGTTGTAGGGATAATTTCTCTCTGCTTGTTCAGGTGCTTCTGCACTTTGTTTAACAACACATTGTAATTGCCATGTTTGTTTTCCCTCCAAGCCTTAATTTCTCATGTTTGTTGATTACCTAGCTGAACGAGACCCCAGTCTTGACTAGGCTCTGCCATGATCCATCTGGCCAATATAAAATCCCATTTAAAGGTTATCAAGGTACTGATTTTGCAGACTTGATTCACAGTGTTAAATAGCTCTGAATACAAAAACACAATCTGCTTCACCAGACTGGGTTTTTGGTCCTTCAGGTCCATTATTCTGCTTCCAGCAGTTGCTTTGTCTAGCGCTTCAGCAGAAGGGAGAGGACATAACACAGCAGCAGTATGAGGGTTTCCATAAGGGGAAAATTCCATTTTAAATCCCATGTCATTAGCTCCTGCACATTATACACATTTGTCCCATCAGAAGTACATTTTTTTTTCTGAAAATAATCTCTTCCTTTCAAAGTCCAGTATAAGACACTGTAATCCTGCAGAAAAAAAATCACTGACCATCAGCAAACTGCCTGGAGAAATCTTCTCTCTTTTCCTTCAAAATTATTTACATACAGTGTTCTACTTCCTATAGATAAAGTGTATTTGAGGTTAACACAGATATCATGGAAATCTAACCATCCTTTGAGGGTACCATTGTAAATCAGAGAGAACTCCGTTTATCCCTAAGGTTAGCTCAGGTTGATTTAGTCCCTTTTACTCTGATATAGTCCCTGACTTGCAGACTTTGTTGTAAATTGGATAATACTCCTCAGTGATATGAGTGTATGAAGTAAAAATAGGCACATCTATGCTGCATTTTCCTGTGACTGTGGAAGATTATTTTCAAACATGTTCATCCAGGTAGTCAACCTTACAGTTTTTTAGGGTTTGCAGTCCATAAACTTCCATCTTGGCCCACTGCCAGTGACAGATCTAAGGAGGGATAAACAGAGATTTAATGTTTGAGTGCTACAATGGTCACTGTAGTCTCACAGCTGGACCTTTAAAAGCCTTGGTCAGTCATTGCGTAATACTCAGCATTTAATGGGCTCTGGCTGCATTCCTGCCAGCCCTGTTCCCTGGCAACTTAAATCACAAGTTTGTACCCTGGTGCCTCTATACAGGAGTTCACTAACCATGTGTCCGCTTTCTTGTCTTCTTGGTGTGATAATCTGATAGTTTGCAGTGTGGCTTTTCAGCCTTAAGAAGGAGGAAGTGGAGTTTTCCTTCCCTCACCCCATAGTCTTACACTTTGAGAAACTGCATGGGGAGAATTACACTGATAAAATGCTATCTGGTCTGTGGAGACTGAGATCTTCTGCTGCTGGGGTCCTCTGTCACATCCCTGTATGAAAATATTCATAAATTGTGGGCATCAGGCTTTTTCTCTCCATCTTATAGGCTTCTGTGTTGAACAGGCTGCTTCCGTGCTCTATGTGGGCCTGCAACATGTCAAAGCAACTCAGCTGAGAATATTACAAAGCTGAGTTTGTGGCACTCGGGTTCCTATGTGTGTCATGTCTTAAGAAGCAAACTTTTAATGTGGTCACAAAAATTTACACTGAGTGCACCTCACCTGACTTTTAAAAGGTTTATTTGGGTCATAAGACAGCAGAAGGGTAGTATTGGGCTTCAAGTCATCATTTATCCTTGCTTACTTGTACATCTGAGATTGGAGGACAATGCAGTTTAAGCTCTGCTTTTTGTGTTTCTCAGATTTCTGTTTCATCCCTGCTTCATTTAGACCAGCAAATGTGTGATTGGTAACGGCATGGACGTAACACCTCAGTTTCAAGATGAGTAACTCCTGTTATTCACTGAATCCAGCACAGTGTTTTGCCAAATTCCTAATGGAAACTTTCCAAGACTGGGTTGATTTTTCTTAGAGCAAACACTGGGGTTCTAATGTTCTAATATCTTCCTCACTGTGTAGTTTTACAAACACTGGAATAGATTGATACAAACGAAATTATTAAAGCTGCAGTTCAAATGAGAAAACTACAGAGTTCTTGCTGGAGTGTTTATAATTTCATTTTTATTTGCCAGGTGTACAGATGCAGTGAAATTATTGCTTAAAGTTTAAAATGTACTTCTCATACTTGATGACAGTTTGCTGAAGTTGTGTATTCTTAAGAATGCTTCTTCAGAAAGTATTTAACATTGAATTTAACCAGTTTAATAGCTACTTGTTTTCTGCTAAAATAGCTGTTTTTTATAGAGGCATATATATGCTGGTTTGCTCTCCCAGTCAGCTTATGATTAGAAGTGTGCAAAGAACAAGCATTAATGTCAGTTTAAATGTTCTTGGCAGTGAGAATCTGGATGTTTTTATTCTATTATTATGATAAAGCTGTAAAAATATAAAAAATTACAGTGACATATCAAATAAAGAACTATTGAAATAACACCATAAAAGCTGGAATTCAGGTGAAACAGTGTTCGTAGTTACCAGAGGTTTCTGTTCAATACTGATGCTCCCAGAAGGGAGTCCACTTGTAAAAGATGGAGGCTGTCAGCTTAATTCATGTAGCTGTGAGGAATAAAGGCTCACCCATATCAATTTTGTTCTGATGACCTTAAAAAGAGGTGCCTCAGTATTCTATTACCATTTATTTATTACCATTATTTATTTATTACCATTACCCTGAACCACCTAAATGCAAAAGTTTTAAGTTTTTCTAACATAATTTAAAATTATAAATATGAATGAAGACAGTGCACTAAAAAGATAAATAAAAGATAAATAAAATCAAGACCTATTCTGCATCTGACAGGGTGAGCTGAATAGCTCCTTGTCTTCAGTACTTAACTAGCTGGAACCATTGTTCAGCTTTTGTGCAGAAGGAGACAGTATGTAATTCAAAAGCTTTACTTTCAAGACTTAGTGAAAATTGATTTCAGAAGCAGTGAAAACATCATAAAACCACATCAATAAATCTACACATACATGCTGAACCCAGCCATCTGTCAATTTACATGGAATTCAGGCTATCCTCTCTTCCACAGAGAGGCAGATTTTGTCTGTCCATTTCCAAAGACAAAGAAATAGAATAATTACCTGTCAAGGGATAACTCTCTTTATAAAATATTCTATTTCAATATTTTAAAGCTTTCCCCAAGACTGAATTCAGTTTTTTTCCTGATCCTTCCACTATAGAGCAGTTTTTCTGTCTCTTCCCATGTTTCTTTGCTGCCCACACATCTTGGGAAGAAAAGGGGTTGCCAAAATGACCCATACTCCCTGCCCCAGTGTCACACTGCAGCAAAAGGGGCGTTGTCTTCCTGTGATGCCTTTGGGCACTGTTCAGTAAATGAGGGAGTTGCTTCAGATTTTATGAAATAATGCTTCAGCGGCTGACACTGAAAAAGTAGCTTAAGTTCAGGTAATACTATCTACATAGCTTGCCATCAAAGCACAATCTGTAGAAAAGGAAGCTGCTGTTTGTTTTCAATAAATGTGTGCTGTTCGACTAAAATACAAAGCATCCAATTTCCTCAAAGGTTCAAAAAGTTCAAACCACAAAATGCTTTTGCCCTTGAACATAAAGCTACTTAATAATTTCAGGGTACTCTCAGCACTCAGGTAACAGAACATTTTGAGAACATACAAACAAAACAAGTTTGGTAATGATAGGTGGTGTAAAATGAGTTATTTTGTGTCTCTAGAGTTATAAACATTAATGGCTTAATATATATTCTATCTCCAGACAGTTAAATTAATCCTCTCAGCAGAAGCAATATAAATTTAGACTATATTTTCCAGATGATTTTGCTTACTTCTGATCTCCTTTAGTACATAATGTGCTGTAGCTCTAAGAAAATGAATGCTTACAAGTGTAGATATTTATATGAGTCAGCAAAGCTGGCATAAAGTTGATGACACCTTGTATGCCCAAAGGAGCTGACATTCACTGCTTAATGAAAAATATAAAAATCTGATCTTCAGGCTGATTATAGTGCTACAGATTAATGTGCCAATGAACCTATTTGAAAACATTATCTTGTGCTTGCATAGCAATTTATGTAACTCAGATTGCAAGAAAGAACAAATATGAACAATACCCATTAAAGACACAAGTCAAGAATAGCCTATCTGAAGTCAAAATACTCCTGTTTCAGCTAGTACTAGCTGATCTGCTTTAAACTTTGCCAGGTCTCTTAGGCAGCAGTTTCCTTGTGCTGAACTTGGTCTTCAATTGAATAGGATGCTGGTTGCAATTTCTATAATGAATCTGTAAGAAATGCTCCCATTGTCCCCATCATTTTACTTCCTCTTGTAAATTTCCAGTTATATAGCATGACTGTGACTTCATACCATGCCTGTTTATTGCAGCTCTCTCTGCAATATTTTGCTTTTTTTTCACCTGAGAATTAAAAGAACCCAAAGGAGAAATTAAGGCATAGTAATGAACAAGGGAAAAAACATCTCCTCATTGCAGAGGTATATTGTTAGATGCATTCCCTCCATGGATGTCAGTGGGATTTCAGCATTTTGCTCATGGTGCAGATATTGAGACGTGAAAGTTTCAAATTAAAGGTATTTATCAAATCAAGCCATTATTTTAGCAATGAGCATAATTAAGGAATAGCTCTGGAAACTGCTGTGCTCTCAGTAACTGTCTCAGCATGGTAAAGAGTAAAGATGAATCCTAAATGTTTCTAAGGTAAAAGCAGCAGTACTCAGCAAGTAAGATGGGAGGAATGAGAAACTAACCATAGACTCAGGGGTAAGGAGATGGATGATATCTAAGCAATAGTGCAGAGCGCTGTGTACTGAGGTGAAAAATATTTCATACACTGTTAGCAAAAAACACTTGTTCTCTTTTCATTCAGTAGATTTTTTCAGGGTAAAAGTCATACTTAGTAATGTCATATTTAGTAAAACAAGCCAAGAAATCACATCAAGTTAGAAAATGCATGTGATTGCTTTTAGCAGATGTATTTCATCTAGAAACATCCAGATTAACAAATGTTTTTATATATTGGGAATTTTTTAATTCCAAGTAGACGATCTCCTTTTGGTTTGCCTCAGTATTCAAACAGTCCTCTAATGGTTTACTGAAACTTGTAGAAAGTCTCTTACTCAGTTGCTTTTTTGGGAGAGACTAGGTCAGATTTCATATTGGATGAGATGCTGTGAGAAGACAGTGAAGATGAGTGCTGTGCTCCCACATAAATGAGGATGTCCTGCCAGGCAGCTTGGATGACAGAGAATTTTTGAGATTTCCTGAGACATCATAGAAAAATAGTGGAACTGTGAACTCTCATAACTGAAAGTTTATATTTGGCTAAACGATATAAGGAAGTTCAGTTTAGCTTGATTGAAAACTATTGTATTCAGCTTTTCAAGGGAAAAAAAATCTGATTTTGGATGAAACATTAATCCTTGAGTAGGAGGCCACAAGGTTTTTAGCTTTTAAAAAATATTATTTGTTTCAGAGGTGCTGGTTTTCTACTGTCAACAGCTCAAAATGCAACATTTATTAAAAATGCAAGAGAGTTCATAAACAAAGGCATAATCTTAAGTGGACTTGATAATTTCCTCTAGCCATGATAGTCTATGGACAAAAGCCAGAGCCAGAATGTAGATAGAGGTAATTTAGTTTATTACTATCTCATGTAGCCAGTAAGATTTAAAAAGCTTTGTGCACACTAGTGCTTTCTTAGATCTTCAAAGGAAAGCAGAGATAGGATGCAAGAGTAATTGGAGTTTTGGCATAAAAGCAGGTGTTGACAACAATGAAGTTGATGATGGACTATTTCAAAAGGCAAGAGCAGATAAATCTCAGACCTCATCAAAGTGAAGATAGTAGGTTGCTCCTGCTGCTGTTGTGCATGGGTAGCAGAAAGTGGCTTTTTGTCCTCACTTTTTCTGCGAAGAGCAGTGAACTTTTGAATTCTCAGCCTCTTTCGGTGCTAAATGAAAGAGAAATGGGATGTTACTTCAAACAGTGGTCTGCCTACCATTCACACTGGTTATGCCCCATGCATGCACCCTTAAAAGTTTTGTTTTGTGCTGCCTGGCCCTTTCTCTGATGTTTTTTGGGTATGGCTCAGATGACAGAAGACACCATGCCCAACATCAGTATTGGGTTTTGTGGATGCAATATTCTAAGAAACTCTCTCCTTTCTCATGAATCTTATGGGAAACAAAGATAAGCTGAATTCTTCTTGCTCTTTCTAATCTTTGTTTTGGAGCTGGGTGCTGTAAGGGTTCAATCAATCCCCCCAGGGGGTGGATTGGCTATAAACCAATCACTGCTAGACTCTTAATATCGATATAAAAACAGAACTTTGTAATAAACCTCCTCTCTCTTGCATTTCCGCCGTCTCTCTCTGCCTGTTTCCTTGCTATATCTGCGAGCAGCAACAACAGGGTTTGGTTGCCGCCACATACCACTCTATTGTTCCCTCAGCAGTTTTGCCTTCCCAAACCACGCAGGTGTGTTCACAGCACACTGCCAGACACCTGGAGCTCCATCCTACAAAGCACCTCTGTGACAGGCTGCAGAACAGCCTTGGTTTTAGACACCTTGGAAGGAGAAGGCTCCCCTGCCCCCACATTAGGTGCATCTTTGGGCCATAAGGATCCTAAATAGGTTTGTGGCCCTATAATGTCAACCCAGGTGCATCCACAGACAGTGGCAGGAAGAGCAAACATGCTGTAGATTCATGTCCTTTGTGGTGCACGATGACTTTCTATGTAGGAAAACCATTTATATAGCAGCATTCAAAGTTGTGGCTGTAAATGACCCCTAAACTTTCCCAACATACTTATCTTTGGAAACAAATACATTTGCTTGAGTGAATAATTTTTAGTCTGTGGGTTCTTTAGGAATTGTTTGCTTAACTAGTCTTTTTCAGTGTTTTGTGTTCCCTGCCAAAGTCATCTCTTACTTACTTTCTCTTTGCTTGAATGAGAAGTATATCTGGAATAATTACTTCTACAATCAAGTTTTGAAGAATAGTCTTCTAGAAAATAATGGTTTCTTTCCCCAGTTATTGTGCTCAAATATGACTAGAGGTAACCTTATCTTTCAGATTTCAAATGTGAATATATATGTCAGGTCTTTACCATTTAACAAGCTCTAAAAACCCTTGCTATTTAAGTTGGATAGCCTCCACAAAATATGGTAGATATGCAACAAAATATGAGCTTGTAAGTCTGAAAGATCAAAATAAACATCTCACTCTCATTAACAAAAATCAATCTACTTAGCCTTAGTTTAAGACTGGTCTAAAATGCAAACGGTGTTTTTCTCCTTCCAGGGCCAGACAAATGCTTTCTCTAGGCAGATGCAGAGCTTTGAAAGGCATACAGTACATGGCTAGTCTGTCAAAGATACAGAGAATTTTAAGCAGTTTGGCATTATCATAACTGCATTAAGCTATGTTTGGTTTTATCATGTCATGTTCTTTGACATTCTGCTTGCTGTGTGTATGCTGCCTGTCAATCAGAGAGTCAGTATGTCGTGAGGGAACTTCACTGCAGGAATGGTGCAGCTTGGAGAATTCAGATGAGGTAAGGAAAAGGAGCAAGGAATGCTTGACAGCTGCGAGGAGAATTTTTGAGGTGAATCTCAGTCTCATTAGGTGTGTGGTTAAAATCATGAATAGTGATGGGATGGCAGAAAAAAAGGCTCTGACATACTACAAAACTCCTTGCACTGGAAATGTTTTTTTTTTTTTTAAATTCTGTATAGTTTTTCACTGGTGAGATGCTTAGTGAAGTGGGTGAGCAGTTAAGCATAACAATTTCTTTCTAAAATAAAAAAAGGTAGTTCCTGAATCATTTAAAGGATACACGTATAACTATGTAATATACACGGAACATGAGGAAAACCAAAACTGGATTAATTCAGCTAAACTTCCTTTTGTGGAAAACTTGTGACAAATTCGTCCTGTGCTGTGACTTGACTGGATCTGCAACAGCTTAATGATTCCTGAACTTGCTTGCTATTGCATTTTGCTGTACATTTTGCCAAAACCTGTGCTTGTCTGCCTTCTTGCCTGCTTGAAATTCTCCTTGCCTTGTTGGATGCTGCTATCACTGTATCCATATGGGTAAATCAAGTGGTGGCAGGGAATGTTCTTGGGGCCTGGAAGCCAACCAGCTTCACTGGTGACGTGTCATGGTGGTCCATGGGGTGGTTTTGCCCTTGCCAGCCATCTCTCAGCCCATGCTGGGGCCTGATTCAGGTGTTGGGAAAAAGGAGGGACCTGTCCTAGCAGGTAATGTCCATACAGCTATCCTGTTCTGGAGGGGAGAGGAATTCAGTACTATGGACAAGGACTGGTCCATGGCACTCAGTTTCAGTGTCATAGAGTGGTACTGCCGTATTTAATTTACTTTTCTGTAGATATCAAGTCTATCAAACTGCTGCTCCTTCAATTTCTTCTCCTCAGCTTTGGAGATCAAAGTGTGACAAAATGTGACCCTTGCTCACATTCAGAGGAACAGAGAAGAGAAATAGAAGATATAGACCACATTTGATAGCTATCTATAGTGCAAGTGATGGTAATTACTGCTGCACAGTTTCTCTCACAATCTGGAAGATAAGAAGCAGTTAAAATGTACTCAGGATTGGAGTGGACCTTTGGCTCAGTCCTTCTAACTTCACAGTGATCACAGCAATGTGGTCATCTTAGAACCTGGTGTAAATGGTTACTGTAAGTTCTCCAGGGCTCTGAAAAGGAGACATATAGAAATTGGAATGTGACTGTAAAAGATATTTAGAGGTATTTTCAAGGTTAATGCTAGAGGCAAGTCCAAATTCTGATGTGTTTTATCTGGTAATAGGAAAACTATGATTTACCTCCAAAATGATACTAAAACTGTGTGGTAAATTCTTTGATGGAAACTTACTTGTGGAAAAAATAAAGTTAAAAAACTCTGTGGAGCACATTAGAATTCCAGATTTTTGGCTTGGGAAAATTTGAACAAACAAATATTCATGCAGTGTTGTAATGTTCTCTATTCACTCTTTGTGGAATCAATGTTTTGATTTTTTAAAAAAAATTTTTGATGTGACTTTTTTTCAATTGCTTTTGATGTTTTGTTATTATGCACTTAAATGTGGTAATTTAAACCAGACAGATTGAAATATCTAAATCCCCTAAATCATCTTCAGCATGGCATTATCAAACTCCAAAGAAAGACTGAAAGAAAAATTTGTATCCTAGGTGCTGCAAGTTCTTTCATTTCCCTCATAGAGATTAGGAACAATGAAGCTTTGCTGGTGAAAAATACTGTTCTTATTTCTTCTGTCTTAGGGCCCAAGGAATACTGCAGACTATCCCTGTTCCATTGGAAATCCAGATGCAAATAGGCAGGTTTGAACTCCTAGCTTGGAGCAGGCTCAGCTGTTCTTGTAAAGACTGGTTAGGTGATCTATCTGGGAGCTTTCAGGAAAATGAAGAGATTTTATTGGTAGTGAGAGACAACTGGATACAGAGGAGTTACTTCGGGAAAGTGGAAGCACAACTGAGCTCAAGAATGATTCTTTTCAATCAGACTAGTGTTGCTTTACTAAAGAATACCAAGTCTTTGCTGGTTTTATGATATTTAATTACATTTGGAAGGTTAGATAGAAAAGGTATGTTTCCCAATTAACCTTTACCTCATTAAAATTTCATTCTAAGTTTTAAACTGTTCTTGCGAGTACATGCTGTTAAGCATTATCTGGTCATTTTATTTCCTGGTATACTTGTTACTTGTCAGAACCTAAACCAGGGTATCTTTATTTTAAATTCTTACTTTGGGAATTCATACTGCTCTACGTAAGTTGCCACTGATATGTGTCATATTGTATATTTTACACCTGTAGAAGAATTACATGATTGAATGTGATTTTTGCTTGATGTACAGAAGAGTTTTTCTTTGTATCTTAACAGAAGTTGCAGCAGAGCATAATTATAAAGAGCTAACATTTCAGAAAAGAAGGTTTTTGAAGTCCACAGCCACAAAGATAAAACATTGGCACTGGAAGATAAAACAATTTTCTTCTATCTGAGAGAAATCTGGCCCAGAACTCTGTATTTACCTCTGAGTTCTTGGATATGGTCTTCTTGAACATCTGTTGCATTGAAGTTGCTAAAGTTGGAGAACAGGAACATGTTTTAATGTAGTTTGAAACTTTTATGATTTATGGAGTTTTATCCAGTAAGTGGAATGATTTTTTAAGCTGTTGGCAGAAGTAATCATGAGAAAGGCAGATGTCATTTAAACAGAATGAGAGTTATGTGTCTCCAGCATGATTATGAAATTTGAGCAACTGCTGTTTCCCCAACTGCAGTAAATTTGAGTAGAATTATGTGTGCTATGGTAAGAAAGAAAGAGAAGAACTCAGACCAAGATACTGAAGAGTTGTTACTGAAGGACAGAAGCCTATTGAATCTACAGATCTGGAGGGGATGCAAAATGTGAAATGCAAGATGATGCTTCAGGCCAATGTCATAAGATCAGTGTGGCTGGTCTTTCCAAAATAATGGCATATTACCTTCTAAAATAACTGTTAATTCAAATCTTGTTTTGTTTCAGACCAAAATCTTTTGAAGACAGATTTGGAAGCTTACTATCTTCCTCTTATGTAGATCCATATCTATGCTGTAATATTATTCTGAGTATTATGCTGGACCAAGGAGTAGCCATTCACAAATATTTGGCTTAGAAGAAAGGTTACAAAGGAAAGGGACTAGTGGGTTTTGCACAAGGACAAGGTAACCCTCTTCATCCTAAGTGAGAGATTTTAGCTATCTTCATCCTTCATCCTAAAATCATCTTCCTGGGTTGAGAGGTATAAAATTAACTTGTTTAAATTTACTCATATTCTGAGCATAACTCCTGTTAATGCTGATGAGAAATGTACTGAACTTACTGGGGATGAAGTTACTTAATTCTCCAAAGCAGCTTATATTTCTTTTTCATGGCTGTGATCATTTCCTTCCTCTACTATAATTATATTCCACGCTATATAGATCTCAGCATTTTATCTTGGAGTTATCCTTCAGAATAAAATTCTCAATAATTTCTTTCCAGCAATACTTCTGTAACCATGTCAAAAAATTTCCATTCATTACAAACATGAGCAAGAAAAAATAATTTTAATTATTTTTTAAACATTTCTATATTCTTCCTTCCCTGTTGACATTGTTTATCTATGTTAAAAATTTGAAAAATACAATTTTGAATTAATAGCTGACTCTGTTATTGTCTCTGTTTGCTATCATACTTAACATTTTTGGATAACATTTCTCAGACAAGAGTTTAGCAATAAGATGTTTTAAACAAAACAGTAGTAAAACCAGGCAATTGCAAAAGATAAACCACACATTTATGTTCACTTGAGCCCAAGATACTTAAAGCCAACCTACTACTGAGTTTCTTGTAATGCAATAAAAATTTCAGCATTACACATGCCTGATTTTCTTCTTACTGTTTTTATGTCTAAGAACCTTTGCAATTTTAATCTGTTTAAAATTATACAAGAGTCCATAAAAACATTTCTTTAGTTTATGTTCCTTGTGATATGTAGGCAATATCTAGGTCCTTTTTCAGCACTTGGAAGTTTATGGAAAATAATGCTGTGCACCATCCCTTGTGAGAGATGCATAGCTCAGTTTGCAGAGGGCTGGTTGTGGTCCTTGGCACTGGGCAACCTCCTGCCACTGACTCATACTGTGAATTACACGGCAAGAAAAGAAAAGAAAAAAAAATCCTTGAGATCCTTAAGTTAGTTTTCCTTTAGGTCACAGTGTAAAGAGAAGCTTCACATTTACCTGGCCTTGGGTTTATTTCCTTGAGTAACTGTGCTGCAGGCTTGGTGCAGGTGCACAGCTGCCTGCTCCTTTGAAACTCCTTTGGGCTTAAAAAATGTCTCCACTGCAGCAAACCAAAGCATTCCAGAAAACTGAAAGCATACCTTAGTTCAAAAATCTTTGCTTGTGAGTCTTTCTTCTCTAGAACTGTAAATGTGTAGAGAAGACAGCAGGTTTTTGCAAAGGAGTTTCTCACAGGAACTGTCTGGGAGGGTCTTGGTTGGACCACAGCTGCGCTGGCAACAACATAGTGCAGTCTCTAGTGCTGCAACTTCTCCCTGTATAGAAAACATCACAGAGAAAATATGTCATGCCAGGAAAGGTTTAACCAGCTTACTGAGTGTTTAGCCAGCTTGCTTTTCTTCCCTGCTGTTCACTCCGTAACACTGGTAACCTTCATGACTTCTACCGCAGGTTAAAATGTCTGCCATTTTTTTACCTGGAAATGTCCCTCACGGTATCCTATGATACGGAAGAAATCAAGTTTCTACTGAAGAGTCCTAGAAATCGGCGGAAAAAAAAAGACAACAAAACTTTGCCTATGTTTAGCCTTTTGAGGTAGAGAAACATGCAAAGATATCAGTTCCATAGGTTAATAATCCAGTGCACAAATTAGGGTTTACAAAGTCTGTTGTGGTCACAGAGAATGTTTTCCTGATGACTTCCTCAGCCTGACCCAGCATCTTGGATGCTGCAGAAAGATACAGCAGGACACAAAAAGCATAGCAAGACCCTTAGTTCCTAATAAGTTTTGCACTGCCAATAGGGAAGATATTTTATAGCTAGGTGTGGACCTAGTTATTCCAGAGAAGGTTGTTCCTGTGGAGATAGGATTACTGAACTATCCACAAGTATTTCACTATTTGAAATACTATCACACCAAGAAACAAAGCTGTGTAGAGATTTCTGCTTCATAAATCCTCTCTGTCTGTTTGTTCCCTTTTTGCATAAATCCATCAAGGACTTTTTTTTTGGTTTTGCTTTTCTTTAAATGCTGATACTTTTCAATCACATGGGGCCCTGATTGTGCCTCAAGTCACTGAAAGCTGCAATAATGTAAATGCATATCTTTTTAGCTGTATTTCTGTTCTCTAGAGACTAAAAGATATCTGTAAACCTCATAATGCATTGTTTTAAATCAGAATTATGCTAGATAACTCCAATTTTGTCTAAAACTTCCAGAAAGAAGAGAATTCTGTATTTCCTTATATTTGGTAGTCTAATGGGATTCCCTGAGTATTTGAAGTCAAATGGGTCTGGGGTGATTTCTTGAGTAAACACAGACTTTACTTCAGGATTGAAATTAGTTTTTTGGAAACTATAATACTAGGACTATGGTATTGACACTGACAATTAAGATAAGAGACATCCTTTGCACAGAAATTTAATGAAAAGAATTGCTGTGATGTATTTCAAAATTACAGTATGATCACTTCTTTTCATTCTCTTTATAGAGATGTTTATCCATCACATGGCATATTTTTCCAGAGGTGCCACCTAATTATGTTGTAATTAAATGTGATTCATCAAATAGAACTGAAGACAAAACTGGCAATCAGTGAGTCTTTTTCATCCACAGAATCTATAAAATAGGTGTATCTTGTAATTAGTTTACAGATGTTTACTTTTGAACAGGTAAATCAGAATTATAATAATTTTCTTCTTATCATCTGGTAGAATATTTTAGCATGTATATGCAGCACATAACAATGGCTTTGATGGGTGGGACTACCAGAAATTATCAGCATAGCTACAATAATGATAAATAGTCAGAAGATTTAAAAATATAGCCTCTTACCGAAGGTAACAAATTAGACCATGGTTTGAGTCTAGAGGCGGTATAAGAAGCTGATTTCTGTTTGTACATACTAACTATAGCTGAAACATCATAGAATCATGGAATGTTTTGGGTTGGAAGGGACTTTAAAGATCACCCAGTTCCAACCCCCCTGCTGTATGCAGGGAACATCTCACTAGACCAGGTTGCTCAGAGCCCCATCCAGCCAGGCCTTGCAGATTGCAGTTGCCATCAAATTGTTTAAATTTTTTTTTTTTTTTTTTGTTGATTGAGTTTAGTTTCCTGTGTAAAGTTAAGTGAATACTAATGGAAAACCAAATACTGCCTGACTCACTGTATTGATTAAAAATGCATATTCTAGGGAATACTTGTGGGCTTCAGTTGTGTTTCTGCTAGAAGGATTTGACCATGCTTTAATTTCACTGGCTATAGGTACTCAGGTTTTGGGTAACTGAGAGAAATGGGTTGGTTTGTTCCCTGGGCTGCTCAGTTGCCAAAATCTGAATAGACTTAATGCCTGTGTGCTGTGTACACCAAGCTGTATTTTCGGCCCAGTTCTCTGCTCATACGCAGAAGGAAGAAGGTCTGTCTGTCACTGCTGTTTTGGGAATGTCCCTAGCACATGGGAGTCGCCACACAAATACTGATGCAGAACTGCTGGGCTGTGGGTCTGCCTGCTGCTCCCGCAGGGACCAAAAAAAGTCACACACTGGGATGTTTGGTTACGTACAACAGGTATAACGTGGAGCTTTGTGGCATGTTCTGGTGGCAGAACAACCCTTGGGTTTGGGGAAAAAGCTATCACATTTCCATCCCCAAGGGAAGACCAAAGGCAGACTGAATGTCAGAGTGGTAGCTGGCCCCTGGCCCCTCCTATCCTCCTGCCTGACACCAACTGAGGGCAGCAGAGCCTTCTCAGAGAAAAGGAAAACCTTTTTTTTTTTTTTTTTTTTTTTTTTTTTTTTTTTTTTTTTTTGTTGCTGTTGTTGTTTTGTTTTTTTTTTTTTCGTTTTAATTGCTGGAAGTATATTTAGCCTAATCAAGCTTAAAGCAGGTAATGATGAGCCATCCTATTTATTTATTGCTTTCTAGTAGAAAATATTCTTTTTTCCTTCTAAATACAGACCCAAGCCCACCCTATTTCCATTACTCATTGTGCTTCCCTATATGCCCACCCACACAAACTATTTGAAGGTACAGCCACTTGTAGGACTCTACTTGTCTTCCCAGACTTTGCAAAGGCTGCCTGGAGAAAAAAACCATCTCAGGTAGGCATTGTTTAGGGTTTTTTTTTTTCCCCTCTTCATTTGTTTAAAGAACATTTGGCTGAAATCTAACTTTTGTTCTTTTACAGCTATTTTTGCTCTTCTAGTAGCAACAAATAATTCATTTTTGTGACAAACTATTTGCAGGGCAAATGGCTATGATATGACAGAAAATTACAGCTTAAGAAAGGAGGACTGAGAAGGAGCAGATGATATCTCACAACCCCACAAACAATCCTGTTATGAAAAATATGCCTATAAATAGCTATAAAAATGAAGGAAAACAGGTACCATTTACTATTTTAAAAGGATGGTTGCTAAACTGAAGATTTTCCTAAGGACTTTGAGCTGCCTTTTGATAGTGATAAGCCACTATCAGTTCTGAAAAATGCCTGGCTATAGGCACTGAAGCAGGAGATACAGCACAGGCAGACAGGGAACACTCTTGAAGCTTAACCGCATGCAAATTGGAGATTAAGAGATTACAACTGACTTCAGTGCACATGAGGAATATGGTGTAACGCCTTCATGTACCTTCAATTTTAATTCCATATTAATCTCTTAGTGTGAATCATTCCAAATTGGGAAGATAATCCAAAGAAGCCTTGGCTCCTCTGCTGCTGAGATCCACCCAACCACTTAGAAAGTTAGTGGTTTTGTTACACACACATCTTCCACTTAGAGGAGGTGTGCTGGAGGTGGTTAGCATGTATTTCCAAAGATGACTTAGAGTCAGAGTAGGGTCTAGAAGAGCTTGCAGGATTTTGAGGGCCATGACTGAAGTGGGATGTATGGTGCATTCAACTGCCCAGGCCACAACGGTCTGAAACTGATGCACTTTCTCTGTCTGTGACTGAATAACCATGCCGTTGCCAAGAACACATAATGTTTAGTGACGACCTGTGCCTCCCTGATATCTATTCTGACATCTGTTTAGGGACAATAAAATGTGCATTTGCAAGGAACAGACTTCCTTTATTTTATGATTAACAGGCACAGAAGACAGATGATGATTACTAATACAAGTATAGGCTGCAGCCGTGCATGTGGATTGTCCTTTATAATATTATCTGTCATGGATCCACAGGGATACAGACCTTTAACCAGAAAGGACCATGATGATGAATGATCTGTTGTACAATTTTGAAAAAAATGCTTCGTTTCTTTGTGCCCTCTCTGCTCATCTGTGACATCATGGTAATCAGAGGCTAAGTTCAATTTAATATTTTTCAAGGAAACTGCTGGAGCTAGTCCAAAGGAAGTCACAAAGATGATCAGAGGGCTTGAGCACTTCTCCTTTGAGGAAAGTTTAAGAGAATTGGGATTGTTCAGCCTGGAGAAGAGAAGGGTTCAGGGTGACCTTTCAGTACCTAAGGAGGGCACACAAGAAGTCTGGAGAGAGACTTTTCCCAAAGGCATGCAGTGATAGGACAAGGGGGAGTAGGTTCAAACTGAAAGAGAGCAGGTTCAGATTAGATATTAGGAAGAAATTCTTTATTGTGAGGGTGGTGAGGCACAACTGAGGTTGCCCAGTGAAGTTGTGGATGCCCCATTCCTGGAAGTGTTCAAGGCAACTTGTGTTGAATGGGGCTTTGAGCCACCTGCTGTAGTTGAAGGTGTCCCTGCAGGGGGATTGGGACTAGATGATCTTTAAGGTCCCTTCCAACACAAACCATTCTGTGATTCTCTGATTCCTATATGGTGAGATGGATTTCTTTCATTTTCTCTTGCTGTGCATGTAAAATAATTAGTGAGCGGTATGTACTTACTAGTTTTACTAAGACATTAATCCTTGGTGCCTAATTCAAGGTCATCCTACTCTGAAATTTTGAATACAGTGAATTTTTCAAGGGCTATAATATTAGAGACACAAACAAGCTGTGCAGAAGGCCTTGGGCTGCATGCATACCTTTTGTGGAAACTTGACCAAATTAACAACCCCCCACCATACCCCGCCATTATTTCAATTTATAAAATGAGTTCAGTTTTTGTTTCTTTCTTGTATTAGGATGAAAACTACTTTTATATCATAGTAGAACATATGGGTTAGATTCTTGGCTGAGGATAATAAGGGATGTGCCATTGTTGATTTGTGCTAGCTGAACATCTTTTTCCTAAGGTAGAAAATATTTATCCAAAAAACACTTTCTTCATCACTGCTAAATGTGTTCAAGGATTTTTCTACTCCAGTATTTTCTTCCTCCTCAACTATGATATATACATACGATATAACTAATACTGTAAGTCCATTTAAAAATTTTTATAAATTATTCTCTGCTTGTTCCAGAAATTAAAAATTTCTGAATTCAGGAAAAATGTATTACCATAAAAAATCAAAAAGAAGATTAATTTAGGCAAACTGATCATCATATAGTGGTCAAAGGGAGAGTCTTATATAGTAGCATTTCACACATGCTTATCAATAAATTGTTTTGGGAATATATGACTAGAACTGGCAGCTGTGTGATCACCAAAAACAGAATTGTAATTATTCTGTCTTTTATACAAAAATGGATGCAATGAAGAGATTATGTCCATATTCTTTCATAGCCAGAATAACTGATAAATTATCAACCACAGGAATCTCCAAGCTGGATGCAGGAAGCAGTACTGTATTTTTGTAAACAATTCACCTGTATGCCAACTGCCAGACTGACACTGAGGGAAATGAAAACAATTTTCCTCAAAAAACTTTATTCCCTTGAATGAAATTCTGGGAAAAATTGTTGTGTGAGACCTGTATTAGTAGGGAAGAAAGATAACCTCCTAAAATAAACTACTCACAGGCATTATTTACAACCAGAAGCTACTCAAGGAGAAAATTTCTATTTAAAACCTAAATGATACTTTGGTTATTACAATAGCCATTTCATTCAGTGTACAAAAGGATTGCTTAAAAGGCATCTTGTAAAATACTCTTTCTTGGCAAAGAAATGAGTGTGTAGAGTTAAATAGACCTGTATTTTTCTCCAAAGTTGCAGACAGAAATGGTGAATATATGCAATTATCTTCATATTGCAAGCATGGGGTTCAGCATCTGTGAGGAGTTAAAAAGCTCAAAAATGATAGAGCAGTTACATCCATTCAGAAATGACAAGAGCATTGAGAAGGAGACAGATAGGACTCAGTCCTCTGCTGATGTAACCTGACAGAGTTCCATTGAAATAAGTGCAGCTATTGATTCAGGCCAGCAGAGGAGCTGGTCAATAAGTGCATTGCTTTGAGACTTAAACTTTTTTAAGATTACTGTAATTGTAAATGCTGTGTATACTTAATTTTTTTTCAGGTTACATATGTATTTATTTCTTCTGCAACCCACTTGGCATCTTATAAAAAAATTAGGAAAAATTCTTAAAGCGTCTATTCTGTCAGTCCCTTTTAAAGGCGAAACCCTCAGCACTCAGACTTTGGTGAGCTTTCAGCCTCATTACAACCACCCGCTCTGTGTTGAAAGGAGCCATTTACTGTGCATGTAAATGTGTGCTGAAGCTGGTCACTGCTGCGAGTGGGCTGGACTGAGTTCACAATTTCACTTTCATGACTCAGAAGTGCCCTGCAGTCTGCCTTATACCTTACAGCCTGCTGACCTGCTAGGTGTGCTTTTAGCAACCTGCTGTATGTTAACAGCTTTGGTGCTCCAGGTGTCTAGCCGTATACAGTTTTAAAGTATTCTTGTATTTCAGTTGGAAGTACTTGAATTTCTTTTGATCTTGTCTCTTTGTAACAAAAAGAGTGCAGAAAAGTATCTGCGGCCAAAAGGTTTCACACAGAGCCTTGTCAATGACAGCTATCAATGACAGGACATAATGGTTCTCTATGCCAGTATCCTAATATTGTCTCAGTCAACCATACTGCAGTGAAGTGTAAGGCTGTGCTGGGGAAGATTTAAAACAAAAAGATTACATGTGTTGCTTATATACTATAAATGCTTCTACAATTCATGGAGTTTCAAAGAATCAAAATTACTGAAATCCTGAGTAACTCAGATTTTGAAAAATTCATCATGGTTAATGAACACTTCTGATTAGGCTACTGTGCCTCTGGATGTCACTGTTGTTTTGCAATAATATAAACAATGTTATTTGACAAAGCAACAAATGAAAATGGTATAATCGCCACCATCTTGTGTTTGTTAGAAAGTACAAGGGTAATCACACTGGCAATTTAAGCTCTACCATTAATTCAGTGTAAGGGATGAACCACTGAATATGTAAAATAGTGCTTTCTTCATTTTAATACTTGGTGAAAAGGAAAAAAACAGTATCAACTTCTCTGATGTCCCAAAATGCATTTCTTTGGAAGCACTTAAAATGGAAGATGAGCCTTCATCACCCTGATGTGGTTCTGTCAGGATGTGTCCAGGATAAATATTGGTTTATTCAAGTCAGAACAAATGGTGATCTGTGTGAGGAGGAGGTGAGTAAGTGTCAAGGATTGTGCACTACTCTTGCTGCTCATGGCTACTCAAGAGAGAAGTGGAACTTACTTTTCCCAAGTAAATCTGGTATATGTTCGTTACAAAATTTGGAGCAAAAAGAAGGGAGGGAAAAATCATACCTTTCTTCTTTTATAGGCTCTTGCACAGCAAACTGTTCTATGTTATGAAATTATATATAAAGTTAATGGAGATTTAGTGATTAGGAAGGGTATTTTCCAGATTCATAAATCGCTGCAATTGGCTCAGTTATTTACAGTAAAATGGGGTGCACTACTTGAAAAAAGTCTTCCTTGGAAAAAGGCAGATTCATGTTGGGCAAGTGGGTTGTGACAAGGAAAGAAATAAAAGAGTGTACAATTTTTTAAACTGTTTTTTAAATTTAAGAAATAAAGGAGCATACAATTAATTGGCGTTTTTATTGTCAATTTAATGAGAGTGGCTGCCTTTGGTCAGGAAGTATCAAATATTAAGTAAATGCAGAAATAGAGTGTTTCCATGAAATAAAAAGACAAATTTCATTTTTCTAGAATCCTTGAATTTCATTTGATCTTAATCTGAATTGGAAATTTTGCCTCAGAGAGGTCTAGGACATAATGATCAGGAAACACACTGGCATCATCTGTTTTGAAATAAGTAGCCACTGACTTCAGTTCAGATAGAATTTCTTCTTTGCAAATGAATCTCATAGGATCCCACTCCGTCAGGGCCACATTTACTTCCATGAGCAATCATTGTGGTTTAACCCTATCTGTCAATGAAGTACAAAGGAGCTGCTTGCTCACTTCCCTCTGCTCTGCCCCCCTGGTGGGGAGAAAAATTGGAAGAAAAGAGTAGGTTGAGGTAAGAGCAGGTTACTAATTAAAACAAATGAAATATAATACTGGTAATACTATTATTAATAATACCAATAATAATAGTTATTAAGAAATACAGAGGACTAAACCCCAAGAGACACAAGTGATGCACATTACAGTCTCTCACCGCCCACTGAGTGATGTCCAGCCCATCCTCAAGCAGCGATTGGTGCCTCCCACTCAATTCCCCACAGTTTATGAACTGAACATGACATTCTACAGTATGGAGTATTCCTTTGTCCAGTTCAACTCAGCTGTTCCAGCTGTGCTCCCTCCCAGCTTCTTGTGCCCCAGCTCACTGGCAGAGCATGGGGAACTGAAAAATCATTGACTTAGAGTAAGCACTGTTCAGCAACAACTGAAACATCCATGTGTTATCAACATTATTCTTGTCCAAAATCCAAAGACAGCACTGTACCAGATACTAGGAAGAAAATTAACTCTATCCCAGCCAAAACCAGGAAAGCAATGAATTAAAGTAAATCCAAAGTACCTTTTGCTATCATACCTCAGCTAGACCAGAGCAAATGTATTAAATCACTCACATACTGTAAAGAAGATGCTATTTTTAGACTGTAAATTCCTTTTCCCAGTAGCAGGGTGCTAATGTCACATCAGGCTATGAGGGTGGTTTTAATTCTTTTCTCTATTTTAAGCTTGCAGACAAGTATCTTACACATTTCTTTTATGGTTTTAAACTCCTACCATTACAAGGCTGATTAATAAGACTTTATGGGCTAATTAATATGCTTTTATCTATATGAGCTTTTATCTTAACGTGCCTGATTGCTACAGCAATTCTATGACATTACAGGAAGCTATTTATTTTCAAATTAGGGATGTCATCATGACCTTTTACCACACAAATAAGTCAAGGTTCTGGCCTGCCAGGTACATAGAGGATAGTTCAGTCTGTTCAGTGCTGGCTGTAAATTACAGGCTGATGAACTCTGTTCCTTGATGTGCATGCAGCAGTTTATTCTCCCAAACATAAGTGATGATGGAATTCTTGAACACTGTAGGATGTACAATATAGGATGAAACAGCCAATTTTTAAAGCAGTGATGGCAGTAGGAATGTGCTTACTGGGGAAAGTGTTCGTGTGTCTGGGCCAGTCCCTGCTGATACCTGTGGCTGGACCTGTGTCCTGGCCACCCAGGGACATCTGCAATATGTCCAATTGCTCTGTCCAAGATCCAGTGCAGGGCGTGTTTTGGGAGGTCACAGCACCTCCAGCACACAGGCTCGTGTGGATCTCCATTTCTGATCTGTGGTTCCTCCAAATCCAATATCTGTGCTGACTAACTGGGCAAAACACTGAAAGCTTCCTGTGCAAAGGAGCAAGGAAACAAAGGAACAAATGTTCAAATTACTGTAATATATGGGATCTCAGCAGGATATGGGTTAAGCTTGGCTCTTGGTAAGGGACTAACCCATAGCAGGAATCTCTCCCTTCAAAAAACTTAAAATCTCAGCAGTAACAAAAAGAGAAGGGTTAGAGTAGAGCCACTGAAGAACAAATTTTGTCTTGTAATGACTGTGACTTCAGCATTTTTTTCCATTCAAATATATTCAAGGACACTTACACGGGAAATTATTTAGAAGTATTAATTTTCTGATCTTTAAACCATCTGGCTTCTCAGGTCTGTCTTTCATTTGAAATGACTGGACACTGTCAATACCAAGACGCCACTACAAATATTTAGATTTCAACAAAAGATGTTATTTTGATGAAAACAATATTTTGATTCTCTGGAAAAAGTTTAACTTGTATTGATAACTCAGTTAATTTAAATCACAAAAATAATATTAGTTGGAAAAAGAAATATTCCTATTATATTACTCTTATGAAAAAAGAGTTTTGATTTGGATTCCCCAGAAGTACACAGAGTCTGATTTCTTTTAAGGCTACAACTGATCTGACTTCCCTCCATTAATGTTAAAATATCAAATTCTGGACAATTACACAAAGAGATTAAAAACTGTAGTGTATCTAGGGAAAAACACTCACAAAAGGATGGGAAGGAATTTATGTGGTATTTGTGCAACTATCATACAAGCTTTCAAAGGATTTCTATTGTAATTCAAGATTAGTTGAGCATAAGTTAATGGACTTTTAAAGTATTACCCAAAGCTTATTATGATAGACTATAGCATGTTTAATGTTTTTTAATAATATCAACTACAAGGTCCCTGAAGACATGATATTTCTAGGCGTAGTATTTCTTCATCAAATATTAAAATAGGTCAAGCAATTTGGTTTCAGTTCCTTTTCTGTTCATTCTCCTGCTGTAGTGTGCATACCAAGTAGAGTGCATTATGTAGATTTACCAACTGTTGAGTTCTCTGTTTTGTTTCATTATGTTGTTTATTTTGCAATCTGTACTGAGAGTGGAAGAGCTACAATTACACACCAAGGAATCCTGATATTTACTAATTCCATAAAGTTAAGGTCATCTTCTGTAGCAATGAGAGAATAAATTAATTTATCAGAATTCAGCCTTGCAGATGTAGGTAAGCTGTAATGAAAAGACTGAGATGAGAACAAATGACTCAACAAGGTTCTTAGTTGCATGATTAAACTACTAATAACTTACCGTATGAGTAGCAATTTATCTCTGTGGAATACAATGTGTGTTTCCCAGGAAATATTTGCATTTGTCAATTAGAATTGGGCTCAATTAAGGCTCAAAATTTTATTCTTAGAGCCAAGTAGTCAAAGACAACCCCCAAAATGCAAATATCCCTGCCTCACTTTCCAACTGAACAGTTTTTCACACAATTCGTTTTATTTCTGAGGAGAAACAGGGATGAAGCATGTTTAAAGCTTAATTCCATCAGTCAGCATTAAGTTATGTACAAATTTTTGCAAATACTAGACAAGAATCAGTCCAAACAGGTCTTTGTTATAAGCTTAGCTTCGGTTGAGTATAAAGGAATGTGAGCCTTCAGAATTATTTTATTTAAAAACTGAACGCACAGAGCACTGCGCAGAAATGAAATGCTTAACGTGGATATTTAGAATAGAAGCAAAATCTTTTGATGTTTCAAAAGTAAAGTTGCACACATCTTTTAGCTATAACACCTGGCATGAGGAAAGGATTCTTAGAGCATGAGTTGCAGTGAAGACATGAAAGTGTGTGACTTTTTATTTGTAGTTCACCAGTAACATTGTTAAATGTCTTTTAATATCTTTTGTTATAGAATAGCAAAATGCTACTGCCATTGATTTAATCAAAAGCAAGATCTGGCAGTGGAGCTGCTGCTGGGCAGCACACAAGGTTAAGGGATAGTTTGGCACACTTGGTTTTGATTTTAAGCAATCTAATATTTAGCAACTTAACAACTTAGGAGGCTGACTCTTTTATTTTGAAAAATGTTGCAGGGCTTGTACAGAGAAATGTCCTTGATGTAGGAGCAGGATCCATGAAAGAGTATGTCAAGTATCGTTTGGAGTCAGCAGACTAAAATTTTCCATGAGTATTTGATTTAATTTTGATGCCAGAGACAACCTTTGTTCTGATATTTATCACAAAGGCAATCAAGTCCTTGTCAAGTAAAAGTAAAATAATGTGTCTCAGTGTGCCCCTTTGCCAATACTGGCATATCATTATCTTGGTTTACCTTTCTTCTGTGTGTTTGATTATGTTTCTGGCAATTTAAAATACTTATCTTTATGATTTCAAAAATGCCTTTTGGTAATTATATATTTCAAGATGGGCTGGCAGCTATTCTGATGAAATTTCTGAGTATCACTTTGAGCAACCTTAGATTCATTTTAGTAGCTTGCTGAGGAATAAACTTCATGATTATCCTCTTGTCATTCATCTCAGATTTATTTCTGTGCCAAGCCCTGGGAGACAAAATAACACTCATTTTTTGAATGGTGGCTATGACCAGCAAAATAAGAGTAATTCCTCAGGAAAAGACTTGTTCCACCGTCCCTGCAAGTTACTGCAAAGCATCTTCTGACTTGCAGACTCTTGGATCATGGTGTAAGTGTGGAGATTCAAGGATCCAACAGTTATGACAACTTTGTGTCTTTTTACTGCCTACCTTTTTACATCTCAGTTGCAAATTGTGGCCAAGATTACATGCCAAGAGCTTTTGTGGAAGGATTATACTTTCTCATGTATGTGAAGTATTTTTCAAGTTTCTGTTGGCTCTAAAATAATTAATGATTGTAAGATAGAAAAGTGAATTACCTGAATACTAATAACTGCAACTTCTTTTTTTAATCAAATTTTAAATATTAGAAATTTGCAAAACTACTTATGCAAATGAAATTGCCCCATCTCACTGGCTATAATAATCCTACTCAATTATGTTACTGCTAAGACATATACATTTATTGAGTTTAGATAAATGTGTACAATTCTTCAAAGGCTTTGTGTAATTGCTTCTAGATTTGCCTTTAGCAGTACTTGTCTTTGTGATTGTATCTGTACTTGGTAAGTTTTCATGCTGTAATTGTATGTTAATTGTTTGTGATTGTATCTATGAGTTTTTATGCAGTAATTCTGAATGGCAATTGTCTGATTGTACCTTTGATGAAAATTTTAATGTTTCTTTTACGCAGGATGTACTTACTAACAAGCAATTCACGTAAACTAATATATACTAGAATGAAAATTATGTAAGTAAGATGGGAGGGCATTTCCACAGAGGTAACACATTGTGATTTATAAAGGTGAGTATTTTAATAATTTATGACCTTCCACTTCAATTTATTCTGCCAAAGAAAAAGTGATGGAGAGAGGCTGGTAACTGTTGTATGACTCAGTAGCTCTGAGGATTTTTGCAGTATTTTTTCTTGTTCCCCTGTGCAAATTCCAATGTACACTCTAGCTAATTATATCCACTTCTACAAGGTACCCAAGTTCCATTGTCATTGTTTTCAAGGCAAAAACACAGCATAAAAACAGAGCCACAGCCAGCCCAGTGGGTGGGGAGGTGTTTTCCTGGGTTTTCACATTCAGTGGCAGGGTGTGGGTGGACACCAGGCACCCTTCTGCTCCTGTTAACTGGTCCCAGGAGGGTCTTGCTAAAAGCCTTTTCCATCCAGGTAATTTTGGTAGTGAGTATTCTGAATGATTTGTGTTACCAGAACATCTCGAGGCTCTCAGAACTGCCCTGGAGCCACCAGCTATTTTCAACAACATATGTAAGTATGGTCTGTTTGCAAAGAAAGATTATAGGCATATTCCATAAATTCAAGTGTATGAAATATAATTTCACCAAGAACTCACGTAAGTAAGACAAAAGCTAGTTTATTGTTAGTAGTAATAGTTTTAGATTTAAATTCTTTTTGTTTGCATATTAAGGAACTATTTATTCATTAATTCTATTTTCATGGCTGGTTCAACTAGAAAAATAAGCAGATTTTGCAAAACTCTCTGAAATCAACAGTCCAAAATAATGCTTTTGGATTATATTTTACTTTTTTTCTCAATAAATGTACTTTATTTATTTTTAGCTTATTAACTCCAGGTAATTACAAACTGTCTTTTCTGTTTCATCATTCAAGGCCAGTGGTAGGGACGTCTCAAATTGGATTGTTTTCTACAGTATTTTTACATTTGATTTTTGCTGTTTTCCTTACATGCCTTTATTTCAGAGAGGTGAAGTTGAATAATCATGCTACACAACACATTTTCCTAATGGGCTGATGGTACTTCATTCAGATAATGTGCTGAAAGAGTCTCCTTCCCCTTTGAGACTATTCATTCAGTTCTGACAGTGCTTGTATTTCTGGAAATAATGATTAGATAAATTTTTTACAGACAGTGTTTCTTCAGTTCCTCCACATTTTTCCCCAAAACAGCTTAAGAGTAAATGACAAAGGTGGAGGCCCCAGCCCAAGTCAGATCCAGTAATTCAGTGGCTAGAATTCAGCAATAAACCAGGAAAAAGGAATTAACTGCAGGCTGTTTGTGTTAGCAAATGCTGTAGCAGTGAACCACAAATAGGTGAGCAGGCAAGACCATATGCACTATTTAAATGGATTAGTTGGGTGAGTTAACCATTGTTAGGAGTCATTGCAATTAATGTAATTGAATCTCTTCTTTTGGCAGTGATCCCAAAAGAAAGACATTTAATTGCCCAGAATGCCTACGGTAGACAAAAAATTTCAGACTAAATATAATATACATCTAATGTATTCTATGTTTTCCTAAAGTGCGAACTATCCTTACTTTTTTAAAGGTAGGAACAATTTGAAAGCACTGATTCTATTGCTTTTCTCCAACCTGTGGTGTTCTCTACGGTTGCCTGAGAGCATGAAGACTGAGATGGCATATAAGGAATGATGTGCCACTTTGCCAGGGAAAAATCCAGTACTTAGTTAAAGTAATAAGGCAGGCTCTTCTACTAGAAGTCTTGCTTGAATAAAAATGTCTCAAAAGACTTAATCAAAGAAGTCAGGATTTATAGTTCTCCACTGTTTAGAATTTCCTCAAACCACTGGATCTTGTGAAGATTAGCATCATGATGAATTAGAATGGTTCCCACATTTCACAGATGCCCAGAGTCCGGCAAAAGGAAGAGAATTTTAAGTATTTGTGGATTAAGAGTCTTTCAAGAGAGAAGTGAATGAGTAGTTTAAACCTGTGCTTTCCGATTTGTTTATTCCTTTAACCCTGAAGAAGTGAAAAAACCACCAACAGCTCAAAACTCCTCTACATCTCATGCACCTGGAATACTTTCTGGAGTCTCCTACAGACTTCATGAAATCATTAACCAGGGCCTGTGTGGGTCTGTGTGCCTTCCCTGATGCTTTGTAGCCACGACATTGGGCTGTGGGAGTTTTAACAAGTCAAATGGGACTCAAAAGAATGAGCACAAGGAGGAAGTAACCAGTGAAGCATGGAGATTGGTGTGCTACTGTGCTGCCTTCTATCAAAAGAGAATTCTGAGTTTTGGTCTGTTTTCAGAATCACGTTTGTGTTTTACATTCTTCTAGCAGACCTGACCAGAAAACCTTCTATAGAAGTAATACGTATCTGCACTTTCTGGGAAAGAGGGATCAATTGCTTGCTGCCCCTACATGGTGGGTTACCCAGCCTGTTGTCTAGCAAAATATTCTTCTTTACAGGGTTTGAACTTTGTGTGGCTAAGGGAGGAGCAAAATCAGTGACTCCATTAATCCAAGACGTTTCTAGTCACACGACTGCTGTGCAAAAGACATGTAAGGCTTAAAAAAAATTAATAATAATAGTTTTGCTTCCTTTCAGATCACTAAAACCACAAACAATTTTTTGCTTTAATAAGCAGATATGGGATTGGTATTTTCCATCTGAACTATTTTTGAAGAATTTATCCCTCCTTTGCCTAATTGAAAGAGTCCTGAAAATGAACTGATACGCCATGCACAGCATTTCTCTGAGAAAAGTAGCTCATGTCCACTCGTTTGAAGATCTGGAACTCCAGAGAAGTTTGTATTGTGTCAAGTAAAATCCACTCTTTTTCAGGAGATCAGCAAAAGGTTTTCTCATGCTCTGTTATGTGCAGATGCCCAAGCCTCCTGCAGTGCTCTGCATTCGTAGATCTCAATGTGCTCCTTGGAAAGAGGGCAATTTCAAACCTGAGGGAAACAGCTTCTCCTTTAAAC
Source organism: Acanthornis magna (assembly GCA_036785705.1). Lineage (NCBI taxonomy): Eukaryota > Metazoa > Chordata > Aves > Passeriformes > Acanthizidae > Acanthornis > Acanthornis magna. Next base: position 26,046,401 of record JAWUZG010000063.1, read on the forward strand.
TTCACAGCTGGCTCTGCTAAGAAGCCCATGTTCAAACCACAAATAAGCACCTGCTTGAAGTGTGCATATGTGACTGGTAACAAAAAAAAAGGGAAAGGAAAAGGTAGGTTAAAAGCTAAGCCTGTTTGAAACTCAGCGTGGGCATTTGTTTGTGTATGTCTGACAGACTTGTACAGACAGATCTTCATCAACTAATAAACCCATCCAAGGAAACTGTGCCCTAAATATCAATGTTTGCTTTCAATTGTTTGTACTCATTTACTGAGAATAACAAAACATTTGGCCATTTTAAGTATCAACAGTAAATTATGTATCATAGATTCATAGAATCGTCTATGTTCACTGACGCTTGATTACTTTATACTAATTGGTTTAGTAAGTACCAATTATATCCCTAAATGATTTTCGGAATGTGAATATATCAGCTACATTCCTCATTTTCCTACATATTTTGTGTTTAGAAAATGAAGCAGTAAGATTTCTCTTTCATACTTATTACTCATCATTACATTCTCTAGTAAAATGTTACACCAATGTAATAATATTTGCAAACACATTTAGGCTAGTTCTCAACAGTCATGTTAAATGTTAACCCATTATATTACTCGAGGTAGAATCAATGTGGCACAAAACCATGAAGGAGAGAAACCATCAGATGAAGTTATGAACAGAATGTATTTTATACATTTTTCTATAGATAACTTTGGCTGACTAATTAACGGAAGTATAAAGGCTTTATAATGACCTTAGCTATTGATATGGCCTAATTAAACTCTGGTGTCTTTAGTAATGCATCAAGTTAGTGATTCCTCAGAATAGAAGTGGTCTCACTGGTGTTAATATAGGTGTTTGGTAGAATTTGTGTGCTGAAGATTTTTGTGCTGAAGGGTAATATTTTGCTGAAACTAAGTCTTGAGGGAAGATGTCAAATTCAAGGAAAATTTAAGAAATGTAACAAATAATTGAGTTTTGAACTGACACGTGGAAATTAAATGACAATCTTAATTTAGTTTTGCATGGAGCTTTGCTTAATTTTAACTAAAAATAAAGGAAACCAAAACCAATATTGATGTCAAAATGTTGATATGAAATGACAATGATTAAGTCTAGGCTTCTCATGCCCATCTTCTGTTTAACTTCAAATACTAAAATTTCTAATGTCCCCCTTGATTGTTTTGGAAAAAACTGCCTGTATAGCATTCACAAGAGATGAAAATGAACAACCTTTCGCTCATGCAAGTACATATTAAAAATACATATATATGTGACAATAACATGTACCTATTCTGCTCATGATGAGGCAGATCAGGCTAGCTGTAAGTGAACTTGCTTGCACTCCCATAGGAGTCTAGCTGCAGTAGAATTGAACCCTATGTGAATTAATTTATCCTGCTTTCAGGCTGCTTGGCAGCTTTTGGCGCTTCTGCTCCTGTATTTATGGCTGGCCTGAGGATGTACACGCTGCATGACAGTGTGCAGCACAGGCATATATCCTTATTCAGTGTTTAAGCAAGGGAGTAGTTGTTACTCTGAGTTGTCAGCTGGTTATTTCTTAGAGAAGCCATCATGGGGATTGCATGCTGTGGAATTTACATTACTATTTAAAATACTGTGTGATTTTTTTAGATTAAAGGACCCCGTCAGGTAAAGTGCACATGACATTTTGAATTTTATGTCTTCCCTCTATTCTTAATGTGTTTTGAATTAAAATTTTTGAATTTGTGCTCGATATAAATTACTCTCTCCTATCACACTTTGCTTTTGTGTTAATCTCTGGTCCTTTGCTGGTAAATGTAATGTAAATTCACTTCCTAATTTTCCCTTTGGAAAGTCTAATTGCATTTTCTTTTTTCCAGAGAATTTCTCACATTATAACCCAATGCAATTGAACTGTAAAGTCTTGCAGTCTATTGTAATTGGTTTTTTTTTTTTTTTTTTTTTTTTTTGTTTTCTGCTGAGGATACCTAAGGTGCCAATCAGAACTGAGGCACCTATGGTGCTACATGCATGGAGTTTGACAGCTTGTTTCCAACCCATGAAGAATGCATGAATGCATGTTGTTACCACAACAAGTTAGGTACTAAACACCAGATACATGCTAAAGGGAGTGATTATTCAGACAGACTAGGTATGCCCATAAGTGATATCAAACTGTGAAGAGAGGAAAAACTAACCTTCCTTATGTACACACACTTGGGATAGTAACAGCAAAGGTGTATTTTAAGGTTCTGTTACCTCAGCTGGAAATTTCATAGAATTTGTGTATTTAAGACACAGCTCCATGCAAAGGGATCTGAAAGAGAGTTTACATCTCCTTGCACAGTGTAACTTGGTTCTAAAGGTGATCCAGTCACGTCAGCATTTCACCATGGCCAGGTGGATTAGCTGTGTTAGAGTAAAGCTTTTAGAGTCAGCCTGGATAAATCTACATGGAGCTGTATTGCAGACTAGACCTAATGTAGGTTGCTGTTGTATTTAGTAAAGAACTTAAGAAAATATTAATGGGGGAAATTCCATGTTATATTTGCAGCAGAAAGGGGGCTCTTCAACCTGCTTCATACCCCTTGTGTGTTGAATAACTCCAATATCTGAAGCTGTAACTGAGTTGAATCCAATGGAAATTAGGTACAAAGACCCTCTCTCTTTTCCTTTTAAAGAAGCCATGGGATTTCTTGGGTCTGTGGTAACTTCTCATGATACATCTTATACTACTTAGAAGTCCTCTTCTGATTTTTCTTTCGTTTGTCTTTGAAGTTGCTAGATCAGTGGAGGAGTAATCTCTTTCCCATTGTTTCCAAAAGATGGTGTAACTGAAAATTAGTGGAACCGAAGGGAGAAAAATTGATATCCTCAAAGAAAAAAAAATGCAACGAAGTCTAAAATTAAAATATACTGAAGCAGATTTGCTATGGTACACAGCAAGCTTGAGCTAAATGGACTGCTGCCAAAACTTGGTATTACATTCCTTAGGAAAAGGAGAATCTGTTCTGAAATCTATGATCAACTTGGCAAGAGCATAGCTCATCATTATGTTAAAAATAATAGCAAGCTTACTTCAAGAAAACAGTGCAGCAAGTGGTGGTTCTTGTTCACTTTCTCATTGGAGAGGGTCTGTTTGGTGAACGGGGCATTGAAGAAGTACTTGCAAAATATAAGGTCTGTGATGAATCCTGCAGATTGTTGTCTTTGTGATCTTGAGTGTGTTGTTCCTTGGTTGCTCTTCCTACTTGTTTTTATGTCTTAGTTACAGAACCAGTAAACTCATGGAAACAGAGCCTATCTCTTCTTTTCCAGAAAGCTAAGCGAGACACATGGTTTGTTCTCTGTATCTGTCAATTCGAATTTCAAAATCCCAGCCTGACTTGCTGTCTTGGTTTGATAGACAGGTGTCTGCTAAGGAAGGTGGGAACCTTCCTTAGAACAGAGAATGTGAACCCCCTTCCCTCTGAATTATTATAACTTTGGAATCAAGGGCTCTCAGGCAAAGGTATGGGAAAAGGAATAAGAGTTTTTTACTAGTAGCTAGAATGAGGTAAACAATCAGTAACAAAAACAGTAAACAAGACAAAAAACAATAAACAAAACCAAAAACCCAGCGGCAGATGTCCCTGGGCTGCCAGGCACTTTCCCAGTTGGTGCAGCCATGATCACAGCCAGCAGGGGCACTGTTGGGCAACTAGACCAGCAGGGCAGGTGCGATGACTCCCGGGAAGCTGCAGATGGCGCTGTGCCGCGAGGTTGGATCTGTGTCACATGTGTGAAGCCAGACAGGGCTGGACCAGGGTGGCGCACATATGGACGGAGAGCAGCAGCAGAGCGCAGAGCAGGGAGATGGAGTGGCCGGGTCAGCCCACCCGGGCCAGCCAGCAGAGGAGGCAGCAGGAAAGTCCGCGGTCGTGGCTGGCAGGGTGCGGGGTGGTGGCAGGCAGGGCGCAGGGCGGCAGCAGGCGGGTCCCGTTCTGCTGCAGCGCAGCTGGGAAATGCGCCCTCCCGGAGGGTAGAAGGGGATGGAATCCTGTGCCCCTTTTCCCCAAGAACTCACCCACCAGGTAGAGAGAAAACCAGTGGAAAGCCGGGCTTTTTTTCTGCAGTTGCAGCCAAAAAGCAGAGAGCCGCTTTTTTCCCTGCTCTCTCCTCCAAGACTGCGAGCGAGTGAGTGTCCTGTTATCAAATCTTGCAATCTCTTGTTTACCTGCCTACCCAGCCAAAAGTCTTTGTTTCCTTTGTGAGCATAGATGGCCCTTAATTACCAGTCATTAGTTGCCTTGTAACAGAATGGGAAAAATTCCACTTGCCCCCCACAACCTTGAACACTTGCCTCTCTGCAAGCCTGTTTATGCTTTCCCAACTCTTTGTGATCATGTCTGTTCCCCCCATCTGCTTTCCCCTACTTCAAGAGCTGCCGGGATATTAGAGGACCATGTTTCTGATCTCAGGGAAAGCTATCATTCTGCACTAGTGTGGTTTTGTGTCATTGGCAAAGCACTTTGCTGTTTCAAGCACATATTTTAATGACTCTCTTCAATACATATTTGTTTCTAGAGCTGAGTAAGTCAGAGCTTTTCTCAGTCACATAAATCAACAAGAAATCAGTGAAAGGAAAGTCTGTAAAAAGGGCACTCAGGTCTGGCCAGTCTGCTTCTAGATTTCCCAAAGTGAATATTTCATGCCTAAATTGTAAAGCTGCACTGATTTATGACAGCACTGGAACAAGACAACCCATTTCCAAGGAACTTTATAATTAAGTAATGTTTAATGAAGTATGAGGCATTCAAATATTTTTAAATCCAATCAGACTAGCATTTCTATTGCATCACACAGTTACAGAAAGGAGTTCTGCTAAATTCTGTAGGATTTTTACATGAAGGGAAGAATAAATTTTCCTTTCTTACTAAACACCATCTGAAAAAAGATGGTTTGTATGAAATACTTGGTTTTCTAATTGAAAAAAAAATCAATCTATAAGGTTTGATTAAAATGAATTCAAGGATTTTACTGCCTAAGCTTCTGTTTCCAAACTAATGTTTAAAAAGATTATTAAAAAACCCCAACAGATATTAGCTCTGCCTTTGAAAAAAATATGTTTTTTAGTAGGAAATTGGCGATCGAGTAACTTTTTAAGTGAGGCCTGTCATATCTTTACCATATCCCATATTTCCCCCAGCATTCTATTTAGATAGAATATAAACTAGGGTGTTTTGTTTGTTTATTTGTTTGGGAAAAATACGTAATTTTCGTCTGGAATTAATGGTAGATTAATGGTAAGAGTCAGGGAAGAGATAGGGACATTATTTACATGAAACCTTCTTATAAGTATGGGTACTAGAGAACTTATTCTAAGGGATTTATATTAATGGGATGTCATATGCAGCAAGGAATAAAACATATAGTTAATGTGGATGAAAGCACTGAAATAAAATGGAGAGAGGATTAGATCAAGCTTGCAATTACTTTTGTCTGACAATAGCTAATTTTGCAAAGTACTTGAGGGAAACAAGATTGGATCATAAGGATTTAGGCCAGCTACAGTTAAATGCTTGCAAATGAACCTTCTTAGTTTCAGTAATTTTAAAGGATTGATTTATATTTAATTGACATATGTATACCTATCCTTATGTGCACAGATATATACATGATTAAAAACTGAAAATACAGCCAAGAGAAAATGATGTGCCACTTTACTTAAATGATATAAACTAAATTCCTTTGAAATAAGATCAAAAATCTGATTTGTAAAAAACTTTTAAAAAATCTTCTAAGATAATATAAGTGGGTTTATTTTCCCTGAGAAAATGTAGCCAAGTGTTTCTCAGTGAAGCTGAGAGGCAAAAAAAGCTTTAGGTAATAATGTTGCTCACTGCAGAGAGCTCTTGAATTCTAGATGTGATTTTAAAACTAAGGTTCAGAAGATGATTAAGGACCAGAATCCCTTACTGAGTTTCTGATTAACATTTTGAACATGGAGTGAAATATTCAGTCTCTGCATAATTACAAAATATAGACATCAAAGAAGAAAAATGCCTTTGAGTGATCTATTCTAACTCTTTGTGAAAGCAATATTATATTTCTAAGCTGGCAGTTACAAGGGTTTTTCCAAATGTAATTTTGAGGGTTCCCATTGATAGAATGTAAACTGTTTCTCTTGGAAAAATATTCCATGACCTAAAGGGTCTTTCTGGAAAATTTTGGGGTTGCATTGACATACACACATCTATCTCCCTTTCTCTCTCAGGTGATCTCTCTTTACACTTACTTTTGCCTTTACATGAATATTAAAACATTAAGGGAAGAGTGAAAAAAGAAAAGACCTAATGTCTTCGCTTGATAGACAGGTGTCTGTTTAGGAAGGTGGGAACCTTCCTTAGAACAGAGAATGTGAATCCCCTTCCCTCCGAATTATTATAACTTTAGAATCAAGGGCTCTCAGGCAAAGGTATGGGAAAAGGAATAAGAGTTTTTTTACTAGTATCTATACTGAGGTAAACAATCAGTAACAAAAAACAGTAAACAAGGTAAAAAAAACAGTAAACAAAACCAAAAAAACTCGGTGGCAAATGTCCCTGGACTGTCAGGCACTTTCCCGGTTGGTGCAGTCACGGTCACGGCCAGCAGGGGCGCTGTTGGGCTCCTAGACCAGCAGGGCAGGTGCGATGACTCCCGGGAAGCTGCAGATGGCGCTGTGCCGCGAGGTTGGATCTGTGTCGCGCGTAATGGCCGACGGGCTGGAGCAGGGTGGAGCGCAGATGGATGGGGGGCGCAGCAGAGAGCCCAGAGCCGGGAGATGGAGCGGCCGGGTCAGCCCACCCGGGCCAGCCAGCAGAGGAGGCGGCAGGAAACTCGGCAGTTGGGGCAGGCAGGGTGCGGGGCAGCAGGCAGGGCGCGGGGTGGTGGCAGGCGGGGGTCCCGTTCCGCTGCAGTGCAGCTGGGAGATGCACCCTCCCGGAGGGGAAGAGATGATTGGAGTCCCGTGCCCCGAGAACTCACCCACCAGGTAGAGAAAAACTAGTGCAAAGCCGGGCTTTTCTTTTCCTGCAGTCGCAGCCAAAAAAACGGAGAGCCGTTCCTTCCACTGCTGTCTCCTCTGAGACTTGTGAGCGAGTCCCTGTGTCGTTATCAAGTCTTGCTATCTCTTGTTCCCGTGCCCGCCCAGCCAAAAAGTCTTTGTCTCTTTTGTGAGAGTAAAATGTCCTCTAAGTACCGATCGTTACTTGCCTAGCAACAGAATGGGAAAAATTCCACTTCCCCCCCCCAACCTCCAACACCTAAAAACATACAGAATTTAAAAATATTTTAAAAGCCCAAACTTTCATACAAATATGAACAAATGCATTAAATTTTTTTCTAACATTTGACTCATATAAAGGGACACATTACATTAGAAGCATCATAATTTCCTTATATTTAGTGAAAGGGAAACATTCCTTCCTTCCTTCCTTCCTTCCTTCCTTCCTTCCTTCCTTCCTTCCTTCCTTCCTTCCTTCCTTCCTTCCTTCCTTCCTTCCTTCCTTCCTTCCTTCCTTCCTTCCTTCCTTCCTTCCTTCCTTCCTTCCTTCCTTCCTTCCTTCCTTCCTTCCTTCCTTCCTTCCTTCCTTCCTTCCTTCCTTCCTTCCTTCCTTCCTTCCTTCCTTCCTTCTCCTATTTTGGCATACGGTCAAATTTACACATTCAAATAAAATCATGGCTCAGATTTAAATTATCACATATCTAGACTCATGTGAAAATTGTGTCTAATTGTGAAATTTTCTTCTTCTCTGAAATCTCTTAATGTTCTTTTAACCAATTTTCTGAGGCTTCTTGAATTTAAATGTGTCAAGGAACTGCTTCTTCCACAGCAAATAAATAGTATTTTTCAATTACGCTATATTACTCTTTTGTTTATTAAAGAAAAATGTAAATTTTAGCTTGAGTAATTACATTTGGCCTATATTTATTTCCTTTGGAGTTTAGTAGGTGCATTATTCTCTCTCAATTGCCTTAATGTAGTGTATGAAGCCACATAATGTAAAAAGAAGCCAAACATACATCCGCAGAAGTAGCATATTTTTTAACACAGCTATAATCTATATATTGTTTTTTATTTTTGGGTTCTATCTGCAACCATGCAGCCATGATCTGATTTGCTTGTATATTTAGGTGTAATAATCAATGTATATAATACCTGTGCATACATTTCTGTTTTTATTCTGGTCTGTCAGAGAGAGAGAGATCTCCCTTATCATGCGCCATCATTGCTGATTTGGTTCTTTGATACTTTTCCACTTGTCCCCTCAGTCCTCAATGAATATGCTTTTTTTTTTTTTTTTGAAATTCAATAGAAAGTACATTATGAGAACTTCATACCTTGCTATATTCACAGGATGTTAAAGATCATTAGACCTGCTGTTTGTGTCACACAAAAGGTGATGCAAATCTTATTATGGGACTCCTGATGTGCAGACTCCCAGCTATTTTCTCAGACAATAGTTTTGCTGCTTATTTTAGATCTGCCAACTTCAAGATTTTTCTCAAGAGTCTTCTCAAAAAGAAAACTGAAAATATAAACATCAGCTCTTCTCACCACATTCTTTTGGCAGAGAGGTTTCATTAACTCTGATACTTGGCTATATTTTGTTTTTCATTTTCTGTGGGGGGTTGTATAAATTTGTTGGCAAAGACAAGATAAAAGCGAGATCCTTTGAGTTCATCTTGAAGATGTCTGTTACTTTCCAGTATTTCTGCTGCTTTCCAATAGTGCCAGTGGTCTCTGAGAGTGTGATATGAAAACCAGCCCAAAATACAAATGAGTAGGTGTGATTGGTGTATACTTATCCAAAATTTGAATAGTTTAGTGACTTTTTAGGAAAGCTGACATACATTAAACATGCACAATTTTTAATGTTTCTCAGAAAGCATTGATTATATTTCAAAGGACGATAAGTGTGTTAATTAGACACAGGACTGTTGACAACACTAGAAAATTAACAGGCATGTAGACATGTTCCACATGCACTTTACTTGCTGCTGATACCAATATAGCATTCCTCCTGGCAAAAGTGAGTTTGGAAGTTATATGCTTTACATAGACATAATTACAGAAGCTCCCATTTCTCTCTGCTCTACCTGGAAGTCATAGAGGTGTTAATTGACAAGGGAAATCTGCAGCATTCAGCATGAAAGGTCATTCAAGAGGAAAGAGACAAACACCAGTAAGTTCTGTTTTTGGTCCATGCACAAGTGCAGTCACTTTAAGGAAGCATCTGCTCTCCATATCACTGACTAAAATGACACTTCATTTTCTTATAATTAATGTCATTTCTGTAGAATCCAATATAAATTCATCATAAGGCCAGCTCCATCCTAAGCAGGTGATAGTCATCCCTATTAACTGGAGAATTTTCAGTGATATGAGATTTTCTAAAATTTAAATGAGAGATGTCAAATCTATCAAATCAGGGGAAACAAATGCATATCATCATGGTATAGGCTGTTAGACTAATCACTCTAGAGAAAATTCATATCAACCCTAGATGAATATCTGCTTCTTGCTTGTATGGGAAAGAGTGATGATATTTTGGAAGCATGGGCAATTTTTTCTAAATTATGGAGGATATTTTTTACAGTCTTTATTTTCTTAATTGCAGTGACAGTAGGATTCCCTTTTTCTGCTCATTGGGGAGTAAATGGAAACAACTATCCAAATGAAACTCAAACTCTTATCTTTCTTTTTTCCTTTCATGATAATTGGTTCTGGGTTTGAAACATAAGACCTGTTGATCTGATTGAGTTCACAGACATTTTCCTAACAGAATAATTCTTTTCTTGAAGCACTTAGGTTTCATCCAGGAAACGAATGCCATTCTTTGCAAATATTTCAAAATGACACAGGAAAAATAATTCCCATCCCAGTTTCAGCAGCAAGGAATAGGTAGGCTGTTTCTGCTATAAGCAAATCTACTTTTTAAACAGCAATGACAAGCCATTTTCACAAGGAACACAATTTTTAGTATTCGCTAGAACCTTGATATATTAAACTTTAGCTTTGCTATATCTATGATCTGTTACAGAATTTTGAAGATTGGACAAATACATTTGCCTGCAAATAAGGGTTGAAGAAGTTCATTCTTATGTACTATGGAGCTCTATTTTCATTAGGTTTGCTTTGCATTGCTGTTTGTTTTGATTGGGCATGACAATGTGCAAAACAGTAAGCAATCAAAATTCCTACCTGCCTTTCTAATATCTAAATGTGTATAAATATTTTGACATGAGGAGCTGAGATTTTAAAATGCTAAGCACTACAGCAAAATGGATTAGCCTTTAGTAAGGGGAGCTTCAAATTGCAAGTGCCAGGGGGTTAATGGAAAGCAGTGTGTCATATTCCCTGATTTACCCTTTCACTATCTTGTCCAAAACACCTGGGTAATGTGTTGCTCATAAATTATAATTCAATAAGCATACTTTGAGTTTCAATCCTTATTCTTTTTTAAAGTTTCAAATAAACTGTACAGAAATTCTGGCTATGGGGAAAAGTGCTCTGCTTTGGTTAGTGTTACAGAAATACCCTACGGGTAGAATGAACATAAAGTAAAATTGATCAGACTTTTTGATAACTTCAGAGTACTTGAAGATCTAGAGATACTCTAACATTTTCCCAGTTGACTCATGGAAACAAATGTATTAATTTTAAATGACTTTTGTATGTTTGCTGGGAGCACAGAAACATTTTGTGTGAGGCTAAGGTCAAAAAATGTGGTAGGTTTATTATTTCCATAAAGAGAGTTTACACCTGTATGACATAATACATTGGTGATGAACACTTAACTTGGATTTCACCCTCTCTTCCTGACTCTCTCAGACTGCAGCCTTCAGCTTAGATAGCTGATGAGCCATGGGAGATGACTGGCTTGCAAAGCATTTACCAAACCTCTTGTCATCTTTGCAGATGGCTGTGAATGCTCTGCTGCCACGGCTGAAACACCTCAGCCACAGCAGCAAATTTGTAGCCTTGCAAAACTGGGATATGATGAGCTGGAATCAAAGGGTTAAAATACATTTCTATATCTTAAGAAATATTTATTATTTTCCTCTAGCTCTTGGGCAGAGGCAAAGCCATTTGAGAAGGGAGGGGTATTGCATATTGGCCATGGGAGATTGCCCTTCACACAGCAAGGCTTTGTCAGGGAGAGTTTTGTGTCTCCCTCTCTCTGTGCCTGACCAATGTGCCAAATCTCAAGGATTTCTAAGGGCCCATATTTTTAAGGGATAATCAGATTCTGCTGTGTGTCAGCTAATGATACTCCTTTAATGTCCTGGTTCCAGACAGGGCAGGGTTAATTTTTTGCAGTAGCCCAGAGGGATGATGATTAGGACATGAAGGTTGTTCTATACCACCTCATGTCATTGCTGGGGGCAGGGAAAAAGGATTCTTCTGGGCAGAAGGGGCTTCTGTCGGTCAAGAAAGTGTGGTGGAGGGAGCTGTCTGGTGTTTTCCATTATCAGGGAGCTTTTCCATGTGGATAATTTATTTTCTTACACCTTTTGTTATTACTATTGTAGCTGTTACTGTCCGTTTTCTTATGTCATTGCTATTTCCACTAAATTGTTCTTATCTCAATTCATGAACTTTGGTGCCTCCAGCTGGAAGGACAAGAGGGAGTGGTGAATGGTTTCAGTGGGAGTACTAAATTGGGGAACACAATTCCTAAATCATCACATCTCCCCATCTTGTTCCCCAGGAGTTTTTCTGCCTCTCCACTCATCCCATTTCCCTCACCCTTCCCTAGGGCCCAACTTTGCCACTTGAAAGAGTGGTGTTTTCTTTCCAGATATAACACAAAAGAAGGATTAGGGAAATGGAGACAGGGAATATTTTGTTCTATATAAGTTCTCAAGATCACATTCCCAGGAACATTCTTGCTGGAGAGACAGATGCTGTTGCTACCAAGTGTCTTGTAAATTGTTGAACAATTACTATGAGTGAGATCACTCACATTTCCATCTTCACATACTGTGTTACTCATATCCTTTAAAACAAGATTTTTATCTGGCTGTTTGGTATTGATATATAGCACACAGAATTTATATATAACATTTCTAACTGCTTTTTCACCTTCTTGTATTTTGATTGATTTTTAAAATCAATCAGTTCACTGTTTTACTTTCTGATCTTTCATTCTGCTCCTTTCTAAAATGAATATCAGGATATTTTTCTTTGATGTTGCACTTTCTACCCTTTCTCAATTTCCTCTGCAGTACTTCCAAGAAAAAAAATCAAACTATTTTTTCTGATGATGAATTCACTAGATCTGGTCTGCCTTTTCAAAGAGCTTTGTAGTGTTGAATGTACCTCTCAAAAGAAATGCCAAATAAACAGAGTTTCTTGAAGCGAATTTAATAGTAGACACCGAGGACACTGACAGTCTCAGTCCCAAAGAAATTACCAGGATTTTGGTCATTAATTTTCTGTAAGGACACTATTTTGTGCTGGTATACAAGAAGTTCTGATCGAATAACCATCAGTAGATGAAGCTGCATTAACTGTGTTCAAAATGAAACAGCAGTTCAAGGTTTCAGCTGCTACACATAAAAGTGTCTAAATCCAAAGGTTTTGTTTTACCATGAAATTTTGTTCTAAAAATGCCCTTTATTTTTGTATTTTATTTTTTTTACAAAGACTATGTTGATTATTTTTCTGTGATGATTTTTTTTCCCCATCATTGATTCATCGTATCAGGAAACATCATACTATTAATGCATCCCAATATGACAGCATCCATGTCACTATATCAGCTCTTGAACAGTCCTATCTCAGGTTCTGATCCTCCTGCTGTAAAGTTTCCTCTGGTACATATCACTTTGAGAACTCTGCAGCTCAGTTGTGCATGAAGATTGCGAAGCTAAGAGAAAAGGGTAAAACCTGGGAATATGGCAGCACACGTGTTGAAAGGAAAACTAGAATGCCCTCAGAATTAGTGCCTCTAAACCTCTCCTGGTCTGTAATATTTAGTAATTAAAAAGTTGCATAGTATGATAGCTTTAGTTAATATATTAAATTTAAATGTGTCTTGTCATGCCTGGACATTAATTCTCCCTCAGTATCTTGTAGCAAACCCTTCCCTGAGTATTTATTGAACACAAATTTGGTGGCTACAGGCTGTAAATTTCCATCACTAGGAAAATAAGACCCCTCATCAAAAAGCTTTCCTGTATGAATTTTTCTGATTGAATTGAGAGATAAATCCTTTATGTTGATGTGGAAAATGAGAATATATCACCTCACTGACCAATACATGATGAAGATACGTAACTGCACCAGGGAGTCCACCTGGATGATGGACCAGATACCAGTATGTACTCTAGATAATTAAATACACTGAGCACAACTAGACTGGATTTTGCATTTTTTCTACTTTTAGTAGAGGTCTACTTTCTCTGCTATTCAGCTTACAGAAACTCATAGATAATGTGCCATGTTAACCTCCGCTCTTTCTGTTATAGTTACATTAATGGTACTGAAAGCTTTATCAGACACTATGCAAAATCTTATATAATATTATCTGTATAATATATATATCTCTGTATAATATGTATTAGAACATTTTTTTTCTCTCAGATATCTAGGGCATTTTTGGTAGAGCAATTAACTCTAGTGTTTTTGTTTTGTTTTCTTTTTGACTTCATGTTCTTTTTTTTTTTTTTTCCTTTTGTTTCATCTTTTTCTGCCTCTGGGACACATCATTACATAACATTTAAATTTAATGCATATTGCATTTACTGTGTGTTTTACACCAGCTTTTATTTGGCTTTCTCTACCTTACTCTATTTGTTTTGATGCTACATAGGCAATCCTTGTTTATTATTTTTAAACAATTTTAAAGACTTTTCTGCCTCATGCTTCATGGGATTTTAAAGAACTTTTCTAAAAGAAAAAAACAGATCTCATATTTCACTATTTTCCCTCTAAATTCTGGCCAGCCTGAGGATACTTTTAAAGGAATGGTGGCTAGATTGAGGCTATTATTAAGAAGTCTTCATCCTTACCCTCTGGGGACATACAGGTCTCACCAGATCACTCTGATCTTTTCCAGAAGTACTGGAGAAAAGTAAATTTTTTGTAATACAATTTCTGATCCTACAGAGACATACATAATTCAGTAGACAGAGGAAAGAGGTGGTGACCACAGCTTTTCTTAGAGCTGCTCAGGAACAAGAGACAAACCAAGATAACTTTTTGAACTTCAGTCTTAAAAGCAAAAGCATGTATTGCATGTTATCCCTACAATTTTTTTTCATTTCCTTTCTTTTTGGCAGACTGGACTTCCTACAATCCTAATGAATAGTAGGTCATTGACTAGATGGAAACCCTTTGGTTTCTCAAGGAATCTGTGAAAAAGCAGGCCAGCTATCACCCCTCCAGACAGGACAGGGCTCTGCTCTGTCCTCATCATCTTCCTCATGTACTTTGGAGTGTTGAGGGGGAAAATGAATATTAAAAGAAGCTATGAATTTAAGGCTGAAAGCCAACATTTCATGGAGATGTTTTTCAGTGTCTAGAATTAGTATGTGCTTCATTTTATCCATTTTGATTAGGGCCTCTCAGAACCGCTGCCCTGAATATCTGAGGACAGACACTTCCTGAACACCACAGACATTTGAGGCTAGACTCAGTGTCCAACAATGGCAAACCCTAGGCTGATGTAACTGACAGAGATCAGTTGGCTTAAGACAATATGAATAATATTTTTAAGCAAAAGCTGATATTTTGGTGAGATCATGAAAATATCATGGCTGTGCCAGTGTTTAAATCAAAGAATAGTAGATAGTATGAATAAAGTAAAACAGAAATAGAAATGGAATTATGGAATGGTTTCCATTGTGCTCAACAAAGACAAAATGATAATTTGTGTAAACCACAGAAAATGTTATTATAAGTATTTGTCATGATGATGCAAGTGGTCTGTGCTGACCACAGTATTCAGACTCACATCAAGTTATCTTGTTCCTCACATCTATTTCCCACCATGATGAAAATCTACAATGTAGGCAGAAATTCAAAAAATGAGATGCACATTATAACCCCATGGAGATTAAATTTATCCAAAAAAGTAATCACAGACCAGAACATTATTTATAGGTAGCTTGCATGAGACCCTAATAAAAGAAAATTACACTATAGACAGAACAAAATTTGCTTTAAATTGGAGCTCAAAGATCAGTATGATGTCCCACTTTTAAATGGAGGAGATGGGAAATTTTTATCATAGTAATTCTGAGGATTTGAATTAAAGACAAATTAAACCAGCGCCTCAGGATTTTTACTGAGACTACTAAATTTCACTCACCAGTGACAAAGATTATCCAGGGCTTGGAGTCTCTGACTGTAACAGTTTTGAGTAGCATTGGGACTGCAGCTATAGTAATGAAGGACATATGAAAGCGAAGTTAAAAATGAAGATTTTTCATGGTAGTTAAGGTGCGTAGCATTTGTTGAGAGGAGTCACAGTAACAAGGTTTTGTAAGTGTTTTTTTTCAATGTGTCACCAAATATTGCTGAGATTAAATAGAAAAATCCTTCTTTACATACATTCAGCAGCCGATCATGAGCAGCATCATGGTGTCTATTAAGACTTTTTTCCTTACAAACACAGGGGAGCCCTGCTCCAGTCATAGTTAAATACAATGTACCTTGTCTAGCAATGCAAGTATCTACATGTTTACCTTTCAAAATTCACATCTATCGTACAGAATCAAGGCCTCAGTGCACATTTTTTCAAAACTCCTCTGAAATCATGCAGCACTGGCACCTTGATTTGGTAAAAATTTATGTGTGTCAAAGCTCCAGAGCTTCAAGGCATAAGTGTATGGATTTAAGGTTAAGTTTGCATTGCTCCTGCAGTTCACATGAAAAACCATCCTAGCGCCATTGGCAAGTGCAAGATATCAATCATTCTGCTTCACATGGGAGCACAGGAGGAGGCATGTGTGTGTAAAGCTCAAACAGCAATTCTTCCACTTTTGACAGCCTGCGTAAAAGTATAGCTGGAATACTACATCCAGTTTTAGCATATTTTTCCGGAAAGCATGGGCCATTTAGGCAAGTCACAAAATAATGATCAGAGGTCTAAAAATTGTCTGTAAAGAAATATTGGAAGAAATGGGGTGGTTCATCTCAGATAACTCATCAGGAAGGCAGAGTAACCAGTCTTCAAATGTTGCTACAGAGTAAATGAAGGTGAAAAATAGTACTTTCCATATGCAGGATGTTGGACATGTAATAGTCAATGCAAAGAAAACAAAACATAGGTTATAAACAAAGAAATTATAATGACAGCTAAATACTAAAGTAAATTGGCTAGAAAGGTTGTGGAATCTCCTTCTAATTTAAGGTTTTAAAAGACAAGCTGGATAGATAGTCCCTTGGTGTATATGTGGGGGAATAATTATGAAATAGCAATTTGCTTCCCAAAATGACATATAGGGAAGCAAGAAGTAGAGGTCAACCTGAAAAGCTGTGTGATTTTGTGCCAGGCCAAATATCAGCAGATACAGCTTTGTCTGGTTGGGCTTTTGAAGTGATCCTTAAAGTTTTAAGTTAAGTTATCCTGAAGCAATGCTTGGGGAGGAAGAGGGAGCATGGAGACCATGCTGACCTTAAGGGATAGGGAGGGACTGGCAATGTGGTTCAACAGTGGAGACAGGCTTAAGCTAAGGAAAGAAAACAGGAGCAGTGAGCTTTTGGCTACAAAAAATGAGGGGCTAGGTTACATCCCATGGTGATGTCTAATTGTATGATGCCTGAATATTTTCCATTAGAAAAAGAAAAAGCTTTGGGTAATTAATTTGGAACTGTGCTATTAAAATATTAATATTGTACCTCCTTTAATTTGGAATTGTCATGAAATACAACTTTATAGAACACTGGTATTTATTACATGTTTCTTTTAAGTAAATATTTAAAAAGTAAAATATAGGCTGTTAACCCTGCAAAAAATGATGTTAAATTTATTAGGCTTTTTAGGGTGTTTTTTCATTCCATATTATTAGAAAATAAATTCTACCAAGACATAAGATTGCGCAAATAAAAACTTTTGGCAAAAAAATTTGTTTGCTTAATTTTTAAATCTAGGCTGTTGATATCTGTAGATATGTCCACAAATACTAATAGCAAGGGCAAGACACATTAAGTATGTTGTTGGAGTAGTTTCCCAAAGTAATTTTGCTGTAGTCTGGCCCAAAGCCAACTGGAAATTTATCAAATAGATTAAATGGTAAAACTAATGGTAGCATTTCAGACCTCAGTCTTAAATTGGAAATAAAGGTTCCACAGAAAATTGGAAAGTTCATCTGTAAATGGTGACTACTTAAATATGCAGTATGCCTACAGGAGCCCTTTAATATAGCTATAATTAAGACATATGGAGGAAAAGGTATATTCATTCTTTCAGCAATAATCAAATTAATATTCAGTTGACATTTTCAATAAATAGCATTGGTCAGTGTCAAGGACTAAGCAGCAGATGGATCTCTTTAATAAGATGATGTACCAGAAGATTGTGAGATCAGATAAGCTCCTCCAAGTTGATTTTTTTTCCCCTCACATGTTAAGTCACTTCTAATTTCTTGCCATTTCTTTTCTCAAGGATATCAAATACATCTTTTTCTTCCCTTTCTGGTGTGTTCTCCATCATTGTTAGGTGAAGCCATTTGATCAAATTTATTGTTTGCTTTGCAGCCACTTCTTTGACCATGAGAAGCTGCCACCAGAAAGTCTTATTCCCTGTAATTGTGGGCAGCTTTTGGGAATGATGCACTTTATGAACTACTCCCAGGAATGTCCTTGGGCATAACTCTTCCTCCCTTCCATATTTGTTAGACTTTGTTTTGGATTCCTACTTCCCAAACAGAAGACTTCAGACCTTGTTGGTCTCATAGCATCTCCCCCATTGTCTTTCTCCATTCCCAGAGCTGGGTGCTACTCTTTTGGCAGTGCTGAAAATCCTGTCAGGTTTTCACTCCTGCAACCCAGAGAATTAAGCTTAATACTCTGTAGTTTCAGGTTCCAAATTTTATCCTCCAGCTATCATCTTCATCTTTATAGATTTCTTTTGCTCTCTACTTTTTTGCCACTTATGTCTTTCTGATTCTGTCTTTCTTCATTGGAGCTATCTTTTCTGGCATCTGATTTCCTTTTATTGCATCCTATTAATATTCTGATTTTCCCAGCAGGTCTGGGACAGTAAGGATCTTCAAACTGCATCTGATCTTAAAAAAGCAGGGAGAAAATGGAAGTGATGAAGACAAATCTGCTGGATTGAAGCAACCAGGATACTGGAAATACAAAGAACCGGTGAAAAATGTTGAAAAAAATACTAAAAATATGAGTTGAGTGATGATGGTGTTTGTCAGAAATGCTCCTTGGAACCAAGTCAGCTAGTACTGAAATTAATTTTGCTCCAGTGGAAACTGGAATAGACTATTTTCAACCTACCACAGAAAATTCATTGGAGGTTTGGCGGAAAGCCATATATATTATTATGTTGCAATTCTTTTAGAGTCTTGATAATACTTATAATACTTTTTTGTTTTATGTTATTCTGGCTGATTAATTTTTTTAAAAGTCTTTTGCAGTTTTTTAGCAATGATAGAAAAGGAATTTGTCTAAAGCAATGTCACTGTTATTATTATAGTTTTTGACAATATTTGCATTTGGAAAACTTTGTTTTGTGTCTCATTTACATGTGTGTAATGTATTTTGAAGTGCCTGTGATACATGGATATACACCTGCATTGTCTGCTGACAAATGCACTGCACATGAAATATTTCTTTTCTATCATAAAGGGGCTGATTTCTAAAACTGTAAAAACCCCATAAACATTCCTATGGTATTATCTCTGAGAGGCTGCTTTATTTTTATGTTCTGCCTCATATGAGTCAGAGCTTAGATTTCCTTTGCTCTCTTCTGTTTGTATTGTGATCTGTCATTGATATTCTGTTGTGAATTAAGATGTCAGCTATATAACACCAGTTAGAATGCAGGATGTCAATAAAAGAAATAAAATGCAAGTTTGCTATTCGGGGAACAGTATATCTGAATCAGAGACTTGCTGTTAATTCACAAAGGCAGTGAATTCTGAAAGTATGTTTTGTGGCAAATTATGTAGAGAAACTGTAGATAATCTGGACATGTTACAAATGCAGACAAATTGCTGCATGGATAGTGCATAAATAAAATAAGAGGATCACTAATTATTTAAATGATGGAAGATACTTTGATCCAAACAAAAAAAAAAAAAAAAAAAAAAGAGAGAAATGAAAGAATTGAGCCTTCAGCTGCTGTGCAATGCCTTTTCTTTACTGATGTAATTTGAAAAGCTTTCCTTTGTGTAACATAAACTTATAGTTCAGAGAGGTTTTAATTTCACTCTTAAGGCTTCATGTTGCCATTCTATATGTGCTTCTGGAACAATACTGGAAATTTAAGCATTGGAGGAATGAATAAATGAAAATTGTATTACCTAAAAGTGTTTAACATAAGAAGTGCTGCACCCCATGCAATGAGGTCAGTCACCATAAGAATGCAAATAATTTCATGACAGTCCTGATCACTTTTGGATGAAGTGTGAAGGTTTATTCAGACACACTGACATGTCTAGTAAGGGAGCAGTGACAAATGATTGCAAATGAGGCACTCAGGGGCTTCTCATCTCAGCTGATGTTTGAATATAGCTCCACAATGTTTTGCTACAGGTTAGAACAGAAGGTGTAGCAATTGGTCTGCAAATGAAAAGGTTATTTTTTATTATCTCACAAACAATCTGGCTTAGATAACATAATAGGAATATTTTAGATAGAGTTTAGTGCAGATCAAAATGAAGAGAGGGTCAGAAAGAGGTTCAGAAACCCTTGGGTTTTTTCTGGGGGAAAGAGACATCAGTAAGAGAGTGTTTACGTGTTTTTGAGTAATGCATTGTGTACATACAGTGCTTATTGACAAGAATGAACAGTGAGATGAGGAGTTTTGGATGATGTGGGAGGGGAACATAAGTTGAATAGGGACTCAAATACATGCAGAGGATCCAATTAGAGTTTTTGATTCCCTAAATATACCATTGCTATTGCAGAAATACAGAAGAATTGGCAAGGTTAATTGGTTCAGAGATTGAACAAAAGGTTTCTTCTTGAAATATGAATCATTGAATCAGCTGACTGGATGGCCAGACTGTAAAGTCATAAATTTTAATTACTCTTGCTCCTATGGAGTTTGTAGAAGACCTAATCCCAATTTCTTTATGCACCAAAATGTCTAATGACTTCTGTACAAGTGAGTGTGCAGAGAATGCACAATCAGACCTGGAATGATTACACACCGTTGGATCTTGCTACTGTTTTCTTTGCTACGAACTGACGGTTGATTTAATTTAACCTGGAAAAATTATGTGACTGAATTGATTAGCTCTGCAATTTTCTGGACTTATAGACTGCACTGTGTTCTTTCTGTTTCTTTCAGTTTGAATACTACAATACAGTTCTTTCAAGGTTTCTTTGGGACGGTTTTTCTCGAGAACCAAGCTAGTAAGTCACGTTGGCAAAAGAGGGGAAGAGTTGAAGTGGGTCCGCCCCTCATGCTGCCTCTGCCTCCCAGGCTGGTCCGGCTCCTCAGAGGGAGGAGCCCTGCCCTGGGAGGACCTTGGGGATCTGAGTGCCTGGGACTGCTCCTGGATCTCGGGGAAAGGAGTGCCCAGGGCTCAGGATCCGCCCACCTTTCCTGAATCTTCTGTTCTGTTATCTGTGTTATTAGTTATCTTGAATTGTACCCCTCCCTCTTTTGTTATTATTGGTTTTGTACCCTTATCTCCTCCTCTTATCTCTTCCCTGATCGGTTACCCCTGTCCCTATGTAAGCAGCTGTCACGGGGGCAGGGGTGGGATTCTTTCCTTCCCTTGGGGGGCAGGGTGGAGATTCCTTCTCTCCTGCCCCTGCGGGGGCAGGGAGGGGATTCCTCCTTCCCTGTCCCTCCTGGGGCAAGGACCTTTGTCCTTCCCTCCTCTCCCTCCCGAACACGTCGACCCTGGATCTATAATAAAAGAGAGCAAGGGGAGGACAGCCCCTTCCTGCGAGCCCTTCACCTCGCCGTCCTCTTTATTTATCAATTACAACAAAGAGTAACCTAAATTCTGGTTGTTTAACCATTATAAGTTTTCCCTACACAATCAAAACATTTTATGTTAATATGACTGCCTTCATACCTGCGCTATTACCGTTCCTTCTTGGATTGTTTTACCTATGAATGTTGTTTCACATACAGAGAAATTCTGTGCAGTTTCTAAGATGAGAGCAGATACTGCAGATAAAACACATAATGGAGAGCTGGAGTTAGTGAGTTGTTAGGCTGATCATCATCATCTTCAAGAGGGGTATGATATGTTTTGGCTGGTCATTTTGGTGCAGAGGGGTCTACACCTACTGCTCCCTGAAATATCTGTCTTGAGTTGTCATCTACAATTCCCAGATTTTTGCTTTAGTATTTTTTGCGTATTCACATGTCTTTTTTACCTCTTGCTCCCTTGGGCTTGTCATGGTGCTCTGAGGGCTCTCATCCCCCCAGGGAAGGGAAGGGCAGATCCACAGTTCTCCCTCCCAACTTAGCAGTCTCCTCAGAGATCAGAGCCAAGGCTGCACTGCAGGGCCATGCCAAAACAGGCGATGGGTGACAGAGATGAACACCCAGGGAAGGGGGAGATTGCCATGCAAACCTCCAGGTCTTGGGCAGGTGACAGCTCTGATCTTCCTCCCTGCCACCTGCCCTCAGTATTTCCTTGTGGTAGAACATGTAATTGAAACCGGGTACAGTTCAGGGGGCATTAGCTAGGGATGGATATCATACCTGGCACCCACGATCTGCAGGCCCCCGGCCATCTGCATAACAAACACACTCACTGCACTCACCACACGTTTTTTCTTTTGTATATTTAATGCTGTAAAAGTGGCTTTTGTATATTAATGTACAGCAGCTTCCTCTCTGTATTTTTATGACATCTTTAGAATTTCTTATTTATCTTTTACATTTTTTTTTTCTTTCTTTGTCAGGAGCATTCATATTTCAGGCAAAACTAAGTAGCATTGCCTGTTCCTGAGGTTGCCAAGCAATCTCCTTGATACATACCTTTTTTCAGTTACTTATAACTCAGCCAGACTCTAGCTGTTTATGATGAATTTTTCCATGCCAATTTTTGCCTCCAGCTGAATCTTTGCATCAAAATGTTTCAAGCTTTTCTGAGAATGATGCTAGGGGAAGATAGGTTGTTTTGTTCATATGATTCAGAAGCTTTGCTTTGAAATACTAAAATATCTTTTATTTGGAGGAAAGGGAAGAGATGAGGAAGAAACAGAAAGACTGCAAAATATGCGATATGTGTCTTTTTCTTTGGAATATAGGAATTTTATTTATTTATTTTCTTTGGAATATATATTACGTTTTGGAATATAGAATCCTGGTAAGGTACATTGAGCAATCAGGAAAATGTCCAAGGAATGTGTGCGTGAAGTTGGACTGGAGAATGAGTAGGGACATAATGTCACAGGTCAGGGAAAGACCCAGAGCAAATAGACCTGTTGTCCAGGGGAGCATTTGGAGCCAGACATCTGGGAGATAACAGGGTTTTTAGACAAGGATACTGAAATAGGAACAGCCTCTGGAGTCCTAGGATGCTCATTGTGGCACTGGGAACATGGCAGCTGGGATTCAACAAATGCACATCCTTGTGGGGTTTCACTGCATGATCACTCAATATTTTTCCATAGCACCCCAATGTTGTTCATTGTGCAGAAGGCATCTCTCCATGTGATTCTATGTTCTGCTAAGTAAAGGAGAATCTTGTGTGCAGGATGCTAATTTCTCTATTAATGTATTTATTTTCCTAAGATGGAAATAGTCACAAATGCCAGACAAATTGTGCAGAAAATTGTAATCCAAATTTTCTGCAGTAAAAACAAGTTAATGTAACAGTGAAAATAAACTCTGCCTTCTAATGTCATCTGGAGCCTGAGGTAGCATTGGAACTGGTGTTCAAAATGAAGGTGGTGCTAGAAATCAATCTAAAGCAATTGTAAGATTCTAATTAGAATTCATTATAAACATGAACAAAAAAGATTTTTTTTCTCTTCACAATTCTCTCATGCTTCTTTTGTCTTCTTAAGGATATTTTCCTCTTTCTAATTTTATTATTTTGCCTCTCATTTAAATACAGAGACTGATTTAACTAGCTGAGATTTCGTCTTTTCTAGCAATACTGTGACCAGTGACCAGAAGGGCAGCTAGCAGCACTGACTTAAAGAACCTGACTCTGGCATCTGCCAGAGCTTGGAGGGGCTGATAAGACTGTGTGATGTGTTTGTCTTTCTTTGACAGTGACTTTGCAAGCAGGAGTTTACAGCTCCAAGTGAAAATTTTTTTCCCTTTTCTTTAGTCTTCAATTTCCTCTGCAATTTTCTTGTCCTTCCTTCTAGAAATAACAGAATTACTTTATTTTTGTTCCCTGATAAACAATAGTATTTCTGTAAATTGATCAAACAGGAAATTTCCTTTCTAAATACCCTTTACAGTAAACATAAGGGAATAAGACATACTATTAAAAAGAAAACCCTTGGTAAACAAGTACTCTAAAGCCTCTGTATTCATTACTTGAGCATTATTCAACAATCTAGTGCTGCCCTGTCCTATGGTCATTTGACACCTTTGACCATTTAGGCCCATTTAGTCCTTCAAAGAAACGCTGGAAGAGGAGGAATAGCAGTCAGTTAAATCAATTGAGTGGTGCTCTAAAAATTGGGGTTTTTGCTCCTAGCTCTGTCAATTGACCCTTTCAAATAATGAAGAGACTGAAAAAACTCCTTTTCATTTACTGTGTAGTCTTTGGTTTCTGAATGTTTGACTCCATGTCCCAAGAGCTGATCTGCACAAGGGCTGAGTGTCTCCCGTGCAATTGAAAGTAATGTAAACTGCAGTTTGAACATTTAAACATCCTATACAATGTTAAATTACTTTGAAAAATCATGACCTAATTCACGGTTTGCATTCTGTGCCTCTGTTCTACGTTTTCTCATTTGCAGGAATGAAACTAATATTATTTCCTCTATCTCAGATTCATTCATCCTGGTAATGGCCAATAACGAAGACAATGATTATTGAGAGTCAACTGTAATTTTCTGCAGCAGGTGAGATGGATCAGTGGGTTCTATCTTTTTCTCAGAAGATATGTCCTTATTTCAATAGCAGTCATCAGCATCACCTTCCTTGATAAGCCCAGGCAGGCAAATGGCACATTAAAGTGGTCTACAGCAGATCTTTTATTTTGTGGATTTGCAGATAGCCAAAAATTTTCCAGCAGAAGTACAGATATGTGGACTGAACCACATCTTTTCAAAAGAGAAACTTTTTTGTCTTTGCTTACCCTTCATGGACACATTAAAAATTGTTGACAGTCTTCAGAAGTCTCTGGGCTGCAGGTTAAAAGCAGCTTTATAGACACTGAACTTTCTGACTCAGCACTCTGCAGACATGAGGTATTCACTGCTGATATCTGCATTGTACAAGTTCTGGAGATAAAACCAGATTTTTATGAAAAGCTCTTCGTCCTGGACATTCAACCTGCTTTAATGCCTTCATATTTTAAACCACATTTGGACTACTGTTATGTTCATTTAGTGCATCTTATGTTCATTTAGTTGTTCCATTAGAAAAAGAAGCACGCAAAATGAATGGTGGGAATTCTACACAGTATAAAGGATCAACACAATAAATATAGGTTGACATACTTATGAACAGCATTCATTCAAATATGGTCCCCAGTGACTGCCCTACTACCTACACATGTCAAAGGATGGACTACAAGGAAGAGATCCTAATACTATATAAGCTGAAATGGCAGTCCCATTTGGCCATCAGTTGCAACCTACCTGGAAAACACAAATGCGCTTTAAATAATGCTAGAAGGGAAATAAAGAGAAACAAAAAAGCTATTGGTGCTACTAATTTGAGAAAGGATTAAAAGGCTAGTTAAACAACTCTATTCTGCAGTCTCATTTTTAAAGATTCATTGTGCTGGACCTGCAGAAAGAATGACAAAGCACATGGGATATGGTTTAATTAGCCCAAAACTTTATTAACTTCATTCACCTGGGAGTTATCTGGCAGTAACTTGTGCAGTATAGGTTATCATGCCCTTTTTACTCTTTATGACCTGTTGAAAGGGGGTTATCTTCAGCATCATCCCTGTGCACACCTACTGGTACTGGCTCACTGCAGTTGCAAGTTTAGTGACCTCTTTGTCCATCCATTTTACTTTTGTCAGTCATCTCTCTTGTCATGCTGCCTTCTGTAATCTTAAAATATCAGTTTCAGACTTTATTATGCTCTGGGGAAAGGCACAGGATTTACACTAAAATATGGCAGTCTCCTCAGTGTTATGCTAAGCTGTTCTGAAGCCTCAGCCCCACAATGTACAAGTGTCAGATTGCAGAAATGGAATAGACAGTCTCCCGTACCTCAGCTGGAATTGTTCACCAAAATTTCTTACCTGTATCCAGTCACAATTCCACACAATAAACCCCAGGTGTCTGAAGAAGATAAAATTACTCATTCTGTTCGGTTCTCTTTCCCAATGGTGTGGAGAGTGGATAGGTACATGTGTGCCCTGTGCGCGCTTGTTTTTCTGCTGTATACAGTGCAAATTTGCCTCAGTCCTAAACCAGACTGCACAAACAATACTTGAGACTGCTCAGAACTAGAAGTAGCCATAAGGAAATAGATGCCCTTTTTCAACCTCTTTCAGCAAAATATAATCCCTGAATGCCTCAGCTAGCACAAATAAAAATTAATGGAAGTCTCTTGTAGTATTCTGTTTACCTTCCCTGCTTTGTATTTGGTATCTCAAAGGGAAAAGATCACTCAAGTCCTGTAGTTTAAGTCTCCAAACCTCCAGATGTCCAATCCTCACCAAGGTGGTTATTTTTTTTTTTTTTCTGCTGTAAACAGTCCACAAATGCCACCCGGACTGTGACTGAGTGCAGTGAAAACACAGTGTTATTCTGGCATACCTAAACTAACCAGGGACAACAGATGTTCATTAAAGAATACTAGGATAATTCTTTTGACTTGACTAATTAGGTGACAATGTAAAATGTTTCTGTTTTCCATTTCTATTTCACTGTGCTCATATGCATTTCTGATTGAACCTTTGCTTCACTTGAGATTTTCTTCATGAGCAAGTAATTTGAAGGGTCTGCTTAGCCTAATGTCCTTTAACACGTTTTCCCATGAAGTTCTGACACAGAATTGTGAAGATTTCCATAGCACACAACAAAGCTCCTCCAAATAGTCAGTGCTGTCCTGAAGGAGAGTTGAGAAAATTCATATTCACTGGGGAGATGGAAATCACTCAAAGTGCAGGCAACCTTAAAGCATTAGGCAGCCCAGAAATCTTTTTATTCTTAGGTAATAGGTCTCAGATTTCCCTCTAACTCATTGGTCTGAAACTCACAGACAAACCTGGTAAATACGAGGGAATATAAATGTTCAACTTGCCTCTCTGTTGACTGTCAAGGCGTTAAACATAAGTTGTTTGGATTTCCTCCAAACAGATACTTCCTATGCATGTGTTACTCTGAGCATGGAATGGAACACTTGAAGCACTTGATACTTTATGTTTGAGCTCCATGCTTGACTATGATGGATTTACCATGAATGCTATGATGTGAAGAGTGTTGTTTCTACTCAGTATGCAAACAAGAAGAAATGTAAACTGAATAAATGTCTTCTAACATCATATTTTATGAATTGGTAGATTTTCACTTAGTATAATAGAATAGACTATTTCTGTTGGAAGTGACTTACCATGATCATTTCATCCAACTGCCAGATTAATTGAGGCTGACCAAATGTTAAAGCATGTCGTTAATGGCATTGTCCAAACACCTCTTAAACACTGACAGGCCTGAGGCATAGACCAGCTCTCTAGGAAGCCTGTTCCAGAACTTGACCACACACAGTAAAAAAATGCTTCTTACAGTTCAGACTACGTCTCCTCAGTGTAGCTTTGAACCATCCCCATGGATCCTGTCACTGGATACCAGGGAGAAGAGCTCAGCACCTCCCTTCTGTGTCCCCTTCTCAGAACGTTGTAGAGAACAGCAAGGTCACCCCTCAGCCTCCCATTCTCCAGACTAGAAAAACCCAAAGTTCTTAGCTGTTCCTTTGAGGACATTCCTTTCCACTCTGTCATCAGCTTTTCTGACCTCCTCTGGACACATTCAAGGACCTTCGCATCCTTGTTAAACTGTAGGGCCCCAAACTGCACAAGGTGAGGCTGCACCAACACTGAATACAGTGGGATGATCTCCTCTTCTGACCAGCTGGGGATGCTGAGTTTGATGCACCCCAGGATGGGGTTTGCCCTCTGGGCTGCCTGGGCTCACACTGTTGACTCCCACTGAGGCTGCTGTCAGCCAGAACCCCCAGATCTCTCAGCCACTCCTCTACCAATTTATACCTGTGCCCAGCATTATGTCTTAGGTGCAGGATCCAGCATTTTATCTTGTTTACTTTCATCCCCTTATTCATTATCCAATGCTCCAACCTATCAAGATCCCTCTCTGTTGTCTCTGGTCCCTCAAGAGGGTCAACAACACCTTCAAGTTTGGCATCATCAGGTACATGAAGACAAAAATCTAAGGAGTATCTGGCACATAAAATTTGAAGAAATAAACTTTGTCACTGTAATAGAACATAAAAAAAAATAAGTATATGTCACTTTTGGTATTTTTTTTCCGAACCAGGAGAATATTAACAATCCAGAGTATTTGAAGTTGCTAGGATAATTGCAGGTAACATCTTAATACTGGAGATTCCTTTGAACGTCTTGCTTCTAGCCACACCAAAAAGATGTCTGTATCAAGTGTGATATTACTGCTCAGTAAACTCTCAAAGGACTTCCAAATGTCAAAAAGCAAAAGAAGGCATTGTCTCTATATGATGCTTTATAGAACTTAGTTTCTAACAAATGAGTACTATAATGAGATGTTAAGAGAATTTAGAGTTTTTTGACAATTTGTTTCTGGAATGAATGGAATCAATCATCAATGAGGCATAGGTGAATTTTGCACTTTTTCTGGGCAATAGAGCCCTTCAAGGGATTGCCTGGATTTGTCCTCAAACCTGTATACAATTCCATGAAATCTAAATTAGTGTCTGGCTACCTTTTTTTCTGAAATACTGAATGCAACTGAGATGAGGAAGCTGCAAAACTGGTGAATACAAAGTGAGAGCAATATTTTTCCACCTAGTGAGCCTTAAGCCTTTGCCTTTAGGCATTTCACTATAGTCAGTCTGTGTTTATGTAGCTTTTTTGAATACCACCAGGTTTGACTTACATCTCACATGGACAACAAGTCTATCAAATTTGGTTTCAATGTTTATTTGTTCTGAGTTTCAAAAAGGCTATGTGATGTCGAAAATCCCAAAACATCACTCGGCTGCATAATAGAGATGAGGATATGTAATGTCCATGTCAGTCTCTTTGTCTGGAGAAGCGGTGCCTGATGAAATTCCTGTTTATGAAATCCTCAGTGTACAGTAACCAGAAAAACACCAGGTATTTGAATATATCAGGAAGATATATACTGAAATAGAAAGACTGAAAAACATACCCAAGAAGATATCTTATTTCAATCATTGGAAGGAAAAAAAAGGGTAAAACAAAAAGGAAGGTTTAGCACTTAATATTCATGAGTAGACTTGTGCAAATAACAGATATTTTGGTTCAGTGGCCTTTCAGAAATGTATATAAATAAAATTTCTTGAGGTCTACTGAACATACTCAATCCCTGTTTTCTTTTTACAATGCACTTATATATTTCTGACAAAACTGAAATGAGGTATTTTGGTTTTTTCCATTTCTGATCCCTCTATTTTCTTCCTGAGACTATTAATCAAATAAAATCAACAGCAGTTTTATTGCTCCAAAACTATTTCTTCAACTTTTTTCTTCAGAGTACGCTTTGAACAGCTCTGTTTATGAATATTTTGTGCATAGGCAAAGAGTGAATATTTAAAGCCCTCCTTTTATAAGGAAATTTTAAAAAGTAACCGACAAAACCTACAGATCCTGAAAAGGTAAACAATTTATATTCAAACCATACACATGCTAAAGCATGGCTCGGTTTTAAGCATGCTCTGGCATGTGTCAAAGTTCATAAGCTAGGACAGAATTAACAGCAACTTTCCAATGAATTAGTGGTGCTTGGCTTTGGAAAGATGTAGGCATAAACTAACCAGGAATCACAAAGAAGTAAAATATTTTGCAATAGTTGTTGTTATAGGAACTGTAGGAATGCAGCTCTAACAGGAAAAAGTAGATTTTGTAAGTCATCACTGCAAAATTTTTTTTCTGTAGCATGAAATATCCAAATTATTTGGTAATTATAAAGGATGTTATTTATATTGGCTAGTAAAAATGGGTACATTTGTAGCATCTGCAGAATCATAACATTTCTCTGTCTTACTTTAAAAAAGTCAATACTACCTGCCACATCTATCAAAATATTATTAAACAAAGGCTTACTCTAATAGAAATGCTCGTCAATAGAAAAATCAGACTAGTATAGCTACTCATGTAGTAGAGTATACAGACTCTGTTGTCTGCATCAAGTACATATTTGAAATTGTTAACTGAAAAATTAATCAATGGGGAAAGCCATTATGGCAAAAATATAAGGTATTTGATGCTAAGATAATTCAGTCTAAAATTCAGCCTGAAATACTCGATGATCCTAGAGGCCTCTTCCAACCTTAATGATTCTATGAGGTCTGGAGAGAAAGAACATGCTTGCATAAAGTGAAAAAATCCTTTGAAAAGCTATTTTGTGCAGAGCAGGTTCATTAACAGTGGTGACTCACAAACTGGTAGCATCAATGTGAAAAATAAACAGGTCGAAAAAAATTAAGTTTGGAAGGGATCTTTGGTGCTTAGCTGTCCTCTAGTGCAACCACCCTCTCAAAACAGGGCCAATTTTAATGGGGCATGAGGTTGCTCAGGGCCCTGTCCAGTTAATCTTGGATGGACCACACAAGCTTGTGTCATCTTCTCCCAGATAGGACATGAATCACCCAAGGATGAGAAAAGGAAACTACTCCCAATGAAATGAAACAAAACAATGAAATTCCCTTCTTATTCTGACAATGACTCAGCTAGCTGAAGTGATTTGGATTCTTTTTTGAGGAGCAAAGTATATCAGTGAATACTCTGGGATGGCATGTAAGCGAACCTGTCCCAGTGGGAATGCTCCTGAACACTGGGTATCTTAGGCTTAATAACACTGCTTGCAGAGCATCAAGAGGACCTCCCTCTAGATGTTTCATGGAACAGGAGACGCTTCCCCAAACTTTTGACAGCAGTATTGTAACTCATGAAAAATGCATCAAATACTTCGGATTTATTAGCCTGTGATTCTGTGTCACCACAGTTACAGCCATTTGCACAAAATAGATCATCACTGTAGTTGTAGCTGTTAATTGGACATTGAGATACTGTTCTGGCTAATTTTATTGTATCTGTGAGAGGGTTTTTGTATAACTAGTATTTAGAAGGACTGTATTTAGTGGTTATATTTTATTTCATAAATTTATACAAGACTTAGTATTTTGCCAAGTATACAGATGGACTAGAACTCTTATTCTTTCTCATTTGCTTGTATAATTGTCCTTTTTGGCTTTACTTTGTACCAATCCCCTAGCCACACATTCATAGGAGGAGGAGTAACTAAAAAAATTTGAATGAAGAAGAAGAATATACAAAGATCTCAATGGCTAAAAGTCCAGCATCACGATGAGATATTCATATGGCACCTAAGCCTATGTGCAGCTCTGAGAAAACAGGTAGAATTCCAAAATCCCTTAAAAAATGATGGGTGGAGGTAGATGCTATGGAAGGTGAGTCAGAGCTTGTAAGTAAGGCATTAGAAGTTACTCTTTACTCAATGTTAGAATGTCTTCAAAAGTGGGTCGTGAGGACACTTTTCCTGAAATGAGAGATACATTCTCAGTTCCTCCATTAATATTCACTGTCACTTTCTTCGTTAGCATTAATTTGTTCCTATACTTTTAACTGTACTAATATTTACTCAGGTATTTTATCTTCCCAATTCTCTTCACTGGATTCTGTGCTCTGTATCATCATCAGTGATACCAGAATAGTTCAAAGAGTAAATGTACTTCTGACTTTAAGTGTTATTCATTATTTTTGTATGTGACAGTCTTTGCTTTTTATTTAATTACAGTCTGAATCCTGTGTGTATCCTCTTTCTGATTGGTACAAAATAAATGGCAAAGATAAGCGACAGCTTTTGACTTTGCCTATTGAAACAGTGACACAGGGTAGGACACAGGAACGGATAAATAGCTGCTTGAAATTAGACACTGTGTGTGTGAAAATGGAGATGTGTCAGGCAGGGAATAGAGCACGGTCAGGTCTCAGACCTCTGCTACCTTTAATGGGACCAGCTTGCTTGTGGGAGGAAACTGGAGGAATATTAAGTGGCTCATAGAATGAATAAAAGCTTTTGGAGAACTGCTTTGAAAAATGAATGCTTTCTGGCAAATGAAAGTATACCTCAGTTGCATAATACTGCTACATCCAGCAGGCTGAAAACAACACAATAAGGGCAGCAGTGGTATTGTAACAGGGACAGAAGACAAATGAAGTATTGATTTCAGAACCAGCAGAATGCTACAAAAGGGACATACAATATTTCTGTGGGGCCAGATCCTCACTTGCTGTAATTTGGTATTGTTCCATTGAAGTCAAGCTGATTTATGTCAGCTGTAGTTCTGGCCAGTTGCATTTATAACAGGGAGGCATAAATGAAAGTCATGCCCAGAGTGCTTGGGAGGAGCTGGTTTCCCAAAACTGAATGATGAATACACAAACATTACAGTTTATCTGTTCTTTCAACAGACTGCAGTGCTCATCTTCAGATAATTTCTGGTCTGTGTTTAGCCTTTCTGAATAGCTCTTTCCCTTGGAGAATCCAATAGCTTCTTGGAGTCCTGTCTCATTCTGATGTTCCCCAGCTAAAGAAATGATTTTTCTGCAGAAGCATAAAGACAATTGCTAACCTGTCCTCTGCAAGCTCTCCTGATTCACACCATTCTTTTCCTTTAGCCCCACAAAAAAGTTCATCTCATTGGGGTCACATTTTGGGGGTCCTTCCTACCTGGTAGAAGATGCCAACAAAAGGACAGTGGCGAGTGTTGAAACATCAGCAGAGGTCAATATCTGCCAGCATTACAGGATGTATCACACTTGTCTGCATGCTCAGAAAGAGATGGATCTTGGGAATAAATTACTTTCTAGTGCTTTCAAGAAGGGTAGCCGTGTGTGAATGCCAGCCATGTGCTAACGAAACATCCCACAATACGCTGTTACCCCACTGGGACGGAACACCATGGGATGCTCGTCATAAAGCCATATATTTGTACCTTTAAAAAAAAAATTAAAAATCTGTGCATGGTCTGGTCCGTGTGCAGTGTTTCATGTTTGTGGTGCATGGTTTAGCTGAGACAACCTAGGCTGCCTGACAGTCTGTTTTGGTCTGAGTGACCTCTCCAGGTCATATGTGTATAATAATCCAAGGTAATTGGTGAAAGAAATCTAAAAAAACATTCCCAGTAGATAGGGTTGTTTTAAAATGAATTACTGATATTCGATTATTTTTGATTTGTTATAACAATTTGCATTTAATTAATTCACATTTAACTACATACCAGTTTGAATAACTCCTGCTTCTTGAATAATGATAACATGTTTTAGTCAATCTCTTGATTGAATACTATTCATACAAGTGTTCAAATAGAGCAGATCAAAGGAAACAAAATCATGAGCCTTTTTATCTAGGTATTTAAAAAAAGTATGTCCTGCTAGTCAACTTTAATGTACAATATGAAGAACTAATATAGGAAACTACGTAATCCAAACATAAAGATTGCATTACTGTGTAAAATGGACTCATAAATCCAAAAGCTTGTATTGATTAGTTAGCAAATATTTTCCCATGAAAACTGCAAGTCTTTTCAGTTGTTTATAATCCAGGCTGGCATATATTAACTATAGGGCCCACTAGGGCAGACTGAGAAGAGGAAAAAAGTCTCTTAACTCTATAGCTGAATTCAGAACAATATTTTATCATGAACAAGCAGTTACTTGGGATTGGAACCAAACTCTTAGACAAAACATTTTCTTTTCTTTCCTCCTTTTTTCACACATCCAATGGAAATTTGGCCAGCTAGATTTCCTGATTTTTCTCTAATTAATCAGATAATTGTTGTGGGGTTCTTCCTTTTTTGTATTTTTTTTAGGAGTGCAAACAGCTTACTTCTTCATAGGTCATTTTCATTTTGCTTAAAGTGAATTCTTAAAAAAGCATGTGATGCAAGAAGATTGAACATGTAAAAGACAGTATTTTCCAGAGTTTCTTTAATTACTT
Source organism: Acanthornis magna (assembly GCA_036785705.1). NCBI lineage: Eukaryota > Metazoa > Chordata > Aves > Passeriformes > Acanthizidae > Acanthornis > Acanthornis magna. Next base: position 26,079,915 of record JAWUZG010000063.1, read on the forward strand.
GAACTATGGAAGAAGGCTCTATACCCATTTGGGCATGATGCATGCTTTCCTGGGGAAAATAGAAAAGTGGATAAGTATATACATGGCAAGGGGCAGACTGTGAGCATGCAAATGAAATCTCACCTTTAAGGAGTGGGCAGGAAAAATAACCTTGTTGTAGCCATTTTCTCCAGATGATAACTATTCATTTACTGAAGGAGGATGAACTGGTTTAACAGCAGAGATTGGGAATTTCCACAGAACAGAGCTGACCATGAGGAAGCAATAAATTGGCTCAGCTGCTTCCCGACAAACTCTATATCTGTCTCTAGGCAATAGTTCACGACTGGCCAAACACAATCCATTAAAATGAATCCTGAAGTTTGTTGAAAAGTCAGTGGCAATAGATGTCCCTTCAACAATGGAAATATTAAAAGCAAACCAAAGAGTTCACTCCTTCAATGAAGGAAAAGTTACTTTTCCACCTAGTCATTTAAAAAAAACCCAGACACGTACATGTATGTGGAATAAAGAAAAGGATTTGGGGGCAACGTGTTTGGGTTTTTAATTTTTTTTTTCTATTAGAAAAATAGGTCCATTTTTAAGAAGCATATCTCAGTACCATGAAACCTAGAAAATTTCAGCTTAATGCTTTTAATCATGTTGGTAACTTTCTCAGCTGAAAATTATTCCAGGTAATATTTTTATTTATTGATTTCCTATACCATTGGGACTAAGCATTGCAGATGGAGGTACTCATAATATGTCCTGAAGGAAGAATTTTCAGTGATAAAAAATTAAATTGCTTGGTATTTTATTAGCGCTTATAACTTGCATGGTATCAAAGATGTCCATAAAGTTTTACAAACATGGGGAAGGATCTGTTGATGCTAACAAACTAATTTAAACAGACACAACAGTGTAAATGAACAAGTACACAGGTAGAGCTGAGAGAGAAATTCTTTAATACTATTTGATGCACATGACATGAATCCTCAAATCAAAAAGCCTACCCACAGCCAATCTATCATTTCCTGAGCAGCACTGGGAGGTCAGCCCCTACCTTTCACTGACCTAGAATATCAGGTACTGTCATTAACTAGTTACATTTTCAGACAAGCATTTTTCTGCTCTCTCCTATATTGTCATTTGAAAGAACTCCTTATAAATATAGGTAAGGAAGTTCTCTTTTAAATGTCTCTTTAAATGTTATCTGGCAGTGATGTCCTGGAAAACATTGTAAAAAACATGTGTCAGCTTCTGTGTTGGGACTGTTGCTTAGAATGTTGACAGCATATGTCTTGCCTTTTCGGTATCCATTGATTTTTTTCTTTAAAACTTTTAGAACTTTCAGAAGAAGATCAACCCTATAATTTTGTTATGTGTTTGCCCAGCATTGTTTTATTCCATGTCTAGTATTTTGTGAAAAGGAAAAAAAATACACTCCATCCCACCCCATACCAGTGGGCTTTAAGGATGGAGAAGAAAAAAGAGGGGGGGGGAAAGAAGACAGCAAGGTGCAACAGAGAGAAATTTGTGGGCTGCTCAGAGTCAAGTTATCCAGAAGGAGAGACAGAGAATATAGAAGTAGTAAAATAAGACAGTCATTTTAAGAGAAAAAGGGATGACAGTGCTGTGATCCAAAAGACGGCGTTTATCTCAGTTAAATTGCACTGAAGAAAGTATTTTGGTACCACAGAGTTGCTAGGTACCGAGTTATCCCTGAGACCTTTGTATTACATATGCCCCTTTAAAATGCCACTTATGAGGAGCAATCCACTGATAATCCTTGAGTGTGGTGTCCCTTACAAGGTGGCTCAGGATATGCACATTTCTCTGCTTGGGTTCCTGGGCCCTTGTCTGTGATGTGGGGATCATGGGATGATGAGAGCAGGCAGTGGCGGAGCTCCAATAATGAGGTATTCAGCAAATGAAAAATTGGAAGTAAACTTCTACTCGTACATAAATGCATAATGGCGAATTATAAAAGTGCTTTCTTATGTTCTAATGGAAAATTTACAAAAATACTTATGAAAAATACTACTGGGTTAGTGAGACTCTGACTATTATGTCATTGTAAAATTACTTGAGAAGTTGAGAAATACATGAGTGAGTCACCAGAACAGAAACTGTGGCTGCAGGAAAACGACTGAAAGAAGAGAAATGGTAATATGTTAATTCTTGAATGTGATCCTGCCTGCAGCTTGCATCTGGCATGTCTAAGGCAGTGCTCCCTGAGAGTGACTGCAGACCTAGCTGTGCTGGTTCTGCTTCTGTCAGAAATTTATGTTCTTTAGTGAAAATTACATGCAAAACTGATCTATTCTGCTCTATGACCTTGCTGGGCTGCTGTAGCCTTTGGGAAAGGCTGTGGTACACCGTGAATCCTGGCCAATACTTAGTGTAGGAGTCAGGCTAGGTTAGGATAGAACCCCCTCAGTTGTGTCACTAGTCTGTCACTGACTCTCTCAAAGAGTCCAGAAGAATGAGAAGATAGAAACTGTTTCAATGTTTTTGCAATTTACTATAGGAAAACTCATCTTTTCATGTGTCTATCTAAAATTCAGAAAGCATATGTATTTCTCTCTATAAGCTCAGCTTGGAGTAATATTAAATTTTTTTTCATTTAACCTGCATATTTCTCTCCAATTATTTCTTGTTGATCTGCCAGTACTCTGGGGGTTCTATTGCTCTGGAGTCTATAGCCTTCTGTCATCCTATATACACAACTTCAATGCCTCATACAGAAACATCTCATTGAGATGAGAGCCTGCCAATCATTTACTTATATCTTTGCAGCTTTACTCTCCGCTGCTCCTTCTTTGTTTGTCATATTGATTTTGTATTTTCCGTCACCCGTTGGCCTTGAGTAGGATGAATGATTGTGTATTGTTTACATTGCAGTAATGCCTCGTGGCAATGACAATTCAGTCAGAGAGCTGAACCCTGTACAAATGTCCAGCTGGATGGATAAACCCTGAAAGAACAGTCTGCCAGAAAAACAACAGTCAGAACAGGTAAACAGGATGAACTATCCTACACAAACAAATTGCAGGATAGAGTCCCATTGGTTTTATTATAATAAAGACAAAGTCAGTGCTGACATAGTCAAGTGGTGAGAGGTTCAGAAGAGAATGATTTTAATGAATTTTAGGAGAGAAAATAAGCTAGATTTTAACTTTCTCTCATTAAAGGAGCACAGAACTACAACGGATTGGTTATGTCACAGTCTTGTCCCCACCAATATCTTCCTGCTGCCCCAGTCCTTGGCATTGTGACCTCACTTTTACTATGTGACCTGCATTTCTTTTAGTAAACAAACAGGAAATTGCTGGAGAGGAATAAATATTTTATTTTCTCTTCTGGAATAAAAAACAACTTATTGGAAGTCCTGCATGTGTACTTTGGTGCCTTCTAAGTTGCATCATTGCTGTGTGCCAGGACATTGAAGATGACTCCAAAACTGAATGTGCACCTCACAGCTGCCCATGTCAGCTGGGATTTTGGGCAAAAGAAACACATTATACCACCTGCTCGGTGGATTTTCTGCTTTCCTTTTCACTTCAAGCTTGTCAATGAGGAGATGCCTTTCTGGATTAGGTCTCAGTTATCTGAGAAGACACACCTTTTCTCCCCTGTGCAATATTGCAGCCTTTGAGATAGCCTGCCAAGGGAGCAATCTCTGGATTGAACTGTCTCAAAGCCATCTAAGCATGCATCTGACCTTCACCTACACAACTGGCTTCCTCTGTTGATCAGGTTTATTCCACAACACATCAGTGTGCCTGAAAGCCACGGGCTGTACTCGAATCTTGGTGCCACAAATAGTGTTGCCGTGTGGGTACAATTATTCATGTGCTCACCAAGAGAGAAATGCCAGTATAGATGTATTATAATGCCTCACTTCAGGGCACAGCTAAAGGAAACACTTGCTGTCTCAACTGAGCAGAACGATGAACAAACCATCAAGCTGGTTCATGGCAATTTTTATTGTTGCCCTCTACAGCTCCCAGTGAACATGAACAGCAGCTAATGGAGGGAATCAGGCTACAGAGTTAATTGAATTATAGAATAATTTAGGTTGGAAAAGACCTCTAAGGTCACCAAGTCCAAAAGTTATGCCAGCACTGTCAAGTCCAACATTAAACCATGTCCCTAAGTGCCATATCTGCACATCTTTTAAATATCTCTGGGGATGTTGACTCATCCAGCTCCCTGAGCAGCTTTCTCCAATGCTTGACAGCACTTACAGCAACATTTTTTTCCTGATATCCAATCTAAACCTACCCTGTCAAGACTAGAGGTCATTTCCTTTTGATTATCACTTGTTGCTTGGACAAAGAAACTGACACCCCCTTCGTTACACCCTCATCAGGCAGTTGTAGAGAGCAATAAGGTCTTCCCTGAGCCTCCTTTTCTCCAGGCTAAACACCCCCAGCTCCCTCAGCTGCTCCTCATAAAACTTGCACTCCAGACCCTTCCCCAGCTCCACTGCCCTTCTCTGGACTCGCTCCAGCACCTCAATATCCTTCTTGTAGTGAGTGGCCTAAAACTGAACACAGGATTCAAGGTGTGGCTCTACTAGTGCTGAGGACAATCACTGCCCTGGTCCTGCCCACCTCACACTCAGACTTCAGACAGCCAAAAGAAGCTGTGTCCCACAGAAACTGGCCCTGCTTGTGTGAGGCTCTTTGCCCTTTGCAGTTAATGGTAGCCTGCATTTAGAAGGTTTCTTGAGGAGCCTTTCCCAATGATCGGAACTACAATTAGGAAATTTCCTTGTAGTGGATAAACAACCTTTTCCAGGTCACTTTGTGGGCGGAAAGCATGACCCTAAAATCTACTCTGGAACTGCACTTAGCAAGGACAACCTGCAGTGCTTAACTTTTAAAATGTTTTTTGCCTACTTTATGTGTCTCTAATCTTTATCAAACTGCTCTCCTGCTTGCAGGAGAATCATCTGAGATGTAGTTATGAGGTAGACCCCTCTCTGAATTTTACGCCGCATTTTCCCATCAGTTTTGTTAGATTCCAAACTTAAAGACTGCCAGCTGGGGAATCTCAATTTGCCATTTACTTCCAATGTGTCCTTCATTGATAAATTAGTTAGTTTAACTGATAAAGCATCTAAGCTTGCCCTGGAGAATACACCTAGCAGGAAAACAACAGCATGGAGGCTGCTGGTGATAGCCAACTCATTGCTTCTCGAATGTTAGCTGCTAGTAACATAATATTGACGCATATCTATATTTTTGGAGACTGGGAGTTAGTAAGTGAACTTTTGACTCTCTAAACACAACTACATACATATTCCACACTGTTATTTTCTAGTCTAGTTGGGAAAATCTTCAGTCATAAATTTTCACACTTTCTTACTCATTAAATCAGAGTGATTTTTTCCAGTGTGAGGATTTCTGCCTCTCCTTCTGAAATTTACCTGACACCACATCTTAGTGGAAAGTCAGCCATCATGTTCAGATCACTTTTCTGCAGCTGTCATTCTAAAGACATGTTAATTTCCCCAGCTAGTTGACGTTAAAAAAATTAATCCAGTTATTGAAAAATAATGGATGTAGAAAAACCACGTACATGGTTTCTGTACGTTCTGAGATCTAAAATGCCTAGAGCTGCCCTGATTTCAAGCTCATGAGTCATCTAAAGTCAAGCTGTAGAAATTCCAGGGGGCATGTTGTTAAATAATTCATGAGTGATGCAATTTTACTGTGTATCTCATTAGCAAAATTCTGCAGGAAAGAATTAGGGAAAAGAACCTGAAGCAATCCTGGTCCTATCTCTCTGCTGTTTTGTTTTTTTTTTCCTTCCCTAGAATTGTCATATCTAAGGAATTAATTTATAAGCAATAGGATAACAAGCTTGTGTTAAATTACAGAATGAAAATTTCTCTGTTAAGTGATGAGAAAAGTTATGACAATCCTTTCAGCTTCAAGTCCTATACCCGAGTATGTCTTGCACAGTATTCTTTTGCAGAGTATAGGTGTGTTTGGATATGTATAGTCACTTAATTTAAAATTATTTATGTATGGAAAGGCTGGAAGAGATCTCTTTTGTAAGAAACTATATCCTGTGCCTTCCAGAAAAAAGAGATAAAAATGAAAAAGAAAAAAAAATTTACCGCTTGGTCTCAAAGTTATTAAGACCTTTTTATTAGCTCTAGCACTGTGCAATATTCAAGTAAGCAATCAGGTTATGCAAATAATAATCTTCTTTTATCTAGAGGTATGCATCTGTAATTAAGAATGTCAGTCACCTTATCTTGTAAACAGTCTGTTCTCAGTACACAAATATAGGATCTGGTGCAGATGTGTCTGTGTATGCCAGAGCACCAATATATCATTTTTGCTGCATCTAAAGCCTGCAATTTCATGCTTAGCACTTGGCATTGTAACCATGGTTATCTCCAGTTAGATGCAGAATACAGAGGCTTCAGCAGATGGGCTTTTTACTTGGACCTCTGGCAAGCAAAAATCAGAAAATCCCTAGAATATATATGCATAGCATATGATAGATACAATAGTATTATTTACTACCTGATACAAAAGTCTACATTTAGCCTTTATTGGAGGTCCTTTTTTCCTCAAACTTCTTTGCAAGCCAAGAGGACTATTAAGTAATTTGTAAGGAAAATGGTCATATTTTTCTGTGAGTGTTTTCCCTATGCAAAGAGTAGAAGCTAAAAGGCTGATATTTCTCTAAGTGTGAGGTTAAAGCCACAAATTATCTGTAAGCATGTATATTTTCAAAGGCTTGGTTACTTTATTTTTCATTTTACCTTAGGAGAATCTATCATGTTGTTTTAAAATTTTTGGAAAGTATTAGAAGTTCACAGCATTGATATTAGCCTGGAATTTTCTACAATTTTATGGCCTCCATATGGCAGTGTTTGTTGATCAGAAAGAATTTACAGCAGAATAAATTAAGCAGATGACCAGTGCATCTTTACAGGTTGAAATAAATTACTCAGTTTCTGAGGAGTGTGCATGATTACTATTTTTTCTTTCTGAAGACTGAGTGCTTATATGTATTGTATTACAGTTTTGCCTTCCTAAATGCATAGAATTTTCTGTAAAGTTAATGTTTTTTGTGAAAAAGTGTAATAATTTCAACCCTTATCCTCAAAGAATTTTCTTTGTAATTTGCACAAAATTTTTACGGGCTTGAGTGGGCTGGGTACTTCCATTAGGAGTAACCAGGTACCATGCTGTAGACATTATATGTTTGCCATGCAGCAGCTAAAGAACCTTTCTTGTCAGGAACAGAAAGGAGAAATAGCATCCTTCCAAAGTAAAATTGGATTATGCTCTTAAATGACAGTATCTACCGTAAAGGAAAAAGCTGGGGTTGAGCATTAGCTCAACCTTTCAAACAAAACCATTTGCTCCATATCTGTTATTTTTATTCATTTGTTGGAGCTCTGACCTGGTAAATGGAGGTTACTCTGAAAACTGTACTTAATAACTGCTACTGTTATCCACCATCCTCTACACTGAATGAGTGACCTACTGTGACAGCATACTCAGATTTACTGAGACATGCTAGGAACATGTCGCCAGAATCAAGAGTGAATTCCAGAAGCATTTGAGACCCTTGGCATCCGTCTGCCACTGAATTTAGTGCAGAAGGAGGGTGACCGTGTGTACTTGTCAGCATTCAAAACAGCTAGCAATGTAGTGTGCATTTAATCTCTACAGGTCTGAGGAGGCAGAATACTGCACAGGGAAGAGCCAAGTAGGAGTGGTGGCACTGGAACAGGCATGGAGAGGCATTAGACTAGCTGGAGCTGACCCACTCGCAGTCATGCATGAAAAAATACATAAGCACTTCACATGAGGCCAAAGACAAAGAGTAGTTGTGGTGTCTGGAAGGGAAATGTGGCATTGAGTTAAAAAAACCTGGTTTAAAGAAATCAAGCACAGTAATTTTATTACTTCAGGGTTTTTCTTCGGGCTGAATAGTGAGGCATAGAGTTTGAATTTAATGCAGTGCCAGGAATGGCAACTGGAAATGTCAGGTACAGAAGACAGAGAGACAGGTTCTCACACATCTCAGTCAAGTGCAAAACCCCACAAGGAAATAAAGGATTGTTTCCAGGTTTGAGTGCTTTCCTTTATAATGTGGCACACCAAGCAGATCCAGCTCCACCATATACTTGTATTATTTGTGTTCTGGTACAAAAGCTAAAGTCTGCTTTCACATCAATTCCTTTATGCTGATCAAAGAGCTGGTCCCCTCCTCAAGAACTTACAGTCTTAAGATCTAACAATAGATCTCACAAAATAAGGAGAGAACAAGGAGAAAGGGAAGGTTTCCATGCAGAGCACATAGGAAATCTTCAGGATTCCACAAGGATGGCATTTTTGTCATTCATGGTGTAGTGGCTTTAGAATGAAAGAGGAGAGATTTAGATTAGATATTAGGAAGGAATTTGTTACTGTGATGGTGGTGAGGCTCTGGAACAGGTTGCCTAGAAAGTTGTGAATGTTTCATCCTTGGAAGTGTTCAAGGACAGGTTGCGTTTCAAGACCCAGTGTGCTGTTTAGTATCTACTTATCCTTAAATTGTACAAACTTTGATCTGTTTCATTCCATTTGAAAATTTAAAAGATAGAGGATTTTCACTACAAAATTCAGTAGATTTTGAAGTAAGCAAAAATATTACACAAAAATATTGGACTGGAGTCCAATGGCCAATATGCCCTGGAGCCAAACCCTCAAATTTTGGTTTAGATTAAGGTAACATTTGGTGGAATTTTATAGTGAACCAGCTCTGGACTATGCTTTTCTGTTCAAATACTGAAATTGGTTACACCTACCTCTTTCATGCAGCCTGTCTGCAATGGTAAGAGAGTGTTGACTCTTTCAGATGAATTTTGCTTTGACTTTTTGTATTTGTCTGAACTTAAATTTCAAAGCAAAACTCAGAGTGTGTGAGATCAAATAAATTAAAAGCCAAAAGACTGCATGAAATCCTGCAAGATGAAATAACTGAGTCCTTGCACAGATTTGCTTGCTATCTAAAAATAGTTTAATCTCATCTCTATTCAGAATCTCCTGTGATAGCAGAAGGAGTGATAAAAACAAGAGGCACGTGAGAAGCTAAGTCAGAGGCTTGAAAGGAAGGCAAGGAAAAAGAGACACTGTAACTGTGATGTGAACTTTGTCCCTCCTTGAAATGGCATTTAAACGCAGTGACTGTGGTACTTTCTGTAAATGGATTATCACGCACACTCCTAAAGCTGTGTGTGTGCCCTCTGTGAGTGATTGAGCTCTATGTGTTATCCAGGTAACAGGCTGGAGGTTTTTTTGCCTTAAAAAAAAAAAAAAAAGAAAAAAAAAGAACAGAAATTATTATGCAAATATGGCGGAACAAAAACAACCAAAAAAGTGAAGGAGAAATATTTACTCATTTTAATAATAATAGCAGTCTTCCATAGGCAGTTCAGTACTGAAGCTGTTGCTATTTGAAACAGCTTCATTTCCCTGTGAATCTGAGGCAGCTACCATCTAATTATTTATCTTTTTCTCTGCTGGGTAATCCTTCATCTGTTTTTTACACAACAGCCTAAATTACATTTGCTGCCTTGCAAGGGAGAAGACAGGTTACCTGCCTTAAGGGGCTGCAACCTGAATCCACCATGCACCAGGAAAGAAAAGAAGGGGACAGTGCAGAAAAAAAGAGACTTTTTTGATAGTTAAATCCTGATGCTTGAAATACATGCCTTTTTTAAAAAAAACAACTGATTTCTTTCATCCCTTTTATTAGTTCTTTGAATACATTTTAGTTGTGTATGCAGTCCCTCATTATATTTTTTGCCATTTTGCTCCAGATTTGGCCAATACTTAGGCACTTACTGAGGTTTCAGCTAGCTGATTATTGTCATACTTGAAGCTGGGCTATGTGTAACTATTTGCAGGGTCAGGACCTTTCTTCAGACATGCATAATTTTCATTCTTCTATTACAGCCAGTTGAACTTGTTTCTCAATATTTTTTAAAAAAGTATCTAATATTTTTTTGTCTAGAACTATTGACTAATTCCCTCTTATCTTTTGATTGACTGGTCTCTTTAGTTTATAAAAAAACAACCTCTTCATTTATCATCATTTTGCTATGAGTATATCTTCCGGATTAAAATTTTTCATAACTATTATTGTTAGTTCTCCTGGACAGACTTTCTGGGTTTTGTTGTTTTTAAAAATTATAAATAAAATGCCAGAAATCATACTTCAAATGAGATATAAGCCAGATTTTTATTTTCCTTAATTTTTCTGTCTGTTGTGTTTTTATCTCTCCCACTTCAGTAACTGAGGGAATTTTTTAGTATTCTACTACTCTTGCAATTAAACAATGGCTTTATTAACTAGCCAGCAATGAAAGAGAACAGGCAACAAGAGAATATATTTTTAGTTTTTGCACACAGAATTCTGTATGGTAGAACTGGACCATATATGTCTAACTACTGGTAACTGTAGGATGAGAAATTCCACGTTCATTATCAGTTTGTACAGCCAGACGTGAAACGTCTCAGGACTTAGGTGTTCACTTGCTGTACAACTAATAAAATGCCTGATTTCTTTGAGGATTCCAAGTAACAATTAAAATGTAAGAAATATTTATTGAAGACCACATGGAACTGTATAATTCCTTGGCAAACATGCTAAACAGATTTTCGTCCTTAGCCACAGAGTAATCTCAAATTCATATACAAAGTGAGGTTGTTTAACATTTACCTTCTGTTACAAACAATGAGAAGTTAAAACCACAAAGCAATGTGATGGACAAAATCTTCAGACAATTTTTTTTTCCTCTCTGTATGGAAAATACATAATCCAAAGACATTTTCTTTGGAAAAGCAGCAATCATAACTTAAGATTTATGGTATTATGACCAGCTGGAAAATTTAGCCAATGTACCCAGCCTTCTAATTGTCCAGCAGATATCTTAGACCTTGATCCTTATTATTATGGTAATCCTTTTGCTATAACATTAAATCAATTAACATTTTTTCCCACACAATCACGTTTTTATTGAATTAAGATGCGTTTTCAAGGTATTGTTCTTGATAACTGATTTTTTGTTTATTTCTAGAGAATTCCTGACTGGCACTAAGTACAAAAAGTAGCACCAAATAAACATGAAGGTACATGATGAAATACCGTTCACTGTTACAGGGTGGGGGGTTCATAACCCAGAGAGCCCCAGCTCCTGGGAGGGGCAGGTCTGTTTTACAGCCTGCAGGTCTGTGCCACAGCACTGGAGTCTCCAGATCTTGGGATGATGTGGGGGGCAGCAGTCCTGCACTGAGCCATACATCACTGCAGGTCCGTGGTGCCAAACGTAACATTTTGCATGTGTGTGTTTGTATTCTATGAAGTGAAAGTTGTCTGGAAAATGAAAGCTGATGGAAAAATGGAAATTTCTTTTCCCATCAGTTCTACTTTAAATAGTTCAGACTCTATCGAGATGTCCCTTGTTCTCAGTTATTTTCTTAAAACCAAGCATTCTGGAAAGAACTGGGCTGCTTTATGGGTATTGTTGTGTTGTTATTTTCTTTGGAAAGCCTCACATATCAAAGTCTGTACTTCTACCCGTAATCTCAAGTAGATCAAGGATAAGTGAGTGGACAATCAGAGTAAAGAGTAAAAGTAGATATACTACTTATTTCTGTAAGAAAACAGTAAAGTCCTGACTTGACCAGTCAGCAATGGCATTTAATTGGCTGGAGGATGAAAGCTGAATCATCAGAGCTGAGCAGGTTCAATTAGTTTTCCTAATTTAGAATGCTTCAAACATTTTAATTTTTAATTTTGATTTTTTGCTTCATTTCTGAGAGCAGCAAACAGACAAATGGATTCTGGAAGAGAGGAGAGCTGATTAGCTCTGTTGTATTTGTACAGAAAATCCAAATCTTGAAATCCTTTCACAGGTAGGCACTGTGCATTTTACCAAATGTATTAACTAACATAACTAATTAATGATTACCTTACACTGAAAACTAGGTAAATGAAAATTTGAAGCAATGTGATATATAGGCAAAGCCTTCAGAAAATTTTAACTACCATTAGCTTGGATTAACTCTCATACCAGCACATTAACCTCTGAACATGTAAACAGGGCCTAATGAAGGTGAGCAAATGTTAGAAGAAAAAAAGTATTTTTGTCTTGTAGGTGGGAGATTAAAACCATAGACAATGACCATCACATCCTCCAGACAGAACAGGGAACATCTCTTTCAGGGCTTGAGGATTGAGTTTCTTCCTGATGACCATCCTGACCTGTGATTTATCCCAGGTGTCAAGGGATTGGGCACGATGCTCCCTGTAGGTCCCTTGCAGCTCAAGTTATTTTAAATCTATGAGTGTGGTAGATGACTGAAACATGTAACTAACAGGGAAATGGTACTAAGGTTCACCACAACCCACAAAAGCTATGTGATGGTTCCATGAAGATCATGCAAAATGAAGCAAACTTGAAAACTGACCTCCAATGTCTCAAACCTCAGTGTGACCAGACAAGACAATTTTTTCTTTTCTCAAACTCTACTGATAAATTGAAAATTTGATAGTTATTTGTTCTTTTTAAAAAAAAAAAATTATTTTAATATCTTTACCAAATTGCACTGTTAATTACTAGTTAAGGTTATCTATGCAGTTGATGTAGATACTCTTTACAAAACAAGTGCAGATATTAAAATGACATGTGGGGCAGCAGCGCCAGCACAACCTGAACAAAACTAATGGTGCAAACTAAGATACTGTGCCTTGTGCAATGTATTTGCCTGTTGACAGCAGCAAGGGAAAACCTGGAAATACCTGTTAGAATATAAACAACTTTGATAGCTTAGGGAAACAAATTAACTCAGAGGTTAATATGTACTTTTTTTTTCTATATTGGACATTGAAAGTGAATGTTATATGCAAATACTGTTTATTTAAATCCTCAGAGCCCTTTCTAAATGATATAATCAATGCCACTAGGTAAGGCTTTCTCACAAATTCTGATACCAAGCTCTTCTACATCAGAGTGACATGCTAATAAGTAATTTTCTAGTTGAATATATTTGTGTCTATAAGCATGTTTTGGATAATAGCAACATTTTCCAGTTCTGCAGTAGTTCATAAGTTCAGATATTGATGTACAATTCATTGCAAAAAGATTGCACTGCTTAATTACATTCTTGTGAGGATGTAGATACAGAAGGATAAAGGTCTTATCTTAGTGTATCTATTTTCCCACAGGGAAAGAGACTGTACTGTTCTCCAGTACATGCACATTCACAGATGCATTAGAGTTGTGCTCACACTGAGAAAGGCAGAAGCATAAATATTTCAGTAGAAAAATACATTCCTAACAGAAATAATGCTGGTACAACCACTGTATGTGTGTCAGACTCCACTGACAACAGCTTTTTCCTCATTCCCATGATAACAACATCAATAATTGTGAAATCCTTTGGAACTAATGTGGTGTATGAGTATAATTCTGAAGGACAATCACCTCCCTGGCTGAGGATAATCTGCAGCAAGGTGATTGGGGTAAACGGCTGCATTAACAGCAAAGCAAGTAGATGCTGTGTATAGAAATGGATATTTCATCCCTGGTCCTGATTATTATGTCACTCAGGCATATACTAACTTTCAGTATCAATGGGCTATTTCAAAGGTTATCAAAATTTCATCATGAATGTGTTCTGCTGAATCCATAATCTCTTTTAGAAGGTAAGGTATATTTGTGAGGACTTCCAAGTTTTTAGTTGTGCTCTATTTCTTGTTCTGAAACTCCAGATAAATGGTCTAGAGTATATTTATTTTAGTGATGGGGAAAAGAATTAGAGATACCTTCCAGCATGTTTTTACTATTTAAGATATTTTTATTCATTGCTTCTTTTACTTTCAAAGAAAAAAACCCAGTCTTTTCAATCCTCCAGAGAAGTTGTTTGTATGTTTTTGTGCTAATTACTATCATTCCTCTGTAAGTCCAGTTTTGTTTCACATTACTACAACTGTTTAGACAGTATAAGTGCAAAGTGTTTCCGATACTGCAACTCTGAAATGCCTACTGGTACTGTGACTTTGCCTGCAATATTTTCTGTTCTACTCCATTTGCCCGAGAACTCATCTTTTTGAAATGTGATTTCCTATTAAATGGACATCTCTAGTGGACTAGAAACTGAGTCCGTCATTTCCTAAACTGCTCTTGTTAATATAAAACAGGGAGTGCAAAAGTAATTCAACTTTCCGATTGTTGAGAATGTCTATATCTCTGGAAATCACTATTCTGAGAAGACTCCTTGAGCTTGAAAGGATAGCAGACAGGCTGGTTATGACAATTGCATATCATCTACTAAGGTACATTAGCCATAGAGTGTACTTACACTTAACAGCAATTTCAGCTAATTACACTTGCTGTAGGCAAAATGTTCCACTGTGGTCAAAGACCCTGCTGACACCCACATCTCCTGACAAAGGTGTTTGGGATTGACTTGAGATTGAATAAATGTAACTTCTGCGTCATCTCAGGGATCCTTTGAATTTACACTGAGTGACAGCAAATCCTTCCTATATTCCATTGCTTGACTCTTCTATATGTTGTTCCATGAATTACTTCCTCAGAAAGTACAGGCAGAAATCTGACTGCAAATTTCCCTTATTATTTGAATGATGGTTGTTGGGTCATGCTGTTTAGAAATGCCAGGGGAAATTTCTCATTGTCCTATATAAGGCTCTGAAATTTCCCCATGAGTCTCCTTTTTGGTATGTTTGGCTAAAAAGCGTGGCATGGGTGGACATAGATTAAATGCTACAATCTTGACTAATTCAAAATTAAGCAAAATGAATCATTGTCCCTGGTTTAAGGGAGAGAGAGGGAAAACTTGAAATATGGGACCAAACCTGAGTTGGGTGGTAATATTAGTGAACAGCTATTTATACATGATAGATGCTTTGGTTGCTACCAAATAAGACAGATACTTTCAACAGAAATGGAAATCCATAGAAGCAATCTAACAGTTTCTAAGTGTATCACTGGAAGTTAGGTTACACCTTGAAAGAAAGACTATTCAACAAGAAAAGGAATGGATGATAGCTCACTAACTTCTTCCTTTGAAAATCCTGAAGTCATGGAGTTGTTATCCAGATGAGATACAGTTAAAACATGACAAATTCCTGAAAAAAATTAGTCTATTTCATAGTTGCTATGCCAGAGCTGGAACTGAAAGTTGTCTGAAACTGCAAGCATGTCAATATGTATCAGGGAACACAGCAATTCAGCTTTAACTGTGTGAGGCCACACTTAGTGCATGTAAACACATCCTAAAAGACTTCCTATTCCAGTGATATTACCTATCTGCAAGGTGTCCTTGCTAAGCACTGTCAGTTTTTCAAGTGTCAGAGAGTAAATACGGGTGAGATGAGACTATTTGAGTATTGCGCAGTTGCAGCTCTGGCAGAGCACACACATCACAGCTGATGAGGTGCACAGAATCTTACCTGGCCTCACCTGAAGCAGAGCTGACTTCACTCAGGTTTTATTTTGCAGTTTACATGTCGTATTGGAAGGCAGAGTGGCATGGTTCATAAAGCAACAAATAAAGGAGAACTAATTTGAAAGTATTTGGAGGTTGGAGTTTGGATATCGATTTCAGCGGAGTTAGAAAAGATTGAAGACCTGGGGATGTAGACATTAGTGATGATGGGAAGACAGCACTCCTTTTCCAATGACAGCTTTTACATAGAAATGCTCTTTCCATGGAGGTCTGATTGCTGGGAATGGGAAGAGAGAGGGAGTCCCTGAAGAAGTCAGTATTGAGATCGGGAATCTTTAATCTAATGAAGCAACAACCAAACTTCCTTAGGTTTTACAGGTGGTGGAAAAATGGCGTTATGGCAAAACCATGGTAAGGGGCAAAAGATTAGGGACAGCCTTTCAAGTGGAAGGAATTAAGGAAGGATTTGTGAGAAAGTTTTTTAAATAATTTATGCTCTGGGTGTGCCGGGTTAGCAAAATCTGATTAAACTGCAAATCTCTCACTGGTATACCTCCCCATGTATCCAGGGCAATTCTTATGTTTTCCTTTGCTGTCACCTGTGAGTTTAGCACTGCAGACACATTTAAGGAAAATTGGAGAATATTAATTCTTTTATGTGTTTAGACCTGTAAAAACCTTTGCTTACAGCCGTTAGTTTTTCAGTTTGTCTCCTTTTGTATATTTTCCCTTCCTCCCTGTATTATAGTTTCCCCCAGAAGGGTTACCTGATTTTTACTGCTTTGCTATGATCTTATAAATCTGATTGTTCTTTATTTTCTGTGTTTCTGCTCTGACAATAACATATTTTTTCCTGATGTGAGATGTGCATCAATGTTCCTTTTTTTTTTTTCCCCTCTGGTTTTACTCTTTCTTTGGTAAATAAGTTGTAAAAAACCTATAATTTTCATTTCAGATGGCAGGAGTCAGTTGACAAAGAAGACTTTCTGGATACCCTACTGCTCTGCCTGGAAGCTAAAAAAAAATAATCCTTTTGAACGCCACATGAAACAGGTGAAAGTCTTTTGCAATGAGAAGGATGTGAAAACTTTGTGAAAATGATGCTGTTTAATACTTTCCCGTGGCATAGGTTAGCTCCTACATGTGTGTGCTGGTTGAATTATACATTTTCTATTAAAGTGATATGCTTCAGAATGACTTTGTAGCTGATGATACCCTAGAAAATGTACCGTTTGCCACTGAATTTATTAGCAACGCATGCCACAGTCCCAGGCTGGGTGCTGCATATCACAAAATACAGAGAGTCAGGCCATAGTCTGTTCAGAGACTGTGTATTTCTAAGATGCAGGCATTTAAAAGACCAGTAAAGGGCGTATTATGATGCTGACTTTGAGGCATATTAAGTCTATTTGGAGAAATATGATACAAATATAATGCTAGCAATCTGCAAAGAGGCTATAGGCAAACCATGTGCTAGACGATGTGGATTTTACAATATGGAAATAAAAATTGATTCTGTGAATGCTTAGAAATAATATATGGAGTCTAGAAGGAAGGTTTGCAAAATTAAATTTAAAAAATCAAGAAATTATTGCACACATTTTGGACTTTAGGAGGCAAAGTCATTATTTTTCCTTCCAGATATCTATCTGATGAGAAAATGGAATTCCTCAGTTCAGGAAGCATTACATAGGCTTAGTTCCTGACAAAACTTTTACCTATGGGCACCTCATTCTTATTATTTCTTGTTGGTTTTTGTCAGCATCAGAATATATATTGTCAAAAATGTCTCCATGAAAGGTGTTTAACTTCCCCTCCACCATACTACTGCTGACTTCATGTGTGCTTGTGTGCTCTTTATCAATCAGAAGAGAAATCTAAATATCTAAATTCTTCTTAAAACAGAAGCTCAGCTTTTTTGCTTTTTTTTTTTTTTTTTTTTTTTTTTTTTTTTTTTTTTGTGTGTGTGTGTGTGTGTGTGTGTGTGTGTGTTATGTTAAAAATATGTCGGTAGGTTGTTTTGGGGTTTTTTTAAAGGTTTTCATGGTGAGGTCCTCATTCCTTAAGGGAATGGCCTGGGGTTGTGTCGGGAGAGGTTCAGGTTGGGTATTAGGAAAAGGTTCTCCACTCTCCACTCCAGGTTGTTATTGGGCACTGGAAGAGCTCCCCAGGGAAGTGGTCACAAAATCAAGCCCTGACAGAGCTCAAGAAGTGTTTGGACAATGCTCTCAGGCACATAGTGTGACTCTTGGGTTGTTCTGTGCAGCACTAATATTTGGACTTTGATGATCTTAGTGAGTCCCTTTAAAATCAGATATATATCAGATAAAATCAGGGTAAGTTAAACAAATAAATTCTCAACAACTCTAACTTAAAAAATATTGTCAGTAGAAATATTGAGTTGTTTCATGTTAAAAAAAAAAAGTTTATATACTGATTAGATACTTTCTCACTGACTTGGTCAATTTTTTTGAAACAAAACCCAGAGTAGGAGGGAAATACTTACTATGAAGAACATTTATATGTAAGGTGAATGAAGTTGAGAAATGCTCTTAAAGCACAAAAGCAAATAAACAAAAAAGTGAGATAGGTGGGTGAGAACCACATGAGCTAAGAAATCAAAAGACAACATAGCTTTACAAGGGCTTCAGATTTCACAGTGACTCAAAAGATTAATGCCTCATAACCTATAAGAAGGAGAATGTGAGAGTGAGCAAAGTCCTTTTCCTCCTTCATTCTGCTACATAAAATACTTGGATTACATAAAAACACTTAATCTATTTATTACAAAATAAAAATACTTAACCCCACTATTTAAACAAAAGCCAATTGAACAAAAAAATCTACCTGAAAAAAACAAATACTACCTACTCAGCAACAAATGGAATAAAAACAAAGGATATCTTGAACTGAGCATGAGAGTCGCTACCTCTGACCTGCTTCTTGGGGTGGGGTTTGGATTATTCCTGATTCCTGGAACAGAACTCATAGTGGACTTGACTTAAAAATGTCAGCCCAGCTCTGGAATGGTTTCTGATGCTTGAAATAGCTATCACAGCATATCATAAGCAAGGCTTTTTTGCTGTCAGAATCCACACCGGAAAAAGAAGTGCTTTATAGATTCTGCTTCTTCATAAAAAGAGGCATCTGAGTGGGGCTGTAATTAAATGTTTGGCAACTGAAATGTTATGTGCAATGTTAATCTGAGCAGGTAAATCAGCTCAGCATCAATAACAGTGTAGAGGCCATGAAGTACAAGAATATACACAAAAAAAAAAAATAAAAACAAGAAAACACATCCTTTTTCAAGCACTGAATAATAATCTACAAAACGGACACTGCAAGGACAGGCTACTGACGCAAAACTAAAGCAACCGTAAAGCATACACAACCCCCAGAAAACCAACAGAATGCAGATTAAAGATATTGCTTCTGCTTTCCTATTCCCAAACTTCCTAGGAATTACTACTTCATAAAACAGTTCTTCAGCTCTTTCCACATGATTAAATTTTGGTTATCTCACTGCAGCAGGATAATTGTATGCAGATCTGCAAGAATTTAACATTGTTATCTCCTTTTAAATCTTTAATACACTTAACTTGTTTTCCTTTTAAAAAGCAAACAAAAAGCCCCCAAAAACTCTGTAGTTGGATCTTCGTATTTGAAATGTGTTATTGCTTATTTTGGCAACAAAAATGAAAAGTTGTGCTGGAAGGCTTGACAGATTACCAAAATGAAGCCCCCCATGGGTTTTAAAATCTTTTGGAGAGCTGAAAAATTCAATTAAAATTTTGTGATACCATTTGTTTATACAATTTATATGACAGTATCAAAGCTTTAAGCTTACGGAAATGCCTATTGAATGTATTTTCATCATAAATCTGTCTGATCTGTTGACTTGGTTTGTGCATGACCCAAGGGAGGAACAGGAATTCAGGACATGAACTCAATATTTCAAGGTACAGTCTGAGGACTATAATTGCTTCTGCGTAGTCTCGATGAAACTAATGTTGAGCTTCAGGTATTCCCCTCACAAATACCCAAATATCCACTCCTTTCCGCATATCTATCTCCCTCTTCTTTCTACTGCATTAAAAAGGAAAGGTAGCAAGGAACCCATCATGAGTCACAACATCCCATAAATGGAATGCCACCTCTCATTCACTTCTTCCAGTCAAGAAGACATGGATGAGACAGCAACTCCTTTGGCATCATGTATTTAAGAACCTTATTCAAGTAGCACAGAAAGGCAGGTGCCTCATTCATTCACATGCAGATATGATCCTGAGAGGACCTACTTTAGAAACTCAAAGGAAAAGCTCCTCGCACTAGTTGTGATACTGAGCTGAACCCATGGATGTACTCCATCTTGTGAAGAGAAGTCAAGCCACAAAGATGCTCACATTTACCTGCAGGATCTATTCCTTTAAGTAAAATTCCATATTGTCACAGCTGGGTAAGCCTTGAAGTGATGTTTCCTTGCAGTTTGATATTGGGTACAAAATCAAGAGAAAGAAACTTCAGCTTCTCCTTCCTAAGATCTGTACAACTGTCTGCTTATCAGAAATGATCCTTGCCAGGTGATGTGTTGGGTCCAGTCAGCTTCTCAATCTGCTGATCTCAATCTTCTGATCTGCTCCTTCTTCCAGGGCAGCAAAATCTGCAATAACTTGTTAAAATTTATTTTTTTAAAACACTGATTATTGATGTCACAACATTTTCCTGTGCTTTGTATTTTTTTAACAAATTTAAGAACAGTTTAGTGGGAAGACTGCTGTACTTTCTTTTCAGCTACATTTCTTTTCTTGCCTTGTCTTGTGCATTGCTACTGTGCAAAATCCTTCATCCCTGCACATAGAATCACAAATGGTTGTGTGGTCTTGATGGCAAAGTGGAGGACAGCAAAATGTTTACAAAGTGAAATGTTAACACTTTGAGAACAGAGTTTTCTGATTTATCTAACTGAAGATTGCTGCTTGAATCATGAAGCTCTGCAATAACATGAAAAACAGCCCCCCAAAACCTTTACAGATTGTCAAGCACATGCACACAGAGCAAACATGGATTTCAAATTCACAATTCCCTTAGTCTTTTGAGCAATTATTTTGACAATAAAACAGCTCTCTCAACAGAGATTGAAGCTTATTGCCATATCTAAGCCATGTTTTATCCAGGAGAACACTATTTGAAGTGTATTCATTGAGTAAAATTTTTAAAACCTGTCACCTGGTTTTAATCTCACACGATGTTTGAGTTACATGAACCCACTAATTATCTCATTTCTTGATCACAGTCTGTTTCCATCCTCAAAAGGTCTTCCGATGATATATTTTTACTGCAGCTATAGTGTTATCTTCAGCTGTGTTGAGATTTTGTATGACCACACATCACCGCAGTTGCTGAGCACATTTTTCCTAACATGGGGTGGATGATGATCCATGGTAAAAAAAATATATATATTTCAGCAGAGTTAATTGATTGATCTTCAAATATTCTGTGATCTAAACTATTACTCTGATCTGAGTTTTTCTGGAGCAGTGTTACATAGCAGGAATCTCTTTTATATATGATGAAAAGACATATTAGAAAAGGTATGAGCTGCTCATGGTTAACGCTAGAAGCACTCACAGGTTTTCTATAATTAAGATGCATTTTCTCATTATGGGGAAGTGATATATCACACTATTTAAAGTCCATTTTAAGGGCAAGAATATGAGCTGCCAGAATAAGAATCAGCTGTAGGTTTTGTATGAAGGTAATCTCTTGGTCCACGCTCAGGTGTTTTACCAAGTGAAGCCAACTCCACCAAGAGAGGCACAGAGGCTGCCTCCTGCGTGTTTTTAAATACCATACATTCATTTTGCCTCACAGCTGAAATACTACAGGTCTAAGGTGCTGTAAAGGCCACTGGAAGTACAAAATGAATAATATTTACAATTGCAGCCAGAAAAGGAACAAATTTTGGAATATACCTATTGTTTTCCAGATAGGATTCAGTTAGCTAGAATGGCATAAAATATCAATAATTATCTATTCTCTGCGATCATAACTATTCAGATTAAATGGCTTATGATCTGTGCATAATCTAGCAAGCAACTAATTTTCACATTCTTGCAGAAAATATGTACACATTTCATAATATGACATTCTTGTACTGCACAATGATCAGAGGGAGATATTTTTCCTCCCTGTGTATTTCTAGAAATGAGGATAGGAGGACACTAAAGTAAATAATTTTCTGGCTGGTTTCACTCAAAATCTTCCATGGAATCTACTGATAGCTTGAAAAGAATTTAATAAAAAGTTGGAGAAGGAGAGATTGAATAGTATAAGAACCAAGGTGATGAGAAACCCTGAAAGATCAATCTAGTGAAGTATACTGAGGTTCAACAGATTCTTTTGAATTAGACCACTCTCAAACCACTTCAGCTGAATGTGGACCCTGGAGTGCAATTTGCAGTGGTACCAAATTGATAGAAATTGTTTTTCTATAAAGCACCTTGGTGTGTTAGCTTTGATTAATCAGAGGCAATTATCACAGCTAATGGAGCATAGCTACAAACACAGAGAAACCACAGTCATGGAAAAGTTCACAGGCCTCTTGCACCCAGACATATGAAGTTCCTCAGGAATGTGCTCCATAGGCAGGCCAGTTTGTGCAGGCTATTGTAAGTATCTTTTCTAAGCACCGCAGTTATCCTGTGTTTGCTTCAATACTAGATGAGCTCGGTCACAAGTACCTCCACACTTTGAAATTTTGAAATTACTATCAAGAATTGGACCAAGCTTCCCTGGGAAGTGGTTGAGTCACCATCCCTGCAGGCATTTTAAAGACATATAAATGTGACACTTTAGTGGTGGATTTGGCAGCGTCAGGTTAATAGTTGGATTTGATGAGCTTAAGGGTCTTTTCCAATCTAAATAGTTCTGTGATTCTGTAATTGTGTGACAAGCTTTCTGTAAACATTCAAGCAACCAGATGTATAGGTTTCATAGTGCACTTGGACCATTGCTAGGGTCCTAATCCAGCTCATAGTTTTGGGGTAAACCAGTGCCAAACTGAATTAAAAATGAAATCTTTCAGATGGAACAATTGCTGGTATTCCAGGGGCCAGACTTCAGTGAACTATTTAATCCTTTTGAACATGTTGCTAAAAATATTTCAGGCTAAATACTGCCTGGCGTGAAGAAGTAGGTTGGATTCATAGTATCTACTGAGTTTACTTGCAGTAGACTTCAGTTTTTGCTGTCCCCATCTTGCAGGGCAATAATCTCTTCAACCACCTCAGCTAATTCCACATTGGAACTGCGGTCTATGGAATCAAGGTCCTTCCCCCCCTGTGCTAAACTCAGAGAGGCTTGCAATTGAACTGAACTCACTAATATTCTCTACAAATACAGCAAGTTATGGCTGTGGCAAGCCAGTGAATTTATGCAGCCAGCTCTGCAATGGGAACTGTGATATCTGACAAAACAATCAGTGGTCAAATGGAGGCAGCAAATTCTTAAAACTCCTTACTTGGTCTGACTGTGAGCCAGACTCTACCTTAGCTGTTTCAAGGCCAAAAGGGTGACCTAAATTCTTATTGCCTGTGTTCAAGAGAACTATTACACCACTTGAAATGCAGGCTGACAAAGTTCCCCTGAGCTGTGCTTGTAACCACTCTCTGCATGTTCAAAACCAGCCACTGAAATCCAGGACATAATGTAATCACTGTGTTTTGGAGGCATTATTGTCTGTATTTCATCTTTTCCCAGGTCACATCATAAACATTTAATTTCATGGGCAGTAGCAGTGAAATTTTGTTATAGAATTTTACCATATAGTACAGTTAGACCCTCCAAAAACAAATAAAGAGTAATTGTTTCCTTATAAAAGCTATCACAGCAGCTCACCTTGAAGACCCATTTCTTTCTTTTCCCAAGTGCTGTTGGGAATAATCCAAATACACTGGAAATTATGCTTTCAATTTCACAGTGAGGAAACTGGGACATGGAATATAGCTCAGAGAATGCTTTCAGAGCTGCAGAATTGATCCCTGGTTTACATGGCTGTCACTCTACAATCCAGAATCCTCAGAGAGGAGCCTGTGTGCCCTCTGCTCATCATGGGGTGCTCTGAGCCCCTCCAAATGATGACACAATTACAGCAGCTGCTTAGAGGAAATACTTATCCTGGAGGGTGAACCTCAAACTGAGCATCAAGGCAAATTGCTGTCAACCACAGGGAAGAAGCCCTGCTCAATGCTGATCACTTGCTTAAGAGCAACCAATATCACATGGTGATGCCACTCCTTGCCTTGTGCACAGTAGAAGTAGGAAAAGGGGAGGGGACAGTACAACTTCACTCCCTCTCACTCCCCCCAGTGCTTCCTCTCTAAAATTAGGAGCTGTAATTAGATGAGGGAGTGCAACATTCTTGTCCGTAGTCCTGTCCTTCCATATGTCCAGCAGCAGGCCATAAACCAATATGCCCTGTCCCTTATGGAGATGGTTTCATGAGAAAAGAAAAGCCTCATGCATTCCAGCTCTGCTGGGGCAGACAGTGAGACAGGGATTTTGAGGCAAAATGAGTAGGACAATTTTTGTTTTGACTTGTTTTCCATGTGATGATATTGCTCTAAGGCTAATCTCTATTGTATTATGAATTGTACATAGTTGTGGCAGTGATAGCCAAGAGAATGTTGACTGTCGCTGTAAACTGTGCAAAATGAAGTAACATTAAGCAGCTGCTGAGCAGAAAGATGTAGAGGTTTCATTTCTTATTGAAAGGTATTGCCATCTCTGTAGAAAATTGATTCCTTCAACAGCCAAATCTACAAAATTGCATTAGGAAAACAGAAAAAGGATATACTCCTTTTAAAGCAAAAGCAGCAGAATGTTGTTATTTTGTCAGTTTTGCAAGTTTCATTTTTCTTTTAAAATGCAGTTGTAAATGAGTATATTTTTACAATTGCAGAGAAGGCAAAAATGAGAAAAGTTTGGGATCCAAAAAAACCCTGGGGTCTGGCTTAGCCTGCCACATTAGCTATGGCTTAGCAATGTGCATTATGCAAATACAGCAAAGTGCCTTTTAAAACATGATTAAAGACCTGACCTGGAGATTAAGTAGGGCCATCTTAATATCGTGCATGAAAGGAATGTCCTGTGTTGGGGGCTAAGATAGTGAGGAATAGGAGAAAATACTCTGTGTTTAATTTTCTAATGCTAATTCCAAAAATAAATAGATTTGTGTGAAAAAGTAAAGAAAAATGAAATTCAGAACTGATGACCTGCACAGTCTTCCCTTTAAGAACAATTGTCCCTTAACTGAAGTTCTCTAAGTAGCAGATAAAGATATGCAAAATTTCAATGACACATGACAAACCTTTAAGTTTTTTCTATCTACTCTCTTCAAACCAAAATTTTATCTGTAAGGACGCTTTAGTATTTCTTTCTAGATACAGAGACAGAACATTTTCTATTTTTAAAAATTTCATTCCATTTATCTTCTACAAGAAAAAGAGAGAAGTACATTTATAGTATGATGAGTTAAGAAAATGCAGACAGTATAAAAATATAGGTGCTCAATATTGTAAGAATATTTTTACAGGTAGCTTTTTCCACTTTAGAAAACTTCTTGCTGCTGTTGTATTACTCTATGTGTGATGTAGGATGAGAATTGGTTGTGATGGAGTGCTGCTTGCAGCTCAGGCTGTTGAGATAGATACCCTCATTTAATTTGATTGTATAAACTTTCGGATCTGAAACTAGGCTGCTGATGTAAACAGTTGATCAAATTAAAATACCTTCTTGGACAATAAGGAAACAGAGAAAATAGCTTTATCTGCTTATTTTTTTTTAAAATATCCTTGTGCTAAAAGAAGAAAACACCAACAGAAAAAAGGAAAGATAGGAAAGGTGAAGGTAATCTTGTGAAGGGAATTTTCTTATAAAAATGTTGTCAGCTAACAGAATAGGACAGCTGAACCAGCTCTTTAAAAATCCATATGACACTGGTTTACAGAGTGAAAGTGGATAAGCAACTTACACAGTGTAATTTACTCTTTGAACATTAGTTTTACATTGAGGTAATATCCATGATCGGACTACAGACACTTTGGTTAGAATTACTGCATTTGGGAATAGATCTTTTATAAGCTGATCACAAATAATCTTGCTGCAGGTAAATGTGTCTCCTAGCTTTGAAATAGGATCTTTAATGTTTGTTTCATATCACAGCTTTTAAATATCTTGACTAAGTTTAACCCAGGGGGATAAAAAAAGCTGCAAGCCAAAAGGATCTAAATTCTCTGAGTTAAATCTGTTTAGGAATGGTACTGCACACAAAGGATTAAAGATTTGTGCTAAGTTTATATCCCTTTTCCTGTTCTGATCCCCCTTAACTTTGTCCTCTGTGACACCATTAGCAAAACTGCAACCCAAAAAGATTTTGGCTTGATTTACTTCTAGAGTTTTAGGCAAGTATCTCTACCTGTTATCGTACTCACAGCACATGTAATTCACACAGCTCAAATTAAAGCATAGAGTCTCATTCTGAATTTGTTGTAGGAAATTCTGAGAAAATGAGTCCAAGAAAAATCACACAATTCTGCAGGTTTTTATGCTATGTTTTAAAGTCTTACAAGGTTTAGAAAAATTTACAGAAGGAGATTCCAATGACAAGACATTGTGAAGTGACTGAGGCAAATTTGAGTATTGATAACAAAGTATCTCACTGAGTGTCCCCTGTCAGGCACTGACAGCTGATGCATGTTCAGTATGTGGTGAGTACTGCCAGTTCCATTGGAACTGTCTCCATAATGTCATTGCTCATAATACTGTATGCTGTCACTTTGGTCTGAGGCATGAACAATGGCTTTGTTCTGTGAGAAACAAATATTCCCTATGCTTTGTGTCTTCAGAATAACAGGAGACACAGGTCAAAATAAAGATGGTTTAAGTGAAAGCTGAAATAAATTGTCTAGCATTTTATTTTACTAAGCCGCAAGATGAATAATGATTTGCCAATCTGTGTGTGGTCACCCGCTTGTTCCTGCTGCTAATAATCATACTTGTGGTACTAAACAATTTATATAGCCAGTAATA
The DNA here is from genome assembly GCA_036785705.1 of Acanthornis magna. NCBI lineage: Eukaryota > Metazoa > Chordata > Aves > Passeriformes > Acanthizidae > Acanthornis > Acanthornis magna. The sequence goes on from JAWUZG010000063.1 coordinate 26,106,482, forward strand.
TATCAGCCCAGCAAACAAATATGAATCAGTGAACCAGCTGAAAATTCTGTCTGAAATGCCCTTCCTCCGCAAAGTCACCAGAGCATAACACATCAAAATAAAGGTCAGCACAACCCAAATTGAACATGGCTAGTCGTCTTTGATTGGGTTTGACTCTGAGTCTCATTCGTCAATGTTAGCCAATGAAATGATCTCTGCATTTCCAAATAGTTTCTAATTTGTTCCACTGCAGTCCTTAAAAAAGAAGACAATAATTTCTCCCTCTTTGTTCATCATCTTTTGCTTCCTCCAAATACAGTGTCCAAATTTGCTTTTCATCTTTCCAGAAACAGAGAGAACTTCATTAACATTACTACTGCTACTACTATGACTAACTGCTATTATTATTACTATTACCACTATTTCTGAATTTTTAAGTTACTCTCAAATACACCACAACAGGAGTATGGAAAATAACAGGGAATCTGCAAGACCTCGCTCGCAAATATTAGTTCTTTCTTAATTAAAACCATTAGAAAATGCAAAAATTGTGAGGGTTTTTTTCCATTTTATTTTCCATTTTTCTGGCAGACGACTAAGGAAAATGGGACTGAACATCTACAGTATGTGCTTTTAGCTTAAGGGCTAGTAAAACGGATAAAAAAGGTAAGAGTAGGAAATGGCATGAGCAGAAGAGAAAGAAAAAGACAATAAAGATAAATAGATTTGGTGGGAAGCCAGCCTCCTTTTGCTAGTTCACCAAAAATGGAAGCTACCTTTAGCTAAAAATCTTTCTTGAGTGGATCACAGGGCACATAGGTGTTCACACTGGTCCAATTTGTTTGATCAGATATTCATAGCACAGCTAAGGTCAAGATTCTCCTCTGGTTTAATCAATGGGAACATTGCCATTGTCTCGAACAGGAGTGCTTATGGCATGGTTTGTCTAAATGAATGCAATGTATATTCCTCTATGCAAAATGAATATTCACACACTTCAAGCTTGTTTGCAGCTCTGTCTTCCATCCGTTTGATGATTTAATTGCCTCCACATTGTTATCTAGTGATATTTAAAATTCTGTATGGTATCTGAGGCAACCAAAGCTCGTACATGTGTCACAGGACTTAATCGGAGCAGTGAGTCCTGGATTGGCAATAGCTGGCCAGGTTGTCTGCCCTAGGGCAGCTCAAATGACACTGGACATCTAAATTTGGGCAAATGTTTCACCTCAGATTTTCTGACCATAGACTTCCAGTCTTCCTCTGCTGAGGTGGCTTGCTGCTTAAGACACAAAAATTGGTGAGGAGTTCATTTTGTTCACAAGGAAATGTCCAAGGCAGAGTACTACTCTAAGCACTTGACGGTCATGGATCCATCTCCTTTTATCATCATGATTAGCTCTTCCAAAGTGAACCGATTCTAGAGTTCAAGAGTCCGTCTTTTCTGGTGTTAAATAACAAAGAATTTGAACCACCTTACGGCGTGAAGGGAAGAAGAGAAGGGAAACACTTGCCCTCTTGACATTCATTCTCTAACCCAAGTTACCTTTCCTTTCTCTTGCAGGGCCCACATACTGGTCATTCAATTATGAAAGCATTTTGGCAACAGTGACAGCTCTTTCTTTGATGTCTGTCAGTAGCAATAAGGACACATCTTTTGCTGGTGTAACTTGACATATGCCCAATGAAATCACCTAGTACATTAGCTCATCACTTTTACCCTTGAACTGAAAGAAACAGAAAAAGAAAGAACCTTTGCTTTTAGTGCGTAGCTGAAGCAGATAATATCCTTGGAAAGGAAATATTAAACCTCTGGTTTTGTGCTTCTTGGAATTCTGTGTTTTTTCCTTAGCAGCTCAGCTCGAAGGAAAAAGCAGGTTGGTAAGCATTGCTTGCATAGTTTGGTATGGTCAACAACAATTAAAACATGAAATCATTGATTACCACAGAGTTAGTGTGAGACTTTCTTCCCACCTGGATTATAACGTGGTTTGACAGTTAAAGACAGGTTTGCTGTTAAGCCTGAAATTCATGGTTGAATAAAGATTGAATATAAAACCGGACCATGTTTTCAACGATGTATAAAAGCAAACCTCTGAATCCCTACTCTGTGCTCTCAGAATCCTAACAAATGTCAGGAGCTGGAAAGAATATAGAGATAGAGTGACTTACAGGGATTTTTTCAAGGAGCTGAATGTTGATAGCTTGGCCTGACAATGTAGCAGGGTAGGGTAACAGTTTTCAAGTACTTGAACAGGATAACCATGAAAATATGCTAGGAATTATTAAGGCTGACAAAAAAGATGTCAAAATCACCATGCTAGACAGTAAGCAACGGCACTGCTTCCAGAGCATTTTGTACAGAAATACCTTTATAAGGCTGAAACAGCTGAAGACAATTGCAGAGTTATTTAAGGTCATTCAACACATCTATTAGTGTTGTTTGTGGGTGGCTTTTTTTGGGGTTTTTTTTTGTTTTGCTTGTGAGAATCAGGCCAGAATCAATGGAAATAAAGTAGCCAAAAGAATTCCAGAAAATATTTTCCAAATATTTATCTATTGTTCTGAGCAGTAATCTTTACAGGAAAAGAGTACAAATCCCAGCACTGGAGGGTATATTGAAAGCAATCTTGTGCTTATATTGGCATTGCCAATATGATTTAATGTAGGGCTTATTTCCCCCTCCTCAACTCAAATATCTATTATTTTAAATTCAACAAGAACTACCTTACACTATTCATGAAATGTAAAAAGAGAAACTTTTTACCTTGCAAAAAGAGAAACTTTGAACAAGACTGTAAATATGCTTCAGTTTTTACAACATCAGCTGTCTTGATTTATTGCAGTGTCTCTGCAAACCTATGAAGAAATGCTTGTAATTCAAGTCTGCTCATTGTAATACATAACAAATATTTTACTTTTCTGTTTTCAATGTGTGTGAAATGGTTAATTCATAAGAACCCAAAATGAATCCTTGATTTTTTTAATACGCATTTAGTTACTTTTGTTAAGGTTGGCTTAAATCCTGTAAGATCCAGTCGCAGGGTTACTTTAAGAATTTTCCCAAGGGCTGGTTTGTCTGTATGAGTACTAAAGATTAGTGTTTGTGTCCAGTTTAAACGTAGTTGCCTGGACTAGCCAGATAATCTGACAATTTTTAAATAACATACATTTTGTAGTTTCCTTTGCTAATGAACCTGTGACAGTTGTATTGTGGTCTAGCTAATTTACTGCAGTGTGAACACACTCTTTAGACTATAGCATTCGGCCATAGATGATTTCCTTCTTGGTATAAAAATATAACCAATTTACACAGAGTATTATTGATCAAAATATTAGTTATTTTAATCTATTAGGGCATTTGAAAATTTGGAATTGAAAATCTTAGCTAATGCTGCTCTCCAATACCCCTGTGATGATCTCAGTGTGGTGATCTCAGCAGGGTGATGCACTTTCTGATTTACATCATTCCATAATTCTCATCCAATTTACATCTGTAAAAATTCATTTACCTCAGGGGAGCTGTGCTGGAATTACTGAAGAAAAAAGGTGTGACTAGTATTTCTCATAAAAAGGAATATATGACCAATGGCTCATAAAAGTGTCAAGTGGACAGTTGAATATTCTCTGCTCTATTGTTATATGAAGAATCTAGAAGTCATTCTGACCCTAGTTGACATTAGTTTTTGCTTTGTTAATAATAGTTTCAGGCATGAAACTAATCTTTACTTATTTGGATAATTCATTTCATGACTTACTTTTAGGTCTGCCATTTGCATGGTACGATAGTTTTCATTTCTAAACTAAGAAATTTTGTGGCTTTAAATATCTGATATGGCATAGCTATAAGGAAATCTCCTTTCACTGAGACATGAGTCAATGCTTTAAGACTGCAAAGTTTAGTCTGATAAGAGACTAAGGATTTTTATATCAACAGCTGTGGCTCGTGCTTTACATAATGGTTTGTTACCTGGGAAACTCCATTCCAGCTGCAGATATTTTTATTCATAGAATCATAGTACCATGGAACAGTTCAGAATGGAATGGACGCATAAAAATCATCTACTCCAACCCCTCTGTTGTGGACAGGGACATCTTTCACTTAATCATGTTGCTCAAAACCCCAACTGACCTTGAACACTTCCAGGGATGAGGCATCCACAAGTTATTGGGAAGCCTGATGCTGTGTCTCAGCATCCTCACAATAAAATAACTCATCCTTATATCTAATCTAAAGATATTCTCTTCTAGTTTCAGGTTGTTAGTCCTTGTCCTATTACTGCAGTGCGTGGTAAAACATCTCTTTTCATCTTTCTTATAAACCCTTGTGTTGCATTTGTGTGGCAAGGTTCTGGCACTGGGTGGGCTGCAGGTGTGAAAAGCTGGTAGAAGCTTCCCCCATATCAGACAGAGCCAGTTCCAGACACCTCTAAGCTGGATCTGCCACTGGCCAAGGCCAAGCAAGTCAGTGACAGTGGTAGCGCCTCTGGGATACATATTTATGAAGAAGGAAAAATCTTCACAACAGCAGCTGGATGAGAGGGGTGAGAATATGTGAGAGAAGTAGCTCTGCAGACACCAAGGACAGTGAAGGAGGGGGAGGAAGTGCTCCAGGCACTCTATCCTAAACTGCTGGGATCTCATGAGGGCAAAGTAGAGGGGCAGAATCCCCTCCTTTGACCTGCTGGTCACCCTGCTTTTGATGGAGTTCGGGATACAGCTGGCTTTCTGTGCTGCAAGTGCACATTGCCAGCTTGTATCTAATATTTCATCCCAGGATCTGTGAGACCAGGACTGAGGATCTTCTGGGGTAGCCCTGAAAGGATGCTAGCAGGCTGTTAATTTTCTGGAGGTCCTTACTGAGGATTCCCACTTGCCATTGTGCCCCTGGTGCTTCTTTGGGCTTGTTGGGGTGGCTCATTCCTGGCTTGATGGATCCTGTGGTGACCCTGGAAGTACTGGATAAATGTATTGGGCTTTCCCCAGCTAGACCATTGTCTTTTTGTGCTCCTTTGTGAACGTACGGATGAGCTTTTATCACCTAACAGTCTCATGCTATACCAGGAGTATCCCCATAAGGGTGTTTTTGTTTAATCATTTGGGCAGATAAGAGAGAGAAGGAGGAATATAAGGACTGGGTGTTGTCTAGACAAGCAGACACCTAAGGTCTAATTCTGCTTTCCTCTGTAATCTTGGAATAGTGAATCAGTCTTCAATAATCAGTGTTCTCGTGTCTAAAAGGAATATGAGAAAACATACTGGAATTCCAATCTGCTTCTCAAAATAAGCACAAAAAAAATCTGGATGATAATCAAATATCAGAACAATAAGATAAGTTCCAACAGTCAAAGTACTGGTCAAGTGAAGATCAAGTTCCAACACCAATTCTCTGAAGATTGTTACTGATATTGTGATAGCCTGAAGAATTTAATATTTTTTTGGTAGGCCTTTTTTAGTATTTTTAGCTAACAAGGTATTTTAGCTATGTCTCAGGAAACTACTCATAACAAGAGAGAAACACACTCAATAATAATCAAAAATATAGTCTTTTCCTCCAGCATGCCTTGCAATTATAAATGTTTTCTCTTTCTTACAAGGTACAAAGTTCTGCGAGCTAAAAGCATACAACACAAAGAGTCAAGGGACCTGCAAGGTACTATTAATTGAGGTGTATAACCTCACTCTTCCTTTGTCCATTTATTTCCTTAAATAACAGGCTTACCGTACAAGGAATTGAAAAAAGATGCTACAGCTAACCCCAACAACATGTCTTGTTCTGTAGCTAAATTACTCAACATCAATCATTTAACATCCTACTGTGGAATTCAGTCTAGGTGTAATTGTGGTTTTTCACTTCCTTTCAGTTAAACAGAATTCCATTGTTTGGTTAATACACTTGAGAAAAAACATTGTGACCACTCTAAATAAAAAAGACCCCAAACAACCCTCCTCCATTCAAATCTGTCATGAAGTAACATAGTCTCTGGACATAAATAACTATCCACAATGATTTACCCCTTAGGATGTATTTCTCAGTACATGCACTAAAGCTTGTAAAATGTAGTTTACCTTGAAATTGCACAGAAGTGTTTAATTTCAAGTGATTCTTTGTTCTTGCTTGCCCCAGAGAAGGGACTGCTGTTAGTTTCAAACATGCTTTTTCATCATGAAAAACATTGAAGCCATTCTATAATTTATTAGCAATTTAATTTTTTTTTTAATCAGTTTAATTAGAATGCTGGTATCTAGTTTACAGTCTTAGGAAATTAAAATATTCTCTTTACTGTAATCAAAGACAAGCTCCAGTCAAACTTCCTCAATCATGTTTTCAGCAGTGGACTTCTAAAGATGCATTGTTAAAAAGAGAAGGGGAAGGAAAATGGAGAAAAATATTTCTTCTGTGTATCTTGCAGCTTTTAATGCTCTGTGTTTAGAGTGCTGGCAAGAAGGACAGTGTTATTAGCTTTGGGGGATATATTTGCCGTCCATGTGTGCATTTGTTTATTAAAGATGAAACTGAGGTAACCAGCTCAGTTTTGAGACTCCAAATAGCATACCAGGAAATGTATTAAATTTGAATGAGTAAACCAGTTGAAAAACACTTTGAGGAGACTTCAATTACATATACTTGCAATTGTAAAGTCTCCATCCCACCTCATCCTGGAAAATATAGACGATGAATGTTGGTTGTAACAGGATTGTCAAAGTTCCACATTGAGGAGATACTGTTTATCCCCAAAGTGACCATCAGCTCTAGTTAGCTTTTATCACAAACAGGAGAGGTTTTTACCTGCGTCTTGTACAAACATCATACCTGCTAGCTGTACAATGGGGCAAAGACCCTCTTTCCTGCCTGCCTACCTCCTCTTGGACGCACTTCTCTGAAAATTAAACTGTTTTAAAATTAGACCTATACTGAGAGAAGGTAGATTTTGGTAAGATATGAGGGAGAACTTCTTTACTGTGAGAGTGGTGAGGCACTGGAAGAGGGTGCCAGAGAAGTTGTGAAGTCCCATCCCTGGAATTGTTCACAGCCAAGTTGGATGGTCCAGTGGGAGGTGCCTGCAGCCTCCAGCATGACAGGGGGTTTGGAGCTAGATGACCTTTAAGGTCCCTTCCAATCCAAGCCATTCTGTGATTCTATGATAATGCAAATTCAAGTAGCATCAGATATCCAAAGAAGAATTTTCTAACCCCTTAAATGGGCACTGCCTTTCTGGAAGACATCTTTAGGCACAGCTTGTGGAGAGTCATTTATATCTTTCTGTGTTATAGAGGAGGGAATAGAGGAGATCAGGAATAGGTAAATCTAAAATCCTGTAGCTTGGTATCGGCTCACATTAATTACATGTCTGCTTTTATAAGCCGTTCTACTAAGACATTTTATCACTTTGAAGGCAAATGAAACATTCCACACATTTTTTTGAGCCAGCTAAGATAAAATAAATATCTAAGTCTATCATTATCCGGCTCAGGACACTTCCATCTCAGCTAAATTCTGAATGTTATCACTGAAAAGCTTATTCTTCCTTGGGTTGCATATTTCTAATTGATTTTACTGTATTTCACATCCACGTATTTTTCAGTTCTTTTCAAGCTTCCTCATTTTCTTTTCCTATTACCCCTTTATTAATCAGGTCTCTTTGTATTCCTACGTACAGTTCAGAGTTGTAAAGGCACTTTTCTCTAGATCTTTGCACTTCCATTAACGTGTAGTCCAATGCTACTGAGAGATCTTATTACTGTTTCATGCTGCTCATTGACATGAGACTGATTTCTTCTCTCATAGAACTTCAACAGTCCATCAACAATCCTGTCTCTTTATATTTCGATCAAATGTTGAGGATTTGCTATAAACAAGAATTAAAATCTCGAAGCGTTCATTACAAAGATAATTTTGTGAAAGTTGTACTCAGACTTTAAGATAGTATGTAACCTCAAATGACGCAACAGGCAGAATTCAAAACTGTTTTTATTTTGGGTAAAATTCTGCTGAGCTAAATTGAGTTGAACCTGTTTATTCAGGAACTCAATCTAATCTGAAGTTGAAATGTGAACATGAAAATGCATCAGATAAAGCACTGCTGTCCTGTTAACGAAGTTTGATGGCAACAGTTCATTTAATGTTCTAGATACACACCACAGACATTGCCAAAGGCAAATCTAATTAGCTGTGTGAAGAATTCCTATAGATCTGTTCTCACTTAGAGAAATGTAATAAATGAGAGTAGATCTATGTCAATTTGCTATATTAACTTTTAAGCTGGCTTCAGAATGAGGCATTCAGAAGCAAAAAAATCCAACAGCTGTGGATGTCTGCAGAATAATAAATGCCTCATTTTCTGTACTGGGTCATTACTGAGATCTTTATTAACTATGCTGTATATTTGAATTGAGTTATCTTCTGTGTATTTTATGCATATTTAAGTCTGAAAAATACAAAAAAGAAAAGAGACATATAAGCTTTGTAGACACCACACAGTCATTTGGCCATATCTGATTACCCTATGCAATTAATTAAAACTAAATACTGGCTCATATTCATCACTTATCAGAAGTTTATTTGAATAACAAAGGGGATAAAATGGAAAACTGCATCATGAAACAGAATGGACATTCAGTCTGGCAAATACAAGTATTCATTGGGGCCATATTAGGTCATGGCTGCTTGAAGGGTATTTAAAATGCATAAGAATTTAAATGAATTGTAAAGTGTTTTTGGAAGCTGATGTTACAAATTAAGACAATGATTCTAAATAAAGAAAGCCACAAGTTCCACAGACCTTAGTGTAAAACTTAAGCTTTAGCCAATTTGAAATCTTTTCTGGAGATAACATTTTTTAATGAATAAATATTTACCAAATAGTTTTTAAGAAGCAGACACACAACAGTGGCAGATCTCTATGAGATATGTGTGTGGGTGTGGGGGAGTTGGTTTAAAAAATGAATGGGCTCATGACATTGCTTGAAGCATATCTCAGGCAGATTCAGGTTTTGAGAAGGTCAAAACATGAGGTACTTGGGCCAAAAAAGTCCATTCATTCTGTAGAAATGGCTAGTGACTAAGTGTATATTGCACAGATGTTTACAAAAAGAGAAAAATAAAGCCTATGTCTTTGATGGACTTGTATGTAATTTTATCTTCTGAGTGCCTGAAAAATGATACCTTTTGGGTTGTAAATGTTGGGAATTTTATGTAAACAGAAATTACCACTGCACTATTTGAGCTTCATGAATGTTCCCCTAAAGAAATACTATTGTTTTTATTTCACAGAATCATGGAACGGCTTGGATTGGAAGGGACCTTTAACATCACCAAGTTCCAGTTCCCCTGCCATGGACAAGGAGGCCATGATCAGGTTGCTCAGGGCCCCATCCTGACCTTGAACACTTCCAGGGACAGGGAAGTGTTCTCTGCTTCTCTGGCCAACCTGTTCCATTGCCTCACCAGCCTGTGAGTAAGAATTTCTCCCTCATATCTTATTTAATCTAATCAAAACCGTGGAATATGCTGATCATTTCTCCTTGTCCTGTCACTATGTGACTGTATAAAAAGTCCCTCTCCCACCTTTTTATAAGTCCCCTTTATATACTAAATAGCCTCAGTGAGGTGTCCCCAAGAGATATAAAGATAACTGTAAAATATATTGTTAAAACCAGGCAATTTCAGTGTCTCTCTGTCTCTATAGATTTGTGTGCATGCCCACATCTGTTTGTGTATCTATCTATCTGTCTATCTATACCTTGTTTCATTATAAGTACTTCAGGAAGAGTTATGCCTAGTTATTTCCTTGTCCAAAATAAAGCAGAAGATTGGCTATTTATCTCCCCTTGTGTAGTTTTCAGTAGCAGGAAAAGATCTGTTTCTGCAAACCATGTCCAGAGCAGTCCAGGGTGGAAGTTACCTTTTTCTATTTGGCTGGTATAACTCTCTAGCTAAAATGGAATCTTTTCTCCTCTAAAATGGTCTGAACTGAGTCCTCCACTCCATTTACTAGACAGAGTACCCTTTCTTCCACCTCAGCTGGAATCACTAAATGTCTTTTGACTTTAGTGTACACAGATGCCTCTTGTTCATAGGGTTCCATTACTCTGCAAAACTGTAGGTGTGTATGCATTTACTGCTCATTTTCTTTAAAGATTCTTAAATAAAATTACTAGTTTTACCGATGTATTTCTTCTTTCTTGAACTGCCTTGCATTCCAGACATAGTGCTTGCCCAGTACCTTTGTTTTTTCTCAGTAGAATGTTTCATATCTCTGAACTGCGTGTTTGTGTATACGAATTTTCTCAGCATTTCTAATTATCTGAAGAGCAATGGTATGTTGAATTGTATGCATTTAAAAACAGGGATTTATAAACATCTTATTATACACAGGCATTCAGCCCTCTTTGTATGCTTAAACAACACAACAGTTAAATTGTGAAAGGAGGCATTTGTAACACAACTCTGCCTTCTGCTAGAGATAAAAAAGCAGTTTTCATATGAGACATAGCACACTATTGCAATTATTTGATTTATTAGCTGCTTTGTCTTAAACCTTTCTTCCATGATAACAAAAGTAAATGAGTTTATGGTTACTTGAATATATTAATCTGCTTTAATTACTTGAAATAAAATAATAACAGTGATTTGCACCAAATAATACTGCAGGCACTAGCTGCCAATTTAATTTTGGTTAAGAAATTAATGTTGCGTATGAACTGTGGGAGAAACTATATTTGAGAATTTAGTTTTCTCAATCCACTTGTTTCACGAACACACACACACACACACACACACACACACACACACACACACACACACACACATGATCCTCTTAGAAATCAATGCATTTAATTAATACATTACATTGGTATCCTGCTGTCTTTTGGTTTCTGTTAATCCCAAATGAAATGTCAAAATATAACTAAGTCTCTGTAGTTCAATCTAATGCCAAATAATCAAAGTTTAGAGACCATAGTATAAAAAAGTGATTTTATTTAAATCTTAGCACTCAATGGCATTTAACAAAGTACTGAAAAGGCCTTCTCATGCTGCCACAGACATTATGGTTATCTAAGGTTTCTGTATAAAATGTCAGCAGATGACCATTTTTTGTAGTTTAGAAAGAGTCTAATTTGTAAATTAAAACAATGTTGTTGGTGGGAATGATCTAATATTTTTTTCCCTTGAACTTATAAATCACGTATTATGAAGAATTAACTGAAATGTATATTGAAGCACATGAATTTTTTAGAGGAAATTAAGAGCCCGTGTTATTATTTTGGGAAGTTGTATTATTTCCCCCATACATTTTGGCCTTGTCAAACGCCAAAAAAGTCTTACTTATAAGCAAATGAAAATTAAAACACTAAATAAATCTAGTGAAGCATTTCGGTCTGTGATGAATGAAAAAGACTGGAAGAAATAAGCTCATTAGACACATTTTATGGTTTTAGAAAAATCTCAATTGAAGTGGTTTTTGAAATAACCAATGACAGACAAGAGATAATTGGGGAATAAGCTGTACATATTTTTAAATAGTTGACCAAGCTAAGGAAGAAGTTCTGTCTTTGATATACATTATTTAATATCAAAGCGTGGGATATCAAATCTCCACTTTTGAGAGAATGTTCCTTGTAAAAAAACAACTCAGGGACCAGAATTTCACCAGGATGTTCAGGTTTCTCCCCGCTTTCTTCCTTGAGGAAAATGTCTACAGATTTGCTGTTTGGACATCCTTTTCACATGGGGATAAAGAAGGAAGTAGAAAGCCTTGGAAACACTTGCTAGTGATTTCTGAATCTCCTGCAGAGTGACTGGCGCGGTTACAGAAATGTCCAGAAATTCCAGGTGTTTCACTGTTGAGGATGTGTTAGTGCTATTGTGTGGAGAGAACCAGGGAATGCACAGCCAATCCAATGCATACAGGATATGTTGACCTTTCTGAGCACGAGGACATTGAAGGTATGGGTTGAAGGCTTCCACAGTGCCTTGGTCTTTTCCTTTTTTCTCAAAGAGGGTGTTTTCTTTCTTAGAAGATCTTTCTTAGTACTTTTGTAAATGTGATTTTTTTCAATACTTTGAAACTCTATATGTAAGGAAGTCCTTTTGTGATATTTGTTGCCTATTCATTTCCCACTTGGATTGAGGAATAAAAAAGAAAGGATAATAAAATAATTGCACAGAACAAAACCAAAACACAGAAATATCCTGTAAAGTACTCCTCACACCCACAGTGGTTTTGAGTGGCAGAATCTTAATCCAAAATTTTTATGTCTTCTTCAAAACCTTTGATTATTGATTTTAGTATAAATGTTATTCTAATGAGGATTATTTAAAAATAACTTTCCACATAATCTTTAAAGTATAAACCAAGTTTGCACTAAAACTCCGTGTATAATAATGTTTAACTAATGATCAAACAGCACTTACATTTGATGAACCCAGCTTCTGCAGCTGAGAGGTAGATAGGCATGGCTTAGGCAGCTTTAGTCTAGAAAACTACGGCATCAAGCAGTTGAGTAAAAATGTCAATGGTTAGCTGCGAATCTATCATAATGTTGGAAATTAAGGACAAAGCCATATCTGTACTGACAAACAAAGGCACACATGAACTTGAGTACCAGGCTGACATACTTTTGCTTGCCCCAACATTAGTGGGATTTCTTGCTTAAATTTTTGGAGCCCTTGGTAGGGAAATAATTCACCTGTTACATTATTATTTTAGTTATTAAAGAAATAAAGTTATTATTATTATACCTAGTTTTTGCTTTTAGTAAAATGATATCTGCCTAGTCTAATGATTTTTCAAAGTCTCTACCTGTAGCAAGTTAAGCTATAAATAGGCATATATGCATTTCTAGTCTCAAGATGCAACCTTCAAGATGCAACATTCCCATTCTCCACAGAAAGTGGATGTGAAGTTGAAGGAAATGAAATTTTAAAAAAAACGTGTTCAAAAGGCAAGGATTAGAAAGTTTCTGCATATTCATCATGGTTGGTGAATTGTTCTCCTGAGACTCGACATGTTATTTCAAGTGCTGACTTAACTAAAAAAGGTGATTATATATCACACATTTATTTTAGGGACTGAGTTGAAAAGTAGTGATGGTAGGTAAAATTCTACTACACCTCACAGAGAAGAAATAGCTTTAGTATACTCAGTACTCCCTCTTCCTGCAATAAATGGATTAAAAGTATTGAGAAGCAGTAAATTAGTCACACAGTCACTTGATATTGCTAAACTATATTATTAATTTTAGAAAAACAATTTTCAAAATAAAACACTAGATAAACTCTTGTTTATCTTGATTTTGTATCAATAGCAAAAGGAAGTTAGTAGATAATTTAATAATAGCCACTGCTTAATTTAGAAACAAAATTCAAGTCTCGTGCCAAAGAGCTGACCTTGTCTGAACAGAGAAGTTAAAATGGTGACACATGTATTTTGAACACTTTCTTTAAGAAGACATGATTTTCTTTTCAGTAACAAATCAGATGTTACCTGTCTGAAAACATTATAAATATGCAATAATTTGCAGTAATCTGCTCTGCTTACTTTAAAGCTCACTTCCTGCACCATTCTGACAAACCTTAAAATTGTCTGTCTTTCCAGATTGGACTTAACACAGTAGAAAAATAACTTTTTGTGATCATTATCAGAATTACATCCTTACAACTGGTTATAAAGTCAGCCAATTTGATTTTCTTCCAGGTTCATAATTAATACATTTTTGATCAGTTTTTGAAAACTGGACAATATAGGGTTACTATTCCTTTTCAGGTTCCTCTAGAGCCTCTGGGTTCTGTATCTTATTTAAAGGATATTTAGCAAAATCAATTGTGCAGAAGATGGACTATGGTAACTCTTTGTTTCTGAAATGAAAATATCAGTACCATATTTTTGTGCTGTAAAGGAGCCTACAGCATGCTGAGAGACCACTCAACAGGTAGCATTTGGCCTTTGAGCAAGGTCGAGCCTCTTTTCTTTCTGCATATGAATCGCTACAGTTTTATTTAGGGATTATTTATAAATCACTCAATGAATATCACTTCTTAGGGATCTTTCAGTTCTAGTGACATTTGGAGTCTCTACTATTTGGTAACAGAAGTCAGGGAAGAAAGGCTGTGAATGACTGAGTAGCATAATGTCTAAGTAACATTTCCAAGGCTGTGAAGACTGTGTGGTGAGGAAAAGCTCAACTCAGCTCAGCTATTTCCTTCTCCTCAGACCAGGTCCTTTCTTTATATTACCAGGGTTAATGCAAGAGTAATTACCTGCAGGATGATGTTTGCATTGGTGCAAATATATTCAAGGCTCTTTTCCCCTCTGTTCTTCGTATCTGTCCAAAAGCCAGAGAATGACTGAATCAGTTCCACTCAACCATGTTGAGATGGAAAGACTAATGTTTACTGACTACTGGATGCATACCGTTAACAAGAGTTCCGTCCTCTCATATATCAGTATCAAACACATATGGCTCCACCAAACACTTCACTTGGTCTTGGTAGGTTTCCAATTACAAACCCTGAATACCTTCACTTTCCAACACTTTCACTCTTTTCCCTCTTACTCATGCTTCTCTTGTCCCCTTTTTGATGTATGCATGCACATTCTTAACCACATCCCAGCATTTTGACTGAGGCAGTTTTAAATTTATCTGGACCTGAACAGTGACAGCAATTTCAAGTAAGACAAAAAGAGAGGAAAGTATGCATCGAGAAACACACTCCTGAATCACATAAGGTTTTCAACAGATGGGAAAATGGACAGAAAAATGAAGCATGAAATTTGATGTTACTGAATGGAAGGAAATATTTTGGTTTTATTGTCAGTTCCTCATGCTACTTAGCTGAAGAGGAAGAGGTCTAAAAATAAACTGATATATTAGAGCTACAGAAAATGTGTAAGAAACAATGACTTGCATCAAGACTGTTCTAGAAAAATAAATAAATAAATAAGGCCATTAAAGAAGATGGGTGCAGTCACCAGAAAACCTCTGACATTAACTTTTATGAAGCAGTTAAAATTCTCACTGCAGCTCCAAATTTGCATGTGAACTCTGACCAGTCATTCACTCTGAAAACAATATGAGCTAAATTTACAATTTAGCTTGTTGTCTGTTGTCTCAACACAAATGAATCAAACAATATGCAATAAATTTCATGGACTGTTAAGTTTTAACTCTGGTGATGTAAATCACAGGTGGGATTGTATCACAGAGAGAGAGCTGTTGGGTTAAGGAAGCAGTAAAGTAGACAGCCAGACCTTGTTTTGAGTAGCCAGGATCACTACAATGAATAACACAATAGAGACATAAAGAATTGTGGAAAATAAAAAAAAGCCTATTGCCTTAAAGAAACTTGCATAAATAACTGCCACGAAATCACTTGTTTAACCCAGCTGGAGAGAGACTGCAAAGCTTCATCAGTGAGCTCCATTCAGTGACTGAAAATGCTTAGAGAAAATTTCTACAGTAACAGTCCACAAATATAGCTATTATGATTTCTTTCAAGTTCAATCAGTTCTGTCAGCTGAAAACAGAAATATTTTATTCTCTGGTCTTAAAACAAGTATGGATTTTGATTTCATGGCAATATTTGTTCTGTGTTTTTATCATGATCAGAAGATCAGGCTTACCATAAAGCAAATAGTCTTAGATTTCCATTTTATGGAACTAAAGTCTTAGATTTCCATTTTATGGAACTAAACTCTTCTGATGAGCCTCCTGTTTGCCTACCTTGACACAAGATTCTGAATACACTTTCCACAGTAGATTTGGTGTTTCCAATAGACTACTAATTCAGGGGATATAATTTGTGTGAATTCCATTATGACTTTTCTTCTTAACATAATGAGGAGTGCTGCGAGCCCTTGACTCAACCCTCTACACTGCCTTGGCTTGAGGGCAAAAGGACTCAGAGATAAACCCACCTCTAGGTCATGGTGACCACCCAGTGTGCTACCCAGTGTACCCTGCTTCTCTATGGTAACGTCCTGTACCGAATTGGTCAACCGACTGCTGTCCCACCCCCTGCCTTCCCCATAAAAGAGCCTGTGCCTTGGCCCTCAGGCAGAGTGTAACTGCCATCCCTGGCCTTCCCTTCGCAAGAGCTGCTGACAATAAAGGTTATCTTGTAGAACTGCTGTACGGCACCCGCCCTTCCTCTCTCATTCCCCGAGTTGCACTTCGGGTGTTTTCACAAGAGCTGCGGAAATCACTTGTAGCAGAGAAAACTGCTGCACTTGCTGAAATCACCCTATTGCTTTGGGGAGTTGCTGAAGCCTTTGGAGAAGCTGTTCTTGAGAGGATGCTTCCTCCAAGGAGGCTGCAGCACACCGGCACACCCCGGCCCCCTAAATGAAAGCAACAACATAACATTTACAAAATATTATCTATACATGTGTGCATAAAGTATCCTTCCTAATTTCTTGGTTTGGATTCATTCACTTTTCTTTCCACTTTTGGTTTGTCTTCTAGAAAGTACGTATTTGTGGAAGAGTCTATCCTTGACACATATAACTTATTAGATGCTGAAAATAAAGCAAATATTATTTCCACGAACACCATATAAAGAGCCTTTGCACATAGCACCTTCCAAATATCCACTTCAGGCAAAATATTAAGGGATTTGATAATTTTTTTTTTTGGGGGGGGTATGGTGTGTGTGGTTTTGGTGATGGTGGTTTGGATTTATTTTCTGTTTTAAGGTCACCAATTTTTATAATTCAGTACTGAGCTAGAAAATTAAGGAAAACCTTCCTTCGGGAGTTTTTTCAATGCTTTTGTTTAGTGAAAATGTATGCTTCACTATTTCTGGTTCCAGGCTGGCATAAACTAGTAAAGACTAGTAAAATTTTACACTTTACATGAGTAATTTTGACCCATAATGAAGAATATTTCTGTTCCAAAATCTTGGTATGGAGCATATGTGATTCTTAATCTACTTAGGCTGCGCTATAAGATTGGTTGTACAGAACTGAAAGATTACTGCTCTGTATGATGAAGCTTTTGAGAGGGAGAGGATTTATTTACACCAAATTAGTGGCATGAGACTTGTGTAGACCAGTCATGAAAGACTGGTGGTAGGGTTCAAAAGCAAGAAGTTCACTGTCACCCAGCCCTTGCAAAGAAAGGGTGGCTCTTAGAAGATGAAGGTGGTTGTGAAATACCTTGATCCAAAGGTTAAATTTTGGTCTTTTCCTGCTTATCTCTGAGGAAAGTAACTTCCTTTCAGATGGAGGACTAATGCCCCTGTAAGCACATTAAAAACAAAGCACAACAATTGAAAGACCTGACTCAAAATGATAACTAAGTTTCAGAAGGATATCAAGCTCGTTGATGATTGCACTGGACCAGTAGTTGTTAAGAAAAAAGTTCAAACATTTCAGAATGAGCGAATAAAACTAATTTTAGGGAACAAAACCTTAGAAAAATCCTAAGAACAATGAAAGGAAAGAGGAGGGGGAAGGGCATAAAAAGAAAGTAAAAAGAGAGGAGATGAAGAATGTATTTAAATATTTATACCCAAAGTCCTACAAAATCTCTTTATTTTGTCACCCAGCAATAAATTCACTGACCACTCTCCTTGTACAAAAACAAATCAGCAGCCGTGCTTCTTTGCCTATCATTAGAGAGCTCTCTCTGATGTTCTCATTTAGGCTGCCTTGAGCAAATGTCTTATTAACAATCTTCTTTGTTTTTGTGGGTTGGTTCATTAAGTTCATGCATGCATAAAGTTGCTGTTGCTGCAGATAATGTGCAAAGCATTTATAAATTTAGGCCTTTCAAACTCTTAAAACATTTATTAATTCAGGAAAATGATACATGTTTCTAAAATCTTACTTCAACCAAGGCACTTAGTCTTTTGTTCTTTTTTTCTCTTTCACAACGTGCATATAGACTTTCCAAATTTCCTGTTTGAAATCAACTCTCTGCTGTGAAGACATCTTTTCTAGCAAATGTCTCTCTCTGCCCTTTTCTCACCTATTTTTATTTGCACTGTAATTCCTTGTGGATGGAAGCTAGAATACCAGGGTGCTGGGCATGGCTGTGCAAGTCCCTTCTTCCCCTGTCTGAACTGCATGCAGAAAATAACTGTAAGTATATGCCCAAAATTTTAATTTTTTTTTTATTTATTTTTTGCACTGCAAAATTGAATCAAAACGTTTTGTTTGCTTCTGAAATGTTTCATCTTGCACAAAATAAAACACTAGTTTTCTAAGCTGTGGGAACATCCTGGGAAAGTGTTTTCAGTCCCTCCTATGGAGTCTGTCACACTTCAGATAAATTGTTAGATATTTGCTAGTGCATTAGCTGGAATCCATCAACAAGGCAAATGTCCTAACTGCCAGGCTGGAATAATTTTTGCAGTCTGGCATAATGACTATTTAAGTGTTTTTATACAAAGAGGAAATGTACAAGCAAAGACTGTGAAAGATCTGCATCAGAATATCTAAATAGCTAGAGATTAAGACATTCATGCAAGAAGTAAAGGGTGTAAGTTCAAATTTTGTTCCTGTATCAAGCAGAGGCCTTGAACTTCTTTTCCATGTGAGTTTCTATTCAACAAACTGTCCCATTTTTAGAACTGGGCTACTTACTATCCTTTCTATTGGCACCCCTCCATTTTCTATAAAGTTGAATGTATAAGTATATGCTCACAGTGAGGGTGGAATTTTGTACAAATCCAAGTAACCAGCCCTTTGCTGAGGCACTGATTACAAGAAATTGCCACCACATTTTTCTGTGTTTCTTCTTTAAATGTAACTTTCAAAATATTTCCCTTGATAAAATTATTGTGCAAATTCTAACTGAATAGAAAAAACAGTTTTCTGGTACAGAGAAGTAATTTTGGGCCAGTCATAGTGTTCAAAACTGAATAAACAAAAATGAAATCTCAGATGTAGTGGTAAGAAGTGTTCAGAAAAAACTAATAGGCATGCTATAATGAGGCAAGACAAAAAATGTGTGAGGTAAAGAGAATCTGAGGGAGACCAAATTTAAACAACCGCTTCATATTACAGCTATAGCTGTACAATGCAGCACTTACGAATTTATCCTGATTGTGTATGAATTTGAACAGAAGACAGTTATTATCAACTTACACTCTTAGATATATCTGCTCTGTTAATGTTAGCTGAACAAGAGATGGTTAATTTATTTCCACCAAAAGAAATTTTTACTTCATTTTGTTCCTGGAAGTTTGTGTCTGAGCTCTTCCTCAGCAACATATGAGAGAGACAGGAGCAACAATCTCCCTCTCACACTGCCCACAGAAAGAGCAACACTGTGATAGCCCATTTTATTAAGTATTTGGATTATTCAATTATTATATTTTATTTAATTAATATTTCCTGATTCAATTTTTATCATATTCAATTTTCCATTGTATTTTTAATGTAAGTCCAAAGAGACAGGATGACATAGAAATCCCTATATTGGGCTGAAAATAACTACATATAGTATTTGAAATATATGTAAATATACATTGCAGAGATTACCTTCAAGCTTCACATTACTTTTCTGTCTTAGCAATTCATCCTATTGTGCCTTCCAAATGGGAATTTAACATACAGTTTCAATGTTGTCTGAGTTATGCAAAGATTTAAGTCACAGTGCTACTGATTTTAAATACAGTTTTAACTCCTAAATCACTTAAGTGATTTTGATAAAAAAAGATACCATTTTCCTCCATGCATTTGTCAGTGGTATTTTACTACAAAGGAAAAAGGAAAATTAATGAGGCTTGTAGTTAAAAAAAATAAAATCCTTCAACACCTGAGAATTTGTATGGCAGTGCTGGATCTCATTATTTCAGCCATTCTTGCTATTTTCACTTTTCAGTCCTTATGTTCATTTAATGCGGTAGGAGTATGAGAGAAAAAAAAGAGTTGTGTTCTGATTTTCTAATTTACCAGTTCACCAGTGCAGACTTCATAGACTCACTGCCTTTAAAGTAGCGGAGTGGAATTCAATATATATTGTATCTTCTTTTAAAAGGAACATAAATAGTATGAAAACTGTATTTCAGTAGTTTCTGATGCTTGAATTTCAAAATCCTGCACACTAGGATAGATGGCATCAGTAATGTACAAGTAATGTAGCTCCTCATGTACTGTTTCAGAAGAAATATATAGTACGGGAAGACTCCTTCTGCATTTAAAACTAGGTAAAGTGATTTTTACAAAGGGTATGAAGGAATGTGAAACTATTGATAAGCAACTACAGAGAAGCACCTTTGCAACAATCCAAGCTGGCTCTGCATAACTGTGTGGCCAGCTTAGCTGAGCCATCTGTGCCTTTGTGCAGGTGGTTCTTTTTTGGGTTTTTTTTTGGGCTGGACTCAATGATCTCAAAGGACTTTTCTAACCTTAATGATTTTATGATTCTGTGATAACAGAGGTATGTGCCATCTCCACTTAAATCTGTCTCAGGAGAGAAAAGAGTCAGGCTTGGCTGACCTCTGTCTTGCAACACTTTTATTTGGTCCAGTGTTTTTTTTTTCCTTCCTGCACTTTTAGTTCTTAGAAAACAATGGAACTTCATAAAAAAATCTTTTGTTTTCAGGGTGGAATGAAGGGTGCTTACTAGATTGAAACATTTACTTTGAAGAAAAAAGCAGTCAAAATAAAAGCATCACATGGTAAATCTTTCCATTATTTTCCAGAAATTTGGATGGCAGTGCTGGATCTTGTTTTTTCAGCCATTTGGATTTTTTGCATCTTATTCACAAAATGATAATGGATGTTGCTAATAATGGTGATAATGGATGGTGACCCTTTTCAAGTGGCTGTTGTCTTCTGGGAAAGCTTTTGGCTTTCTGAAATAGTAAGGTGTAGATACCTGTAGAAGTTTGTGGTCAGAATACCCCAAAGGAACACACATCTGAGTACTGTACTATGAAGCTCTTCAGCAAGAAAATTGTTAAATGTACATTTGAAGTTCTTAATTATCTGCAGTGACCTTGGCAATAATCAGAATTAATTGTAAAGCTTTACTTCAGTTTTAATGAAAAGATAGATGCAAAAACAAGACTGCTATAATTAGAATAAGTATTTTCAGGGTGACAACAGAGTGGTAATAAGCGTATTTCCAAAAAGAGGAATACTATATGAAACAAATGGAAAATCATCATTACTAATGGAGAGGAGTGAGATCTAATACATTGTGACATGATTTACCCAATGGAACCTCCATTGCTTCAGTGATTTCAAATCAGATTTACCAGAAGAAGGAATATTATACTACAGCACAAAGTTAGCAGACACCAGGTAATATTGCCAAAATTTTTGTATCTCCATTGCCTTTTCTAATGAGTAAGGAAAGAAACAGTGCCATTATTTTCAAAACACCATTTACATATGGAAAAAGTGCACATTCTCCTTTTTGTATCCCAATAAGATTCATAGTGGTATCATCAGAAAAAAATAAAGTAAGCAGTGTTTAGTTTATTTGCTTACAAACTTGCTCTGACTTCAGGAAATTATTCCATTCATTCTAGTACCTGCTAATTGCAGTAGCACTACCTTGTTTCAACAGATCAGGATGATTTAGTACTGCTTATTTAAATCTTCCCTAAGACCTTAACGCCCAGTCTCTTAAGCCTCAAAAATATTTGTTTTAAAATTCTTCAGGTACAGCTTTTTTTTTTTTTTTTTTTTTCTCAATAGCATCAGTTTCAATGATGGTTGCTGTAGCAGAGGGTTAATCATAATATTGTGTTATTCTGCAGTTCACTGCTTTGGCCTTCCTTCTACTGGTTTATCTACCCTAAGACCAAATTATTACTCTGTAATAAAATGAAAAGCCACTATTATTGCTTAATGTAAGTACACTTAAAATTATTATTAGTAGTGTACTTGGTAAGGTTAAATCATAAGGTCTTTGATGCTAACTTCAAAAATTACATCTCTGATTTAACTAGAATAAATGAGATGGTTGCTTCTCTCTAATTAAAGGGAAAAATGTATCTATAGTACTTGGCAATTATCTGTCACTTAACACTGTATTACAGCAACATTTATTGCATTCATTTTATTATAATTACAATTACCTTACATTTACTGAGCGCGCAATCTTCAGAAAACTAAGCAGCCTGAAGAAATGAATCATGTTTTATTGAAACCTAAGAGAGCCTATGTACCAAACTGAAGGTGAAGTTCCATTTGTAGAGAATTAGGGTGATCTTGTCAGCAGCTATAACCATCCTCTCGGGCCCTGTTTGCAGAGGCAGAGTTACAGGTGCTTTCCAAAAAGTGAAGTGATTCCTTTTGGTTTATTCCTGAATTTTGGGCAGTTAGTGTAGTGAAAAGACTGCATTTCCATTTCTCATCTCTTTTTCAGATAGGGTTGACTGGTGAAGAGAAAGGGAACTCCAGCTGGTTTTCCCCTTGCAGTGACTGAAAGCAACACAGCATGGATGGGGCACCAGGTGAGCTGAAAATTTAAGAGAAAGGAAAAGGGTTACCTTGGTGTGAAGAGTCAGTGCTATTCTGACTAAACAGAGCAGTTTCTAAAATTATCACCTTTTAATTTTTTATTTTGTGAGGCAAGTGTTTTTTCTTCTTCCTTCTTCTTTCCTGACTTGTCTGTATTCATGTTCTTTCTATTTTGTCTTTAACCATTAGCACAATCATGCTTTGCTTGCGTGAATATTCACTGGAAAACAGATCTAAACTTAAAAACCTGAATGAAATTACTGTAAGATTAAAAAAAAAAATCATGGGGTCTTTGATTGCACAATGTAGAGTTCACGCTGTGTTAGTTTCTTAACTCAGTAGAGAGAAAAAAATTAATGCAATCTAACTATCCCTGTGCAAACTGTGAGTATTCACAATCTACAAAACAAGAGCTTTAGTTTTTTAGTTCCTAAAAAACCCACTGAAAATTTCTAAGTCCTTATTCCCCAACACATTCAGAACAAAAGATAATTAGTATGAATTTTTCTGTTCTTGTTTGCAGTGGGAAGGCAATGTTTATGAAAGGTGAAATGACTGCTGCTGTTTGTAGATGGAATACAGACAGAAGCAGTGAATACAAACTACTGAATAAGTGAGCAATATATTTAGAGCAAATAATTCAGAAAAGAATTTTTTTTACTGTTCAAACAAAACAGCAGGTCAATTTGTCTGTGTAAGGTCATTATATTTTGTGAATAGTACACCTTTAAAACAGAGTGCTGCACAGTACACATTTTTAGTCTCACAAATATGTCCCTACTTTTTATTGTTGTAATTTACTCAACTGATCCTGATGTTTCATTACGATCTCTGCCTATGCCACTGAAATCAAAAGAAACTTTTATTTTATGGGGCACAGGATCAAGGTTTGGCCGCTCAACATGCCCTTGAGCCAAGACAAAACTTATAAGGAGGTTAACATTGAGAGCATTGTTTTGATTGCATAATGATGCCAACAGACAGGATAGGAAAAGTCTTTGGGCTGCGCTGAAATGGAAATTGCACATATCTATTTTAAACTGCTAATACTTCATCTAACCTACTGTGCTGAACAGTCACAAAATGAACCTATGCAGTGACTGAATTGCTGTTCATAAAGCAAAAGAAAGCAATAGACTGCTATTCCATTTCTATAATATAGTTATTTCTATGTTATTTCAGCAGTAATGAAAATCAGTATCTTAACACTGAGATGTTGCATTTTGGGAATCATTTACAGATATGTTGTTTGAAACCAGCATTTTCTGTAAAACAGTGAAATGTAGTCTTTACAAAATGAAATTATTCAGCAAGGTGATCAAATTTTACTCCCTGAGTATATTTATCCACTAGTACAGTAGAAAATGTGAAGTAAAGCCACAGTCTTCCAAAAGATTAAAGTAGTGGGAGACAACCTTTAAATTAAAATCTTGAACAAACATATTTACTACATCCTCAGTAGTTGTCTGTGGCTTGAGATGTCATAGCATTTTTTGGGATCTGTTTTTAGCAGGTGAATGTTCCTGGAGGGGTATAATCTTAGTAGAAAAGCTACAGGAGCATATTCCCTTAAATTCCAGGAAAAATATTAATATTATCCTAAAAAGTTTTTAAAATATGAGAATCTCCTAAATAATCTGAAGGTGTTCACAAAATAAATTTTCTTTTTATACTGCATTTTCTTAATTTATTATTGAGAAAACATGATTCTCATCTTAAAATAAGTTTGGGTTAAACATTTGCAGTAGAATATACCAATTTCAGGACTGACCTTGGAATATGTTGCTTTTTATCTTTCTCCTACCTCATGCAGTTACTGAGGATGTGGAGAGACTGTCCTCTCAGAATAGTGAATGTGATTCTCTGCACTGCCACATTGCAAGGAATTCCAGAAAAAACCTGAATCTGGCTTTGGATTCAGGACTGAATAGTTAAATTTATTGTATCAATACCATGAGAAAAACACTCCATTATGGTGAGTCAGTCTATATATTTACTGGTCAGCTTGTACTAAATGTGTTTATAAACACAGTTGCAGGGGTACGCATGCCACAGTTTTCCCTTCACTAGTAAAATTTGTCTTCATATGTTATGTGGCAGCCTCACTGGAATTATTTTCTGATACTCTGTTATTTATGTATTTTAATTTTATTCTATAGTTTCAAAGTTGCTTCCATAATCTTGGTGAAATACTTCATCCGTTAATAGTAAATTTTTCTTACTGAGAAAGATAATAAGAATAGATAGGAAGATATAAAAATTTAATAGTCTTTTCAAGACTTAATGATGCAAATCAGCCAGTGCATCTGTGCATATTAATTTCAAGCAATCCCAGAGTTATGAAAACAAAAACCTGCTTTTCTAAAACAATGGTAAATGCAATTAACTGAACGTTTTAAGGGAAATTGCACTCTTACTTATTTTATTAAACATTTCATAACAATGCTAAGGTAGTCAATGGTGTAAACATCTGGTGTTTATGCTTCTTCTGCGGTGCCACAGGTGACTAATTATTTTCCAGGTGTCATGGAGAAAAAAATTGGTTAATCACCCAGTCAATTTAGCTTAATGCTCAACAACTGAGAGCTGCTGCTTGAAGTTTTGTGTGTGTAGGCATATGCACATGTATGAGAGCCTGCACATGTGCATGTAAACATATTTGGGTCTTTATTGCACTTCTTTTTAAAAGATGGAGAGGTCCAGGCTTTGGTGATGAAGTTGCACTGATACAAATCCAGATCAAAGACTTTGTAGCACAGAGAAGAACTTAGACTCAGAGAAACATTTAGGCTGGAAAAGACCTATAAAGCTCCAACCATTAACCTGGTAGTGCCAAGTCCACCATTAAACCATTTCCCTAAGCATCACGTCTACATGTGTTCTAAATTCCTCCATGGCTGGTGACTCAACCACTTCCCTGGCTAACCTGTTCCAATGCTTGATAACCCCTTTGGTGAATAATTTTTTCCTAACAACCAGTCTAAACCTCCCCTCACCCAGCTTGTTGCCATTTTCTCCCGGAATATGGGGGGTGAAGAAGCAAATTAAAGTAAGTTCTTTCCTGACAGAGATCAGAGAGACAAAAAAAGATTGAAACATGTTGAATCTCTTCTGTAATTCAAAATTGCCTAAAATATGCTGAAATGAAGACCTAGGATAAGAATAAGGTTTTGGTGAACTGGATGATTTGGCCTAACAATGTTTATCTCAAGCAAGGCCATTGCTGCAACTTTCCTTTATAATTAATGTGCCATCACTGTTGTAAGTGGGGAGGGCAGTTGTATAACAAAAGCCATAATTAACACTTCTGGTTGTCTTTTTCCCAATATTTGATTTTTTGCACAATTCACTTTCTCATTTGGATCTCCCTCACACCCCTACCATTCTGCTGTTTAACCGAGCAGGTAGATTCATGGGTGACTTAGAAAACTGAATTTTCTCAGGCTGATCTCTACAGGAGACTTATTCTTCTGAAGTGAAGTCTTCTTTTCCTTACCTGATGCCATGACCCAGAATTCATCCCTCCATCTGTCATTTACACAGATATATTTACACAGATACTTATTTTACAGTACAGTAATGTACTTATTACTACATGTGCTTATTTTGAGAATAACTTGAAATTTTTTCTCATACCTCCAGTCCCCATAAAATGTCTAAATATAGTGTAACATTTAAAAAAATGTATAGAAAAATGCAAGTTTTCTAGAGTTCCAGGTAAATAAAGGATGTGAAAAAGAAATGAAGTGCTCATAAGCCAGAGAACAGAAGAGGGTGGAGCAGAGTGACATGAAGCACAAAGATAGCTGCAGTGTGTAAGTTGGTTTGAAACTGAGCTTCATCCCCGAGAAACGAAAATTGCCCTTCTTCCTCAGCTGCTCCCTATTCTTTCTGTCTCTCTTGCCCCCTCATTTTTGCAACCCCACACCTGAGGCCCTCTCACGCAGACGTCATGCATCCATGCCCTATTCATTTAATGCCTCTTTTCTAACTTCAGAAAAGGTCTACAATGTAATCACGTGCATGAACACTGCAACTTCCGACACAAAAACTGTGTGAAATTTTTCTATGCAGGATGACAAGTGCAGAATTTCTCCCATTCAATACTTTCATATTAATATCTGGAATCTGCGGCATCTTTTTTTTTATACTGAAGCATGAAATACTTTCAGCACTGAAGCTCAGTGTGACCAGTGCAACAGTGATTCAGCTGCCCACCAATTTTATTTATTTATTTTCTTTTTTTTTTTTTTATTTTATGTTTCCGCCATGTGTTATTGCAATACAGTTTTTGCTCTCATTACAGGATAAAACACGTCTTGCCATAATTGTTTTGGTTTCACCATATGTGTATTTTGTGTATTTGCTTTACTGGTTTTTTTAATCAATTGCCTTTTTTGTCTTTTTATTTCAGCTTTATGAATAATTCTGAAAAAATGTTTCTTGATATGTACTTTCCTTGCACAGGAAATTCATAGTCATCTGATTCCTTACAGATAATCACAGTCTGGATTCTTTGTGGATACTTAATGGATCAAATAATATTGACAGGGGGGTGTGGGGTGGGGGGGAGGCAGGTAACCACAGCAGAAGGAGAGGTAATGCACCATCTAGGGACAGCTTTTCTCAGGCTGGATGATATTTCTGAAGGCCCTCAAGAAGATCATCTCTGTCACTGTTTCTTGATACTATGTTGACTGCCATGTTCCAAATGCAGGTTTTTAGGCTCAGTTGGTGTGCTGATTGTTAAAAACACTCATTCAGGGGATCTAAATTCGATTAGGGGTGCCTCCTCAGGAAGTTTTCTGATTATACTAAAGTGGGAGGGCTGACTGATACCCCAGAATGCTGTAAGGCTCTTCAGAAGAACCTTGACATGGTGGAGAGATGAGCAGAAATGAACTGTCTGAAACTTGTAAAAGGAAAATTCAGGGTCCTGTCCCTTGGACGGAATGACCCCATGAGTCAGTACAAGCTGGGAGTTGACCTTCTGGAAAGCAGTTCCGTGGAGAAGGACTTGTCCACGTGGGGGTTCTGGTGGACAGCAAGCTGTCCATGAGCCAACACTGTGTCCTTGTGGCCAAGAAGGCCAATTGTGTCTTGCGGTGCATCAGGAAGAGCATTGCCAGCAGGTCAAAGGAGGTGATGCTGCCCCTACTCAGCCCTGGGGAGGCCACATCTGGAGTGCTGTGTGCAGTTCTGGGCTCCCCAGTACAAGAGAGACACAGAGCTTCTGGAGCAGACCCAGTGGAGGGCTACAAAGTTGATCAAAGCACCAGAGCATCTCTTTTATGAGAAAAGTCTGAGGGAACTGGGCCTACCCAGCCTTGAGGAAAGATGACTGAGAGGAACCTCATCAATGTCTATCAGTATCTGAGGGGAAGGTGCCAAGAGGATGGAGCCAGGCTCTTCTGGATGGTGCCAAGCAACAGGACAAGAGGCAATGGGCAGCAAGTGATGTACAGGAAGTTTCAACTGAATATGAGGAAGGACTTGCTTATTGTGCAGGGGACTGAGCACTGGAACTGATTGCCCAGAGAGGTTCTGGAGTCTCCGTCACTGGAAATATTCAGGAATTGTCTAGATGCAATCCTGAGCCACATGCTCTAGGATGACCTTGTTTGAGCAAGGAGGCTGGACCAGATGACCCACTGTGATTTCTTTCAACCTTGTCATTCTGTGACTCTCCCATCTTTAGGTCCAACCAAATTATTAGTCCCAAGTGGCTAAATCATAGTTGTTGAAGGTTGGGGGAGGGGGGGATTTTTCCCCATTCTGTTGCTAGGTAACCAACGACCAGATATTTAAGGACCATTTAAGAGACAAAGGATGTGGCCAGGTTGTGGTGAGGGGAGGAGAGATCTGGCCATTGGTAACTCACTCACTCACTTGCCGGATTTGGAGGACAGAACAGTGGAAAAACTACTGCCTCCTTTTGGCTGCAACTGTGGAAAAGCCCGGCTCTGCACTGCTTTCTCCACCTGGTGGGTGAGCTTTCATTTGGGAAAGGGGCGTGGAATTCCAACCCCCTTTTCCCCTCCTGGAGGGTACATTTTTCCCTGCTGCACTGCAACTGCTTCTGCTCCATGCCCCTCCTGCCAGAAAGCACTGACACAACTGCAGAGTTTCTGACACCTTTTTTCTGCCTGGCCCAGGTGAGCCCGTCCTGCTGCTCCATCTCCCTGCTCTGAGCTCCCTGCCCAGCCCCATCCATCTGCACATCAACCCTGCCCAGCCCGTCCTGCTCACGCCATCCCTGCCCAGCCCCATCCTCCTGCACACCATCCCTGCCCAGCCCATCTGCCATTACCCACGTGACACAGACCTACCCTCATGCCACAGCGCCCCCTGCAGCTGAGCGGGAGTCATCACACCTGCCCTGCCCAGCCAGGAGCCAACAGCGCCCCTGCTGGCCCTTGTGACCGTAACTGCACCAAATGGGAAAGTGCCTGGCAGCCCAGGGACATCAGCCAGCGGGTTTTTCTAGTTTTGTTTTGTTGTTACTATTGTTGTTGCTTGTGTGCCTCATTATAAATACTAGTAAAGAACCGTTATTCCTTTTCCCATATCTTTGCCTGAAAGCCCTTGATTCCAAAGTTATAATAATTCGGAGGGAAGGGGGTTAACATTCTCTATTCTAAGGAAGGTTCCCACCTGCCTTAGCAGACACCTGTCTTTCAAACCAAGACAATAGTCCAGTTGTACGAACTTAGGGAAGTCATTATGCTTGCTCAACTTTATATATAGATGGAAGTCAGTAGAAGACTTTGTAACAGAGCATATTTCTACACAGCCCCTGAGAGAAGTAGAACTGCCAAGTTAACCCTAGGCCTGTACCTGTGGTCAAGGCCAGGCTCTTCCTGCAGGCTTTATTAATGCTCTGAAGAGGAGACAGATGGATGAGACAGATGCAAGAGTTGCTGTGCTGATTAAACAAGGTGCCAGTGGCAGGCAGTCTCAGTGTAAGCCTTAGCAGATGCTGGGTTTTGGTGCTATCCTGCTCTCACCACCATACTACATGGACAACATCTGTCCTGTTCTCTGTAAGGTCAAGTCAGAGGGAAGAGTCAGCTTGATCCTAAGTCATCTTCCTTCAATTGCCTTGCCTAATGCAGAGACCAGTCACAGGCTCTTTCCAAAACTGATGTAACACGTGAAGGTCGGGCCACTCTGGAAAGCATCCACCAGACCTATACACCTGATTTTGGTCTTGGGACAGCACTATGAGACTATATAGGGCATTCAGGGCATCCAGTTATCCATGATTAGCAGCCTACAATGCCAGGAAGGCAGATCTTGGTGTCCTGGACAGACTGGGATTATTGGCAAGTAATCCCAGTCCTTAAACTACTTAGTCCTCTAGAGGTAAGCATTTAATTTAGACATCATTACAACATCCCTTCAGTAATAAAATGAACATGTGGCATCTGTCTGCCCAGGGTCATTGAAATTCTGAGTACAGACCCATGTTTAAACAGGACAAAGCAGAAATCAAGTTTGCAATTCCTTTAAATGAAAATACTCTTAGCAAACCTGGAAATAACAATTCTTTTTCATAGTCTGGCATTGTCTTAGCATGGTGAAATTCATGACATATTATGATATTACCCTTTTTCTTTTGTTCCTTCAAAAATGCTTTAATGGCCTTCAAAACCAGCATAATCAATCTATGATTCTCTTGTAAACACTCTGGAATAAAACTTGCTCTTTGGAATTTAGCTATTAGGTAACACAGTCACATTTCTTTCAACTGTGCTGTGAACACAGAATAAATGGCTTGTGATGTTTAACACTCTTGGTTAAAATCCCATTTTTACGGTTCAAGAAAAGTGCTATGACCCATGCACTGCAACTACTGATTTACTGCACGGCAGCTTGGGTACCAAACCAGTTTTAAAATACTTCTGAAAACATCAAATGTGTTATGACTTAAACACAAACAACAACAAAATAACATTGCTGAGTTTCTGACAAGTGTAAAAATTCAGAGAATATCTTAGAAAAACTGAATGCAAACAAAACAATGTGTGTTATCTGAAAGGCACCTTGCTTGAGAGAGAATTTGCAAACAGTACAAAAGATCTATCATACTCTAATGTAAGAGAGCACTCAGAAATATGAAAATGTGAAAGGCAATTAAATATTTAAATGTTTTTTTTTCCCCTAAAACATCCTGGAAATCTTCCCTAGTGAGTTCACCCTATGGAAAAAGCTAGGAACAGATTTACACTCTTGGCTGCATTACTACAACCAGTCCAACCAACATCAGGCTGACTGCAAATGTTGGCATGTAGTCATAAAACATGGACTGGTTCCCAGTTCCAGCCTGATTTTGGATGCCTGTGCAACCCCTGTTTTGAAATTTTTTCTAAATTACAGAGTATGCAAAGCTAAGCTCTCACACCTGGAGAGCTGCTGCTCTGAAAATTTCTTGTGTGTGCCTCAACAGAACACTACTCCTTATGCTGGACTTCTAAAATTTTCTGCTGTATAAACTTTATTCAGGTAGGTTTAAACATTTTTTTCAGGAATGACTATTAAATTAAAGCAGATGTGAGCCCTCTGCCTCCAGCAGAGGACTATACCCTTCTGTTGCAGTGGTTAAAACCATCTCAGAAGAGCCGAGAGGTCCCATGACAGTAGAGGCACACTGGTGGGACAACTCCAATGAGGGAGACACTCCCTGAGTGTGTATTGGATGGTCTGTCCCTGGAGTATGCTGACCCTCCTGTGTTGATTGGCCTTGACCTGGTCCCTCACTCTGCCCCTCCTTTCTCCCCATTGGTTGTTGTTGCAACTCCCTGCCTTCTCCCCAGCCCTATTGGACTGGTTCCTCTATATGAATGACCACTCGAAACCATTAGGCCTCTTTTGCTGTTGGACACCTTTGAGAATAAACCGTCCTCGGAACTCCACGCGACTGGGCTCTCTGGTTCTTTGTCTCTGGTAATGCACGAGCTATCCGAAGCTCTGGGGTGTGTGTGTGTTTGTGCCCTCCACCAGCACGGGTGAGAGAAGGGTCTGGCTGTACAGTGCCAAGGCTGTACTGGCTGGAGCGATCTCTGATAAGCCACAGAGACACTTTTGGAAAATGCAGAGGCCTATTCCACTCCACCACCGCTCTGTGTTACCCTTCTGTGGTACAGCCAGATTCATGAACTTCTCTTTGCTCCATCACACTCTGTGTCTTTCTTTTTGCAGCTGGAAAGACATTGCTAAAGAGATATATTTTATTACTGAAAGATAATTTGGGAAGTAAAAACTATCTACTGTTAGATATGTGGAAAAGCTAATTTTGAGCTCTCTTTAACAGGAGAGAATTTTATAAAAACTGCAGTAAATTTATCTAGATTATTTAACCCAGGTTTCTAGAATCTATATCCAAGTACATGAGTTAGAAGAACTTTTGTTTTAAGCTGTGCTTTTGAACAGAGACCAAACGACAATTTTCTATTACTAGGGTAGCTCCTCTCTCTTTTCTAAACCTTCCCTGATGAGCTAGAGGGTTCACCTTCCTCGACAGTGATTCATTCTTCAAAGAGGATGGTGTGGTCAGCTGTGCTTAAACCCGTGGCAAGTCCCTGACTGCACCATGAGAATACTGAGGAGCTGCTCTGTCTCTGCTCCTGTACCCACGAGGCTTCAAAGGAGACAGTGCTTTGACCTTGCCCGTGTGCTGGCCAGCAGATCTGGCTGGTTGAGCTGGCATTTCTCCAGCAACAGAGGGATTCTGCACTGCCAGGTTCAAGGTCATGTCCAGGAAGCTAAAACTATCCTCCAGTGTTATAGACATGTGACGAAACTCATTCACAGTGAATATTGCAAAACTTTCCTTTAAAACAACATAGAGTTGATGAATCAAAAGTATTTAATCCTGGTGTGTTGTTTTTGGACAAATTTTGATATCAAAAATACTGCTGAAACAAGGTGAGAAACCTGGACAATAATATTGAAAGGTTTTATTTTACAGGTAGGAGTTCCTTGTTTAACCACCAGTTTTGTTAAAATATTAACAACAGTCTATTACAAGAATTTGTACAGTGTATGCTATATAATCATAGGACCACTGAATCAAGTATTTTGGAAGGGATTTCCAGAGGTCATCTACTTCAACCTCCTGATCAAAGAAATTCTAGGTAGGGCAAATTGCTCAGGGCACTGTACAGTGAAATATTTTGTGTCTCCAAAGATGACGATTTCACAGCTTTCTTAGCAACTAGTCTGGTGTTTTACTATGCTCATAGTGAATGCTTTGTTTCCTTATCAAGTCAGTTTGCCATATTCCAAGCTGTGCCCATTGTCTCACAGAGTTCTGCAGTACATTTCTGACCTCTGTTTTCTCTATGCCTTCTAATTATTTTAAAGCAATAATATATTCCCTGACTCTCCTATTTTTAAGAGTGGACTGAACAGAACTTGTTGTCTCTCGGTTGTATGCCACAAGCTCCAGCTCTCTAACGATCTTAATGTCCCTCTCCTAGGCTTTCTCTGATCTATCCATGATCCTCTTGTACTCTGGAGCCTAAGAATGGATGCAGTGCTTGATGAGGTTTCATGAGAGATAAGTAGAGAGGAATAAACAGTTTCCTTGGCCTGATGTCTAAACTCTTGCTAATACACAGCTGGGCTTATTTGCTGCAGGAACAGAGTGTAGACTCCTGGCGAAAATATGAATTGAACCTGTGCTTCCAAACTGAACTATCTCAATAATTACAGACCCATATTTAAAATATTTCTATTGAGTTTTCAGGTGAGCTTTAATTTCTGCTTCAGAAATAACAATAAATACATTTTGAAATTTCTTGGGAATGAAAATGAGATTTTCCATAAAATTTATTAAATAGACTTTTCAAAGTTTCCAGTCTGTGATAATTAAAGTACTGTAAATAGGAAAATAGGGCAGATAGATATAAGTGCAGAGACCTGTTTAAGTTTTGATGCCCCAGTATATGTCTTTTCTTAACCTAAATTCTTAAGGAGATATATATTTTTCTAAAAAAGTTATGTCTTTCCAGAGCTTCTACTTGTAGAGTAATATAAAAATAAGTAAACAAGTAAAAGGATTTTTATACAACAGAAATATATAAAAATTAAAATTAAAATTAAAATTAAAATTAAAAAATATATATATAATGCCATGGCATATTAATGAAAAATTTTTTATACTATACTTTTACATTTCTGTTAGCTCAATCAACCCTTCTAATAACCCAAAATGATGTGCAGCATATTTGAATAAATCAGCTACTGAGGCTGCACTGTACAGGAACAGGAATGTATAAACACAACATGCAGTAGACAGATAGTTTGAAGAAGTGTATAACTACACATACAAGCCACACCACTAGATAATACATAGATACTGAGCCAAAAAGTCATATGGGAAAATGGCACAGATATTTCCTTCTCTTTCTTGAGTAAAAGGTATTGTCAAAGCACTGTATACTTGCTGGGATTCTAAATAAGCATTTCTGGGAATGACACAAGATTGTCCTATTCCGCTGTATATGTGTTGCTACTTGAAGTGTGGAGCTGAAGGAAAGCTTTGTCCATCACATGCAATGTCTTATGTTTGTTTGCTTTACATCATTATTGTCACTACAGTTTGAAAATAAAGAGAGGAATATATTTCTGAGTCTCAGTTTCTTAGAAATAGAAAATCATTATATAGCTGATATTAATAATTAAATAACTGTTGCGTTAGATTATGCATCTAGATTATGCATTTTTGCTGATATTGCAGCTCTTAATGAAACTGACATTTGTTAGACAATTCGGTAGTGTTTACTGTCTTCACTTTTTTTCATGACAGTGTCTGTCCATAAGAGTTAATGTTGATGGTGCTGGCCTGTTTGTAAATCTTAGATAAGTATTTCTCAGTGTACGCCATTGTGGGAGTTGTGTGCAAAGAGGAAAAGCTAGTAGAAGCAGGAATGCATGAGCCTGTGGTGAAAACAAAGATTTATTTGTCTGCGCAACAGTAATACTAAAGGTTTTTCTGTAACCAGCTATGACTTCTTTTCTGGTCAGCAGCCTTGCAATTGGCTTATAGAAGCTATGATTTGAAATGAATCAGATCTAAAGGAACAAAGACATAAATATCCAATCACCTTCTTCATCTTCCTTATTCTTCAAAGAACCTGGCAAACCATTTCCTAGTTCTTTATCACTAAAGAGCTTGCACATCCAAGGGGAGAGCAGATTCATCGCTGGGTGGTATTTGGATCCTTCCGTGTAACCTCTGAGGAGTCTCTTTAACTAAGTGCTGGAATGGAATTTATGAGGTAGTGAACTTGTGACTGAGATTTCCACCCTGACAAGAAGTTTTGATGAACCTTCTCTTTCAGAAGTCCAGTAGTTCTCAAAGTTCTGAAAGCCATCTCTCCAAGGCATAGCAAAGCCTTACCTTGAGTCAGCACCAACCTTCAGCTCATTCATCTCTGTTCCTTTCCTAACTACTTCATCTGCACTTAGCATGCTTGGCAGGTGTCTTAGGAGGAAGTCTACATGGGTCAAACCATCAGGTTCTTTTGAACGGTGGCCTGAGGTAGGGTTGAGACACCTCCTTATATCACTCATTCTTGTTTCCTTTCAGAACGTTGAAAGGTCACTTGTACTCTAAGTTCTCAATGAACTAGAAATCAGGTAGGAAAAATCCCCAGAGCACAGCATTACCTTATGTTTCTTTCTCACTATTGCTGATTAAAAAAAAGTCTTACATTTTCATTGCATTTGTTTAGCTCATGGGTATAAAATGGATTTTTGAAAAGAACTGGTGAAATAATTGCAAATAAGTCTATAAAGGTAGATTTTTCTCCACTGTGGTTAGAAACAATACTTTGATAATCATGTATTTTCCTTCGCTCTCACAACTCATTGAAAAGAAGTTCATTTTATAAGAAGAAATTTTAGAGACTCTCAGATAATCTCAGATGTTGTGACATTTTCTCTTTTATCCATTTGAATTTGTCAGATCAACAGAGTTACCCTGTTAAATGCATATACTGCCTGTACAGCACCCACACTGTGACTTGACAAAAGGATGTTACTGAAGGACCCCAATGATATTCAAATGATTTTCAGATATCTACTTCTTTCAAGACAAACAAAATTCTTGCCAGGTAGGGTGGGTTTTTTGGGTTTTTTTTTTGGTGCGTTTTTTTGTGTGTGTGTTTTTTTGATTTTTTTTTTTTTTTTTTTTTTTTTTTTTTTGGGTGGTTGTTGTTTTTTTGGGGGGGTTGCTTTTGTTGCCTTTTTTTTGCCTTAACTTTAAAAACATCAAAAAACAAACTCTGGGAGAAAGTGCTATTGGAAATTTTAGTTGTCCAGGTGCCCCTTTAGTCAGGTAATTAACACTTACTGTGGATATTGAATGTCACCATGTATATAATCCTTTGTGAATCTTATCACAGATTGTCTTCTTGTCACAGATCTTGTCTTCTGGTGAAGATTTTCAAACTATCAAGGCAGTATTTCTCTGGTTTTAACAGGAATTCAATTCCTTTTATCTCCACCAATTTGAATGTCAGCCTTCCGTCTGTTAAGTGCTGTGAAGGCATTGTTTTCTCACACAGAGGAGTTTATAAAAGGCAGTGAAACTATAATTTTAAGATGTTTTCAGATTCTTGTGGTAATGGGAACTATATATGTTAATAAGATAATGAATTACTGAAAAAAGCAACACCTCCTACCAGGAAGACCACAATAGACTTTTAAAAATCAACAAAATGCTTGTTTTGGAACTTGAATGCATAATAGCATACACTTTGAGTTGACTTAGTGCTCTCTTACACTAGGAAAAATTAGATGTGTCATGTTATAGAAAACCAAGTGTACATTGACAATGTTATGTAGAAATCTTACTGAATCATACAAGTGAGATTGTGCCTTTAGGGCACCACAGAAATAAAACTCATCTTCAGTTTCCAAGAACACATGTATCCATCTCTAGTTCCATTAAATCACATTAAAATTTAAAGATATATGAGCCAGTCTAATTAATTACATTAAAAAAAGAACTGTCTGACAATAACACACAAGATACCATGTACATTTTTACTTGGTGTTTTCCTTTTCTTGAATTTTTTCATACTGACACAAAAAATAGGGACTTCCTCTTCCCTACCCCCAACACTTTTCAGTACTGTTTAGGCTTTTTTTCTACTTCAGCTCTTTTGGATATCACCCAAGTAGGATATAAAGGTCAGTAAGCCAGTAAGGTACAGTCCAGATGATTTTCTTCATTAGCAGTTAAGCACTGCTTACAGATTGCTTTAAGGATATTTCCTCTAATCCCAAATGGAATATGTTGGCAAAACATTTCTCTTAGGTCCTTCTGACAATGAAATCAAGGCAAGAAACAAATTTGACCTGGCCTGGTTCCATCAGTAGCAAAGGGGACTGCTATAGCATACCACTGATTTTGCCTCCAGTTTAAGTAAATTTCTTTAGAGCTTCTTTCTCAAAGATCAGATTATTTTCGTGTAATGGGTTACATATTCTTCTCCAGAAAGAAGCCTTTAATGCAAGTTGTAGTCCGAGCCCACTGACTAAGCTGCTACAATTACCTTGTCTAAAATCAATTCCAAACAAAAATATTTTGGAATAATGTATCTCAGAAGAGTTTCTTTCACACCATTCTTGGAGAAGTTGCTAGATGGAGTCCAATCTGTCTTTGAGTTTTGTCAGCAACCACAGGGTATCCATTAGTTTTTGATCTCCAAGCAGTTGCCAGGTGTTTGTTATTTTGCTGTCTGCTCTGCAGGGGTACTTACCATGAGGTGAAATAGGCATTTATCTTCAAGGAAGGTAGCATTCTGTTATATATTTTTTTTCTGCAGCCTAACTTCAAAACCTTTGTGTACCCAGTATTACAGGATAGTGTATGCATTTCATTTACAGGTGATCTGCTTTATGACAGAAATCAAGTCAATATTAGAACTCCAAATACTGAATTTGTGGCAATTGCTTTCAAAAATTAATAGGGTAAAAAAGTCATAAAGCAAAGCAGGCATTACTCAAGAGCAGGGACATTTACATTAAGACACAATTTGTGACTGAATCTCAGAAAACAAAAAGTATTGTGTTACATTATAAAGGGGGTCTGGGAGAAATCATCCTAAGAGCAATCTGGTATTTGCTGTCTTCTTATCTTTTAAATTGGGCATTTGTTTTTTTCTTTGCATTTAAACTTCTATATCAGCTTTGATTTTCTTGAAAGAGTCATTAAACTCTTTGGTAGAAGTTCACATTTGCTTTTCCGCAGAGAACAGATCATTTTATCTCATCTTTTCTCATCAAGAGATAACCAAAGTTTCTAAATAAAGGCTTCACTGGAGAGAGCAATATTTCAGTCTGATCACTGATTTAGACTTCATTGTACTAATCATCATGTGAACTGCTGATCCATGTGGCTAATTATAGCAGCAAATTTTTATTCCCTTTTTCTCAGAAAAGTCTTTTAATGAAAACCCTACTTTCTTATCAGAAAGGTAGTAAAAAAACCTTGCTTTTTTTTTTTTCATTTTTTTTTACTTTGTATTAATTTCCGTTTTCTTTCCGAAGCAAGAATGAAATTAGCATTTGTTCTTTAAATGAGAATTGACTTGTGTTGTGTTTTTTGTTCTTGTTGCTTAGCAGCAGCAATGCAGGAACATGGGTGGGTCTGCTTCCAGGGCACTTCTACTGGGATTTGAGCTCTTCAGGGCATTTTCCACATTAACAAGATAATATTGAATCAGATGTTCTTGAAAAAAACCTCCAAAAAACAAACCCAGATCCTGAAGCTAAGTCTCTGTTACTTATTTTAACTGTAAAGTGGTTAAAGGGAAGGACAGATAAATACCTTTAAGGTGATGCCTGCCTTGCAAGATTAATTAATATCCTTTGGTGTCAATACATTTTTCGATTCATTAATTGCATATCACTTTCTCTTGTGCCTTTTTTTATGCAAACAAGACAATTTCTGTAAACTGAAAATACTGGAACATCTGACAGGATTAGGAATTAAGATGTAATTTTTTTCCTGAATATCTACCATTAAGTGGTTGAAATTGTAAGTGATTAACAGTTCTATTTGCTATGGATGTCTAAACCCCTGGAAAAGCAGGGAATTCGGACCAGCTCTCTGGTCTTTGCATGTCTCCTATAAGGATATGCCTGCAAAGATGACATGAAATCAATATCCTTTCTCTGTGATTTCTGGAGTTTGAAACATATTGATATGCAGCATCTGGCTACCACAGATCACAGAAGATTTCGTTACAGCCTTTTTGCTACAGCTCAGTTGCTTTAGTGGATTTAGTAGAGGAAGAAACTTCAGATTTGCTATATACGTGTATTGCATATACAATTGTGTGTCCATTGAAAAAGAGGAATGTGCAGGAAAAGATACTTAGGCAACTAACCATTCGAGTTTGTTGCAGTAGGAATGGTTGTATGCAGACCTGCTACCAGCAGTATATTGATGTTGGATATAATGTAAAAGTATTTTGGTCTCTACAGGGACATAATATTGAAATTATTTCAATGGACCATTAAGTTAAATAGACCATTTCTGCCCATTTAAAAATTATTTTTAAATATTATACTTTTTTTTGCATTTTCCCAAACTTTTAAAAGAACCACCTATTTTAAAGTTTAAAAAAAAGTGGTTGCCATAGGTTGAGATATTTTTCCAATAATATCAATTGTGATTGTTCAGGAGGTCATGTTGGCTACATTTAAAAGACAGGAGATAGATACAGAATGGGCTACTCAGTTCTGCAATTTTTAACAAGTTTATCTTTCTCAGACCTTCTAAACCACTTCTGTTTTTCCCAAGATTAAAGCATGGGTTTAAATTACACTCACTGTGCTAGTTCGAAAATTTTATGGACAAAAAATCCCTTATGGCCATCCCTACATATCCAAAGTTATGCATTACTAAACTTCTGTCGAAATGAACTAATTTTGTTAGTGCAAATATTTAAGTCACTAGAAAAAATATTTAAGACTCTTGTAAATGAAAAAAGGTAGTACACTGGAGAGTGATATTATGCTGTGGTTTTTACTTTGTCTGGAAAAAAATCAATATAAATGACATGAACCTGGGGGAAGTAGAATAAGAAATACATTTAAGGTTGGATGATGTTTATTTACCTGTCAGTCCTGTATATTCATATGGATTATTTGGTATGCTAAGGATTTTATGGGGTAGCTCACTCAAGTCTGCACTAATGGATGATCTGTGGCAGGGGGAGTAAACTAATGTACTTTTATTTACCATTAGTGCCATTATAAATATTTCAGAAGGCTGAATACTTCTACTTTCTTTCGGAGTAAATTTCCTAACTTTATTTCAGCCTTATTTTAACCCCTGCAAAACTGCTTGCTTACCTTCAGCCTTATTTTAACCCCTGCAAAACTACTTGCTTACCTATCTCTGGTAAAAAAAAAATAAAATTCTGTTTGCAAAACATTTGTTATTTGGAACTTTTCTACATAAAAGTCAAACCTGTTATCCATACCTGAGTTTTGTAAAGATGCTCTGTAAGTGAAAGCCAATTACATACTAAGACTAAAACCACTGACCCATGTCAATTTTTTCCGCTTGTTAATTACATTTTGCCTTGATTGTTAGATCAATACATTATGTATTGCTTCCGTGTTTCTGTTTCTGAGAGAAATTAGAATCACTGCTGCTGTTAGCTGGTTTCCCAAGTTATGAACTTTCCTAACCAGTAACTTTCTTAGCTGAACTTGCTTGGAATTATGTGTAAGTATCCAATTTTAATTGACCTTCTGCACAAAGCTACCTTCCTTTCCATATCAAAAGATGTCGTGCTGATCACCGCAGTATTTGGTTAGATCAAGGAAAAGGCCTTTTGTAGCCACTTTTAATCAGAATTCGTAATGAAGTCTTCCTGCAGCTCCAGTTCAAATACACACTGAATGCTTCCCAGGGTCAAGGCTCTTGCACTGCAAAAGTCAGTCCTGGATGTGAGGTGAGGAATCTGAGAAATTCAGAAGTCTGGCCAATTAGTCTGGCAAGAGTAATCACTGATATCAGTCATATGAAGTCTCTGCTTTCATGACTCATACTTTTAACCTCAAATCTACCAGGTGTCATGCTGAGTCCTGTTACCAGATCATTATTTTCTTTTTTTGTAAAGAGGAAATCAGGAAGAACAGTAAGGTAAGCAGTTTGTAGCAGAAAAAAAACAACTATT
The DNA here is from genome assembly GCA_036785705.1 of Acanthornis magna. Classification (NCBI taxonomy): domain Eukaryota; kingdom Metazoa; phylum Chordata; class Aves; order Passeriformes; family Acanthizidae; genus Acanthornis; species Acanthornis magna. Next base: position 26,147,097 of record JAWUZG010000063.1, read on the forward strand.
TTGAGATACAATTAAATGCACTATTCCCAGATTACTTTCCCATTAAACATTACTTGACTGGAAACTACTTTTAAGTAAATCATTGTTCCAGGTACTCAACAGAGTATGTTATTTGGTCAATCCCTTTGTTAGATGGCCATATAGAGACTGCAAACTGGATGATCTTTTAAAAGCACTATACTATTGGGTTTCAATCTGTGCCATAAACATTTCGTTTCTCACCAGTGCTTAGGGGAAATCCACCTTAAGAGAAACTCCCTCTCCATACATGCCCACACAAATAAGGTCCATATGTAGAATTCATATATGGTTTACACACTTTCCCACAAATGTGACTATTTCCTAGAAGTTTTGTTTTGTTTTGTTTTATTTTATTTATTGTTCTCTAATTCATGGAATGGGAGATTCTCCACAGTCATATTCAAAACATATTCATTTAAATGGAAGGTTTTAAAGACACAAGAGAATTCTTCCGTTTTAATCAAAATATAGCTATGCATCTGATACAATATCTGTAGGTATGGAACGTATACTGAAGTATGGAAACATACGTTTTCTATGACAAGCTCTTGTGTTTGGGGTATTTTTAAGATGTCATAGCAGAATATTCATGCTGACCAGAGTAATATCAGTTTAATTTTAAAAAACTGATCAATTGCAACTCATTTTTATTTGGCAACCACACATGAAATCTCTTGTGGTTCAACAGTGACAGTTACTGATCTTGAAAACTGCTGTCTTACACACAGACCCAAAAAGAGTATTTTATTTTTAACAGGAATACTTATTACAGTTCTACTGTCTATAATTGGGAAATTACAGTAATGATTTCAATTTCAGGCCCTGTGTCTGCTTCATTTTTTCAAGTATTTTGTCTCTGTAGGTTTTACGAAATATGTTATAGTCTGTAACAAGATTTTATGGTCAAGGGTTGCTGAATCATTCAATATTTTCAGTTACACAGTGTCTACTTATCTCTTTTGACAACTCTTCATTGTGATAAAATGTACAGGAATAAACATATACAGTGAATGCCTATCCTAATTTGTCAGTCTTAAATGAATCCTGTTCACTATCAGTTTTTTTGTAATTAAAGTGGGCACGCTGTTATTGGAAGTAATGGCTTAGTTGGTAATTTTTATTGATTGCCGACATACGTTAGAAAGAGATAAATGAAAAATCTAATTGTTTGTGGGTTATTGTTTCCTGTGTAGTCATTACACTGGGTCACACTGAAATAAGGGATACATTTCTCCAAGAGAACAAATATTGCATTTTATTAACTGAACCAAATGTTTGTGAATGTTGGCAGAAAAACATAGGGATCCAGGTATTCCTACATATGCAGAGAAAGAGTCAAGGGCAGGAGTGGAGTTGTAGTCCCAAGAATACTGAGACATATCAGGAGGACACATTCTTCAGTAAAAGGAGGAGTAACAGAACCAAAGAATCATTTTGTTGAAAGGGACTCCTTGTAGGAGCTGGTCCAAGCCATGACTCAAAGAAGGGGAGCTTCAGTGTTTGTCAGGTTGCTGCCTTTTCAACATCTCCAACAGTGAAGCTTCTGACATCTCTTTGGGCAACATGCTATAGTATTTGTCTGCCCTCATGGTGACTTTTGTTTCTTAATATTTAGTAGGAATTTTTTTATGATACCTCTCGAAGAGGAGCTTGACTTGTTCTCCATAATTATCCAATATGCAGTTGAAGACATCAGTAACATTATCAACTTTCTTTTCTTACAACTAAACAAACCCAACTACCTTAGTGTCTTCTCTTGCATCCTGTGCTCCAGCACACTGACCAACGTGGTGGCGTTCCACAGGGCAATCTCCTGTTTGTCTGCTTTGTTTTGGAATGGCTCCAAACTGGACAGAGTTCTTTAGATGCAGACTGATAAATGCAGACAGAAGGGAATAACCATTTTGTTTCACCACTGCTCAGCAATAACTAAAACGTCTCTGTGTTATCAACACCTTCTACAACAGTATATTAGAGAATGGGTCACTCAATTGCTACCATGGAATTCATTGTGCAAATTTAAAAGTAGTTCTCAAAACTCTCTATGTTCTTTGCTTCTGCAAAAAGGATTACATTTAGATACCAGGTGTTCTGTGAAACATGATGAAAACTTTAAGATATTGGAATCAAAATTTAAAATTTTCAGGTTCTATCTGAGCAGGAACTTCAACAATGGGAGTGGTCACTATCATTTTGATGAAACTTCTTTTCAGGTACCCTCTGATAGGATCTTTAGGACACACAATTTATGTGAAAGCAGATATTTGCTACCTTGAAGAGGATAAGAGTTATGCCCAGTTGCTGTGTACATGCTGGAAACAATGAACTGTAAATCATTAGCTGAAGAGGGAAAAGTAATGCCAACAATGAAGAAATCTGACATAATTCCTCGTCTCCCTGCTAAATTCAGAGAAATGCACAGCCTCTGAAAATTTATGGAAAAGTATGGGTGAAGATGCCACTACATAAAAGAAAAAAAGAAGTAGAAAAAATGGTGGTTGAAATACTCCTCTGTGATATAGATGAGAGAAGTTTAAGTACAAAAATGCAAAAGCCTCTCTTTACTAGCTTGAAAAAACTGTTCACAAGGTGCCTGTATGTACTAGTCAGCAAGTTTGACATGGACTGGTTTCTCTTTTTCTAATGTTAGACCTACCTAAATTTTGCACAAATAATTAAAAATTCATTTTGCCAGAGGAGAGACAGAAGCACCCTGACCGCAGAGTGTACTGGCTGGGATAGTTAAGAGATGCAACATAAGGTCATAGATTTGCTCGGTTTGAAGTCTCAGCCTTTGGACTGTGCTAGGATGACTCTTCATTATTTCTTTGAAATGTTCTACTGCAAAACTGAGAGATATTGTTAATAAAAATTTCTTCAAGCTAATTTGTTTTTGTCAACAATTTTGGTTCTGGCAAGTCACTGTTTTCTAACCAAAAAATATTTTTAGAAAAAACACCCTCATTCATTTTAACTACAAAATTTATTTCTGAAATGATCCTGACTTTGATACCTGTGTTGTAGTCATTTCAGGAGAGTAAAGTTACACGTACCATGGAATTTCTTCAGCAGAGATGAAAAATCTGAGCAAGAGGCATAATAAATGAATAGCAGTATTTTATAACTCAGACAAGCTGTATGTCAGAGCAGTGGAAATATTCATATTCCTAAACTCTGCAGCTGAGTAGAGCAGGAGTTACGGATTGTGGCAATGGCAACACATTTTAGCATTGTTTTTCCTGGGGGTTTGTGGGTTCAAGAATATAAATTTCTGAGGCAACCAATCATGCTGGAGATTTTGCTGTATCAGAAGTATCAGACATTTTTTATTCCTTCTTATGACCACAACTGAAGCAAGAGAAGGCTCTTCTATTCCTATGCTTTTATGTACCCTCTAGCATAAGAACTGCAGGATTACTTAATAATTATAATTTTAACTTAACATATACATTAATATATTTCATATTCTATGAGAATATACATAGTATTTTCTTTGGGTTAAGTGCCATAAAAATAATGTCTGTTTTAAGTTTTGATAGATGTGTTAAATAGAATTAATTTAAAATATTGAAATATATTTCATCTGCAAATCTACCTGCAAATTCTCTTCATTTTTTTGTCTGCAAAGACATGAAAATTAACTTTTTTCAAGTTCTGTTATGTTTTGGAAGTATTAATCTATTTAACCTCTTTGGGTTTCTTTGAAAAAAGTTTTTATGTATTTTTTAAATTGAAACTAATATAGAAGAATTTAACTTGTGTTAGTTATATGATCATTAATGCCAAGATATTTTACTGATAATAACAAAGATCGGTTGATTAGTCGACTTTTTTACAAAAAAAGAGGTAAGAAACATTTTGAAGTATATCTGATCACTTCTGATCTGGCTTTCTTTTATTCGCTTCATTATGCTTTCTAATTCTTCTCTTGTCTATTGGAGAACTAAAGTTAAAAGAAAAAGTAAATAAAAATTCAGAAATTCTGAACACCTACTTCTTTTTTTACCTAGTTTAGTACATCTGGAATGTGCAATATGTTGCATTACATCTAGGATCTAATGCTCCTGTCTTCTCTGTTCAGTTGTTCAGTGAATCAAAAGCAAGGAGAACGAAATGGCATATTCTGTATCAGTGTTTCACAGAGTCATCAAAGAATGAGTTGGAAGGGACTTAGGTAGGTTACATATTCCTGCCTCCTATTTTAAGCAAGACTGTTACTCACTCTAGATCAGTTTAGCAGTGGTTTTGTCTAGCCAAATTTGAAACTCCAAACAACTTTCCTAATATCTGCATAAAAGCTCCCAAAACTTTTGTGACTGCTGCCTTAATTATACCTCACAGCATTCCAGCTTCAGCCTCAGCAATATTACACAGATTAAACTAAAAATTCCCTTCAGACTTCTACGCATATTTTGGTCATACTATGGCCCAATATCTGATGCATATCTTGCAATAAGTGAGCATTGTTAACTCAAACTCATCTTGGGTCTCTCACCTGGCATGCCAATCACTCCTTAAAATTTAGTATCATACACAAATTTTCTAAGAGTGCACTCCATCTCATTTCTTGATCATCAGGGGAAGTACAGAAAACAGATGCACATATAGCATGTAAGTAACAGTGCTTCTGATCTCTGTCAGTTGTAATTATCATTTTCACTTCCAGTCCATAAAGCAGCAACCAAGTCATCTCCAGAGTAGTTAACATGCTTGCTTCTGTTTCCCAAAACAGTACATTTTCTTTGTGTGTCTTGCAGCTAACTTTGTCTGATGCCTAAAGTTTATGGACATCCTCTCAGCTTCCTGAAAATTCCCTAGTCCTTGGTGGGAAGGAATAGAGTTTCCACTATCAAAATATCTCAGGGTATTTTCACATTGAATGGATAATTAAGAGATTTCCTGAGCTGAACAGCAGTGTAAAAAGCCTAGAGGTTTCCCAGACCAAGGCTACTGCTGTCACTGTTTATAGACTCATAGAATAGCTTGGGTTAGAAGAGACCTTTAAAGATCGCCTAGTCCAACACCCTGGCAGAGAGCGGGGACATGTTCAACTAGATCAGGTTGTCCAAAGCCCCGTGCAACCTGACCTTGAATATTTTCAGGAATGGGGAATCTACCACCTCTCTGGTCAACCTGAGTCAGTATTTTCAGCACCCTCACTGTAATAAAATGTGTTCTTTATATTTAGTCTGAATCTACCCTCTTTTACTTTAAAACCATTACCTCTTGTCCTGTTGCTACAGACCTTAATAAGGAGTCTGTCCCCATCATTCTTTTTAAGGCCCCTTTAGGTATTGGAATGCTGCTATGTCTCTGCGGAGCCTTCTCCTCCAGGCTGAACAAACCCAGCTCTCTCAGCCTTTCCTCATAGGACAGGTGCTTCATCCCTCTGATCTTTTTTGTGGGTGTCCTGTGAACCAACAAGTCCAAGTCTGTCCAGTACTGAAGACTCCAGACCTGGATGCAGTACTCTAGGTAGAGTCTCACAAGGGTGGAGAAGGGGGGAAAAATCACCTCCCTTGACTTGCTGGTCACATTTCCTTTGCTGCAGCCCAGGATGCAGTTTGCTTTCTGAGCTGTGAGACTAGAAAAAAGGCCACTGCTGCAGGCTCCCACTGTTGATTTACAAAATTAGGAGGACACTCTTAATCAAGACCAGAACTTTTGCTGTATTATCTTAATGCATCTACCAAAGGGAAAAAATATCTGGAAAAGAAGTAACTCTATGCCTTGAATCCAGGATGGGTGTAAGCGTAGCAAGTAAAGCAAAATGAATTTTATGACAGCAAACTGGGAATGATTTAAGAATGTTTTCTTTAGTGTACATGAACACTTATTTTATAGATATGTTATAAATGACTACATATTCTGATATGATAAAAAGTGCTTAGTAGTCTGCCTCTGTAACGTGAAATATTGCCACTCACAATACTTTTGTGTATCCAACTTCTACAAAAGTGCCACTGTAATCAGTAAAATCTCTCCTCTTCAATTCCTTACAATTGGACCAATAGAAAAAAAACCCAAGCATCCTACTCTTTTAACCTTTAGTATTTTTATAAAATATATATTTATCATGTAAAATCATATCCGTTCCTTATTTGATCATGTTTCCCCAGGCATGTGGTAAGAAACCAGTTCTTCTGGTGTTTTCTCTGAGGCCAGATTGTTCTCTTTAAAACAAGGTAGGAGTGAATACCAGCTATGCACTTTAGTACAACAGCATATGCTGATCAGTGGAGCTCAGGATGTAATTACATATGTTGTTTTATCCTATATTATGTCCTTCTAGCATCTTACAATTTGTATTTCTGTTGAAACTTAAAATCAAACACATAGAACAAATTGCTGGTATTTCCTGTTGTCATTTTATTCCTAGGATCCCAAATCAGCTCTGTTACCTAATTATTACATTTCTCTGCATTATCCTTAAATGACTGCAGTCAAATACAATTTTTATTAACAAGTATTTCATACAATCTTTTTTTTTTTTTTTTAATTTAATCCTATAGCCTAATTCAAAACATAAATAAAATTTTGCAGCAAATTTAATCTAAGATGGAGGGTCATAAGCAGGGCATCAATACACTAGGCATTGTTCAAATTTATTGGGAAATGAGAGTCCTCGTCCCACAGGATTATTCTCTCTGATGCTGATCTGGCAGAAAGTGCCATCTCTCTCAGCCTTGAATGTGAAATGTTGATACTTCAGCTTTCTGTCACAGTCAATTCAAGAGGAACCCAATACAGATACACACATCTGTGTAAACTGTTCTTTGTTTTGTTTTCCAGGATAATTAAGTAAAAGCCTACTAGATGAGCACAATTACTCAAAATTAATCACTTTCAAGCTAGTTAAATCATGACAGATTAATTGCTTGTATCTATTTCTGTATTAGGATGTTTTATCAGCAGAAATACCCAAGTAGCTCTCCTGTTCTGGTAAATCATTGGTTTTTTTACGAGAAAATTGTAAATATTTATTTATGATAATCAATTATACTTTTAATTAACCTTTAAAAATTAGGTGGCTTTAATTATATTTTGTATTGAAGATATTTGGCTACACTTATGCCAAGCAAATTTTTAAACCTTGGAAATGTTCAAGACCAGGTTGGATGAGTCTTTGAGCACCCTCGTCTAGTGAGAGGTGTCCCTGCCCAGGACCTCTAAGGTCCTTTTCAATCCAGACCATTCTGTGATTATTTTGATGTCACTTAGTGTCTTTCAGAAAGTTTGAAGTATGTAATGCTGCTCTGGGCAAAACAGTCTTACGTTAATATTGAACATACTTTATGACAGAGGATAGGACTCAATTTGTAGGGGCAGTTCAGGAATTTAAATACATTACAATGTTCTGTGATAAAAGGAAGAAATTTTTTTACAGTGAGGGGTGGTGAAAAACTGCTACAGGCTTCACGGAGAGATGGTGCATACCCCATCCCTGGAAACATTTAAGGTCAGGCTGAGCTCTGAGAGATCTGATCTAGTTAAAAGTGCTTCTGCTCATTTCAGGCGAGTTTGAACTAGATTACCTTTATGGGCCCCCTCCCATCCAAACTTGTTTATGATTCTATGATTCTATGATTCTATTTCGAACAAATTTGGTTTGTTTATTGTCTCTGGTGATGAGATTTCACATTAATTATTTGTACAGTCAAGAAAGTAGCTTCTGTGTATTACTAACATGTGAAAGATCTGTTACTTATTTGCTTTAAGCCATGAAAAGTTTGCTCTCTGTGAACAGCACTTACAGTTTGTCAAGGTTTGAAGTTACCTTAAGTTTAGCCCTCCAAATGTTAAGCTTATAAATTATTCTGGTTATCTCATTCTGTAATCACTGGAAAGGAAATGAGAGGGGCATTGTCAAAGGATGATTGATTCTACCTAGAAATCCATACTGTGATCATATTAATTAATTTTTCTTAATGGCTAAAGTTACGTGAGACGATTCCAAGTACTTGTTGCTATTACCAAAGACTGCAAAACAGAAAGACTACTGTCTGCTGAGCAGATCTGGTAAGGTTGGATAAGAAATCTGATATTCTGTCTAATTGGCATTATACGGTCATTTATCCTGTTTTTTCCAACTTAGTAAGGGAAGCCATCTCCTCTGTAGGCAGATCTCTCCCTATTGACTTTAAACAGGCCAAGGACCTCTTAGTTTTGATGTCGTGCTTTAAAATAGCTTATGTTAAATGAATGCGATTCACAAAGTCTAGAAAATCTAATGGCTATTTAGATATTATTGTGGTTTTGGGTTCAGAGCAATTATTGCTAGAAAACACTTAAGAGCTAGAATAAATGTCTGAACCTGTATTTTTCAAGACATGACTTTAAAGTTTATGATTTCAATTTATGATTTTCCAGATTTTAATGTTAAAAATCCCCACAGCTCTCTAATACATGGAATGATAATAACTATTAGAAAAGCTAATTCAAATGGATGCCGGAACCTCTGCATTTTACTGTTATTGTTCCAACAATGTAGAGTTACTGCAGTGTTAAAAATGGATTTGCTAAAAGAAAGGAAGCAAAACCTTTACAATCTTGAATTTTATTTTCGGGTTCAAATAGAAGTCACCAGAAACAAAAGTTTAGGTTCTGTGTCAGGGGATGTGTGGGAAAAGTACAATGCTAAAGAAAGGGATACCTCAAATATACATTCAAAATTCTCAGTTGAAAGTAACAGTGTGCTGACCTAGAACAGATTGAGATTAATGACAAGTGGTTCTGCTTTTGTATTGATTAGTGCCTGTGGCTATTTAGTAGATGATAAAACACACAACATTGATTAAGGCTACTGGCAAAATGTTTTAGATGTCAAAGCTGCAGCACTTTTCTTAAAGCTCAAAATAAAGCTTTGAATTAGATGTATATAATGGCATATATGTATAAATACAGACATAGACATAAATACTTATGTCTATATAATAAAATTCTTAAGAACTACTGGCAAAGGCATTGGTTTAGTAATACAAAGCCATTTAAATTTAATATGTGTCCTTTACCACTATTTCAGCAAGCTGTCATGTAACTAGTAGATTATACAGTGAATAAAATTAGCAAAATATTATATACATGGAAATCCAAGCAATTTAGCTCTTATTGCACAGAAACTTATCAAAAGAAAGGATATTGAAATGTCTGTTACCTGAGAGATCTGTTTCATACTTAGAATCTTCCTGTGGGGAAAAATATAGATCTGAACTCATTAGTGACACAGTAGAAATTGCTGAAATGTTGAAAAGATTTAAGAGAAAATGAATGAAATAGGAAGAAGACATAAAAAAATAAACATCTTCACCATGCAAAGAACTAATTATAGTAACATTGGTTACTTTGGCAAATTGTCATTGGGACTGTAAGACATAATTGAACTTCCTGAAAACACAGCAATTACCTCAGAAATGAATGTCAACTCTGTAGAATCTACCAGGAAGAAAAAAATAATTCTGGTGCAAGCACAGAAATGTGCTGTGAATTTCCTAGGCTTTATTTTTATCTAGTTTCTGGAGTTCCAGAAATGTCTGTTCTATTTCTTCTTGGAGCAAATAGACTCGATGTTGTCTTGGTCAGAGCAATAACTACCATACTCTGAGTTCATTCACAGATTGTATCAAAGCATGCAAGTGAGTGAAAACCTCAGAGGGAGGGGGTATATTTCACATGCAGAAGCCGTTCCCCAGTGTAAAATGGGGAACTGCAACCTCCTTAATTGGGTCACTTATGTTCAGGCATCTTTTACCATTCACAGAGATCTTGCAAGCAGAATATACAGTTTAAATGTTCAAAGCAATTATTTATTGTCTCATATACACAGCTGATAGCAAATTCATGCTACTACACTTAGCATTAATTTGCTCACTGACCCTGATGAGACACCAGATGAGTCTTTCCTGGCCAGGCAATCATCAGTCAGCTGTAAAAGTGCTGCTTCTACTCCTTGCAGAGGGCTGATCCTCCATCTTGCTAAATGCCCATCCACTGATTCTCTGTTTTTTTCTTAGGACATTATTGCTCAAGAAAACCTGTCAGTTGTTTTTCTGGTTTTGTGGGCCATTTTTTTATTTGGTTGGTTGTTTGCTTGGTTTGGTTTGTTTGGTTTTTTGTCATTTGTTTTGGGGGTTTTTTGGGGTTTTTTTAATCTCTTTTCTTCCTTTAATTTTGAATTGGTATCTACTATTATCTCAACAATTTTACTTCTGTGTATGTTTTTGTTTTTCTTATCTTTCTTGACTTCAATTTTTGTACTCTGTCACACATCAGCAGCAAATTTCTCTGACAGAAAGCCACCCAGCTGTGCTATACTAAATTGGGGGTTTGATCACAGAGAGATAAACCCTTTGGCCATGGGTTACAGGGTCTTATAAATTTATGCTTCCTTATCTGGTAACTTGACCAAGGTCATGTGCAAAGCTCCATCTGGGTTGAAGATACATATATATTCCTGAAATTATCTCAGTGCCTTTTCAGCTTCCTGATCCCTAACTCCACTGCCTTACAGACAGCCTGGCAAAATTCCAGACAAATATCTACAAAACTATTTTATAGTAAGTGTAATCTAAATCATAGATGGATGAATAAAAATTTGATAAAAGATGTGTTTCTTTATGTGACTTTTTTTTTCTTCATGCAGGGCATAGAAATGATAGATGCCAAAATAAAAATGTCAGCATCTACTCTTCTTATATCATTTTATTTCTTCTGCGTGTACACATTGAAAGAATCTTGCTTCGAAAGCTTTAAGAATTTTTTAGCTTAATCAGTTCTGTCCATTGGAGTGGATAGAAGTAAAGATGTTCTTTCTTCTGTGGAATAACCACTGGGCTGTTTGACCAGTTCCAAACATGCAAATGCCAATAAGAGGGAAGAAATAATGAAAAAATAATAATTTTTGGTCATAAAAGGTAGAGATAAGGACTGGGGGAAAAAAGAGCAGGTAACTTATGTATTTATGTTATAATATTTATATCTGAACTATTGCCCTAAAGTCCCTACATATTCTGTGTGAGAATTGTTTCATATAGGAGAGATTAATTCTGCCCTATGACAGTCATCTAAGCTAAATCAGATGGATTATTCAGGTGAAGTCCCCAATAATTGGAAAAACAGAAACATCACATTCGTTTAAAAAAGGGTGAAAATGAGGGCCCTGAAAACTACCAAGCAGTCTCTGTGCTTGGTATGATCATGGACTCATTACTCCTGGAAGCTATTTCAAGATATGTAGAAGACTGAGGTGATTAGATAGTGATCATGTCTTGAACAAGGGCAAATCATGCCTGACTAATCTAACAGTGGAGTGACTGTGTTGATGGATAAGGGCAGAGCAACTGATGTCAACTACTTTGATGTCTTTAAGGCCTTTGATGCAGTCCCAAACAACATTATTACTTGTAAATTTGAGTTGATGGATATGGGGTTGATGGACAGATAGTTTGATGGATAAGGAATTGACTGGATGACCACATCCAAAAAGTTACAGTCAATAACTCAATGTCCAAGTGGAAACCAGCAGTAAGGGGTATGCCTCAGGTGTCCATACTGCGATCAAAGCTGTTCAACATCTTTGTTAATAACACAGATGGTGGGACTGACTGCACCCACAGTGAGTTTGTGGATGACACTGAAGCGAGTCCGCACCCTAGCTGCCTCGGCCTCCCAGACCGGCTCCACCTGCCGTGGGAGGACTTTGGGGGTTGAAGTGCCTGAGTCCGCCCCTGGATCTTGGGGTAAGGCTTGCCCAGGGCTCAGGATCCGCCCACCTTTCCTGATCCTTCTATTCCGTTAGTTATGTTATTGGTTGATTCAAACTGTACCCCTCCCTCCTATGTTATCATTGGTTTATGTATGTTATCCCCTCCTCTTGTGTCTCCCCTGATTGGTTAACTCTGCCCCAATATAAGCGGCTGTCACGGGGGCAGGGTGGGATTCCTTGCATCCTGTCCCAATGGAGGCAGGGTGAAGAAGCACTCACCTCTGTCCCCGCGGGGGCAGGGAGGGGATTCCTCTGACCCTGTCCCTCCTGGGATAGGATTCCCTTGTCCTTCCCTTCTCTGCCTCCCGAACACCTCTACCCTTACCTTAATAAAGGAGAGAAGGGGAGGACAGCCCCCTCCTGCGAACCCTTCACCTCGCCGGACTCTTCATTTTACTTATCGATTACAACGTGACACCAAGCTGAGTGGTGCAGTTGATACACTTGAGAGAAGGGATGCCATCCAGAGGGCCTGGACAGGCTTCAGTGGAATAACTTTGTGAAGTTCATCAAGACAAAACCTGCACTTGGATTGGGACAATCCCCGATACCAGTACAGACTGCAGGATAAATGGATAGAAAGCAGTCCTGAAGAGAAGTACTTGGGGATACTGGTGAATGAAACATTGGACTTGAGCACTTTCAACCCAGAAAGACAATCACAACCTAGGCTGCATGCAGACCATCATGGCCAGTTTTTAAAAGGAGGTGATTCTTCCCCTCTACTGCACTCTTGTGAGACTCCACCTGGAGATCTGCTTTCAGCTCTGGGGATGGTAGTATTAGAAAGGCATGGAACTATCAGAGTAGGTCCATGGGAGAGCCATGAAGATGGTCAGAGATCTGGAGTATCACTTCTATGAAGAAAGTCTGAGAGAGTTGTTCAGCCTTGAGAGGAGAAGGCTCCAGGAAGACCTTATTGTGGTCTTTTAGTACATTAAGTGGGCTTATAAGAAAGATGAAGAGACCCTTTTTGCCAGGACCTTTAGAGACAGGATAAGAAACAATGGTTTTAAACTGAAAGAGGGTAGGTTTAGATTGGATACATTGAAGAAATGTTTTCATGATCAGGGTGGTGAGACAATGGGACAGGTTGTCCAGCTTCTCTGGGCAACAACTTGCCCATTCTTTCAAGTGTCAAAGGCCAGTTGGATAGGACTTTGAGCAACCTGATCTAGTGGAAGATGGTTCTGGTACAGCTGGGGCTGAACTATGTGATCTTTAAAGGTCCTTTACAATCCAAACAATTCTGTGATTTTAAATACACTGCTTTCTTTTTTATTAATGTAATCGAACTAAGTACTTCACATGGAGACCTTCAATATAGATGTCTAAAGTCAGGTGAATTGAATTCTATCCACGGTGTTTTTAATTACTAAATGAATACATTAGATGTTGAAAGAAGAGATTAACAAGGGAATAGAAGAAAGGATTGACTATGGAATTCCTTTCAATAGTTGAAAGCACTGTTTGGGGAAGTGGAGACTTGGCATGTGTAATTGTTTTAATATTTCAAGTTTGTTTCAAGGGAAATTTTGGGAAAATATTCTTTTTAAATGTAAAAATGTTGCTGAAGAAATATGTCAAGACCATAATGGTTTTATTGTAAAAAATGGAAATATGGGAGACCGAGTAGCACTTTGTTAGCATTTAAAAATATTACAATAAATATTAAATAGACTTCTGGCAATTTTTTGTTCCCCTGCAGGATACAATACTACATAATAATTTAAAATGGAATAGTGTAAATGGTGCTTTCTTCCACTTGAATGATGTAGAACGTGTTTTCACTAAATGCTGAATCTTTCACAACAAAATAATTAATATCTCCAAATGTTGCTCTGATTTTCTGATATTCGTGGAGATTCGCAGAAGCTTGCAGGGAAGTTAGGCAGGCAGCACACAAGATGGTGAAAAGAGAAACTTTATTTACAAGAACTTCCTTATGTATCCATGAATAGTCTGATAATTATTGGTCGATAGTTTTTCCACCCCCTTTAATGATTGACTACAACGCTGAAGTGTCCAGTACCAAAACAATGAGATTAGAAAGCACAAGAATGCAACTTATCTCTATTCTCCATGAGAAAGAATAGAAAGATTTTAAAACAGTGCAACTACAACCAAATTTATTGGAAACTCTAGAAACTGGAACTTGATATTTGAAGCCTGCAGTTGTAGGAATATATACTGCTCCCATCTGTCAGACTGAAGAAGGTATATTTGAAAGACTATATGACATGCAGATGAGATTAGCAGGTATTGTCAAATGTTATATTTGTTAATCTGACACATGTTCAACTGAAAACATTTTTTTTCAAAACAGTGATAATAAAAGAATACAGGAAAAAGCAACCTTCAATGATTTATTTTAAATGATTAAACCCCCAACAATGGAAAGTGAAATCACAGAAATAATGGTCCTTATTTATGTCAGGATGTAGTTACAAGCTCCTTGTTAAAAATCAGTAGCATATTGCACTAGAGATATCCTCTAATGCAATCCACAGGATTTCCTATCTTTACTAAAATATAATAAAATTTTGCACCTGTCTTGTCACCTGTCATACATTCTGTGAATACATCTGAATAAAAGTTCTCAATTTTTAGCTTTTATTAGAAAGAGCTTTAGGTAGAGTTCAGTGTCTTAAACTGTTTGAAGATCTCTGTTTCTGAAGGAAAATGTCATGGGTTCTTCTGCATTTCGGTGTGTCATTTGAGAGACCCTTCAGAGTTTATCCAGTCAAGGTAGCCAGGCATTGCCGATGCTGCTGCAGATGACCAGTTTCCACAAAAATCTGACTTTGGTGACTGATCTTATTTATTTTGCAACTGTTATGCTGAGTCTACCAAGCAGGTCTATAGTTTCCTCCAGTAAAGAGGGAATACGTCATATCTATGGCATGTCATGGAATCGTAGAATCATAGAACGGTTTGGGTTGGATGAGATCTTAAAGATCATCCTCCTGCCATGGGCATGGACACCTTCCAGTAGACCAGGTTGTGCAAAGCCCCATCCAATCTCGTGATGAACTTACAGGATGAACATTCATCTCATGGTGAACAACCAAAACTTTTCTGGATAAGCTGTTTAAGTGCCTCACCACCCTCACATTCAAGAATTTCGTCCTAATAACTAATATAAACCTACTCCCTCTCAACTTACAGCCGTTAACCCTTGTCCTGTTATAACATGCCCATATGTCTGTGGCTAGAGCATAAAGTCAAATGCAGGGCCTGCATTTGGGACAGCAACGATTAAGGAATCCTGAAGCCAGGAGTCAGTTTAGAGCTGCCACCCTCTCCATACCAGGGTAACTGTGTGATGAAGTTTGTGTTTTTCCTGTTCTATAGGTCAGTCTCTTCATCTCACATTTCCAGCTGAGAAACAGTGAGTAAAATGCTAATTTCAGCCTTAAATTCATTTTATTTATGCATTAAGGAAAAGTGGGAAAAAAAAAAAAAAAAAAAAGGATGGCTTTCTCGGAATCTCAATATTTTCTAAATTCATCAGCAATCATGGGGGTTACAAAAGTGCATGTGATATCACACCAAGTAGATCCCTAGTTCAGTTCAGTTATCCTGATGGATACACAAGCTGCATTCTTCTATGTCACCAATACTTTACTGTTTAACTGAAACTTGCAAGAGAATACAAAAAAAAAGAAAAAAAAAGAAAAAAAAAATTTTTTTTTTTCATTTTTTTTTCCCCTTTAAGTGTTATTTTATACACTCTTGAAGTTCTTGAAGTGCATCATGAGAATTTTCATGTCTTGAGTGTATAATGTAGGTACTGGTCTCTTATGTTCAGTTTGTATTTCAATACAATTGCTCTAAACATAATTTCCGAGAGTGAGTCATCCCTGGTATTTCTTTTAGAGAAAACAACAAAAGAAAATGTAAATAAAAATATTGCCATATGAAGCAGGAAGATAACATTTAAAAATGCAAGTAACTAGAAACCTTGATTGTTGAACTAGAACTGAAAAAAAAATGTGGACTATTAAAAATATGACATCAATGTATTGTTAACCAGTGAAGAAGAAAAAAAGAATTCCTAAGCATATGAGAACCTTGCAGGTAGTGTAAGGAAAAATCCTCAGACATTTCTGAAGCTTATTGTAGGTTTAGTTGTATATTTGTCAATGTATTCCATATTGTTTAAGATACCGTACAAGATTTTGGGCAGATAAACATCAAGTTGATAAAAATGTATTGTTCCTGGTTTTGTCTAGCTTTAAATTTCCTGGGCTGAGAACTGAAGCAGAAAAATCAAATACAATAAAACTCATCCCTGACAAAACCATTTCTTGTATTTGTCTTGTACGGCCCTTAGTGGATCTGGAAATGCAGCAACTGTCCTATTCTTTCTGGACTTGACTCCTCAGGAGGTGAATGAAATTATCATCTCTCCTGCTCACATTAGCATGCCTTGACTTTATTTTCTGTCTTGAGTAGTTTAATGTGCACAGACATTATGGTATTATCTGCACTGTCAATTCATCTTGGAGCTCAGACTTGGACGCTCAAACTTCCTGACTTTCCACATTGTCTGTTTTATAGCTCAACCTCTGCATGGGTGATCTGGAGTTCACTGATCTGGGTCAATGCCTGAGATGTCACAGTAGGCAGCCAAAGCATGGACATGGGCAGCAGGAGCTGTGGGGTCTCTCTGGAACAGGCAGAGCAGCAAAACAAGAGGAAATGAGGCGTGATGTTGGGTCTGGGCAGAGAGTGGGAATTGCACACAAAAATGGCACGAAGTGCTCCTTTTCCATAGATGTAGAAGAGGGGGATCCAGTATATCCCAAAGAGAAAGATTTTGCAAACAGACAGTTTTTACTAATTAGAGACAATATCTTTTCCCAGAAATTTGTACTCCTTGTCCCCTCATACTGTTCTCCAGTTAGATCCAGGACAGTAATTTGACATCAGATTTAGTGTTTACCTTTTGAAGAACTACAGTAAAGAGGAGAATTCAGATAGGAGATTTTTAGTTGTCTGCCAGAGAAAAGTTCCCAGATATGGAAACCATACTGAACTACGTTGGAACATCCATAATTTTAAAAAAAATAAAAATAAAAAAAAAGATACTTTTTTCTCCAATAATTCATTTTTAAAATCTTATAGCACATCTCTGTAAATGCCAACATATTTACTTAATGTAATATTGGAAGTGCTACACAATAGAAAAATGAAAGAATAAAATTTTCTAAATATAGTTTCTAATACACATCTTATATTTTTACATAGATTTTTATATAGTAATCCGGTCATCTATGAACATTTTTTGTCAAACAGTGGGGTACTTACATATGTATTTGATTTGAAGACTCATAAGAAAAATGTCATGTAAGGAAAACCACTGGAGCTGCCATTATATGATAACATGTGATCGTGCAAGGATCCTCAGAGCTGTGACACTTTCTCTCAAGTACTTTTTTTATCCTAGAAATACAAAAGCATTTAGGTTGGAAAAGATATATAAGATTATTGCACCCAAGTGTTAACCCAGCACTGCCAAACACACCTCTAAACTGTGATCCTAAGTGCCACATCTCTGTATCTTTTACGTATTTCTAGGCATAGTGACTCAGATGTTTTAGAAATATCCTGACTGTTATCCATAGGTTGGTTCATTGCTTTATTAACCTCCAGATGGCAACATAAGTTACGCATGTATTTCAGGACTTTGTTGAATTGAGACCATGGGAATGAGAATACTGGAAACTGGATCTGTGATGAAATGCTGTATTTAAAAGGGCAGACAATATAAGGTGGAACAACAATTTTGTATGCTCAAATCACTGCTGGCTGTCAATTTATTGCTTACTTATGTACTTAAACCTTATATTCTTAAATCCTTGTTTGCTCTCCTTGAGAGTCCTTTCTTTCTTGCATGGGAGAAGTGTACTAAAATTAACCAAATATATGGCCTAAGAGTGATTCTGTACAAGCAATTTTTCTTCATTTCAGTGCTGGTTGTTTATGAAATATGCATGAGGCACAAAATTTGCATCGGCAGATGCACACACATTGCAGATCCTACATCTGTTGGTTAAAATCAAAACAAAACAGCAGTAACAAGAATTATCAAACAGAGCAAATGGAAAACTTTCCCTTCAGAAGCTCTTCAGTTAAATCTAGGGGGAATATTCAAAGCAATGTTCTCTTTGTATTATGTTTTTTTTTTGTTTTTTTGTTAATTTTATTTTGTTTTGGTTTTGTTTTGTTTTGTTTTGTTTTTTTACCTTTTGTTTGTCTTTCTGAACCAGCCACTGGAAATGAAACTTTGGTAGCTTCCTGTGACAAACAGTTGCGTTCATTGTGTGTTGAAACATTACCTAGTGGTCTCATCACCATGACTTCAATTTCTTCAGTGGTTTTGAGACTTCAATGGCTTTGGTTACTGACACAAGCAGAGTTTTTCAATCTGTGATATAAGTTATGGTGCTTTGCTCTCTAATTTGATGAAGTTTGTAGAAAAAAGAAACCCCAAAGATATTTATAATCAAAGCATGCAGATGCATGCTTCCAGGTTTTCCACAATCTGTAGCATTCTTTGTCTGCTAGCATAATTCCATGATTATGTAGTACTGAACGTCAAGTTACACAAGGCTCTGCTCACTGCAATATCTGGGCTTCTCTGCGTTAGGAGGCTGACAGGCAAGAAGAAATGAAGGGTCTGATGCTCAACGAACATCTAGGATGTCCTGCATTGTCAAATTTTATTGATAATTAAAGTAGTAATAGAACTTAATGAGACAATATAAAAATTATACGACTGTTTTTCTGAGTTCAGGTTTTAAACCTATTCTAGCAATCTGAGGTTGAAAATGTATTTTGCACATTTAATTACATAATTTGTTTAAACAATTTTCAGGGTGCCTAGAGGTTTTCATAAGGATGCTTCCTACTTCTGCACAAATTCAATTTCCTTTCTGTTATTCAAGAAATTCTAATAAGATTAAGATGAGGTTGAGCAGAGCCTGCACATTTCAGATATTATTTCTCTGGAAAGATGAAAGAGATAGAGTGCTTTTAACAAAAGAAATCGGAACAGAAGGCAGAAGCTTTTGTCAGCTTTTGCTGCATCCTACAACTTTGTCTTTGACTCCTTTTGTCCACTGAAGTATGTTTTTCACCCAAAGGGTCTCATTCTGAGCACATTCAAAATAGATACCACTAAAGCCACAAACCACAAGAAGTGTGGCTTTGGTGTAATGGTATGTATCTGAGAGGATGTTAACATTTCTAAAAAACCCTAGAAGCAGATTGTTTCTATATTTAATGTTGCAGTGTCAGTAATTGTGCCTTGGTCCTTTTCACTTGATAAACTTTGGGTAACGTAAGTTAACTATGGGGAGATCCTGGAGAATGCAAACACACCTCTATATATTGGTAAAGTCTGTGAAATGATTAAAAGTGTCTAATGCTACTGTGGAAATCTAAGTGTCACGTAGCCAGGTTTTTTTTCACTATGATCAAAAATATGGACAAAATATTATGACTAGTTGTATCTAATTTTATATGTGAAAGAACATAAGAAGTTGGACAATCCAATTGTAACAGTGATTTTTTTTTTCTGTTCCTAAAATTCAGGGTCATATAGGTTAAGGATTGTAGTAGCCTGAGCTTTCAAAAAAAGCCTATAGGAAACATTCTCAATAGCCACTGAAACATGAGATCACTCAGCAGCAGTGAAAAAACTTGAAGTTTAAAAAAAATAGCCTTTACATTTTAATGATAACCTTTGTTGAAATATTGTCTTTTTCTCTAATCATCTTTCTTCTGTACATTAAGGTCCCAGCCACCTGGACCCACCAGTTTCCACTCCTTTTGGCTAGATGTCAATAGTTTCTGATCCCTGACTTCTGATAATTTATCTCAGGTATGTTAATATTTCTCAGGAAGAAGCTGATGAAGTTGTTTAGTAGGTTTCCTGTTACATCTTTTTTTTTACCTGCAGCTAAAAGTTATTCTTAAATGAATTAATTTCCTGGCCAAATACTTGTTTTAAATTATTTCATTAAAAATATAAGTGTTGCTCTATAAATTGCTCTAGAAAAAACAAAACACACTTTCAACTCTGATAGTATGTTGGAGTTTTCAAATGTTAGTGAAAATGGGCTTTGATATTTATTTATTTGTTGGCCCTATGTTAAAATTCTATGAAAAACATTTATAGTTTTTAAAAGTGAAAACATGCTTTACTGAGGAATGGCATTCTAAAGAAATTAAAATTTTTAATTTTTTCTTTTTCTTTGGTGGTATATTCTATTTTTCTTAATTTTTTTTCAGTATTAGTACCTTTGAAATGGTAGCAGCCTATCATTAAATTCTGTCACAATCGTACATTTTATCATCAGACTGAAACAACAGACTTTCTTTCATCAGAACTGGAAGGATTCCCTGGACAATCAATGGAAATGCCTTATCACTTACTGCATTATAGGGTTCCATTTATAAATATATCAAGCACATCTTTCCAGAACAAATCACACACTGTTCTCTTTGCAATGAGACAGTTGGAAGCTTGGTGTCTTGAACATAAGGATGAGGATTAATTTGAAGAACTGTTGTTTTCATAATTCTAATTTTAGTATAGATTTCCTTTACTAAAATATAATAATCTATTGCCCATGTCATATGTTTTTCCTTATGACTTGGTTTTGTAAGTAATGAAAGACCTAAAGTAGAAATTTATTTGCAAGATGTTCTGGAGAAAGACATGGCAAAAATATCAAAGATGACAAAGAAATTAAAAGCACCTAATATTTAGTGTTTGGCTCAGGAGTAATGATGTTAAGAAAAAATCCTCATAATTTGTTGTGCACGATCTTTGACACTACAGATTTGGCAACAATGCGTAAGCAGCCAGAAGAAAAGAGCAGAACAAGGCCTCAGGTAGAGTAACTAAAAGGTCTTCTCAATGTCTTGGACTACTTCTCTGAAACCAATCCATCAGCTCGGGAAAGATGTAATGTCCACCTATTTCCTAAATTTGTAAAAAGTTGCAGAAATCATTGCAGTCCTTAGAAGATTAGCATATAGGTCGGACATATAGATTCTTCCTGTGATGTATTAGTTAATCTCCTATGGCATGATGTTCCTTATCCTTCTCATGGTTACTTTTGAAAAGGAATCTAGATAAATTAGCATTTTCAGGAAATGCTCAATCTCAAAGTTATCAGCTGTCACCATGGATAACATCTTCCCAATTTCATGTAACAGCATGCTCCTAGGTGTCGCAAGGATAGGCTATAGAAAACAGACACCAAGAAACAAGGTCCTTTAGTGTTGAATGACATGTAAAAACAGGATTTAGTAAAGATTCTGTAAGCAGAGATCTCCTCCCTAATGTGAACTGAATCTCCTTACAAACAAACATGAAAATATTTGGACAGCTAGGAAGTCACATCAGTGCTGGTTTTACGACAGTTTAAACCTTTCAAGGGACTTCCTTTCTGCGTGCAGCCAAGTGCCCAGTCCAGCCCACATCTGCATTAACACAACGGCAGTGCTGCAGAGCACAAAGGGACAAAAGGTAAGGAAATGTGCAAGTAGAGTTTGCAGCACAGCGTTGCTGAGCATTCTGTGAATGATGCAGAAGGCTAGCACATATGCATATTTGTCATATGTTAGATAATGTCACCAGAATGGCAGGGAGACATTTTTAGCTCTCTGAGGCATTTTTAACCCTCCTCTTTCCCTCAGGCATCTTCTAACTCTTGTTTCTGCCTCCTACATGCCAGACCTGTGCAGCTGTTCTCCCTGGATTGCAAGAGTAGCTATCAACTTGTATCAGGCATAATTGTTTCAAGTTGATGTCACTTTCTTACCCTGCCTTAGCTACAGGTCACAGGAGACAAGATGGACTCACAACTGGACACAATCTCTCTGCTTGTCCTAAGCCTGTGCAGTCCCCCAGGCATTATATTTCTTGAGCTTGATGTAAGACTATATTAAGTATCCATTGACCTTTGTGTAATTCTGCAGTTCTAGAGTCTGACCATCTCCAGCATTTATTAATTAGCATGAGCTAAAGTTTCAGCAGGAAGACACCATTTAAATTCCAGAGAACCAATGCACTATCCATGGAATTAACTAGGCAAGGTTTATGGGGAAAAGTATCATATTTCATTTTAATAAAGGCTATTCTTTCTGCTTGCATTTTTTGCCCTGTTTTTACCACCAGACCAAGTAGAATTCTGGGTCTGTTTTTCAAGTCAGATAGGAATCACAAGCTCAAATCAGGTCCTTGGCCTCCATTTAGGAAATTAGTGTTTTTATAACAGGGAATAAATTCTTTTCCTTTCTTGGTGGCACATGAATGTTTCTGAACTGGGGAAGAGTGTTATTGGAATTTGTCCTGTCTTTGTTCAGCCTACTGCCCATTCTTCAAACCCTTGTCATTTGATTATCTTGATCAAGGTGATTAAAGGCTTTATATTTTGCCTCTCCAATTTTCTGTCCTTGTGAATGCTGACATGAAGGAATAAAGAACAGAGAACTTCAAAGCAATTTCCACAACCCAAATTCAAACTCCTTCCTACACCACAGACTGAAAAAGAGTGACAGTGAGACTGAGCATTTCTGAATCTTTTTCGGCTTTCTTACAGTGCTTCCCAGAAATGTGGGTATTTTCAGAGTGCAAGCAGAGGAAGCTAGATTGTTCTGGCTTTGCTCATTCAATATCCAGTACTTTATGATGAAAGAGATTATTAAAGAAAACTGTGATGTGTCAATGCACAGCAAAATTGCACTGAACCCAAGGATAAATGTGCACAAACCGTGCAGCTCCTTTTTCCATTCTAGCATTTATATATTATTTATGTCTGCATTGAGAAAATAAGGAAAATATTAATACAGTCTTTTTTAATGTCACTTAGCAGTATTTCAGCATCTACTTTCCTGTTACAGGCCACTAACAGCGAGTTTTTATATATTTTCATTCAGAAGAGAACAATAACTAGGTGACCTTCTGATCTAATCATATTATTATTATGCTGTGTTGTGATCAAATGTAAAGATAAAAATTTAAATGTAAAGCAGCTATGAACTTTCAGAGGGAGAAATAACAACAGAAGCCCTACTTTTGTGTCTGTTCTCATATTTTTAGTTTTTGGGCAGAGAAAGAACTTGAGAAAGAAAGCATGTCTCCCTTTTAATTTATTTCACTACAAAAATCACTTTCCATTTTGTTGGGTGCTGACTGTGTAGTCCTCTAGAAGCAAATTCTAACTATTTTGCGTAGGAAACAATAGTGTACCAGGCTAAATATGATGCTGTGCTGAAACATTTCTCTCTTTTTGCAGATATGATTTTGATCAAGCCACCTGGCTGTCTAAGTCTGTTATACTAAAATGCCCAACAACATTGGTGATTATGAATTTAAGTGCTGAACAAAGAATGAAGTGTTGAAACCATAAATGTAAACGTTGCAATTAGAAAATGGTAACTAAGGAATTTCAAGTCCCTTCAACAACACTTGTTACCTTTGTTAGGACAGTGGCAGTAATTTTACAATACCTTGTAGAAGCCCAAATCCTACATCAATTATTGGAAATTAAAGAATTAAAGGTTCATTAGTTCTATGTGTCCTGATAGAGTTAAGAAGACCTATATCTCCATTGACTTCTTCCAGGCCAAATGAAATGGTTATGTCATTTTAATAAGAATTTCTTTTGCAGCAGAATGAATAATTTATTCTTTGATTTCCTACTAAACTGGGAAAAAAGAAAAAATCACTGTTGAAGTATCATGCCAAACAATTATTTTCAACTTGGGAAAACAAAAATTGTTCCTGGGGGCTTGATCTAAATAGCTCATTCCACTGAAACTGATTTTTTTTTTTTTATTTAGAAGTTTTTGAGAGCATTTGTTAGTATTATAAAATAAAGAAATAAACTTTAAATGTGTGTCAGGGTTTAACCCCAGCCTAAGTACCACACAGCTGCTCACTAAGTACTCCCATTCTCCCCTGGTGGGATGCGGAGGAGAATCGGAATTGATTATTTTGGATCAGCTGTGCTGGCTGTACCCACCCCCCCCAATTTTTTGTGCAGCTCCTCACTGCCAGATCACAAGGCACTGAAAAGTCGTTGACGTAAACACTATTTAACAACAAACAGGACAAATCAGTGTGTTATCAACATTATTCTCATACTAAATCCAAGACACAGCACTCTACCAGCTACTGGGAAGAAAATGAACTCTATCCCATCTGAAACCAGGACAATCAGATCTTTTAGACTAAAAGAAATGAAATATCGTCACTTTCAAAGCAACTTCCTTAAACTGTTTAAACTGTTGCTAAATTCAGCGTGTCTCTGGACAGGCCTTCAAATCAGCTTTAAAGGAAAGTTTTGAAATCCTCAATTTAGTCTTATATTAACCATCACTCATAATCCTTTATGTAAAACTCTGAGTGTTGTAAAGCTTTCAATAAATATGATTAGGTGTGAATGACCTAACTACAGGATGGAGTATCAGCTGTCCAGAACCTTGATATAGAACAGAGTGCATGAGAATCTGAGCTGAGCACCTTAGATTGAGAAAAAGGCAGTATTGAAAGTTTTCTCATTAAGCAACACTTTCTTCAGTTGAAGAGAGCAAGAAGTAGTCTAGCAAGACATTTTAGCACATAATTAAAGTTCAAAGTTAAACCCTCTAGAAATCAGGTTTGATTTTAGTTTTGGTTCCATCTTTGGAGGTCTTCTGTACAAATGTCCCGTAATCACACCAGTATCTCTCATGGAACTGTCTCTTCAGTAGACCTTCCAACTTTCCCTTGGCAAATAAATTCTCTTCCATTCTCTCTAGACCTGTTTCTCAGCAGAAGAGCTAACAACCAAATTTGACCAGGAACTTCTTTGTCTCTCCTACTACCTTATTAGGCAAATTTCTCCCTGCCCCAGTTTATTCTAGCCTTCTAACTTAGTTGTCCTAGTATGTACCCAACTCCCTAATGCCTTTCTCAGCTGGTCTACTGCCCTTAGAAAGCTCCTGCAGACATTGAAATTATGCGTCTGATCCCACGGTCCATTTTTTCAGGCTTATACGTAGACAATTTGGACTTGTCTTGTCAGAGATTAGCCATTTTATTTTGAATAAAAGAGCTAGATACAGGAAAGTGTATAATGTCACAGAAATGTTTTAAAGAGTAGGGAAAAAATGGATTTAAAATGAGCATAAAGAGGTCTGGATTAAGAAAAAAATGAGAGCATTAAAGATATTGATGTATTAAGTATGGGATGCTTTGATTGTATTAAGTGGGACTGAATTACCAGTCCAAAAGAAGTATATAGAGTTATAGAATGATTTGGTTTGGAAAGGACCTTCAAGATCATCTGGTTCTAACCCCATATAGCAACTACATTTATTCTGGATATTTCAACTGTAATGTTTTCTGAACATATCAGTGCAGGTCAGCTGTTTGTGACCAGATCTCTCTCTTTTCTCTTTCCATTTGAATAGTTAGGTCATTTCATTTATGCTATTTTAACTCCTTTGTAATTTTTTTCTTGTTATACTGAAAATATGAGTGAAGTACATTCAACACTGCTGAAAATCTCATCCTGGTAGGCATCATCACATATGACATGGTCTGTTATACTTCATAAAGCTGACACAAAACTCCCTAGTGTCTGTTTAGATAACGTAATTTAATTAATCACTTATAGCAAGCTGCTCATGAGAGGGATATAAAGTAACAAATGTCAGACATTTGCCAAGACAGAATAAGACATTACTGGTAAAGAAAGTTTGCATTATACTCAGTGGGAAATTTTGGAATAGTCTTCATGTTTCATATCAAATTTTTCTTTTGGTCTCACAAAATTGAGTAGATATTGTGGTGACTGAACTGAGATAACATTTCAAAGTTTACTAATGATAATATCAACTGTAAAGCCATATGAGTGACTAGGTAATTTCCAAAGATTCATATGTGCTTCTCTTTTTCCTTATTATTCTCTTTTCCCCCTCAGTTCTTGTTATTCACAAGATGGACTGCAATTGGAACATCCACCAGGACAATTCCGTCAAAAGTCTTAAATGACACTGCATACACAAAGCTATTCTGATAGCACAAAAATACTAGGAAAATCTCTCTCTCAGAATGGCCAAGTGTCTCAACTGAACCCGTCTCACAAATGTACAAAGTGAGGCCTCCAAAATCAGTGGAGGGAGAATAGCTAATTTCAGTTTCCTTTTGTTGAGGTTTGACCCCCCTGAGGTTTTGCCAGGCACCTACGACATCTGCTCTCTATGCTCTCTCCTGTTGCAGCTATGCAGAGGAGAGGAAAAAAACTAACACAAACACATCAGACTCATGAGTTGAGGTAAAGACTGGTGGGAGCACGCATGGAGACAGGGCAAGAAGCAGGTTCCAAACTTAAAGTTGCAAAGTGATTTATTAACCTAACAGAGTTGGAGGATAAATCAGAGGTAAAAATAAGCTCTTAAGATATTGTTTCTTCACTCACCCCCCTCTTAAGGCACCATTTCTTGGCTCACGCCCCTCCCTCCATCCAACCAATAGCTGCAGGGCAGGAGCAGGGTGTGGGGTTTTTCTCTTAGTCAGTCCAACACCACAATTCTGCTACAAACACTGTTTCTCTACTCACTCCCCTCCCTATTAAGACACCATTTTTCAGCTCACCCCCTCCCTCCTTCCTTCCCACCAACAGCTCTGGGGGGGGCGCAGGGTATGAGGGTTTCCTTTGGTCAGGGTCAGTCCATCAAGGAGAAGCGTCCTCTACTTAGCCATGGAGGTTCCTCCCACGAGAGACAGTCCTCTGCGAACTTCTTTGGTGTGGGTCCGATCTCACAAGCAGCAAAATCTGCCCGAATTTGCTGCAGCACGAGATTTTCCTGTCCATAGGGTGCAGACTTCCAAGCCGAGGCCAGGCTGTTTCCATCCCGGGAGCAAGGCCTTTCTCTCTCTCCTGCAAGGCCTTTGCAACTCTCAGTCTCTGGGACTCCCACTGGATCACAGCTTCCTGCAGACCTCCACCTGCTCCTCTGGCACGGGCACCTTCCCACAGGCTGTGGGTGGATCTCTGCACCCCTGTGGACCCCTTGGGCTGCAGGGGGATCACCTGGTCCCCCCATGGTCTTCACCATGGCCAGCAGAGGGTTTCCAGCTCTGGTGCCTGGAGCACCTCCTCCCTCAACTTCTCCACTGACCTTGGTGTCTCCATGTTGTTTTCCCTCACATATTTTTACCTCCTTCTCCTCTTCTGGCTAAAAAGAAGTGCGTGCTCACATTGTTTTGATTTCTTCTTAAATATGTTTTCACAGAGGCGTAACTAACATCTGTAATTGGCCCAGGCTTGCCCAGCAGTACATCCATCATCTTCAGAGCCATCAGAGATTCGCTCTGCTGGACATGGTGAAAAGCTTCCAGAACCTTCGCACAGGACACACAGGAGCCATCTTTGTAGCCCACCCTACTCATTAGCAAAAACTGGGCCAAGCAAAACCACCACACCTTTACAATACTGTCTTATGTAAATCATCAGAGAATTGTGTATTCAAATAATTGAAATGTGCAGCCAGGTACTTTCAGAGATATTTTAGTTATTTTACTAAGAAAACTCCATAGTCTTTTGTACATGATCACAGAACAAAGAATTGGTTAAATCATTTTGTTAGATGATTTTCATCAGGTCTCTGGATTTTAGACTTTAATGACTATAGTCAATTTTATGAAAGAATCACCTCAGGAAGCCCTGATGGCACTTGGCTTTTCCTTCTTCAACATCAAACCTGTTATGAACAAGCTTCTTCATAGTGGAAGATGAGAAATACTTCATATGTTGCAAAACATTTGATATGTGCACAAGACCATGAATTCTGTTATCTTTAAGAGGTAAATTCTGCTCTCAGAATCCTTTATTTTTAATTCCTCTGTAATTGTAGAGAACATTTCTGAGCAATGACAATAGCTCTTACTTAATACTGAGTGCTTACTGTGTAAGGACAGCAGATAAAACTAACAAATTTTATACAACATAAATATTAATGTCTTAGAAGTTGCACAGTCTGGCCTTTATTTCTTGTCATAAGTTATTCTATACCAAATAAAAGTGTGTGTGCAGCAATGTTCATCGCCTCCCAAAAATACTATTAAAGATACATCAGGGTTTAGAAGTTTCCTACATACTACTGAAATACTGAAATTTAAATCTACCAGATTTCCTTCTCATCAGAGCCCATCCTTCCTAAATCCATCACCATCATAATATGTATGCCACCTTCTTTCTCCCCAACCTGTGTATTTGTCTCACTTTTTCTCTCAATAAAATAAGTTCAAGGAGAGATTTCACCTTTATCCCTATTTTGCTATTATTCTACAGGTTCCTGAGATCCTGTTCTTGTATCTTTAAAGTCTATTTATCATAAAAGAACCTGTTTGTTTAGAGTGACTGAGCTATTAAAATCCTTCTTACTGGTTCTGCAGATATAACATCTTTCACTTAAAGCTGTCTAAGGGGATGTGTGGCTGGTCATGATGCTCTGGTATAAATTTGATTTTTCACATCATAACTTGGACCTGTGCAATGCACATGCTGGGATATATGACTAAAAATCACAGGAACTGACTGCAGAGGACAGAGGCAAGTAAAATATCCTCCATCCATCTCCATTTCATCACTTCTTTGGAAGTTTGATTCTTAAACATGACTGTTTTCCCCAGCCTCAACTTTCTCAGGAAGCATATGTCAAACTCCTGCCCAAATATCATGTAGGTTGTTTTTTGTTCTTATGCAACTCTCTATGACAGCAGAATGCTCTCCCTGGAATAGAATGATGAATTCTCTTCTTCTCAAGTAACATGACCAATCCTTTAGTAGTCCAACGTTTTGACAACTTCTATCAAAGTCACCGTGAGAGTAAAGTATCTTCTCTAATACCAGGAAGCCATAGTCCTACATTTTCACAAGTAACCTTGGAGTAATGTATTCCTCCAGTTTTCAAATGCAAGAGCATGAGGAAGCTCTAAATGTCTGGTTTTCAGAGAGCATACTCCATGTTTCACACTAAACTGTTTTACTTCTAGTACCTCAAACCACCAGTCACTTTTGAAAATGTACACTGGAGTCTCTAGAAAATCACATCAGAAAATGCAAAGAGACCAAATTATTACCTCCCTGGAAAGGATCTACTGCAACACAAATGTTCTCTACTACTCTGTGATAATGAGCACATGAAGTTGGAAGTTCTGCTGTGACAGCCACACACTGCTAGGAATTCACTATCAAGATGTTATACTAGTTTCTTTCTTGTATTTCTCCACATGCCACTTTAAGAAGTTCCACTTTACTTGTAGTTGCTGAACAGCCATATCCAAATCCCCAAAAGATTTTAAGAATCCTGAGCAAGAGTTTTCTGCTGAGTTTAACTGCACTGATTATGATAATTTTCAGGTACCAGTACTTACATAATAGAGAGCAAAGCGCATATAAAACAGCAGGGAAACTCACAAAATAGCATTGTTGATGACTTTGATAAGCCTAGTTGTCCCTACTCTCCTGATTCAGTCATTAAAAGAACAAATTCCTGCAGCAGTGCAATTGTTTCTGATGAGAAAGAGCTGTACTATTCGAAGTTCAAAGCACCAGATAGATAGATAGACTGAAAGACAGAAAAATAAATAAATAAATAAATAAATAAATAAATAGAAACACAGGAATTAAAAAAAATTCCAGTCCCAGTCCTTGGAATTGCCTCTCCTCCTCAGATCAAATATGTCTTCATTAGCATTCCGAAAGATGAGAGATAATAGCCAAATGGGCAAAGATGCATTTTAATATATACATATGTGTATATATAGGCCTATAACTACATTATCAGCCAAGGATTTAAACAATAAATGATCCTGCAAATCATTGGGCCCTTTGAAATTTAAACTGTAAAGAGACATATTCCCACTAGTCTTCTGATGGACTGGAGAAGGAATACATGTTTATCAATGCTGCCAGTAATTATCAGAGAAAGAAAGTGATAACTTTTATCATGTCAGGCTGCTTAACTTAGAATATATGGTTTCTGAGGTGCTGTCAAGTACAGTTAACTAATAAGAGCTCTGCTGGAATGCAGTGACAGTGTGCTGACAACCTCCAAGTCTATGCAAGATCAAGGTGACTCAGAACATTGTACCAATTATCTGTTGGATATGTAACAGTCCCCTACAACTGTCATGTTTGCAGAAAGAGAAGTGAGAATGAGGAGAGACACCTTAATGAGATGTGGTACCATGGTCTTTGGTGCTCTGAGCTAGGAATGTATCACAGAAAATGCTGAGGATGCAGAATCACTTCTGCCTTCATCCTTCTTGAGGTACTTGAGGTATATTTGACTGGCTGAATAGGTTATCTCAAGGTGTGCTAGCTCAGACCAGTTACAGTGCTGATGGGAAACAGAGAGATGTTACTTGGTACAGAAGAACCTATCACCAAACTGAATATGAATGCAGACTGGTGTGACATGAATCATTCTTTACATAGCAAATAAATAGCAAGAGCGAAAAATGAACCCAGCATGTTTCCTAGCAGTCATCTGGCAGCATGATAGGAAATGGTTGTAAATATTTACAGTTATAGTGTTTGGCAGTGAAATCATAGTAGGTATTGCTAGCAGTACTCAGTTTAGCAGGTCAGCCAGTTGCAGTTATTAATCTGGAAATACTGACAAAAATGATAAAAGAAAAAAGGTCTTGATGAAAGATTGAAAGTTCAGTATCATCTAAAACTCTGAAGTTTTTAGTCTTGGTTTGGCTTTATTATTAATTTCATTTTTCACAGAAAAATATGATTTTTTTTAGAGTTTTCTATTGATTGAAATATAAGAGTAAGCACCAGAAACATAAGGGAAAAATACGTTTTCTCTTTTGGGGCCCACCAGCAAAAAAATTATGCTGTAATTTGATCATAGCAGTATAAACATGAATTTAATATTCCATTCTCTTGAACAACCTGTACTATAGATTGCCCAGGCACAAATAATTTTTCATTATTCCATTCCTAGCATTATCTTAAATGATTTTAAAATTCATTTCACTCAAGAGTGAAATACAATGTAAATTTTATGACATGGGCAGTAATTTCTAACAGGGAATAAAGTTCATGATCTTGACATGACTGAAAATAGTATTAGACAGTAGGGAATGGATCTCTGAAGAGGAGTTAAACATCATGATACCTAACTCAGAGATACTGTTTCAGAAGGTAGAATATAAATGCCAGTCCTTGAGGACAAGCAAGTCAAAGAACAGAATTCAGGTAAATGTCTGTTTGGAAGCAGGCATGCTCAGTGTACTTGTTAGTTCAGATATTAGGAGTGAATTTGACAGACAGGATTGATGTATGTGTCCTGGTGCTGAATTTGTCAGACTTTCAAAAAAGCATTACATAACTGAGAGATCTAGTGAAAATGTAGATAATACTGAAATCAGGATCTCATTGTGTTAAATATATTAATAATGATATGGTCATTTTTAGTGTCTATACTTTGCATGTACAAACCGATAATGCAGTTGGAGACATAAATATTTCATAGACTCATAGAATCAATTGGGTTGGAAGGGACCACCAAAAGTCTTCTACTCCAACCCCGCTGCAATGAACAGGGACATCCTCAGTTAGATGAGGTTGTCCAGAGTCCCATCTAACCTGACTGTGAGTGTGTTCAGGGATGGGCATCCACAACCTCTCTGGTCAAAAAGCTGTTGTTTTACCACTCTTATCGTAAAAAAGAAAAAACAAACAAACAAACAAACAAACAAAAAACCAAAAAAACCCTTAAATCTATTTATTCTGAATCAGCCCTCCTTCAGTTTAAAACTGCTACCCTTTGTCTTATCTCAACAGACTGTAGCAAACTAAAAAGTTTGTCCCTATCTTTCTTATAAGCCTCCTTTAGATACCAGAAGGCTACAGACAGGTTTCCCCAGAGCCTTCTCTTTCCCAAGCTGAACAACCCCAATTGTCTCTGCCTTCCCTCACTGGAGAGGTGTTACAACCCTCTGATCATCTTCTTGGCCCTCCTCTGGACCCACTCCAACAGGCCCTTCCTGTGCTGAGGCTGGACACAGTACTCAAGGTACGGTCACATGGGTGGAGTAGGGGGGAAGAATCACCTTCCTCAAACTACTGGTCACATTTCTTTGATGCAGCCCAAGAATTTAACTAGAATTTTGTATTTATTCTGAACCTCTAACAAAAAATAATAAAGTCCTTGAAAAAATCCTGAGTCTTAATAGTCCTTTACAGAGGAGACAGACATTTCAGCCATAGAAACACTGCAGACAAAGGCTCTAATGAAGCTTTTATTCTGGTAACTTTGTTGTACCTCTTTTTGCCACTTGTTAAATGTGTTCATGTCTTTTCCATAGGCAAGAACCTCCTGTGGAATGATGCAGTAACAAGACAGGCAAACCTACAGCTCCATTGTTGCGAACAAAATGCAAAGATATCTTCTATGCATAGAGAGAAGTTGGCAAGAAATTATAATAATTACTTTAAAAGAAGAAAGGAAGTTGAAACAGATGGGTGAAAATCTAATGGGCAAAAATAATTCCTCAGTTACTTACATGCAAATGAAACTTGGTGTCAATGTATTTAAAGGACATTCACGCATCTGACATCTTCAAGTCATATAAAAAATTAATTTCATTTAGAAAACTTTGACTTATTCTTTTTTCCTGTAGTCTTACCTCTAGTATATAGAAATAAAACTAGAACTGTAAGTGCCAGGTGATATTGTTAATACATAAAAGACCCGAAAGGGGCTCTTGTTCGCACTAAAACTTTATTTGGCTCAGTATCATGACTCTCCGACAATGGTCCACAGTGGAGGTCTAGGAAAAAATACAAACACATGTATGCAGTAATAACTCCCCAGACTATCAGTCTAGTCTCAAACAAATTGCAATTCTGGGACTTTCTGACTCAATGGGGAACTTTTC
Organism: Acanthornis magna; assembly: GCA_036785705.1. Taxonomy (NCBI): domain Eukaryota; kingdom Metazoa; phylum Chordata; class Aves; order Passeriformes; family Acanthizidae; genus Acanthornis; species Acanthornis magna. The sequence continues at coordinate 26,179,853 of JAWUZG010000063.1, forward strand.
ATACTTAATAACCCACCACAGATCTTTTTCCGTGATTTAAACAAGACTTTAGGCTCTGTGGATTTTTAACAAGTACTCTTGGGCAAGGATCTCCATAGCTTAATTACGAGGAACAGCTTTCTTCACTTTCTTTTGAACCAACCCCTTAAGCAGTTTTTGCCACACCTTAGTTCTTGTATTTAATCAGTTATTTGCCATCTTTATGTCACTTGGGATTTTATAAATAAAGTCCAACAAGTGCAAATATAATATTTACTTCACATGACTAGAACCATTTGGGTGCCAGCCTACAGAATGACTGGTCCTGATGTCATACACTTCATGATGCAGAAATGTAAAGAGAAATTATGTGTAACAGAATAAATCCACTGGAAAATCTGGTTGGTCTCTTTGGTCTACATATATTAGCAGTCTTAAATAATACTTTTATAAATAACTAGAAATCTAATTGTACAATGGCACAGCACAAGTCATACCCTGCTGACAGCAAAGAAGGTCTGCTGTTGCTTTCAGTGTATTTTTTCATTGTGAGTTTTCAAATTTATTTGTAAGGATAAAAATGTGCTACAGCTATGGTGACATGCCAAACTAGCACTGCAAGTATCTTTTCTGGCACATTGGGCTACCGAAAAATCATGCCAATACTTTGATTTGTCTTTACTAATGGATCTACATGTCTGTTGTGGCCATAGACTCTTAATTTGCACTACCCTACTTTTCAAAGACTTCTTGTGAAATTCATGATTATAGTGATCATGACAGATATTACAGTATCAGGCTGAGTACACCTCAAGGGATATGTTTACAGGTTTCAAAATTGTATTAAACATTTTTATGTTGCTTCACTCCTCAAAATTAGTAGAAGCTAAGATTCTATTGAATCCTTGAAGGTTATTGGAAAGAGATGTGGTCTTAAGACCTAACCCAATACTTGTACAAGGGAATGGAATGTATTAATGTTAACGTTACTCTGGTAAACATTTCTGACATTGACCACATTATGCCTAGCAGATCAATATATTTCAGCCACTTAATTATCTGGGTGACTGCATTTGCCAATTCAAACATAAATAAATGTCTTACCTGATCAAATACTTTATAGAAGTTGAGAGAATTGCTTCAAAAATTAGTGCTCTTGTCTTGAGAATTAGCTATGTTTCCTACAGCACTGATGATTACATATTTTATATGTAAGTTGATTTAATTTTTTAAGAATTTTTATTTCAGAAGTGACATTAAGGAACAGTTAGCTGTACCATAAGAGAAACACTCAAAATGGTGTTATGTCTGCGTTTATTTACAAATTATCTTGAATTTAAACTCATGGAAAAAAAAAAAAAAGCTGGATAAACCTAAAAGCAGGACTGTCTCTGCAGGTGATGTCATTGTAAAAAAGCTGAAATATAATAAATTGAAGCAATCAAATAGGCAAAAAAAAAAAAGTAAACAAAACAAGAGTACTAAGTCTGTTTCTCTAGTAATGCAAAGAAATTTTAACAAAACACTTGTTATTGTTTCTAGGTATTTAAAGCAGATAACATATCTCCAGAAATGAAAGAAAATTTCTTTAGGGATATTTAAAATCTTATTACAGGTCTAGATCTTTATAACTAATCCTATGACAAAATCCCAGACTCAAGGATTTCCTAAATTTTTGGTGTTTAAACAGAGAAGGAGACTACTGAGACTGCCATCACTAACATGCTATAAAAAGCAACACTCTCCTGGCTTTCAGAAATAACTGGTTTCCATCCTAGCATGTTTAGTTTTATTACAGGAATTCATTTCACATTCAAATCTTACAGTAGTGTCTACCAAAGGAGTACATTCATAACAGAAGTGCAGAATGCAATAGGGCAATTTATAAGCTCCTTTCAGAAAATGAAAACCAACAAAATCCCACCAAGAGATGTTATTATATAAGTCATGATATACAGGAATTTGTTTCTTTTTTCTGTTTACTGTATTTGCGATTGTGGTCAGACTGCTCTGCCTACTTTACAATCTGTTTTAAAGAGGAGAGATTGGAAATTGTTACTGGAACGATCTGTAGTCTGCTCTGGGAAGCAGTCAGCTAATTGATTTATCAAAACTAACAATAGTCAGCTAATTGATTTATCAAAAAAGGTAGTTACATATTAAACTATAATAAGAACCAATGCTGAGTAGATGAACCACTGTACACTGTGTGCACAAAGCATTGAATACTTTTCTAAAGGCACTGTCTCTTCCACCTACAAAAAGACAAGATAAAAGGCCTCCTCTATGATGTTTAAAGACAAGGTGAAAAGCTGCAGCTGAAAATATTCGTTTGGCTTACATCCTATAACAGAGCAAATTTCAGACTGGAATGAAGAAAGAGTATCTTAATATGTACTGAAAGACTTTAGCAATCTTCCTAACATGCAGAAAAAACGGGACCTGGGAGGAAAGCAGAATAATTTTAACAGATCCTTTTCCCTTTTAAAATTAGAAAGCCCTGAATTTTATCTATTGACTGAAGGGTTTGACTGGGGTGTTTTTTTATCAAACCACACTTCTGAAATCTCCCATTCTCCCCTTCCTTATCCTCCCACCTTCAGGAAAGACTAATCAATGAGACACTGAAATTGCTTAGTTAGGCTGAATATAAAACAGGTTTGGTGCTTTTTGTTCTGCTGGGAATTTCCACAGGCACAACTCTTTTCCCATTCTGCAATACAGCAAAACACAGAGAATTTTGAAATAGCACATGAAAAGAACGCAAAACAATGTTTATTTCACTCAACCAAGACAAAATTAGAACATCTCTTGCAATATTTATTCTTTTAAGTTGAAAAAACCCCAAAACATTAAAACTTATTTCATTTCAAAGATTGTATTTTTGAAAAGATAAAATATAAACTTTAGTTAAAAATGCCTCATCTAGGTATTTCTCTGAAGGGAACTGACATAATTTTTATTATATTATAAAACTGACATCAATTCAAGATTAAATACTTTTTTGAAGGATATGGCAAAATTTGTTCCAGAAATGCCTATGTAGGATTCTTCTGACTTACTTAACAACATCTACGCTGGCTGAACATTTATTGGTAGGGAAATATGACAGTTGAGAATCAGTGATTTTTAAAAAATATATGTGATTTTGAATTTTATCAGAACCCAATGGGCATTTGTATAACATCACTTTTGACATTTTTTCTTAGTCATTTCCCTGCCTAGCTAGGATAGCTTTGTGTATTGAAGAAAAACAGGAAAATAAATACTATGTTTCTCTTTGTGAAGGTCTAGTGGTTGCAGCAGACCTTATATCCTGTTTTGTTTTTTTTTTTTAGAATATGGACTTGCATTTTGGAATAATATATACAGAGTTGAATGTTTTACCTTCCTTTGATTTCCTCACTACATATGTAGGTCTGTGAGCACTATTTACAATTAAGATTGTAAGCAGCCTTTTAAAATTTTTTTTTTGTGTTGTAGGGGTGATATTCAAAAGGATCCTTGAAGAGTTGCAGCTTCAGATATTTCATACTTTGCTTTGCTTTATTTGATCAGATGTCCCTGGCCTCAATAGACACAGCACCACCAAAGAAAAGGAAACCAGAATCAGCTTTAAGTAAAAAGATATTATCAGTGATTTAAAATGCAATGTATTCTACTGTTTCACTTTTTCACTGTCAGCTGACTCATTGATTTATGATCTGTTTTACTGCAAACCATGATTCTTAACAGTTGCCTGAGATGTTGCACTCTCTATCTGTTCAAGTATCTCATGGTGCTGGATATTGAGAAGGAATATAAATTTTCTTTGAGGGTAACATTCGAATGCAAATAGATTGTTTGCTAGTGTCATCATTAGTATTTAGAGAACTTGAAAATACTCTACTTACTAAAATATAGCAGTAGCTACTGCTTCAGTTAAGCAAAGCCATTAATAAGTTTTGAGCACTATGAACTGAGAGAATATTCAATGTTCAAATATGTTATGGAGGGAGTAAAGCTCTCTACATTTTTTCATAGTAAGCCTTAGGCTTGCAGCACTGAAATAGAGTGCAGGTGAAAATATATTTATGATTGACATGGAAGGTGTCAGCTTAGGTCATTGTGCCTCAGACAGCTGAAAGGACAGGCATGTTTCTCATGCAGAACAATACACCTTTTTATTACAGAAGGGGAAAGAGACATAACAAGCTGTCACTTTCCTCAGTAAAAGTTTTCTAGACACAACTACTTTGTTCCTTTCTGAATGGAGTCTTGGAGTCAGGACATAATTTTATGTTTGTGCCTTCTTGTGGAGTTTTGAATATTGAATAGCTTCTCTACTGTAATTGTTTTGTGTATGAGCATTAAAAAGCTTCACCTAAACTGTATTTATTGTAGGTGAAATGAAAACAGGAGAGCAGGCACTTGGAGAGACCTTATTGTTAGGTTCAACCCAGACTGATGGGGAAATAGTCTGGATGGAAACCCATAAGGTGCTACAGCTCTTATGCCTTTCTCAAAAGGTATATTAGCTGCCTGAACAGCTCATATTCTCTCTGAAAAATAACATATCCATAAAATGAGTGCTGCGCATCCAGGCCAAGACGTTTAATTTAAAATACTTTGAGTCAAGGTGGGAGAAATTTATTAGAATAGCTTCTGAAAACTTTTTAATGTCTTACAAAAAGCCTAGCCTTTGAACATTCAAATGTTTGAAAATTCATACAAAGTGTCACTCAAGTTCCATGTATGTGCATGTATAATTCAGCATCTTGCTCCTGGGCAAACTCAGGTTTGTATGCATATTTTGCAAAATTTAGTTCTGTGCTTTTTTTGGTTTTTTAAACTTCAGCTTCCCAGAAGTGAGTGTATGTTCCTTGACAGAAAGTCAGCAAGCTGTCAGACAGAGTACACTTTATGAGAGCAATATGGTTTAATTTTGCAGAAACATTCCTGAAAATTTTAAGGAGCTGTCAAAAGGAATTCACTTTATTACCGATTAACATTAAAGTCAGAACTGAAGCCACATAAAATAAGTCCAGGAAATAATAATTTAAAAAAACAGTACTCCTGTCTTTCATTTGGACAACATTGTGGGAACACACTATATTGCTTCTGTTTTGCTGTTGGAGTTTAGACTCTTAGAGGAAATTTGCAAATTTTTCGAGCAGACTGAGTGTAGTTCTTGAAACTGAGCATATTCAAAAGGGAAATGAAGATAACATCAGTTAGTGATTCTAAGAAATGCATGATCGTATAAGGTAATGACATGTGATACTTTAAGTACATGGAATAGGCCTATGTGATGGATCCCCTACATTTATATATAATATAGATACACATGTGTGATTGAAACAAAAAATCTTGAAATATGTATTTTCAGGGATTTTTCTTGGAAATGTGTTTCTGATATATTTATGGAGATAAGGAACAGATTTTTGAAATTAAACAGCAAATGCTAATGCAACTTTCTTTTTCTGAAATTCACAGAGAACTTGGAAAGCATGTAATGCTTTGAAGCAACAGAACAGAACTATATAAAATGAAAATGGAATGGTATTATAAGTTTTTCTTAGTATGATAGTATCTAGTTATATGTTCATGCCTGTAAAAGTTGACACTAAATATAAGCAGTAACTTAAGCGTCTATCCATTCAGCTAACTTTTGGATCGCATTGTCCCTGAATCAAAGTGTTTATGTGTTTTACAGCATGGAGATTGTATTTATTTATTTATTTATTTATTTATTTATTTATTTAAAGGTTTTTTTTTTTAGTTGGTATTAAAAGCCAAATATTATGCGGTGTTGTTTTAGCCTCAAAGAAGGTAGGAAGATTAATTGACTGCAACACGTGATCCATAACTTCTTAGCAAAATCAAGATTCCAGTGAAAGCTGGAGCTCTGAACTATCTACAGAATTCAGTAATTTTATCTTCTATTTAATATATTTGCATGAGATAATAATAAAAAAAAGGAAATATCCTATGCAAAATATCCCGAAGTATTGTATCAAGAATGGCATTTTTATATATTAAAATTTAATTCTGTATGTGTGTATATACACATATACATATATAAATATATGCATATACAATATACATATATTTTATATATATAGATATATAGATATATAGATGATATGTAGATACATACATGCATACATATGTATATGTGTGTGTGTGTGTGTGTGTGTGTGTGTGTGTGTGTGTGTGTGTGAGTATCTAAAACTATACATATAGTTGTTCCTAAGTGTAAAAGGAAGTAAATGACTGACAGCAAATTTGGGCAAAGACAAACATATTTTAAAAAATGCAGCAATAGTTTTGTGTATTCCTGATGCCTGTCTTACAGAAGTCCACATGGCCCACACCCTCCCTGCTGTTTCAGACACGGACGCAGGCTCACAATCCCTGTCCTCAGGCCCAGGCAGACGCGTCTCGGGCTGGTGTTCAGGACCACGGACAGCGCACATGCCTTCAGGGCAGCGCCCAGCCCCCTTATCAGAGAAACCAGGATCCGTGCGGGGTGCGGCAGTCCCATGTCAGAGCCTGGAAAACAGGAGACGTGTTTTGTTGTTGCTGGCATATCTAACTTTTTATTTCCAGCACGTAGAGAGGCTTCAAATGTCAAAGAACATGCCGAGCTATTTTTCCATACTTGCCAAGGAAATGCATCTTCTTTAGGCAAAATGTAAAACCAACAAATAACTTTTCAGCAATTAATTTTGTAGGAGTAATAAAGGTTTCTGCCTTGGCCAGTTTCTTGTATATAATGATTATGTGGGTTAAGACCTTGAGGCATGTCCTGAGTCTTCGCATTCAGTCTTGACTGATTGTTAGAAAATGACAAATGTGGCTAGACTCAAACCTTCAAGCCAGTAGAACACTGTCCTCAGGCTGAAACCCAATGTGAAACTGATGTTTTATTTTAATCCACTCACAGGCTAGTCTTATTAACAAGAAGACAGATTTTCTGCATTGTTTTGTTACTCAGGGAGTTGATCACTGGCAGATGTTTTTCTGAACTGGTGCTTTATTAGATGTCTTCAAGTGTACAAATGGAAATTCTATTTAACTCTATTTTTCACTATTGTCATAGTTATCAAAATACATCATGCTAAAGAACAGTTATCTAGCAATAGAAAATATGAAAACAATTCCATCTATATTAGAAATATATCCTTGAATTTAATAAGAATGATAAATGCTTTCTATAGTTAACAAAAGTTGGAAATAAATCTAAGAGTGTATGGGAAAGGGTGTCATTCTATTTTAAATTTTATAAATCAAAGGAATCCAGTAAATTTCTATTTACTACTGTAAAATTCTACACATCTTGCCCATGTCCATATTCCAGAAAATTTTTTTCTAATCTGAATATCATACTGATCCACAGTGATCCCCCACTGTTTTATATGATCAATCACCCATCCTGGAGATAGGAGCAGAAATGAGCTTTAGTGGCAAAATGACCTTATGATAGTAGCATGTTCTTTAATACAAAAAATTTTTCTGTCCCAGGTAACAGCTATTTTTCTGCTCTTGTTTAGATGCTTTTTCATGCCAAAGTGAACATGCTAGCCCTGATTAAGCAGTACAAAACACTGACGGTTCACTGGACATGATTGTGTATATTTAAGCTTCATTATTTATAAATGAACTTGAGTAACCAAATGCAAAGAATCTTTTCTGATATAGTGTCATGAAAAACCTGCAAGTATTTGGAAAAACAAATTAACATTAATGACTAAACTGATTTAAATTCCATCTTGAAAAATGGTAAAATGTTTGGGTAGATACAGAATATTTAGTGATGCACTGTGCCTGTGCAAACTGTTCATCTAATGTGTAAAGTAATGTATCAAGTTTTGTATAGAAATATTACAGAAGAAATGTTCTTGTCCATAGTTGCAAAGGCTTTAGACTTAGAGCTGTGTGACAGCTGTACAGGCAATGACGATTTTGTAACCAGTACAAGGCTGCTGTGGTGTCTCTGATGGTACCTCAGTCACAGTATTGATATTGGCTTAAGTTACTGATCAGAGAGATCAAAATCATTGAACAATGGGAGATGCAGACACCAGAGAAATAGTCAAAAGCTTATCAGGAGTTTTTTTCCCATCCCGGTTTAGTATTTTTAACTATCTTTAAGGAATTTCTTGAAAAAGACTGCTCAAATTTTTGGTGTTGGAAACACAATGATTTATTAAACATGTAAAATATTTATGTTGACGGGTTTTGTGTCCACTTCTAGATACACGACAATAACTTAATGATCCCAGCCAGGAAAAACTCTCCATTCTGGCTTGCGACACATGGTTTAACCTTCTGACTTCACTGGAAGTCCTCAGATGTTTTCACCTGGCTCAAAGTCCACATTATTACAATTATATTCAAATAACTTTGTACTTAAAGAAAAAAAAATTACAAGGATATCTAACTACTAACATGATGTGTTAAAAAAGCCCCATTTTTACAAAGCTCTTCTAAGATCATCTCATCTATAAAGCATTTTCAGACTTTAAAAGATTTATTACTTGTATCTGGATAAGGAGAGATGTACTTAATAGTATTTTGGAAATTCTTTTGAAACAAGGACTTATGTTTTGAAACAAGTTATATGATGGTTTAATCAGTTACATATTTATTCCAGAATAAATTACCCAGAAAAACATACAAAAGTGATAAAAAAAATTATAAAGAAGGCCCTCATATTCACTAGTCTATCCATAAACCGAAAGGCTGAATTACCTATGTGGAGATACATATCCTTTGTACACATGTAGTATTTAAAACCTACGAACATGTTTTAAAATTCTTTAAAACTGTTGAGGGTATAATAAAGAGAAAATATATAGAATATTCTATGTTTGCAAAACACCTAAATAAATGCACCGCAGCAAGATATTTTTTAAGGCCTAAGGTCTATTTATGCTACAATTACTATGTTAATTTGTAAATGTCATGAAATAAAATTTTTTCCCTTCTACCAGAGACATTAATTATTAAAAGTTTATAAAGTTCTATGGAATGTAACTAATTTGTAAATATCTTGCATAAAGGTTAAATCATGTTACTATAAATTTGCAATGACAAAAGAAATCTAATAATATTATTTTAGTGATTTACTAAAATGACAGCAACAAACTGGGTTTATTCTACTGTGTAAATTCTTTTATGTTACATTGCTTTTGTATTTGTTTTTAAAAATAATCATGCACAGCTCAGGAAAAATTACTTCTGTGGAAATGTGGAGTTCTGTAAAAAACCACCAGTAGTAGGGCCTTTTATAACATATAAGGAAATAAAGATGTGATTGAGAAGCCCTGTGGAATATCAAATCCTCTGGTAGCAGCTGGAACTAAATTACTCTGGAAAAATCCCTTTGCAGTTTTTTTCATAGAAGGATCTTTAGATCAACATCAAGAAAACTTTAAATTAAAACTTAGTCTGGAGAACTGAGATCCAAGGTTTCTTCAAAACACAAATGGATCAGAGCAAGACAGTCACTGCATTTGAATGCATGACTCTCAAGTGGAGATAATCATAAGCAATCAATTAAACATTTAATTCAGATTTTAAATGTTCCAGCTGTTATGCTTTGGTTAATAAGCCCTGTTTTAAGGATGTACTGAAATTGTATATTATTTAATTTTCCACTTTTATATATGAAATATTTTATTAGAAATATTTTTTAAAAACAAACCAGAAAATGAAAAAGCTTTTGAAAACTTCTGTTGTTTTCTTTGTGAAGTAGTCAATATTTGTCAGGATATATCTGTAGACATAGGTTTAATATGTCCCTCTCTTTTATTAACAAACATTAAATCAAGAGGTGGTTTGGTGAGTAGCAAAACAATATTAAGCAGAGGAAAAAGCTTTTTACAAGCTATCATAACAAAGGTGTAATTTTCTTCAACTCAAAATTAAATACTTATTCCTTAAATGAATATAAATAAAATTCCTAACATAGGATAGAGGGTTTCATAACGTGCTCATTTCAGAACATACTTATTTCTCTTATTTTTAATTTTAAAAAGATTTATTATTATAAATAAAGTGAGTTTTGACTTTCCAAAATGAACAAATTTTACTTTGAAAAAGATAGAAGCATAAGCCAGAAATGCAATGAAATGTGCTGTAAAGACAAGTTTATACCCTTTCTTATGCATGAAAAATCCTGTTTATAACTGGACCAGGACATGTTCTTTGGCATACAAATCTCTGTGAATCCTACTGTGCCTGAATGATATATAATGGTAGATGGAGAAAGAATGGATTTTCATAAGAGCAATGAAAGTCACTCTGCTGACTTAGAAGAATAACACACCAATGTAAATGAAATAAAACAGGCTTTACTGCCAAAGAAAAACCTCTCGTTGGATATTTCATTGCTTCAAATCTCGGGTTTCATGTTAAAAGTTTACCTTTGCATCCTGTTCAGAAGAAACCAAGAAATCTCAAAACTACTTGATGGCAGTCACAACTTCACCAGGGATCTCATCAATATTTTGTGCAGTAAGTTCCTGAAACATGCTCATCTGAAGGAACAAAAAAAAGAGTTAATGTGTTTGATGAAAGTCACATCTCTCAGCTGTGTCCTCTCTATGTCCCCTCATGATTCTTTTTTAAAGTTTTGAAGCACAACAGAGGATGATGTTTCGACTTCATTTGTTTTGTATGTAGGTTCTGAACGTGTAAATAAAGCACGAGAAACAACATTGTGTTTCAACCCGTTCTAGGACAACAAAGAGCTTTTTCTGGGACTTCCAGCTTGATTAAATATTACAAAATCTATCGGTTTAATTTTTTCTTAAATCATTGACATAAGACTGATGTAAAAATATGTATCACTGAGTAGGTCACTGTACAAACAGTATACAATTAGTGTACACTGTGCAGTGTTTATATGACTAGGACATCACAGGAATTATCCTGATGTCAAGACACAAATGTCTAGCCATTTTGCAGTACTTGCCAGGCTGATTTTAACACTTCCTTATTTCATAATCAATACTAGCACTAGGTTTAGTATTTGATTTCAAATTTCCTTAGTGTTTTTTTTTCCTTATATCAAGTCTGGTTGATACCAAAGTGCCTTTAATTTAATACAAAGTTTATTAAGTAACACAATACTCATGGGATGCAAGGAAGCTCCAGATTTTCAATATATTTTGCAAATATTTAACTTTTATAGTGTGCACTCTTTGGAGTTAGGGTAGAAAATTTACTTTCTGGTAAGAGAGCAATGGCTTTACCTGCTGATAAAATAATTTATTTTGACACATCGCAGTGTTAAATATTAACTAAACAGGCAATTAAAACAAGTGAAAACAGATGATGTATCAAATGTCTATTCATGTCCTGAGCTTGAAAAGTGATAAAACTATAGATTTAGAATGCATAATTTTATCTGGGGTTTAAAAATAAGCTAAGCCATAAGGACATGGTCTCTTAGATGAATGCTGCATGCAATGAAGCACACTGATATAATCTGGAATGAAACGACCTTCATTTTTCTGTCAGACATTTAGTGAATATTTTAACAGTTTGGGCTTAGCCTTCCTTAGCTGTAACAACTTTATTTAATAGCACTCTTCCCTTCTTCATCCTGTTAGAGTTGTCAGCAAACATCCTGAGTATTTCCACATATTTCGGGGCTGTCTGAGATGGAGTGAATTTCCCCCATAGCAGCTCTCCCAGTGCTGTGCATTGGCAGCTGGGAAGGTGTTGATGACACACCAGGGTTTTGGCAGCTGCTGAGCAGCGCTGGCACAGCATCATGGCTTTCTTTCCAGCATTCCCCCCTCAGCAGTAGGCTGAGGCTAAATCTTGGGAGGGGACACAACTTTGCTTCTGAATACATGACCCTTGCTAGTAGACATTGGATCCCATGGAAAAAATGTGATGATTAGGAGAAGAAAAAGGGTGGTTTGTTCCACCTGATGGGGGAAGGGTGGTAAAAGAAGGGAAAGGGCAAAAGAGACACAAAATGAAGGTGGTGGAACAGACTGTGACTGTTTTTTCATAAATATAGCTGCATGAATCATAATGACCTCATTCAGGAGTCAGGGTAGGGGATTAGAATCCAGAGGAGGGTGGATCTTAGTATGCTAAAAAGCTGGAAGAGAGAAAATTTAAATTTTACATGGAATTACATATCGTGTCACAGACTGTAATTTATTCAAGTAGTGTGAGAAATCAAAAGACGACATGAAATCAAACTAAAGTCACCTGAGAAAAGTTCTTTTAGTCAGCCTGGTATGTAAAAAAATACAAATTTGTAAGAATATGTCAAAAAGAAGGTAATTACCCATTTGAGGATTCCAGTGGCAAAAGGCTTAACTACAATGGGCAGAGTTGATGATGCTTCAAGGAACTCTTCACAAAATTATATTAATTTTAACATGGCTCCATATCTATTATTCTGATTGCATTAAGATTCCTGGAGTTACTAGTGTCCAGGTGCATCTATTATGTAGAAAAAAATCTAATTTTTTAAAATCTGTTGAATGATAAATTGATTATGAAATTTTAAACAGGTGTGCCTTCAATAAATGTAATTGCAGAGATGTGTAATGCATATTCAGTCAGATATACTCTGCTTCTGTGTTAGTAGAAAACCATTCTGTTTCTAACCAAGTTTTCAGTAAATAACAGCAAAACTGAGTTATATCACCTAAGAAACATTCTGAAATATTCTTTGTCTCAATGTTTGAAGAGACAAAGGAAAGAATCTGTCCCTCCTGATGGAAAATATTAGAGGAGGAATAGGATTGGGAGTGGGTTACTGGTAGAGATAAAAAAATCCCAAAAACACAACTCCCCCCCCCAAAAAAAGCCAAATAAAAACAATGCAGAAAAGTTACACCAAATCTCTTCACCATACTTACATCAGGAAGAAAAACAACCAGAGTGAAAAGCATTATTTATAAGCTGGAAAGAAGAAAAGGTATAAGAGAATGAGTTTGTTAAACAATGAGGAAACAAAGATGGGTATATGAGTATTTCAGAGAAGAACAGTCTATTCTTTGTGCTATGAGCAGAAGTTAACCTTTGTTCTGTTCCTATTTCTGTCTTTCTTAATTTTTGTAAATTCTATTGATATGATTGTCATTAGCAATAAATTAAAGACACTTAGAAGAATAGGAAGAGGTATTCCAGAATAATGGGTTTAATTGTGAAGCATTGAGATCACAGAATCACAGAATTGTGATCTGTATCTCTGGAGATCATTTAGTCCAACCCCCCTGCTAAGAAAGGGTCACCTGGAGCAGGTGACACAGCAACTCATCCAGGAGGGTTTTGGATTTCTCCAGAGAGGGAGACTCCATGACCTCCCCGTGCAGCCTGTTCCAGTGCTCTGCCACCCTCAGTGTAAAGAAGTTCTTCCTCAGGAAACTTCTTGTGTTTTAGTTTATGGCCATTGCTCCTTGTCCTTTTGCTGGGCACCACTGAAAACACTCTGGCACCATCCTCTTGGCACATGCCTTTGAGGTAATTTTATGTATTGAAGAGATCCCCTCTCAGTCTTCTCTTCTCAGACTAAACAGGCCCAGCTCCTGCAGTCTCTCCTCATAAGAGAGAAGATCCAGACTCCTCATCATCTTTTTGGCCCTACACTAGACCATCTCCAGTATTTCCTTTTCTTCCTTGTACAGAGGAGTACAGAATTTGACTCAGTTTGAAAATTAGTTTCGGTATTCAGTAATTGTTTCTAGTTTTGATTCTTACAAAATCTTGCAAATTCCACTCCTTCTAACAAATGGAGCATGGAGGATCTTTTCAAACAAAAGAGTGAAGTAAAATGTAGAGGCACACAGTGTATATTGTGCAGGAACACAGGACAATGTATCGGTAGAGTACGGGAAGTGCAAAGAGAAAATTTGACAACGCTTTTACAGCTAGATTATCATGTGGTGGTTATGTCTTCCCACAAAATATGGGAAATGGCATTTTAACTTATGCTTCTACAGGGCCAAAGAATAGAAGAAATTTTTCTTGAATATGTGTTTTGTATGACACAAGGAACAATTAGATAATTATATCTGGGTGTTAAGTGAAATAAGCATGCACCTAGACAAGGGTTTGAAACAGCTCCCCTCTCCTGTGACACAAAACGTGGAATGTGCTGGGGAATGCTAAAGGTAGAAAGGGAAGAAGGGGCTGCAGTATTTGTCACCTTCCCACAGACTTATCCAGGGGCACAGACATAACAAATTTGCAAATCCCACTGAGCTGCAAGTGGGATCTGAGATTCTAACTTCTGGGTTGCCTAAAGTGGCAGTTAGGTTATGCAGTTGATCCTAGGTATAAAAAAAAACAAATATAAAGGAATTTCTCTAAAACAGAGAAGCAAAAAGAGTAAAAGAAACTAAAAAACCTGTCCAGCCTGCCTTGAAAATTGAATACATCAGTTTTAACTAATTTTAAACTGCAAGATAGTATGAATGATTCTATGAAAATAGGTGAAAGAGTTAAGTGCAGTGTTCTGTGGTGATTGATGAAAGTTTTTAGATGTAAACCTGTGGTTTGGAAAGGGGAATTTAAGTTTCACTATTGACCTCCTATCCTGGAAATACCCCCAAGCATGAGCAATTCCCAGAGTTATGATGATTTTGGCAGAATCAGCTGTACCTTCTTTAGGGACAAAGTTTGCCTCTAATTGTGGCATGAAAGCTACACACATACTTACCTGATGTGCATTTTCTAAAGCTCGTGAAATGTATGGATTTTGCTCCTAGAATCACATTATCCTGCCTCAGAATCCTGCTTGTCTTTGCAAAAGTTGACACTGAAGGTTTCTTTGGAATCCGGTTTGACTGCCTGATTTTGATGATGTGGTTCTGCAGCAAGGCTGAAATGCCATATTTTAGATGGAATAGTGCCAAATAGAAAACCAAGTCTGCTGCAGAGTGGTGAAACCCTCTGAACAACAAGTGGAGAGTCTCCTGGAGCGTACCTTGAAGGGTTACTCTTCCATAATGCTGAGTTGCTCCAGGTCTTGCCATGCAGGCACTAAAACTCATAAATTATCTAGATCTGTGACAAATTTAATTTCAAGTCTTGCCTCAAGACTGTATACTACAGTCATGTAGATCCAACCAGTCACACTTGCAATTACAGCTCTAATTCCAGTGCTACAATTATATTATGAATATCAGAAAACAAATCTCATTTTCCTAAGATAAGACCTTTTGCATAATACTGATGTTGAAGACAGAATATTTCTGTGGAGGGTAATGCAGATTGGATTGCATTTTGTGACGATCATATTTTATGCAACGGTGTTTACAAGGTTTGATTTGAAAGCTAAGATGGATTTGACTGGAGGAAAAGTTGCTTAAAAGTAAAGATGATGTAAAGAATCTCTTCTAAAAAGGAGTTTCAAGGGATAGACCTGTAATCATCCTTTTGGTGTTCTGGCTTATGTTCTTACATCAGTTACTGATTATTGTTCACAAAATGGTAGAGGACAAGCCACAATTATTTCACTCTACCTCAATTACCCCATTTATAAAGTCAAGGTAATGATGCTACTCTAGATTTTCTGATTGATAATACTATGTTAGAGTGGAATAAAAAAAATAAATCTTCATACAGAAGTTTATACCAGATAAGAATCTGATCTTGGCTAACTAAAAATACTCAAGTCATAAATGAAAGGAATGAAAGTGAAGGTAATTCTTAAATTAATTTTCACCTTTTCTCAGATAACTTTTTCTAGAAAATAGAGGAAAAAACCTTATAATTTGCCATCCGAGCTTGGATTAATATAATGATATTAATTTTCCTTGTTTATACAAATAGTTTGAAAAGGACTATCATTTGAAGTAATTTTTCAGTGTAAATGAAAGAAAAGGTTCATAGATACATGTGAATTTGGCAATCAGAAAGCAATTTACTTTTCTTTAATTAAACTCATGGCAGCCTTTGTTTTAAATTGATAAAAGGATTACAAAATTATCTTTTCAGGTTTATATAGCATTTAATGTTTGAATAAAAATGCGTTTTCCCTGAACTCAAGTTCAATTAAAGAATTATGAAGAAAATGCTCTTCAAAAAAATTAAAGTAATCTTTATGTTTCTTCATTAAATGGTAGTGTTCCCTTTCGTTCCTAAATTCTAAAGTTTGTGTGATTAGGGGAAAATTAAATTGAAAAACACAGGTAGAGACTGTCACTCAAATTAAAAGGGTCCATTAATTAAATACATAGCTTTTTTATGACTAAATTATAAAAAATATCTATTCTAAGAGCCAGACACTCAGACAATTCTGAAGGCATGTCTTACCAATTTCAGGGGAAGAAATGTTTATAAAAGCACAACTGTCCATGTGAAGACCCCCTCTCTATCCATTGACTACTGAATGAAGTGAGTAAACTATAATGAACTGAAAACTTTATCTGGCCCTACATCTGGGGTGTGTCCTTAAGTACGATGTTATGATAGTCAGTGATTCTGAAAAGAAACCTCTGTTATATATTCCAAACAAAATAGTGTACATATCACACACCCAATTTATAAGTTTCAGGCTGAACCAGCAAAAGGAAAACTTGGAAGGACCAGATAATTCCTATCTTGACCTTTGGAAAGGAATGGTTAAAGAAATTGCATTTCCAGTAGCCAGATTCTTGAAAATGAAATCTAGGATAATACATAGTAAGAATGGGACGAAGAATTCGCAAACTTGTAAAAATAAAAGTGTTTGTTTTTACTACTTACCTATTAGTCTTATCTTAAGCAGAAGGGAAAAAAATAAAAAGAAAATATGTGAGCAGAGAGAAAATGAAATTATAAAAAAGTTATTTCATAATAACATAATTTTTTTTTGCAAAACAAGAGTAGCTTTAATTCCTCTCTTCTTAAAAGATCTGATACATTATTGCTAGTGAAAGTTTTACCTACATTGTCAAAGAAAGGAAATGAGTAAAAGCTGTATAAAATGACATAGAAGTGAAAAAAAGATAAAGCTAGAATGACTTCTCCTGCAATGGTGTCAAGGTGCTGTGGGGGCCGGTGGCTTCCTGTACTCAGAGGCCAGGAACAGTAGGGCTCCCCTGAGTGGCCTGAAATGGATTCCTTGGCTGTGGGCAGGGTGGGGGATCCCCAGAGTGGCCAGGCAGATGCAATCAGATTTTGTAGGTTTTGATAAACTGAAAATCATTGTCTGATGATCATTATTAGAATATTTTCAAGGCAGAGCTTGAGTATGAATCTCAGGGAGCTTAATTTGCTTTATTTTTCAAAATACTGACTACAATTGCAGTTTTAAACATGCCATGAATATAAAGAGAAAAAACACATTACCTGATTTTGGCTTAGATTTTAATATGAGGTGGTATATGTAGGCGGAAAACAAAAGATTTTAAGTTTGCAGATTCTGGGAGCAGTCTCCAAATACTGTTACACTAGAAGTACCAAGAGAAGAAATGCAGCTATCAGGATGGACTAACTGAAATTCTGAACTAACTCAGTGATAGTGGAGGTTAGAAACCACATTTGCAACCCGGGATGAGTGGAAAAAATGCTGAAGTCTGTTTGTGGTGTTCTGAGTATATTAAAAACCTAAATTTAGAAAATGTTAGTAAAAAGAGGGACATTAATCAAAATATTTTAAATGTCATGGTTCTAGCACCCAACTCTGGGAGAGAAGTTAGAGAGTGATTCATAAGATTAAGAGATTGACTCATATGCCTAGACCCTAGATGTCCTGTTTCTTTTGAACTAAGTGAAAACCAGAAGGTTTTTGATGCTGGAGTGACAATAGCATGGTAAGGTTTAGAATATCTATGACATCTAGATGGAAATATCAGTGAGAGGGATATGTTTGAATGGTCCAAGGAAATTTGGAGCTGCGCTTGGGATGTGTCTATCTTTTTCTCATCAGTGACATGGCAGAAAACTTCTCTGGGAAGTAAGAAGACACCCTTCTCAGCCTGGGAGTTTGAACTGACAGCTTTTCAAAGTCATCAGGTATTTTGCCACCTGTTCATAATTGCTGTGTTCTACAATTAAACTAGATTTGATATGAATGAGTTAATTTACATGTTCTTAGGAAATGAAGCTCTTTTGCTGACATTTCTTGTGTGCCTTTTTTATCTCAAGATCTGTAGATAAGATTTAGGCTTCTCAAAAATTAGGATAGTAATTATAACAGCAACACTATTGGTCATACATAATGCATTGCTCAAATCATCCAAGAAGGTCTCTTTAGAAACAGACTCCTGATTACATCTCAATAACATGTACTACCTGAAAACTTTGCTGTCTCTCTGTCTGTTGGGACACTCAAGACATCACTGCAACTTTGCGGGTTTACATAGAATCCATGCTCCATTCATTGATTTAATCTTTAATAATTTTTCTTAAAGACCTAAAAAGAATGAGAAAACACATGGGTTTTTATTAAATGAAAATCCACCTGTAAAAAACAAAGGCATACTTGTACTGTTTCATGTTGGTGGTTGTTTATTTTTACTCACTGCCCGTGGGATTAGCTTAACAATAGTGGTATGATTTGCAGATTTGGTTTAATATTGCAGGTTAATGGATATGGCAGCCGCTGATCTCACAGTAGGAATAAAAATAGAAACCTGTTTCTAGACTATGTTGCAGCACCATATATAGACTGTCTTTCATTTAATGATAAAACAACAAAAAAAAGATTGATTTTGGTTAAATGAAAGATGTTTATTCTTTCTTCTGCTTGAGAAAATCTTTGAAGCCTTTTCTGAAAGTCATATGCTTATTCACAGTAAAGCTATTGCCATTCATTAGGGGAAAAAACCCACCACAATACCCCAAAACACATTTATTGCCCTGCTCTTCCGTATGTGCTATTCGTATTCCTACATGCTGCAATATTTTACTAGTGACTTTTACTGTCAGCTAGGAAAATAATTTGTATGCTACTCACTTACACAACTTTTCCTAGGAAATGTATGTATCTTATCTCTTTAAAGGCCAGAGCAAGGTTCTGAAATAGCTGATAGTCTCGTTACAGTAACCTACTCTTAAGAACTAGATGTGCTATGTAAGATTAGAAATATTACTATTACACATTTAATAACTTTTTTTTCTATTTATGTCGGTCAGCTTTATACTCTGTCCTTTTATGCTATCTGCAACAGTTGGAAACAATTTTAGTACGTTCTACTATGGGTAAACTGGATTTACACAAGGAAGGTCCCTTGACTCTCCTGTTGCTATAAAAATTTTAATAATGTTTCCTCTTTCTTTGGTAGTAGGCTAAGTGGCTTAATAAGGATTCAGAAGAAAGATGATCTTGGATAGAAAAAATTGAGTATAAACACTGTCCCAAGATTTTATTTATACAGTATGACTAACTCAGTCCACATAACTTTTTCATGTTATTAAGAGAGATACATAGAAAATTTTTGAGGTGAAAGCCCAATGAAGTGAGTGGTAAAACCCTTGAACAACACCACAAGTTAAATGGAGTTCAAAAACAGGTGGGAAAGAAAAAAGATCAGAAAAAAGGAGTCTTTTTACATTTTCATTATTGAAAAAACCCCTACAGTTTTAAGAGTACCTGCAGGCTTGTTTTATATGTAGTTGGCATAATCATGCCTTAAACTTAGGACAAGTTGTTAATAGAGTCTCTCAAAAGGGATAATACATTTTACTGAATACATTTTACTTTTCTCTGAGTTTTACCTGTGGAGAAAAGTATCCTGAGGTTTGTCTGAACCATTGAGATTAAAACTCCTAGCAAAATTTGTAGAGTTGTATCAGCATTTATCAGCAGTCCTTGCATGCAAAATCTGCAAATCATGAATGGATGGACACCACCATTAATAACCCAGAAGATGAAAGAACAAGGTTGTTAATAACATTTATGGGAGATACTGAAGCAAGAAAGTGGTGAGTGCCAATTACAACAGAGAGTATGTTACAGTGAGTTCTGAAATTAGAAATATAGGGAGGGAATGAGGGGAGAATGATAAACATGGCTGGTTGAAGAGGGAGTTAACTGGAGAAAATTGAACAGAATAGAAATATGTTTTAGACAGTATAAAATCTTTAAATAGTGTAAATTGTCACACTTACACTGATGTTGATTTACCATATTATCTTAACTTACAGTGCTCTAGTGTCCACTGAACTATGTATTAACTGATGCAGTTTCTGGTGTTGGCATTTGTTGACTATGATTACTATACACCATGCACTCTATGCTGAACTTATAAAAGCAGAAAAAGTCATTAAATAGAAAGAAAAATTTTAATAAGAGCTACATTTGCTGTTATTAAAACAAGCTTTCAAAATGTTACTGGAAAGAAAGCAGAGGTGAGAATCACAGAGTTTGTTCAGAAAAAAACCAACTTATTTTAAAGACAAAGAGAGAAGTAGGGGGTTTTGACATGCGAAAAACTTACTCTATCACATACTTTCTACACAGATTGTTTTTTCCTATACTAAAAATTGTTAATATTTATCTGCTACTCAAACCAGCATTAAGGATAGGGAAGTTAAATTCTTGAGGTGATTTAAAGTGTCTCTGTACTACATATTCTTGTTTCTTTGGGTTAAAAATATAACTCAAATAGCCAGCTTGATGGTGTTTTATGTGTTTCTTTTGAGCAGTACTGTTCTAATTCTGGGTCATTTTCACAAATAAGTATGCCCAATAGAATTGCCAGAGGAAATTTTTTCTCATCTTTTCTCCAAGAACAAAAGTCAGTGTTTGTTTAGCCCTTTTCTTACAGTTGATTACAAAGGGAAATAAAAACACTAAGTCTGTTAAAGCCAAAATTCTGTCTCAGACAGTACTGGTGGGTCTGCTCTCTCTTTGTGGTTCTTTCTGTTTCTTCTCCTCCAGCTTCCATAATTGTTTTATTATGGATAGTGGACACATCCCTTCCCAGACTTTTAGTTTTTCCTTATGGATCATTTCTCATTAATTTTTCTATTTTGGTTTTGAAACTGCTGAGGCTCTCTAGAGTGTCAGATTTCACTATGCATTTTGGCAATAATGTGGAGAAATTTAATACCCTCTGTGCAGCCTTTCCCACCACAAACCCAAAGCCTATGTTATTTTCTAGGTTTTAAACTGACCTCAATGTAGTAGCCCTTATTTTCCCTCATTTTAGTGTTTTTAAGGGAGGTTAGGATCAATGATCCCTGCTGAAGAATGAAGATGCTGCTTTCCCATTTGGAGATTTGAGTGGAGAGCTGAACATTTACCACACAGACACCCCCAGACACGTGCACAGAGGACACTGGTGTGGCCACAGGCTGCCACAGACAAGGTGGTGCCTCCACCAGCACCTATGTACAGAACCATCATCAAACACAAGCACACACAGCCAAATCCCTGTCCTCCATGCTGGGAGAGATTGAAGGGTGCTAGGGCTGGTGAGCACATGACTCTCCCTAGATTGTCAAGCACATAAACAATTTTGGATCCCCTCAGTGCCAACACAGTGACTCTGTCTGCCCTGTAGCCCTGCATGGATGCCAGGTCCCCTCACCTGCCCTATGGGTCTGCTGCTTACCACCTGGTCCACCTTGGTGCTCACTAGGAAACTGCACGGATACTCATATCACAGGCATCCTGTGCTCATAGGTCCCCTCAAACACCCTCTACCCAACTGATACCCCCGACTGACCTCAGGATCTTCTCCTTGTTGCCTAGTCCAGCTTAAGGTTTGCCAGCAAAGGACACAAACACTCCCCCCCAGTTTAAGAAAGATACAGAAACTTGCCCCAGATAGCAGCCTGTACCAGGCACACAGGTTGGGAGTAACAAGGTTTGTTATTTGCCTTCGTGTCAATTAGTTTTGTCTGTCAAGTCTTAAGTCTGTGTCTCCGTGTATTTTGTCCTTTTTTCTTAATATCCCATCTGACAAGGTACATGATCAGATACTTTCATGGAAATCAACATTCTAACATTTCACCTACCCTTATCAATAAGTGTGACTGACCAGGTTTGATTCTTACTACTGTCTCCCTTATCATTTGTCAGCCAGGTTCATGTCTTTTTATGTTCTTTTTTATGTCTTCCTCCTCTTGTTATTCCCTTGGCTTTTAACAGGCCTTTGATCAGATACCCTTGAAAGGGCAGACACTTTCTACTTCCCCAGACCCTGACAAGTATGACAAGATTTGGAGAACCACTATTTCCTTTTCCATTTATTTATTATCTTCCTGATTTTGTAAACCTTGAACTCATGCCCTCCTTCATTCTCCTCTCAAATTACCAAGGAGCCTTTTGACCTCAACTTGGAAAGCAGTTGCCCCAACCCTTTCCTCCTTTTTTCCCCCCTCTTTTCTCTCTATCTTTATTCTAAACTTAATAACTTAGGAGTGGAAAATCTGAACCTACATCATTTTTGGTCAATCTTTTTCTCTTTTTGTCACATTCTACCAGGGATGAGTGGAGAAGGCAGGAGAAGTAAGCATACGATTCTTCTCATACCACTGTGTTTGTCCATAGGTTTTGGCAAGAATTTCATGCATCTGTTCTCTTATAGAACCATGAAGTACAGCTTACTACAAAGCAGTGCTTTCAGTTTTATTGTATGTTAGCCAGATCAGGTTTCTCCAACATCCTTCTTCCAGCTGCCTTCCCAAATTTCTGCTTCCTCTCTTTTTATCTCTCCTAGGCCTGGTGCTGCTTCTTTGGTAGTCCTCATCAGCACTGCTCTTTCCTTGAACTACCTGCAGAGCTCTAAAACCTGCACCACTGCCTTGTTTTGCCTGTGTTCTTACACTCTTCCTCCCCTTGACTACACTCCTTGACAGCCCAAGCTAAACATCACAGCAAAGTTTACTGGGTGAACCCCAAACCTGTTGGTGTCTCTTCTTACTTTTAACGCTGGGCACCTAGATTTTTCTCAGGGCAGGAGGTATTCAATGAAAGCCCAAAACCCACACAACACAGATTAACTACAGATTGAAAACCTCTTAATTTGCTGTAGTGTTCTTGAAAAACCTAGTATGAAACACCACATGCCCGATACCTCCTCTCAGTAATCTAACCTTAACAAATCATTGATAAGAAAATATTTCACTGAAAAAAAATCATCTATAACTACTGGAAGAATTATGATTTAACAGGGAAAACAAAGGCAAAAATTAATTAATTTGATCTTGATTCTGGTAGAATAAATAATGGATAAATATTTCTATTTGCTTCTACTGTAAGTGGATGATTTATTGGGCATATTTTTGTAAGACTGAATACATACAAAACATAATGGCTGCCAGTAGAGCAAGCAGACTTTTAAGCTGAAATATGTCAGTCATGCTTCTCTAAAGAAACAGGCAAATGAGCTAAAATATGCCATGCCCCAGTTCACAAGAGAAACTAAAACAAACAGTTTGTTTTCTCACTCCTGTAAACAAATCTGTTCAGCTGATACTTGAATTTATGAAAATCTATATGGTATGAGTGGTGGGATTTGGTCACAGAAGATGGATGGGAAAATATAGTAGGGAAAACCAGCTACATGCTATCTAAAAATAAGACAAAAACTTTAACTTATATGAAAAAGCCCCAGAAAGATTGGAATTTTATAATACTTGTAAGAGAAACAAGAATGATCTGCCTATGAAATTGTCTTCATAGAAGAGAAAGACTTATATTCATTACTTCTAGAAATTCAATCAGTTCTATAATTGCGACTGAAGCATGTTGAAGACAAAGACATGATTGTAGAACTGATTCGTATGTCAGGTTCCTTGCTGCTGTAAATACTTTGGAAAATGGTTAAGAATGCATACTTTGAGATGCATATATTTTCTGAAATAAAATATTTTTTATGACTGTAAAGCTAATGGTATGAGTAACCAAAGAGCGACTTAAGAGAAGCCTTGCTGGGTAAGATGTCTTTATCAGACCTGTCATTGAGAAGTTGCCTCCATGTCTTCAAGTTGACAAAATGTCAACTTGAAAAACTTTCTGAAGACCAGAAACATGGATAACAATGTGCCTATGTAAGTTATATTGAATGTGACATTTTTCTAAACCTGATTTCAAGCTACAAGATCAAATGGAAGACCTAAGGAAGGTGGTCCATTAGCTTGTTATGGAGAAAGCAGTGCTCAAATGGGTCAGCAGGAATCAAATGGATATTTTTAATCTGCAAGACAAAAAATATATTATGTATTTCACTGTGAATGTAACACAAGCTCTTTATTAAAGATACCTCTGTGTACCAAAAAGAAAAATCCATCAAAGTAGGATGTACTATGTCACTATATGAACGCTTTACTTTTTTGTAGATTTTCTTCTTCATGGTGTTTGCCTTTTTAGCATTTTCAAAATACTTTAACTATAGTTCACAAAACTCCAATGAGTTACTGGTTTGAACTAGATTTTCTTTTTTTTTACAGGTTAGAACCTGAAAAACCTTTCACGGAGAGACAAAAGATTGATCTGAAAGACAATTTTACCTGCATAATGATATTATGATTATTAATCTGCAGTTATTTTTAAAATAGTTGAGCAGCTTTGGCTTTGTTAGCTTCCAATTCAGTGAAAAAAAGAATAACCTAAGGGTGGCGTAAAATTTTGAAGTAGTCTATTGATTTTAAAATTATGAATATCTCTTTTCAAATATATAAATGCTCACAAAGCAAGCATTTAAGAATCATTCTGGAAGCAATAAGAATTTTAGTGTTGTTACCAGTTCTTCTATTAGGGATTACAAAGTAAAAGTAAAGTAATTTTTGTTAGCTTTGATGTAAAGATTTCAACACAGTTTGACAATACTACAAAGTGTGTAACATTTTTCTTCTCGTTAAAAAAAAAGCTTTGAAATATACTGCATTCTTGTGAAATGAATTTAAAAAAAATGCTGGCGACATATAATATGCTTTTACAAAGTTCACAAAATAGAAGAAAAGCGTAATGTGATACATTAATTGATGGAGTTAACAGCTGCTATGTGAACTGTATGCTTAATGCATTGTTAAAATTGCAACCCAAAAATTGTAAACACTAAAAAAACTCAACTTTATTAGAAAACTATCCTGTATCTTACATGGTTTAGACAGTGTAATCAATGGAAATGTCACTGTGATTAAAACATACAAAATGATTCAGAAAGTGCAAAACTTTATGGAGCAATCGATTTATTACAAAGGTATCTTTCCATTCACTTTATGACAATTGGTAGGAGTTAAGATGAACACGGTAACCATATCTCATTGTCAAAAATTTGAAGTAATTATTGTAAATTTGAGCACAACGTGCATAACACAGAAATTTTAAAGGCTCCTAGCTTGATCAGATTTGCTTCAGTTGATGAATACAGTAATAATTAAACCCATGATTCAAAATATGGAGGAGTTGTCATTTCTTATAAGAAAAAAACTACTAAGAAAAATATTTTAAAAAATCCAGCAGCCCACACCCATAGAATAAGAAGATTCCATATACTTATTTGGAAAAGAGGGAATCTGTTTCTCAAAATATATTCTTCTAAACATCTAAGTCTACCTCCGACCAATAAGAGCACCCTGGAACATAATAAGATTTTTAGCAAGAATATTTCTTTTTGGTGTCTAGTTAACATTTCCTTGCATTTTGCCTTAACTTGTAAGTTAGTTTAAGATTATGTGCTATGATCTCCATTATCTGTAACGTTCAGCAACATTTTTAAAAATTGCTTCATTTTAATACTCTTCTACATACAAAATCAGAATTAATGAAAATAGAAATTCATAAAAATCAACATGGAGCTAACTTTGTTTGACTAAATTTGTGAGAGGCATATCAATAAATGATCAAAGGAGAAAAGGATGCAATAAGAAAATTTTCACAGCCTCAGAAATAGATCACTTTATCCATAATTTTGCAGTCACATAATTGAAAGAAGAGTAAATTATTGCAATCAAGATGATGAATATTTTTTTCTGATCACTAATTATGTGTAGCTGAACAAGAGCAGGAATTGAAGCAGTATAACTCAGAGGAAATTGTGTCTGATTACAAGTTATCTATTTAGCTGGATAGGTTTCAATATAAAAATATTTTTTTCCTGTGGAGGATTTTTAAATGTAACATTAGACTTAATGTTACTGTAAACTCTGGAGGGGCACAGCCAAAAGATGAAATGATCAGACATAAATTAGTACACCAAAAATTCTGATTAGATGTACAGATATTTATAAGACCACCCACAATTTCTCTGCACAAACTGTTCAGTGTCTCATGGCCTCCTCTCCTCTCCTCTCCTCTCCTCTCCTCTCCTCTCCTCTCCTCTCCTCTCCTCTCCTCTCCTCTCCTCTCCTCTCCTCTCCTCTCCTCTCCTCTCCTCTCCTCTCCTCTCCTCTCCTCTCCTCTCCTCTCCTCTCCTCTCCTCTCCTCTCCTCTCCTCTCCTCTCCTCTCCTCTCCTCTCCTCTCCTCTCCTCTCCTCTCCTCTCCTCTCCTCTCCTCTCCTCTCCTCTCCTCTCCTCTCCTCTCCTCTCCTCTCCTCTCCTCTCCTCTCCTCTCCTCTCCTCTCCTCTCCTCTCCTCTCCTCTCCTCTCCTCTCCTCTCCTCTCCTCTCCTCTCCTCTCCTCTCCTCTCTTCATAACACGGATGTTTCATCTCTCTGACCCTTTTTATGGCTCTCCTCCAGAAAAAATCAGGCAGGTCCAGGTATTTCTTGTACTGGGAACCCTAGCTGGACTCAGCACTGCAGGTGGGGTCCCACCAGATCAAAACAGAGGGGCAGAATCCCCTTCCTTGCCCTGCTGCCCACGATGCTTCTGGTGCAGCCCGGGACAGTCTAGGGATTTCTGTCTTGCAAGTGCACATTTCCAGCTCATGCCAAGTCTCATTCACCAGCCCTTCTCTGCAGAGCAGCTCGCAATCCTTGCCTCTCCCAGCCCGTATTGTTATTGAGGGTTGTCCTAGCTTAGTATGAAACACAAAAAGGGTAAAGTTATTTTTTCCTGTGTGTTGGTTTTTTTGGCCCAGTTTTTGCTAGTGAGTAGGGTGGGCTACAAAGATGGCTCCTGTGTGTCCTATGTGAAGGTTCTGGAAGTGTTTTATCATGTCCAGCAGAGCCAATCTCTGACAGTTCTGAAGATGATGGAGATGCTGCTGGCCAAGCCTGGGCCAATTACAGATGTTAGTCACGCCTCTGTGAAAATATATTTAAGAAGAAATCAAAACAATGCGAGCATGCACTTCTTTGTAGCCAGAGGAGGAGGAGGAGGTAAAAATATGTGAGGGAGAACAACATGGAGGCATCAAGGTCAGTGGAGAAGGTGGGGGAGGAGATGCTCCAGGCGCCAGAGCTGAAAACCCTCTGCTGGCCATGGTGAAGACCATGGGGGAGCAGGTGGTCCCCCTGCAGCCCATGGAGTCCAGGGGGTGCAGAGAACCCCCCCAGCCTGTGGGGAGGTGCCCATGCCAGAGGAGCAGGTGGAGGCCTGCAGGAAGCTGTGATCCAGTGGGAGTCTCAGAGACTGAGAGTTGCAAAGGCCTTGCAGGAGAGAGAAAGGCTTTGCTCCCGGGATGGAAACAGCCTGGCCTCGGCTCAGAAGTCTGCAGCTTATGGAGAAGAACTTTTGCTGCAGTAGATTCAGGCGGGTTTGCTGCTCGTGAGATTGGACCCGTGTCAGAGAAGTTCACAGAAGACTGTCTCTCATGGGAGGGACCCCATGGCTAAGTAGAGGACTCTTCTCCCTGGTGGACTGATCCTGATCAAAGGAAACCCCCATACCCTGCCCCCATCCTGGAGCTGTTGGTTGGAAGGAAGGAGGGGGTGAGCTGAGAAATGGCATCTTAATAGGGAGGGACGTGAGTGGAGAAACAGTGTTTGTAGCAGAAGAATTGTGGTGATGGACTGACTAGGAGAAAAAAAATCCACACCCTGACCCTGCCCTGGAGCTGTTGATTGGATGGAGGGAGGGGGGTGAGTAGAGAAACGGTGCCTTAAGAGGGAAGGGGAGTGAGTGAAGAAACGGTGTCTTAAGAGCTTTCTACCTCTCATTTATCCTCCAACTCCGTTAGGTTAATAAATCACTTTGCAACTTTAAGTTTGGAACCTGTTCTGCTCTTTTCCTCTGTGCATCCTCCCACCAGTGTCTTATCTCAACTCATGAGTCTGATGTGTTTGTGTTAGTTTTTTTCCTCTCCTCTGCATAGTTGCAGCCAGAGAGACCATAGAGAGCAGACGTCGTAGGTGCCTGGCATTTAGCCAGGGCCAAACGATGACATCCTGGATAGTGTTGATTTTCATCAAAGCATCACCACCATCCGATGAACAGATCAGATGTCAATGGAGTTACCCTTTGGCAGAGACATGATAATTTAATTATAATTCACTTGTGAGATCTGCTATTAAAAGTCACTAATGTTAAATCTACATTATCAAATACATTTAGATATAGAAACATGATGGTGTAAAAAGAGTATTAAAACATTGCAAGAATATTTTTGGGATACTACCACATGAAGAATGATGTTAAGCAGGAATTAATTCTTGAGGGAGCTTAAAAGGTAGAAGCAGCACATGATTTTAATTTTATTTTTCAGCACCATAAGGAATCTGAGAAAACGATAAAACATGTGTTAGTTTTTAATCTGAATTATAGGATGGAACAGCTGGTACTGTAGGAAATAACAGCCACCTCCCTTGACAAAATCATTCTGCTACAGAACATAGGTGTATTTATTTTCTTCTGAAAAGTCCATATGTATGGCGTGAAGAAGCATTCTGTACAGAACAAAAATATTGTATTTGATATAAAATATATGAAACTAATATATTCCAATGAAGAGTGCACATTAAAAATGGAAGAAAACAGCTCCTGCGTACCTGGCAGGAAAATTCCATAAATTATCTTACATTAAATAAGTTAGTGATACAACTTCTAGGAAATGAATGAAGGATCATGCTAGGTAATGCAAACAAGAAGAATTATTAAGTGCTCCTGAGATCCTATTAGTCTGGTTACTTTTATTCAGGCAAAAGGGGATTCTGGGTTATCCATTAAATAAGAGCTGTATATGGATATTAATGACGAAGATAACCTTGACCCTAACAGAAGACTGGAAGTGAAAGGCACACTGTATTCTAGCATGGCAGTGACAGAACCACAAGAAGAAATTGGTCACACAAAGCAAAGAAATGAATGTTGACAATATGCAGTCCACACTGACCAAGAAATGAGATGACATGTACTTTGCTTGTGATTAAATCTCCCCATGAAAACAAAATATATCCTATGTTAATGACATAGTAGGAACAGAGCTGTAAGTATCAAAAAAATAGAAAAAATGAGTCTGAGGGTTTCAGTAGCTGTCATAAACCCACCACATGTACAGTTACTGTATTACAACATATTTATCTCTAAAGATTTATCTCTATATTCTAGTATTTAATAATTTATGTTAAACTTCTTTATTAAATGAGGTAAATCTTGCAGCAGGCATGAGTAGTGTGGTGACTTTGATATATTGTGAGAGTGCTCATAAAAAATGCAAAAGTAGTGGGTTTTTTTGTAATCCAGAGGAAGTCAGGTAACTGGCCTCTATTGCTAGTGTAGTAATTAAGGCAAAAGTTTTGAGTTCAGGGATTTCAGACTGCTGTCAAATTTTATGACCTCATAATCTCCCATATTTTTGTGAGGTGTGATCAGGGGAACATAGTCTTTTTCCACTCATGAGCTGACCTGGAACCATGACAGTAGAATTATGTTTGTGCTTTGTCACCATTATGCGATTTTCAAAAAAGCCAATGTTTCTTAACTTACAAGCAGCCTTTGGCCACCTCATACTGTGACATAAGCAACAGAGTATTTAGGTTAACAAGATCTGAGCTGCAAAACATATTTGATAAAGATTAGCAAATTGGCAGTGAGGAATCCTGTTACTTTTTAAGTCTTGCTTATGTAATAAACTGCCCTTCTACACATTGAAAAATGATATATAAATACAATTATTTTGACAGTAACTTATCTGTTTCAGAGTCAGCTTCAGGGAAGGAAAAGAAACTATTAAAAAGTTCCCCTGACACCTGTTAAGATAACGAATCATATTTTACATATTTTCCAATTATATATGCTGATAACGTAATTTAAGATAAGAAAGTGGTAAAACCACCCCCTTTAGAAGCCATTCCTCCTTCCCCAAACAGATGTTGTTAATACATTTATATTTTGAAATGCACACAAATGTGTACACATACACATAATTTCAAATAGACAACAGAGATAATTAATTCAGGAATTCAAATATTTAAGTACTCATTACGTTAAATCAAAGCAGACATGATGGGGCAAATGAAATATTACAATTCAAATTCCAATTTTCTATATGTAGCTTTGAATATAAAATAAACTTGTTACAGTCAACTATGATTCAGCATGAACCCTTTTTCTGGAAGTACTCAAAGCATCCTCATCATAGAATGATCTTCAATTATTCTTCATATTTCAAGAAATCAAAACATTTGATGTACAAAGCCTTTTAAAGTCTCTCCTTTAAAGAAGAAAAAAAAAAAGTAATGTCCTTTTTTAATGGAACACCTGACAGATATTTTCACCCAATTCTTCCTCAGGCTGAATTACAGTGCAGAATTACACATCTTAGATGTGGTTCTTGTACCTAGAGATACAAAAGGAGAAGGGATACAAGATTGTATTACTCTGAATAATTTCCCCACCTCAAAAGCTATGACCAAAACAAATACATTGCTGTTATTGATTTTTTGAAATATTTAATTTAAAGAACTGTATTGATTAGAATAACAACCCAAGGAAAATAACATGAATAGACAAGATAGTAAAATGAATAGCAACCTTACAAATATTGTCATTGCCAAAAAAATGTACATTTTAGTTAGCTTTAATCATAAGGATCCACATAGTTATGCTAACAAAAAATAAAATAACTGGAAGTCATTTGGAGATGTTTCAGAAAGTGAAGGTCTGTTGAAGGTTGAGAGGGGGGGTGGAATTTTTCCCATTCTCTTGCTGGGCAACTAACGATCGGATACTTAAGGGCCATCTACTCTTACAAAAGAGACAAAGATTTTGGCTAGGTCAAGCACGGGAACAAGAGATTGGGGATTTGATAACGGAGACAGGCACTCGCTTGGGGGATTTGGAAGAGAGAGCAGTGGAAAAGCGGCTGTCTGCTTTTTGGCTGTGACTGCAGAGGAAGCCCAGTTTTGCACTGTTTTTTCTCTACCTGATGGGTGAGCTTGCGTTTGGGAAAAGGGGCACAGGGTTCCAGCCCCTTCTACCCCCCAAGGAGGGCATGTTTCCCAGCTGCGCTGCAGCAGAGGCGTACCCAGCTGCCCCTGCCCCACGCCGTGCCTGCCACAACTGCGGAGTTTCCTGCCGCCTCCTCTACTGGCTGGCCTGGGTGGGCTGCCCCAGCTGCTCCATTTTCCTGCTCTGAGCTCTATGCTGTGCCCCATCCATCTGCGTGCCATCCCTGCCCAGCCCTGTCTGCCATTACACACGTGACACAGATCCAACCTCGTGCCACAGCGCCACCTGCAGCTGTGCGGGAGTCAGCGCACCTGCCCTGCTGGTCTGGGAGCCCAACAGCGCCCCTGCTGGCTGCGATCGTGACTGCACCAAAGGGACAGTGCCTGGCAGCCCAGGGACACCTGCCACCGAGTTTTTCTGGTTTTGTTTGTTACTATTGTTGGCTGCTGCTTGTTTGCCTTGTTATGGATACTAGTAAAGAACCGTTATCCCTTTTCCCATATCTTTGCCTGAAAGTCCTTGATTCCAAAGTTATAATAATTCAGAGGGAAGGGGGTTCACATTCTCTCTTCTAAGGAAGGTTCCCACCTTCCTTAGCAGACACCTGTCTTTCAAACTGAGACAAGGTCGCAGAATCAGTTTTGTTGTAAAAGAGTCAATATGTTTTTGTACATATCATGAAACAATTTGTTTAATGGAAAAGAACTTTTATGCTACTTAAAATGCCAAATTCTTTTATATTTTTCCTGTTCCTGTAACATTCAGACTTAACTTGTTTCCTAATTTCTCAAAGTCTTCTTATTCTCCATATTTATTTTAGTTTGTCAAGGCATTCTTTTTCTTCTGTAGACACCTGTGAATCAAGGTTTGGGAGTACCATAGCAGCCATTCAGGGGTTCTCTCAATGCTTCCACAGATATTGCACAGAGTAATTCTGTGGGTAAGCTTAGCTTTTCTGTTGTTCTGCTCTTAACCCAATAAGTTTTGTAGAGGAGAAAATTACAAAATTTCAAGTAATATAAATAAGGCAAACATGTGAATCACACAGGACCCTGGCCTACTAGATGGCAGAACAATTTCTTTGTTAGGAGAATACTTGGCCCACTCACATAAATACAACAGTTAAATATTTTCTTTCCGAGATATTGAGACAAAACCCAAACTGCTAGAGCAGTCTTGTCTTCCTACCTTTCTGCTTCACATGCATGTTCTGTTTTGTGCTGAAACATTTTCTCTGTGAAGCATTTGCTGTTCCAATGATAAGCTACAAGTCTTGAAAATTCCTGGTAATTCTTTGAAAAATGGAGTGCATTGGTGCTCTATTTTGAAAGGTAGCTTTCTGTTTTGGGCCACAGTAAGCTGTCTTCCAGATGTTGCTGTGGGCCAGCCACCTACTTATTTTTAAATAAATTTTAAAATTTATTTTCTGCAAAGACACAAGGAATCAGAGAACATACATATTTGGAGGAATATCTATTTTCTTTTCTTATACTCTTGGTCTGTTTATATTTGCAAGAAGCACTTTCATCCTAGTGGAAGAGAAAATTTTTGTCCCTCATGCCTACAAATCTTCTCCAAAGATACTTACTTGTGTTCTATAAAATAATTAGAATATTTGCAATATTTGGGCTGGCTTTATGCTACATTATTAGATTAAACAAGTTCAAATATTCTTTCCTGTCCTCACCTCTTTACCTTATTTTCAGGCACTGTCATAGTTTTATTTACTTTGTAAAAGCAACACTCAAACTTTTAAGAAAATCTATGCATGTTCTACATATAGGCACATGATTTAGTATATTTTCGTACTATCAACAGAAATATATATCTGGATAAAATGCCCTTGTTTAACGAAAACAGTTATTGTTTTCTTAGCATATTTAAAATGCAAGAAAAGATTTTTCCTTGTCACTTACATTTTTTATTTTGAGTAGGATCATCATGCCATAAATATTCCACAAAGAAATTGCAATGAAAATATTAGTCGTCTTTCACTGCTCATAATACTGTTTAAAGTGCTTCTGGTGCCTTGGTGCTTTTATTGGCATTGAGTGTCATTATGCTATACTTTCTCTTTCATCTAAGTGCTTTGACCTTGTAGACAAAACATATTCTCAATTAGATTTTTCTCGCTTTCAGTCAATTAAATTTGTGTATGTTTATATCTGCCTTCTTAAGAGCCCATAAAATCCAGTTTCATTAAAGTTCCAGCTACTTGTTGAACTTTGATAATTCAGCAGTTTACCATATGTCAGCTGTCATATGTTAGACTGATAACCTACCACAGATTTTCTTACTAGTCCTACAGGCGACAAAATATTTATCTGTCCCCCTAATGGGTAAGTTGGTGTTACCTAGGTAATGGCTGTCAGTTTTATTTTTATTGCCTACCAAATTTTAGAAAGTGTAGTAAAAGCTATAAACACATTATATTGACCTGTGTTTTTAATAGGTTCTGCTTTTATCAGCAGACATTTTCACAACTTAGGATATTTCAATTCAGTAATGACTGTAGAGTCATATCCTTGTTGGCTTTCTTTTATGACAAAATGAGTTCTGGAGAGGAATGGTCTGAAAATGACAGACAGCAAGAGTCATCTTAAACATATGACTAAAATAAATTTGGATTGTTTTTCTGACACAAAAGTAATTCCTCCAAAGTAACACATACTTATCTTTCCAGAAGGTAAGGTAAGGTATTTAAAGTTGCTAGTGCAGTCTTATTCCATGTATTCAGATCCTGCAGCAGCAGAAGGATTTAGCTTCTGAGCTTCGTAATAAGGATAAAACTACATTGAATGACATGGAATACACATAATAGTCTAAACCCAGCATTTTCAAAAAATAAAACCCAATTACTTATTGAAGTTAGAATTAAAGAATCGTATATGAAATGCCGTGAGTGGATGGGGACATAAAAATTATAAAATCAACAGTGTTGCTTAGAACAAAAATTGCAGTGTACTATGCCTTCTTATATGTCAGCTTTCAAGTTTGAATAGTGGGTGTTGATATGTAGAAAACTAAAAAAAAACTGTCAAAGAAATGTGCTTCTAATTTCAACTACTAAATTCAGAAAAAAATATTGGTAATAAGAATAACTGATCTCTTTCCAGTCATTACAGAAAGGGATACATAAGTGGATTTGACATTTGAAAGGAATGAGAATTAGAGTATGTGACAGCTACTGGGCTTTGACAAGGGATTCTACATGCTTTAATCTGCAAATCAACATTTCACATTCAATTAATAGTTGAAAATATGCCCTTTATTAAATATATAACAATCTCTTAATTATTAATGATATAATTCTGATACCATTATAATAAATTTATAATAGTTATGCATAATTTTTCATTTGCATAATGGAATTATAACATGGATGTATGCTAAGAATGATAGTAAAGAATGAGTTTGGCTAACTCTCTGACACTACACTTATTCCATTAATGTAAGACAACTAAGGTCAGCATCAGGTTTAAAATAGAGTGTAGAAGACGAATCTAGTCTCTGGAAATTAGCTAATTGCCTTATTTTCTGTGGTGATTATTTTACCTCATCTTCAATGTGCTACACCTGCAACAAATGACACTTACTGACAGAATGATGTGAACTTCAGGTGGAACTTCTTGTGATTTCTCTCTCCTTGTTGACTTCAGCAGTTTGTTGTTTTCTTTTTGCTCTGTATCCATGTTTTTAAACTCCATGTTCATTAAAACATGATCAGAAAGAAACTACTGTTAAAATTTGGTAGGCTTTTCCCCCTTTTTACTTCAAAGTATGTTATTAACTAGTGTGTTCATAATGCAATTACAATATGGGAAAAGCACCCTAAAAAATCTAAATGTTTTATGTATACAAAATCAGATTTCAATAGATGGTGAGGATTAGCTGTAAAATCATGTGTGTGCCTGGATATATTTACAACTACTTTGTTACTTGTGAGATCATCTGGTCTGTGCTGTAGGAAAGACCAGGAGAATAACCACATCTTGAACCACAAAGACAAGTATTTTCTGTTCTCAATAGTAAGATTAAATGGGGGTAAAAAAATTAAAATTTTGCTTAAGGTCATCTCTTTCTAAAAATATTTAGTATCAAGAGAACATTTCATAGCAGATTGTCTTTGATCTTTGCTTGCTTGTTTGTTTCTATCTCTTTTCCCATTTAAAGTAACATACTAAAATAATGCTGCAGTGTGAGCTAACCTGCTGACTGTGACACTGTAATCAATTAATCCCCTTTGCCTTCCTGCCCACCTTGCTGTTGGTGAATTTGTAAGCATAATTTAGGTCAAAAAATACTGACTGCAAACTCATTCAGTAATTCACTCTCTGTTTTAGACAATTTGTAAAAAATAAGCCCCCCGTAAAACACCAAAGTCTCCCTACATACTAGATTTATTAAGAGCAAATATTTGAATATGTAGATATGCTTGCTTCCACTAGCAGAAGACTTACAGAGCATTATGCTATATGCAGACAAAGCGTGCCACACAGTAAATAGTTGCATAGTATCCGTTTCATAAATGTTTAGTCAGAGAAGTGGGACCAACATTTTTCACAGTTCTATGCTGTTTTCAGTCCCTGGTGTATGTATATAGCTAAGCACACACATAGGGCCATATTTAAAAAGTATTTGGTTTGTAGATCCTCTCTCGACTCTAAAGGTTTGGCTTGAAGCTGCTTTGACAAGAAACTGAAACATTCCTGCAATAATATGAGTAAGGGTGATCCAAATAGCCTTGTAGCATGATAGGGTTTTATAAAATACGATCTGCTGTTTAAGACCTGCTCTTCATCTCTGCAAAATGATTTAAAAAGCATTCTTCCATAGAATTAGAAGAGAATTTAAACATATATATATTTATACAGAAGTAGAAAAAATACATTGCTTTGGTCTATGCTTGTAGTGAAACATATGTCTTTCCATCCTCCATCAAAATAATTTCTTTGTGGTCAAGCTGAAGCTGACATATCCTGTTGCATAATCATATTCAGAGATGTAAAGATCAAAGGGAGAATTATGACCACCGATCTTTCTAGGATCACAACAGTAAGGGAAATAAGAGCAAGAAGACTGAGGTTATATTTTGATGTAGATTTACATTGAAAGTGGGTAACTGGAACACCAAGATGTAAAGGCCTATCAAAGTATGTAGTCAGGGGAGTCAAATTTGATTTTTAGTCTGTTAGTTCTGGAAATTTTTTGTGCTGTAATCCTCTATTAAGTAACTAGGCAATAAACAATGTACACTTGGCAAAATGTTCAGTAGAATTGTTGGAAATCTAACCTTACATCAAAAAAATCAAGAAGGATTTTGACAAAAAGTTCTTTACCTTGTTCTCAATTTATTTTTTAACATGGCATTCAGCATGTTCCTCCATTTCAATAGCTATCCTTCACAAAAAAGAAGGTGCGCTTATTTCAAGACTGAAATTTCAATGCATTTTATTTCCTTTTGAAAATCTACTCCACATTCTTATAATCTTTTTTGACATTGCCAGACATTCTTTTCCAAAGTCCTCTGATCTAAAGGCTAGACAAAGTCAATAATTCAGAAACGCCCTCCTTCTTGGAGCTTACACTATTATATTTGTTGGGAAACATAAATAAGGAAACCATAATTATATGTCTTATAATTAATTTAATATAATTATATTAATTATATCCTTATACTAATTACACGTTCAACTGTCAGACATTTCACAAATGTATTGATTTGCTTAAGTTAACAAAAGAATATCTAGAGCTAACCAGCAAATTTTCCATTAATGTTCTATGACCTCTTCAGAGCCACCTTTTTTGTAATGACATGGTCCTTTGAATGATAAACGGCTGATACTGTAACTAAAACTTTGCAGAAGAGTGATTGTAATGCATGTCAAAAATTAGAGAAACAACTTAGACTTACCTTTTGTAAAAAGTGCCTTCTGACAGCTTTCTTTCAGACATATATAATACGTTGTCGTTCTCTTATGTTCAATATTATTTCATGTAGGCCAATATGTGTTAAATCAATGTTAACCTGAAGTGTCAGCTCGCTTCATTTTAAAGTTCTGAGGCTACTTCAGTCAGTTACAGCAGCATGGTTTAAGGAGACTTGACTGATATTTTAAAGCTCTGAATTGTTAAGGTTTGCATTTAAATATGCCCTTTTTCTCCTTTTGGGCTTACTGCTTAAAATGATCTTTGTAAATTGTAGCTGCACTCCAATGTGTATATTACTTGTGAAAAAGGCAGCAACAGTCTGGGTTTCATCAGCTAACCTTAACCTTACCTTAACCTATCTATTTCAGTTTAAATTTGTATTATTGAAAAAGTGCTCCTTGTCTGCCTCTTAAAATACAGCCTCGTGTTCCTGATGAACAGAAGCAGACTGGCATAAAATGTGGGCCATGACTCAGTCACCTGGTATTGTTGAAGCACTTCACATCAGTTTGCATTAAAGCACATATGTCAGATGGTGTTCAAAGCTAGGCTCTTCTGAATTTTTTACTCGTAAATGTATAAGCAACAGGCAATAAAACAAGCTTTGACCTTCACCAAACTGGCAGTGTTCATAAACTAAGAGAGCTATTGCTGTAATCAATTATCTATTAAATACTCTTCACTATTCTCAATTGCTTTTTCACAATTTCATGTTTTTATTCTCTTTTGGTGGCACCTGACCAGCACTAGAAAACACAGAGCTTTATTCTGGTTTATGTGACAGTCCATGGGCACTCCCACTAAAACAGACAAAGAATCTGAAAAGCAGGTCCTCATTTAGCACTTGGGAGAAGAAGTCCTTTGTAGTGTTAAGGGACCCTTGTCCAGTCACCTGGACCTGTGGTGAGCAGAAGATTTCTGAGAGAAGTCAAGTAATAAAAATTTTAATCTCAAGTCTGAAACTAGCTGTGTTTCCTGACCCCACTGCTGCAGCAGTTAACATGAGTTACTTGAAGTTAGCAAAGCTTTTGGCATGAGCTGATGAACTTCCACTTTTTGCTGTAACAGAAGTAGATGAAATATGGTACAACCCCATTGCAAAAAACAGAGTAGTTTTGGTGTGGTTAAGAAAATACATAGACAAAGAACATAGCCTGCTGTACATCATTATGTCCAGAAGTTACCTGAACAGGAAGACTGGGAGCACTCACAATGACTGTAACCAATCAGAATACGACAGTGCAATTTGAGAAGGGAAGAATCCATGGCCAGCTATAATGTGTACCTAAAGGCACTTAAGAATAGTGGAGGTAACCGCAAAAAAGACATTGTTGAGGAACCTCATGACACTCCCCAGGATCCAGGATTGTGTCTCCAAGCTCCAGGAAACACAGGTCCTCACAGCTCTGGACTGTACACTGCAGCATCAACACCACTGCACTGACCCACATGACCTTCCTCCTGTCTGCACTGTCTCTCACAGGCTGGAAAAATCAGACAATTAGTAAAACTGCACTCCTGTGGTGTAAATGGTTTGGTATATAAACCCATTTAGCCACACTATCATCTGGTCTTAAAACTTCTTCACAGAGAGTT
The DNA here is from genome assembly GCA_036785705.1 of Acanthornis magna. NCBI lineage: Eukaryota > Metazoa > Chordata > Aves > Passeriformes > Acanthizidae > Acanthornis > Acanthornis magna. The sequence continues at coordinate 26,218,530 of JAWUZG010000063.1, forward strand.
CTCTCTTTTTGTCTGGAAGAAGCTTGTTTAGGCAGACAGTTTCCAGGAGAAGCCTAACCATGTTTATAACCAAAAAACACCTCTTTGTTCTTGTGTTATCATTGCCCTCTAGCTGAAATGTTTCTTCTCCCTGAAAAGAGATAATTTCATTCTCTCTGAATCTTGATGAGAAAACCATATTCTCTGCTCGCACTGTGAAGGGCCCAATCGTTTTGCACTCTCTGTGACAAAAATTTCATCTCCCTCCTGGGAATATTCCTGGTAATGCTTTCCTGATGGCCTTCCAGTTAGAATTAATGTCTCTGGACATTGGCAACAAAAATATAGTCCTGTATTCCAGTATCTTTCGTAATGGTGTTCATATTTTTTTCTATTTGAAACAGTTGCCCTGATACAGCCTTGGGGTTTTTACATGATCACATCACATAGGTAGATTTTATGCTCTGTGTTGAGCTTGAGGTTTATAACACATCCTTGTTGACCTTTACAGAGCCATAGCTTTTATTTTACATTATTAGGTGTCATCTTATTCCCATTTTTTTAATGTCACCTACTTCTTGCTGATAGTATGACCCTTATATGTTTAGACAGTACTTTCAAACTCTGAGCCATTGACAAATTTTGTTAGTTGTCAATCTTTATGGCAGAGTCACTAATGAAAAGAGCCTTAATGGCAAACACCAAGATATGAAAATAATCTCACTGCAAATCTTCTCTGTAGTCCATGTTTCATGATCTTGGTTTTAGCGTGGAATATGAAAATAACAGAAATATGGTTATCGTGTTAAAGCTTGAAAAATGCAACTGCAACATTTTGATATAGTTCTTCATATTTTCTTTTCTAGTAATTTTAACTACTGTGTATTTTTTATTTATTTTGTATTATTTAAAAATAAATAAATTTCAACGTGAAGCCTTTTTAGATAAGCAGAGATGAAGTTCTGATTTTGTTTCATAGAGTTATTTATAGCAGCAAGGGAAGAAAAAGGGAAATAAAAGAGAAAAAAAGAAAGACATCTGAAATTGAAAGTTGTTATTAAAGTGTATCATTGTATTGTGAAAACAGAATTGCTTTGTGAGTGCAGCATTCTTTTTCTCTGCAAAATAGCAACAGTAATTCTCTATTTGTTTTAAGTGTCAGTACAAGTCCATGGAGACAATGTCATGTCAAACTGAGGGAAAATTATTTCAATACAACTATGCTATGAGACATTACTGTGTCAAGACAATGTTAAAAGCATGTCAGTAAAAAAAACAACAGTATGGAAATCCAATAATATGTCAATCTAATGGTTTCTGATGTAAGGATTTGGAGATTTTGTTACATTGACAAGATAATAGAATGGCATCAATGCAAATTACACTTTTATTTAAAAGCAAAAAATTAAATCAATATCATATTAACAAATATCTGGTAAAAGATCAATAAAATTAAAGCTGTATTCATCATCCCTTAAACAATCTACTGCTTGTGAACTAAGTAGATAATTAAGAACAAGTATTTCATTAAATGTAGACTAAGTGAAGTATTTGCAACCTGCTGAGGGTAAAGCTAGCATTTGCATTTCAGGCCAAACCCAGTTTCTGTAGTAATATCTCCCAGGAACTGTCCTGACAAGATGTTGTTGTTTCCTAAGTGGAACATGGAAAGAAGCCTGTTCTGTGAAATCCAACCCAGAAGGAACTTACTATAACAATATCAAAACTAGTCCCATACAATAATGTGTCAGCCTGGGCTGCTTCTGGTCCATTTCCTCCTAATCACATCTAAAATTTTACGTCAGCCTTCTAGAAAGAAAAAAAAGAGAGAGAGAATATAAAACTTTTTAATCTTTTTGGAAAGGCTCATTCCTCTCCCTGCTCTGCAGGGAGGTGCCTGTACCAAAAGCTCTCCCTGTGTCAGTGCTCAGTCTGTTGACATTTACTGTCAAATGTGTGCCACGACACAGTTTCTGCTGCACTGCTCAACAGTCCCTGTGACAGACCTTATAAACTCTGTGTGCTTGGACACAGACAGATAAGGAGAATTTATTTCTTTTTCATTGCTGATTCTGTTTCTGCTTCCTCTTCCCCCTTTCTTCTTAATTCCTCTTTATGGGACACTTTATATCACATTGTTTTGGAATGTGATGCCACAACTTCCTGTTTAACCTTGCTCCTCTTAACATCTGGATAAATATGCAGTTAGTGTCTCCCTGTAATTCAAGCCAAATATTATCTTCATTAACATTTATAAGTATTAAAGGAACAGGAGAAAACTCTGCTGCATGTTAAAAGCGACAGCTAAAAGAATGAAATCCACACTATTACTAAATATTTGTATTAGTAACTTCACAGTTTAATATCTTTGAACCTGGGACAGAACTGAATTTTGTGAGCTTTGTTTCAGATTTTTTTGGTATTAACATTTGTGCATGCGGAAAGGGCATAGGCCAAAGAGTTTCTGAGCATGTAGAATTCCTTTGAAAGTCAGTGTTCTGCTAGTCAATTCTTTTGTAAGGGAGAATTGAAAACAAGAGCAAAATAAAGCGTCTACATCACACTCATAAATATTATTATTATAATATTAATTATAATAATTAATATTATTATAAAATTAATTACCTCTCTTCCTTGAAAGTAAGAAATTTATTATAACATGTTAAAACCAAAAATAAAAATTCTGAGCCTTCTTGAAAATGAATCAACAATTTTAAAGGCTAGCATTCAATTGTTTGCACAATAACAACCCCAAAATATTGGCAAATTTCAAAATCAATATGACTATTGGAAACTAGCTGAAACAACTGCAAGACATACAATTGAGGAAATCACACAGAACCAATTACTCCTACTAGGTTAAACTATACAAGGAAAATATAGTTATGCAGGTCAGAGGCTTTTGCGAGAAATTTCTGTTTAATATTTTCCTCTCTATTTTTAGAATTATTTTTTAATTAGATAATTCCAGAAAAGCAATCAAAGTAGAGAAAAGAAAGGTGGCATCACAGAAATCTAATAATTTTCATAGCAGATGTTGAAAGGTTACCTATAATTTATTTATAATTAAATATTTTAGTTTGGAACTGCTGTTATGAAGGAAAGAATCAAATTTTTTCTCAGCAATGTAGTGCTTCAAAAGAAGAAGCACAAGTTTTAGAAAAACAATTACTATGAATAAGTTACTCTTCATTTTGAAGCACAGCCTACTACTTAAAGTCTGTTTCTTCTAACTTAATGTGAATACCAAGGAGGAATCTGAAAAAAGCTTTCTGATGTCTTTTGTGTCAGATATTAGTCTCAAGAGTGGGAGAAGAATGGGACATGCATGGCAAGTTAGGTATTTTCTCCACAGGCATATTATCCCAAATTTGTCTTGTGAGATGCTAGAGCTTGGCAAAGATGTCTGAAAATGATGTTGCATTAACGCTTATTATAGGAATGGATCACAATTTTTTTTCTAGTTGCTGGCACCATTCCCCTTAGATTTTAGTTTTCTTGTATTTATTACATCAGTGTATTGCTTTCACATTCCATAATTAACTTTGCTGTTAAAAAGTTTTCAGCATATGTTTGAAATAATTAATGTTAATTGCTGCATGAACTTTGAGTGATCCACCAGGAACAAGTTAGTTCCAAAAAGAACATTTTCCATCTGAGTACACAGTCATTAAAATACATTAATCTACTAATCCTTATACCTTTGTGCTGTTTCCCTTTTCTTGTGCCAAGAAAACAAGAAAGAGAATTGTGCCAGAATAGCTGTTGATCTTGATTTTATATGGAAGAATTCAAGAGAATACACTTTAAAACTTGGGGCTAGTTTCCCCAAGGATAATGGTAAATAATGTCAATATTTGTGAAAACTATGAAAACCTAGCACTTTTACATTTTAAATATGGAATGTTGTGTTAATAACTTGCTGAAAAATATGGGGGCTCATACTTAATTTGCCCCAGTGTAATATTGTGCATTTCAGAATACGTCCAAAACTTAACTTCCTAGTACAAACAACAGGAAAGGACTGGGAAGAATTGCAATCATGAGTCAAGTGCCTTCAGGCTGAAACGAACTTGTGTGTCTTGCCTACAATGGTTGTTGTTAAGGGCTGTGTTCCAGTCTCAGCCATCAGCTCTCCCAATGCTGGTGGAATGTCAGACCTCAGCCTCAGTGAACCTCTCAAAAGTTATAAACCCAAAAATTCTGCTGGGCCATATCCTTGGAAGCACAGTGGGGCAAGACCAGCCATGAAAGATGCTTGGAAGGGAGCACACAGGGCATGCTCCCCGTAGTGACGGAGGACCATCTGGAGTCCTCTGTGTGTTTTGGTAGCTGGGGAGCAACTCTCGTCTGGAGCACACCTCCATCCTGAGTGCATTACCAGTTCTGCAACCAGGGCTCAAGACAGAAATCTAACAGTAAAATTATACCCTCTTCATCCTTCCAACTACCTATGTGTCAGAATTCTTTCCAAAGTGCATAAAGGATTTTGTATTTCTTATTTAGTTTTAATGGTTGTCTGCAGATTATATTACCAAGTAATATGTGTTAGGTTTTAATATCCATAAGTCTAAAGCTCAGGAAAAAAAGAAGCAGCCAGATAATTTTTAAGGTTTTTTGGTTTTAGCAGATGCTTTCTGAAATTTTATTATAAACTCAGCAGTTAAATGCCCAGCACAGTCACAATGAAATCAGATGGGAGCAAGTGACAGCAGTGTTTACTCAGAGCTATTTTCAGACTTCATATTTTTGTTGAATTGGTAAAAGAAACAATGTTTCTCCAAATCTGCCACTGGAAATTTGCATTCCCCTTAGGTCACATCCTGGTGTGAACTTTACAAGCCTAGGCACTTCAGAAAACTAGGGACATGGTTTATTGGTGGGTGTGACAGTGGTAGGTTAATGTTTGAACTCAGTGATTTTACCAATCTAAACAATTCTGCCATTCTATGATTCAATTCACACAGTTCATTACTGAGCAATTTCCAAATTTACCTACTGAACTTGACCGTAAGAACTTCTGGAAATGATTGGAATCATGGTCTGGAGGATAAACTGATCATTATGTCCAAGCATTGCTACCAGATGCCTTTTTTTCATATTCATTTCCATTAAAATTTTAATTTATGAATGTACTTTACCTCGAAACTGTATTAGATTTTTCATGAAACACAAGCCAGTGAAGAAGAAAGATTTTAACAGACTTGGGTTCATAGAATAATTATAGACAGATAATATGGTCTATACACCAAGTCAGAAGTTTAGAAGGACACACTGAAAGTGAAAGTTATCTCAGACACAGGTAATTTAGGTATGATTTCATAAACCTGGCCCTATGGCATATTTTGGTAGAAATAAAGAAATAAATTGCAATTACATAGTAGAGAAAAGAAATAAAAAAGCACTCTAAGGTTTGCTTAAGATTAGTATATAACGAAACCACCAAATCCCATGGTCCCTGAAAGAAAATCTGGTCCATAGAGCACCCCATAGGAGCAAGCCAAAAGAAAGGTAGGGTTTTTAAACAATGTTTGGACATATCAATATCTGGTTTAAATTCATTAAGAAAACCTAGAGAAAAGAATCATCTGCAACCTGAGAATATGATACTTCAACTTCACAAGAAGACGGTGTTTTCAATAAGATACAGAAAAAAGGCTAAGGGTTTTTTTATGCTTTTTCTCAACTAGAACATTATTTCAGCTTTATAAGTCAATCTCAGAAGAAAAAAAAGAATCAAGCACACATGTAGTGTTTTTTCTTAACCACAATTAACTTGAGGTTACTTGGTTGATTGCTTGCTATTCTCTCAGTTGTACCCACAGGAATGACTCACATAAAATTGATGCAAACTGTTGCAACAAACAAAATATTACTTGCTCAAGCAATGTGCTCTGACTGTCTAAAACAAATGAAACAGGAGTGAATTTAACCCCTTACTGCAGTCACTATAGCTGAAATGCAAACAGAGGCTCACCTTCCTCTTTGATTTGAGGGATGATGTGAAAACCACATTGGTTAAAAACCAAATGAATGTTTGCTCTGTGGTTACACAGGGTTGTTGCAGATTGTGTTGGCCTTACATGTCCCTATCCAATCTCCACACACCCATTCTTTTTAATCCATTTTGTCCCTTTCGCCTACCTACCACACGCACATCTAATTAATCTCCAAGAAATCAAATATTTCAGGAGTGTAATGATGTATCCTTCCATATTAAATTAAAACAAATAAACAAACTCCAAACAAATGAAAAACAACAACAAACCCCAAACCAAGCTAAAAAAAACCCAAACAAACCACAAAACCCCAGAAATAGTCCCCCTCCCCCAGCTAAAAACCTGAAGTTTGATAATGGTGCATCTCTTTTCCACTACAATCCCAGTGAAATGTGTACCACCAATTCACTGTCCAGTACACTTTCGTCAAATTTTTAAAGGTTTTCATTACTGACCTTTTTTAAGCCTTGGAAATTGCAATGATGTACTGTTTTGCTTTCATTTATTTCTGATAATGTTAAGTATTGGTAAAACCTCTTACAACTTCTGTCCCAAATTTAATAAAAACCAAATTTAGAATTTGGACTGGTTATCTCCAGAGGTCTCTTCCAACCCCAGTCATTCTGTGACATTATTTTCATCATTTAATCATTAACAAAAAATAGAAAAACATTTCTCTGCAGTTTTTTAAAAAAATTATATAAAAAGTGTGCATTTAATTGAAATAATAGTTGAAACAATTTTATATGGAAAGTAATCTAAAAACATTCAGGTAAATACACTTTGATATTTTAATTAATATTTTCTTTGATTTGTGTTTAGTTCTATTGTCTTTATTCATCTTAATAAATCGCTTTTTCACTAGTCAAACCATGGACGTTCTCATCCAAATATGTATTCTTCCAAACTGAACTCAAAATAAAGTATGATATAATTGATTCTACCTTTATGTTCTGGGCATTTTTTCTCCTTTTGAACTTATCCCGTGCTATTAAACAGCCAAAAGAAGACTTACGGGAATAATTTATTTTACTCTCAATCGTACACATTGAACCTGGAGGCATTTTGGTGTCACATAAACTGTATACAGTACAATAAAATGGCAATAGGTCAGTATCTTCTCAAAAGAAACTCTAAAGAAAATTAGGTGATTGTAACATCAAGTGGGCAATCAGTAAATCTTACAGTGATGCTACCAATATTAAAGTTAAAATGTTACAGTGAGGTCTTGTCTGCCCTAGAGGAGACAAAGAGGTTGTAACCACTGGATGAAGCACATTGAAATACTAGTAAATTACTTCATGATCACATCCAAATGGGCATCTTCTCCTTGGCTTGTGTTACTACAACTGTGTGTTTTAGCTCACTCAGAAAACCTATTGTTTATGACTTGGTTTCTTCTTCAGAAGATAGACTGATAAAAACTTCTGGAACTACTGGCTTTGACAGCTTCCCCACTAAAAAACCCCACTAAGAAAAGGATGACTTTTCAATATTTAAAGTGGTATATTTTACTTACTTTTTAAAAAAATCTCAGCCCTCCTTAAATGCTTCAAAATTGTCACAGATAAATTTTTATTAAAAATCAATATTTTTATTTAAATCAAAAATATTTATTGGATTTTTAATGTCGAGGAGAAATAGATTTGGACTTTTTAATTTGAAGAAATTAATAAAGTTGTTAAATTGAGACTTTGGAATCATCAAGGAAATTTACTCTCTGAAAGGACTGGACAGCAAGACATGTGAGGAAGAATCAGACATAAATTTTCAGAAGAACATCTCATCTTGCCAAATAAGACCAATAAAACCCTGACATACATGCTGAGATATGATTTCTCACAAAAGCAAAGGTCAAAAGAAGGTAGATGTTTTCATTGTTCTGAAAACTATAGAGCAATTACATGAGCCATCTCAATCAATATACTCCTTCATTGCTGTAGAATAAAAAAATCCAATCAACTATTCATGAAGTACTGAGTGAATGATTATATGGGAATAACTAATACTACATACAAAGAGAAAGATTATCAGGGATATGGCTAATCATCTCAATAATTTTTCTTTATTTTGTTCCTTTTGGATAGGTTTCTGGCAGGGATTCTCAAGAAAACAGTGCTTGTGACTTCTCTCATTCGGCTTCCTTTTTCAGATGCATCTTTCTGCAGATAGGCTTTTGATATGAAAAAAACCCACTATTTTTGGTGGCTTGTGGCATAGTAAAGGCTGTATAATAATTTTTGATATTAAAACAGAAAGAAGGGAAGGTAGTAATGAGAAACACAGAAGATCTTTAAAATAATGTCATAGCTGTACATCTGTAATAAAATAGAAAGGTTGAGGATATTTGTGGAGATGACACAACACAGGAAAGGCTTAGCAAGACCAGCATGCCAGAATTTACTCAGATGACCAGCATAAAACAGGCCTAAATTAATCGATGTTGGTGTGATTCACTTTTTTCATGAATAATTCATGAACAAGTCAGTTTTTACTCTGAAACCTCTTGTCTTGTGTTTTTTCCTGAAGCATGTGGAAAAGGCAGAGTCATATTTCACTGTTTTTGGTATCTATTCTCAGAACCCACCCACTAAAAGTCATACAGTTAAAAAACAAAGTAGGGAATACTGATTTTAATAATGTGATTCAGGAATATGTCAGAAAGAACAATTTACTTTTCATTAGAACTATGAATTTAGCAATTTGAAGAAGCAAGGATAAGCTATGCAAATATGTCATATTTTTTGCAGTCATCATAGTATTGTTAAAATTCATGGCAAACATGTCTAGCCAATAAGAGCATCAATTTTATATTTTACAAAATGTAATGTATGAGTGCTTTTTATTACTGTTTTAATGATGACATGATTTAATAGATATGGGCCCTTCTTTGTAATGCATTTGCTTGTCTATTTCTTTTTTCATATAATATTATCATATTATGTAAAAGATTATAACCATTATGCCAAAGCATTAATGTCAAGGGTAGAATAATGCCAGGTTTTATGAAAATGTTATTAATGCACATTTATTTTAATTTATATTATTCTTTACAGAAAGACCTTTGGAATATTAATATCTCTACCTAATCTTTACATTACATCTGTGTATTGTAGAATGTTTCAGATGTGAATCAGTGAAGTCTTTTATTTTAAAAATATCTTCTGACTCAAAAAAAAAGTTTAAACTTCCAAATTTGTCCTATATTAAATGGTAGCAACAGTTCAGGGAAATGAAAATGATGCTTCAAATTAGGTTGTTGAATAAAAAGGAGTTGAAAGAGTGAATTTTCCTTTTCATGCATGGTAGACACCTAATTCTTTGTGCCAAAAGGTTGATACGAGCAATATTCATCATGTTTGATGTTGATAAATTTATCTCCGTGTATGGAGGGATTACACATAATTGACAAAATGGATAAGGCTTGTATGATAACTAGCAATGAGTGAATAAGTGATAAAGTATTTAATAAAACTAAAATATTCCTGATCTCTTTTTTTCCACTTTCCAGCTATGTATAATGTCTTCAGTGAAAAATATTTAGTATACTGATTATTTGGACAAGGTAGACTCATAGAAATGCTGAATCCACTGCTGGGGCTAAGCCCAAGGCATGTGGAAGCAGGATCTAAACTTTGGTCCAGGAGTGAGGATTTCCACAACTCCCCTCCCACAGGATGGGAAAATGAAAGAGTTCTGGTGCAGCCTGGACCAGGCAGGAGGAGGAGAAACAGACAGATTTGGAGCTACCCTGTAGAGGTGTATCTCTAAGGGGAGATGTAGCAGTGGCAAAGAATTAGTTTTGCGGGGGATACAGAAGTGCTGGCTCTGTGAAACTTCCTGTTGTGGACTTTGCTTTAAGAATAATTCTTTTACAAATACTTATCACAGAGGACTCTCAATTAGGAGGTTATGTGATGTCTTTCATTTTTCTTCAGAGGGGCAACACAACTGCTATAAGGTTTCTTATTTTAAAGTCAGAGTTTTGTGTGAAAGATTCCACTGATATTATTGTTCATATAATAATATTTAATATTTTATAAAATATATAATTATAATTAATCATAAATAGAAAACATATATGATATTATATATCAATGTATAATTGTTCATTTATAAATATATATGGCATCGAATTATAAACATGATTATTTCAAAAGGAAGCATTAATATATAATATATAATATATAATATATAATATATAATATATAGTAGATAATAGATAATAAATACTATATCATGTATAATATATAATGTATAATATCTAATATCTAATATATAATATATAATATATAATACATCAATAATATATATCATCTATCATAAAGATATGATACATATTAGAGATAAGATAAATATAAGATATAAGATATATGATTTAAAGTATAAGATATAAGATATAAAATATAAGATATGTGATAAAATTGCTTTTTGAAATTCACTAGTGAATATTCAGATTTCACAGTTCATATGCACATTTCAAGAACATTTGGCTGTGCAATGAAAGAATAAACAGAAGACAACTGAAGATATGTTTTAAATTTATATAAACATTAATTAAATATGACTTTTTTTCCTATTTAACATTTAAAGCATATATTGCATCTTATTTGAATATTACCCATGTACGTGAGTGCATTAATGTGGATTATTTGAAAAGCAACCATTAAACGTGTCTATATTTTTAGAAAAGTGGAAAAAGCCCCCATAATTAATTTGCGCAGTAAATAGTCCAAGTCTGGTCTGCTCAATTGTATTATTGGCTACTAGAACTCTCAAACAAAACCTCATATTACCTATATATTTTGCATATATTGGATATCTGAAACACTTTCACTGAAACAACTAGACAGAAATTTCTAACCAGATGGAAATTATTTGAAACAACAAAACCCAGACCAACAGATGATTTTTCATCTATGACTTGGAATTTGAATTTGAGGACCTATATTATGCTGCTACAAATTGCTGGAAACCAGGTATTTTCATAAAACTATGTTATTTGAATAGAGCATATTAATGTTTGTATTTGTATTTAAAATGCTCAACATTTAATGCTAGAACAATTCAGTTCAAGCAATTTCACCAATATCTCTTTTTACCTAGTGAAGGACAGAAAATTCCTTTTTTTACTGAGATAGAAAATGAAATATTTGAATAGATGATATAATAAAAATACTGGGAATTAAAATAGTGAGCTTAAGAACAACTGGTCATTTTATCTTCCTTGTTCTTAAACATCTCTGTAATTCCAGAGATCACTCTGTTTTTCTTTGTGGCTCTGCTTGCTTTTGACTAAGCCTGCATTTCAGATCAGATCTGTGGTTTGCCCAGTCTGAGCAGACAGAAAAACTGATCTGTTCAAAGTTTTTTTTTGAAGTACAAGATATTTAGTACTATATTGGAGTTTACGTGATTGTAGATGTTAAATGTTGCTTTTCCTGTAACACATGGAAAGATTGATGACTTCCCTTTTCCTTTTCTGCACTAAATGCCATTAAGTATATTTCAAACAACTGAGTATTTTCCAGTTCCTTACAATGTTATTGCCAAACCGGCTGAGGTGTTATTTTTTTCCCTTTTGCATTTTCTTTAAATCACGAGCTGTGAGTTGGATTTAAGGAAGCTGCAGTCAGGTACCATGAGCAGAGCCCGTATTTTCTCCAGTTTTTTATTTCTTTATGACTTTCTGCATCTTCTTTCAGCTCTTAAACAAAGATGGTTTATGATTCTATACAATACCGCCTAGGACCCCCATTCAGCAACAGGGCAAGAGAAGTTTACACATACACTGATCTCAGATGAGTTTGCAGTTTAGGTTAACTAACTCTTAATTACAATTGTCATGCAAAATTAGGCAGGGCAATGATTTTATAGATTTTTTTGTTGTTGTTGTGTGTGTTTGGTTTTGATTTTGGTTTATGTTCATTTGATTTTTTACTGCTACTTTGTAGTCCTAAACCTGGGGCTTACTGAGTGAACACTTATCATAGAAGAGCAGGTATAAACAAGGTTTTTACAGCATGAAATTTCTTCACTATTTTTTTCAGGTTGTTTAGAATAAAAAGATAAATTAATAATCATAGAAGAGCAGGTATAAACAAGGTTTTTACAGCATGAAATTTCTTCACTATTTTTTTCAGGTTGTTTAGAATAAAAAGATAAATTAATATAATGCTGTGGCAAAGGCAGATATATTTTCTGATGTTATATAATAGTCTGGTTTTGGAAAGAGATTTCTGTAGAATTTCTCTCCACTGATTCAGGTCAATTGAATCATAGAATCATTTAGGTTTGCAAAAGACCTCTAAGATCGTCGAATTCAATCATTAACCTAACATTGTCAAGTTCAGCACTAAACCATGTCCCCAAGCACCACATCTACTCAAATTCCTCCAGGAATGGTGACTCAAGCACTTCCCTGGGCAGCCTGTTCCAGTGCTTAATAATTCCTTGGAGAAGAGTTTTTTCCCAATAGCCTTAAGATAGTCTGAAGAATCAAGAACTCCTTTACTTCTAATACAGATTAATTTACTGTTTCTGCAAGGCTGAAGAGTATTCCCATTCCTGCATCTCCATAGCTTATGGCTATGTCATTTTATAGAAGAATATGGCCTCAATCTCTTTCCTGCAGAATAAACTTTAATGTTTTCATGCTAAAGAAACTCTCTAACTACAAAAAATAAGTTTAGCTTTCTGTGTATTTTCAAGGTGTACAACAGATGATGTTCCCTGGGCTAGCTCGGTGGTGCTTCTGTTAACACTGAAAGACCATTCACATCAATATTGCTTTCTACTGGTTGAGGTTCCTCTCCAAAAGCTACCAGAACCCTGGTGGAGTTCAGATGTGAAGTGCTCCACAAGTTTTTAGCTTGATGTTTCTTCTCAGGCCTTGACAGATATGGAATATTTCAACAAAGTATTCCCTTACATTGCATGAATTTGTAGTCAGCCTTCTCTTTTGAGATTCCTTAACTATACCCTCTTCTTTTCTTCAACTTAAATTTAAGTGTAATTTTAGCTTCACTACCACTATTCATCCTCTGCTCCAACCATTGTGACTTTTCTTCAAGTATCCTCTCTTACACTATTTACTCCTGGGTAAATAAACCCTACCAGTCCCAAAACCACTGCAGAAATAATTTGAAAATCTGTTGAATTAAGAAACTTAATGCTCCTGTTGTTTATGAGTATAATGCTTTTTTCTATTTTTCTCTATAATGGCTCTAGTGCCTGGTGATTCTACATCACACAATGAGCCTGTTTGACTCTTGTCTCTCTTTGTATTACTAGAAAATTAGCAAAAGGGTTTTTTTCAGTATCTATATTTCTGTTACACTAAATTCCGATGACTGCTTATATGTCCTGGGTTACATTTTTATCATATAGCTCACTCAAGTTTCCATTATAGGTTGTCCTGTCCACAATGGCAATCTCTCAGGAGTAATGAAATGAGAAGAAGAGAGGCTCATTAAAAGAGAAGAGGAGGATAGCCCAAGAGTCATAAAATGAAATGAGAAAATCTGATTTATCTGGGTCTTTCAAAGTGGCATAAATTTCAGCAGTTCTAGCAGTTGGATAAGAAGCAGTTACCAGCATTTAGGTCTTTTATGACTCTCCTAAATTGTTGTGGATACAAATATCTATCTTTCTCTAACTAACAGAGGAACTATAATAGGCCTGGCTTTCTAAAATATACTAGTTCTCTGGCCATATTTTTTTCTGAAAGTTATGTGGTGGTAGAGCTTACTCCCCCCTATATTTTATCTAAGGTTCGCTGAGATTCAATGTTTGCATTTATTTCTGCTTGACAAGTTAGGATGAAATAATTCCAATATATTATTTGTTTTCTCCTGAGTGAGCTCCAGTGAATACTTGACTCAAACAGTGCAATGACAGTAAGGCCTCAGTTAATTCTCCCTTTAAGCCTTGTTGGCAGTCACCATAAGCTACTGTAAGTTCAATTTAATGAAAAATCTCCATTCCTGTCCTAAAAGAACTGAAACCCATTTGGTTCAATTCAACAGAATAAGAAATGTTAATAATAAGAATATAATGCTATCTGGGGGAGAAAGGATTCACACTTACTGTTCCTTTTTTTACCCAGGGTGTCACGGTGATTCTTCTGGAATTGCTTTCCTTTGGCATAACCTTTCAGTCTCACTCTTAAAAATTCTAAATTGTTCATTTTCCTGAGCTGCAGAGAATCATTCACTAGAGATTTAAGAATGATCAGAAAAGCCCCTTGGAAATTTTCAGGATCACTATTGCTTGTCTGTAAGACTTACAGGGAGGGAAAAGTCACGCCTAAGACTGAAAAGCAGAGGGGAAGTCACAGCTACGCTAATACAAAGATCCACTTTATGAAGTTTTCCTTACTTGCCAGAATTCCACTTGGCCTAAGTGAGTCCTGGCTACTGTGCGTTGACATTCCATAGCTCTTACCATCTTTCAGTGAAAACAGAGAGCAAGTACTGACTTTGAGTAGCACATGGCTTTTGCCATCTGATTGTGGCCCAAAGAGTCAGTACATTGCATAAGCAGCATAAATAACAGTATCATAGAAGATTAGTTAAAATGACATTTGTAATATATCTAGAAAGAGGCTTCATTCCATCAATAAAGTGCTGATGCTGCTAAAGCTTATAATTCTTGCTGATATGTTAACAACCTACTGCATACCTCTATAAAGAAGTAAATAAGAATTATGTACATTTTAGAATATGTGGAAACTAGTCTACATAAATCTAATTTGTCTTGATCTCCCTTTATGCCAATGGAGTTTGATGCAGAAATTATTTGTCAGCATTAATCTGTGTGAATAACTGAGGCTGAGGGGAAAATGGCTGAGAGGAAGTATGATTTCTTTGAATTATTTTGCCCTTTATCATTCTGACAAGATAAGGAACTGTAAAAAAAAGAAGAAAATCATAGTTTCATTCACACTTTTCTACCTTTTCTCCAGAAATTTTCTTCACTTGACTCACCTTTAGGTGCATGTATAAGGATCTTAATAGCAGTTCCTGACAGTGATTTCCTCTGCCAATCAGCAGTTCTTTTTCAACTGAAACTTGAATCCCTTAGCACACCTTGGAAGTTTGGACAGGTTCCACACACTAATACACACAATAACTAGGGTTATCCTAGAAATTTCTTTGTCTTTAAAATGTGACCAAACAAATGTATTCATGACCCCAAATGACCCCCATTTAATTTGGCAATTAAATACAAATTTTCTATGGAATATATTTATAAAATTCATTGGAAAAATTCAAAGGAATAGAATTGGTAATAGTTCATGAAAAGCAAAGGAAAACAAAAATCATGGACAAGTTACAAATTATGAAATACATTCTCATCCTGGTTTTCAAGAAAATCTAGTTGAGCAAAGGCTGTGGATGTTAAAAATGCTGATTTCTGTCATAACAGAGGATTTCAAGTAGTCACCATCCATCATGGAAACTCATATTTATGGACTTCTGTTCTGTAGTCTATGGCTCTGGCATACCCTTTAGTAAGCAGGTTTTAGACAAAATAGACAGTTACAGTATGTTTTTAACCTTTGTACGTCACTGATCACTGATATGATGTGCTGCTTTAGCTCTTAGATGTTTCTGCTGTTCTGTCTCTTAAGATATTATTTCAGTGTATGACATTCACAGTGAAATCACCCTCTAAGTAACCCTGTGAAAACACAGCTGCAACTCTGTGCACAAACCTGGTAATCTTTTCAAAGTGATCTGTTTTCATTTATACTCCTTTATCTGTTCATTCAGGACTGAAGCACTCAAATTCTTAATAGAAAAATAAATTAAATAAACATTGAAACCTAAATCCACTAAAAAGAAAGTGTTTGCAGTGTCTTTTTATCCTACTAGAATTTCAAATGAGGAGACAAAGGTAGGAAAACAGAAAAAATGCCAGCTGTGTGGGGACTACATTTGAATTATCAATTTAATTTGGATCAGCAAAGAGTTTGGAAATTAAACTCCTATTCTTTCCACTTTGCCCATTTCATTTTCATCACAGAGTGTTCTTGAGGAGCAGATTCCTTTTGGATGAAACTTCACCAAAGCAACAGCATCAAGGTGGAGTCTAGCTGTTACTAGAAGTCCATCTTTGAAAATGGCCCAGAGCTACTCCAGAATAACTGCTATATACAGGGGGTAATGAAACACATGCAGTGTGGATTTCAGGCCCCAAACAATGAGTCTTCTGCTTTAGTGGCCTGTTTCTGTCACAGCACAGTAGTTGTTAATATAGAAGTATTTTCATATTTTCAATGCTAACTTTTATCTAACAGAAAATTGCTGTATACTATCAATCTTTGCCTTGACATGTCATGTAAGACTGGATCAGTCTGGAACCTGTAATATCAAATTATTGATGTTTGAACCTTAAGAGAGAAAAACAAGATAAATATTAATCATGCGCTTACATGTAGATGTTGCTCAAACTCATCTAATTCTCTTTGGTCAGAAATAGCTTGAGGTCAAAGATAACAGGGATATTGAAGTTTGTATTACTTCTGAATTACAGATAGAATAAGAAAACCCACAATTCAAACTTTTCCTGCAGTATTCCTGTACATATGCTTTCAATAGGGATATTGCAATCTGAAAATTGCCCTATCTAGCCTTGTAAGAAACAGCATTTTACATAGATGTTTGATCTGAGGCAATATTTGGGAAATAGGTTTCAGAAGGTTTGTGTGCAAGTCAGATGGATTTTAATTTTTATTTTCTATTTGGGCAAATTCATGATGAAGAGAAGAGAGAAGAAAAAAAGTAAATACAGACCATTATTTTTTTGCTAACTCATTACAGATTGTTTGTTTTCAACTCTGTCTATAATAGCATACAATAAAGAGGTATGGAAAGATTTTTTTGTTTTGTGTTTTTCTTGAGGCTTGAAATGGGAAAAAAAAGGAAATATCTTTTATTTGTGAAACAAATCTGATTCCAAATTATTATGGGAAATTACTTCTTTTCATGGTAACTACAAAATAAGCACTTACAAATGTAGTTTCTCTATTGAGTATTTCATCAGGTTTTTTCCTTTGTGGCCTTGAAGCATATTTTGTCAAAAAACCTAATTTGTGTTTGAAGAAAATGAAACCTGTTCTTCTGCAATAATTACTGTATGGAATCAGAAAAAAATAAATGTTCAGCTAAATTTGCCAGAAGACACAGAAATCCTGCACAATGTTTCTTTTACATCCTTGTCCATACGGTTAGATCATGTAGTTACTACCCACAATCATTTAATATTATTATATCAAGAAAGACCAAGTCAGCCAAAACCACTGATGTCAGCAGCTGTTGTAACACTGAGTTATAACATCATTAATCTGACAAGAGTTTGCTGATAGATTAGCATAATATAGGATCATACTGAACCAGTCATACATATTAATCAAAACAGATCACCTACTATGATAAAATGGTTCAAGAAGTCATAGAAGATGAAATATACTAAAATGATATTAAATAAAAGAAGAAAAATTAGGTAAACAGGTGTGTGTATGTGTATGGCAGAGAAACAAGGGGAATAAATATCTGGCTGCCTTGAGACTCGTTCCGGCATCTTCTGTGTAGACAGTTGTTGTTGTGTGGTTATTTCAGAGTGAGGTAGAAGAATTCATATAAAAGCCTCTGACAACACAAAGTAAAGCAGGAAGATTGAAATATTCTGGATAAATTTTTAGCTGGCACAGAAATGACAAAGCTTTCTCAATCTCCTGCTTCTTCTGAAGATGACACACTTTTCACTGGAAGAGAGAGAGATGAAGGATGCAGCCAAAATGTATTGTAACATTCATGCTACACTATACTATGGCTGGAACAAAAGAGTGCTTGCTCTTTCACAGATGCTTTTGACTGTCCTGAGTTCACTAAATTCTGTATTAGCATTTTGAGACCACAGAAGGGATATGCCTTTTCAGGACACTGTGTTTAGGTAAGCCTGTTTTAAATTTACTGTGAAAATCACCTCTTTTTTTGGAGAGAGCAAAGTTTTTAGGTTAATCAAGTGTTCAAATGTCTAATGGAGTACATATTAAACAGCAAATTTGGCATCACTATGAATAATTTCTTCTTGCTCTTGCTCTGCCGCTCTTCATCTATACTACTATTTTAGATTCCTCAATTATTTTTGGTACATTCCTATACTACAAATATAAATTATGTTTAAAGAGTGCTTAGTCCTCCATATTCCAGTCACATAAATGCATATATGACTACCCTGGAATGGGAAAAGTTCAACTGGGTAATTAATTAAAAGATCTTTAATGTGTCACTCTAACCTTTTAATATCTGTCATGCAAACCTGAGAAGTTCCTTTGAATTGCAGACCTGCTGCTCAAAACAGAGTAGATATTCAGGTAAATCTTTGAGGACTGTGATTGGGAGTTTTGAAATAGAGGAATACCTCAAGGGTCAAGTCCAAAAGATGAGGGAAAGAAGACAACAATGTTTCAAGTACTGAGGCAGAGTATTCCACTCTTGTTCTCTGAGCAATTTAGATTTCTGAAAGAGCCAGGAGAGGCAAAAAATCCAGCAGCTGGATAGCTCTTTCCCTTGCCTACTCTTTGAAAATAAATTATCAGTGGACTGCACTTGAACTGTATCTTTCATTGTGTAAGGACAAACTCTGTAAATAAGTACCCCAAACAAAGAAAATACTTATGTTTCTGCTTCAAATCATAAAATGTTCTAAGGTCACTGAAGTGCGGTATATCTTGAGAAGGGAAATATTTGTTTGTTGTTACCCAGATACCAGAATCTAACAGATACATAGATTATATGAGGCTCTCTTTCAGAATTTATCACTATCTGATCAGTTAGGCTTTACAAATATCAACAAACAAACTGTATTTAATATGCAAAATAAAGAACATTGGACTACTGAGGGTATTGACCTGTACAGTTTTCACTAAATGTCAGGGCCTTTTGCAGAAGCAACTTGATGTCAAATGGGCAAAACATTAAAATTATATGTTCATATCTGATGATATGAATATCATCAGATCACAAAAAAGATTTGATCCAGTTTACTTAGAAAACTCAGAATTATATCATTACCATCCAAAATATAAAATTTTGTTACATGCATTTATATGCACATAAAAAATGTGGTATAGAAACTTAGAATGTATTGTCCTTGAAAAGCAGTCTAAACAGACAGCAACTAGGATAAAATGGTAGAGAATACAGTAATTAAGTGAAATGTTGCAGAATTCTTACTAAATACAGTTGGGGGTTTTTTTGCAGTGTACTATATTAATTTTTATTATTTATCCATACATACAATTACCTCTCCATTTAAAAGATATATCTGTATCCCACTTTAAAAAAAAAAAAAAATTGAATATTTTTTAATCTGTTTACTTTGTGCTGTTTTTATGACAGATTAGAACTGCACTAACATGAACTTTTTCAGATTCAAGTACAGCTCTGCTTCTATCTTGAAGAGTTTTGAAACAAGAGGTGATCCCTAATTCTAAATCTCTGTGTGGGGGACAGGAAGCTCTAGACAAGCATCCACTCTCTGACTACTGACACAGTCACTAACAGAATCACAGGTGCATCAAGACATCCCAGCATAGGTCTAAATTCACTCTCCAAACATCTCCTGGATCTCACAAAGGACAGCATTAGGAGAATCAATAAGTACTTAGATTTCCTCCCATTAAGGTAGGAATATTGTTGGGTTCCAATGGAGTTTTTGTTATTGGTCCAAACTGGAGTTCCTCAGATTTGAAAGAAATTTCAAGTGAAAAATACAGAAAGTTGAGGCACCTACAGACTTCTATATTATGTACCTAGCACAATAGATAGTTTTCGATTTATAATTAATCTTGGCTAATAGAAAATAGGGCTGGAAGAGGTTTCTAAAGACCAGTTAGTTGATTTCTGGCTCAAAATATTGCCAATCTCACAGCTGATTGCTGATCAGCTGTCAAATATAATCAAACATTTCCTGACTTATGAGAGACCTGTTCTTGAAAATGTTCAATGATGAAAATTCTGCTATTTTCTTATGTGATATACTTCAGTATTCGAACATCATTAAACTGTTGTTTCCAACATCAAAGCTAAATCTCCCCTGCTGCAATTTATCTAATTAGTCTTTGCACTATCCCAAAAAGCCACAGGGAAGCAGTTTACTACTTTCCTCTTTGCAGAAACTTTTTACATTTTTGAAGGTTGTTAATAAATGTCCTTTCAGGCTTCTCTGGAGTATAGGAACCCAACTGTTTCAGTATCTTTAATAGGTCATATTTTATAGACCCTCCAATGAGCCGTATTTTCTGAAATAATATCTTGAGGACATGGTAAGCCTATTTTTTTAATTGGAAACTCAGAAGACAGTGGGATTAGTTCAGTCATCCACTCAAAGGTAATTACCTGATATTAGATGTACATTTTCTACTGTTTTGCAGATATAAGCAGGAGTAATCCCCAACAGACTCTATCTAAGATATTTTCTCCTTTTCACATGAAGCAACTTGTTTCACCACAATGATAATGATTCCATAGCATATTCTCATCTGGCATTTATTTTATTCTGTTCTTGTTGTAAGAGCAGAAAATTGAATGGAAATTTGCAGTTACCATGAGAAGCTATACTACTAAACACCACAAGAAAAAGGGCAACACTTGGTACAAGAAAATTTATTTCACCCCATTAACATTTGACACGTCTATCTTGACATTGGAGCTAATGTCATGAGTCAAAGAGGTCACTTTCATATCTGCAAACTATAAAACTATAGTTCTTCATATAAATTATCATTTTCTCTGGGTTCTTTTCTGTTTTTTTTTTTTTTTTTTTTTTTTTGTTTGTTTGTTTGTTTGTTTGTTTTGTTTTACTTTTTATTTTTTTTAATGGAAAGAGGATTTGGTAATGACTTCTTCTGCAACACATACCTGCGAATATTACTGTCTTCACCCAGCTTGTGCACTGAACCATGCAACTTGAATTTTTTTGGTTGATTAAACCAAGATTTATTCTGACATATGGCAGCCTTCCTCAAGCTAAAGAAGAAAACTCGTGAACTTTGTATATTTTGAGGACTGGTAGAAGGTGGAGCCTTGGAACAGCTTCACACTCTCCCAGAAAGGGCAGCAGCTGATGGGACTGTCATCATGCTTGTAAATGCTCTCAGCCTTGCTCAGGAGCTGATCCCATAACTACAACTGCTGACCAAATTACTCCTTGATAGGTGACAACAAAATCAGTGCTTTCTTTAGTTTTGCGATTCTGCCAGACAAAAGACAGTCAGTAGAAGGATTTGCATTTAGTGTCCTACTAGTTCTACTTCCCAAGGTTATGTGTGAGCCTGGAACACTTCCAGTCTGGTGAATTTTTTCTCTCCTTCATCTCAGGGAGCAGAACATGTGTGAAGTGCTTCCTGAAAGTCTAGTTGAGACCAGTTCACTCTTTGGAGGGAAAGGCAGGAGTGTAGTAGCTAGAGTGGTACACTCATTAGTTCCAGCTCCTGTAAGGATCAACAGCTGGAGCCATGCAGATCATTGTGGCAGGGCTCAAAATGGCTGTCACCAAATTTTCCCATTTATTTTTTCCTTTCTTCTTGAGATGAAGGGCAGGGAATAAAAGAGACTCTCTTCCTTTCATGTCCTTTTCCCTTGACTTCTCTGTCTGGGCAGAGGGAGGATGTATATTTATCTTTGAGTGTCCAGGCTATAGTAGAAAAGAAGCAAAGACATTTCTAAAGAACACGCAAAAATCCAATAAAGAAAACAAAACTAAATCCTTTACAAATCTCATTATCAATTTCCCCCAAGCTTATTATTGTAACTTCACCAGTTTGAAAAAGCAAAGGATAATTGTTTTGCTTGACTAAACTGTGATATTTCTACACTGACTGTCGTGATCTTGCTGCAGGCTGACAGGCAACATAAAACAAATGAAGCTTGTGCAGAAAAGGAATCATCATTGAAATTGGTACTGGGCGTATGAAGTATGCCTTATTTGCACACTTATTCCATTTCACGCCCTACAATTTAAAAAATGTTAGGTAATATTCTAGCATTTGTTCAAATCTGGACAGAACATTTTACAGGTGTAATTGGATGTCTGGAACCAAGCTGGGGATCACAGTTCAGAGACAATAACTTAGGAAAGAATCTACATGTTCATAACCTCAACTTTTTAGCAAACACCAGGTACCCTTGAGGAATTATATATTTCAGGGAAAAGGTATAGTTGTACTGGATTACTCATAAAGAGTTAGGATTTCTCTCAGACTGCTTGAGACAAAACTGCCTTTCATAATTTTGTATTTCCTATATAGCCTCTCTTTGTTCTTTGAACATAAGATATGTTTAATTTAGCTCTTACCATGCATTCCATCTTCCTTAATTTTATTTTTGGTGCATTCTAATATCATAAACATATTTCACACAGAAAATAAAAAGAATTTACCACAATATATTCTGAAAAATGGCTTTGCAATGAGAAGGTTTTATCAGGAAAGGTCATGTCCTTTTTAATATTTCCATTGGGGGCTAGCTATTGCAATCTTTTTTTGTAAATATTTTAAAATCTTGATGAAATTTTTGATACAGCCTCTGTTACTTTTTGAAGAATGTCAGCTGTGTTGTGAAAAAGGGTACTGGAACTAAACAAAAATAATGCCCTGTTGTTATTTATTATGCTTTTTTTTTTTTTTATTATGCTATTATTATTTTATTAAATCCCAAAGATTTGCAAAATTTCTTTCCACAGAAAAAGTGTAGCCGAATATCACAGTGTCTCTCCTCGTGCAAAAAGACCGGAAAGAGAAGGGCTCTCAAGATAAAGAAGGAGAAGCATCCTGACAGAAAAGGGATGATGGAGATATGTGAGCAGTACTCAAGAGGAGATCTGTCTGCACCCTGAGCCAGTCAGGCTGTTGACTAAGCTTTTACTCAGCCCAAGATCACCAAACAATGAGGGATACGCTGTCAAAACCTGAGAGATGCTTCAAGCCATACTTATTTTAAAATGACAATCTAAATGTTTTCCAAACTGAAGACTGTAAATAGTATTAACAAAAGACCTAGACTCAGAAACTCCTCTATTTTAACATATTTAGAGGTAAATTGAATTCTTTAACAATAGATCAAACCCATGTATAGTATGGTTAAAAAATAAGAAGCTTTTAGGACATCACTTTTCATGTTAGATAAAGGATATTGAAAGGTCATAATGGGATTACATTATAATCCACAGGTAAAAGCAGGATTCATGTCAAAGGATTCTAACTATAGTTTTATTAAGCTTCCCTCTTACTTTCAGAGATTAACTAGCAGGACAATATCTGACACCTGATACAGGAACAGAAAGGATTTCTGTGGTTTTCATTTTACATATTTGACAGTAACACTAATGGAAGATCTGAGAGCTGAGCAGTTTTGAAAGGTTTATTCTCTGCAGTTTATGAGTTTGTTTAGAATATGCTTTCAAGAATAACGTGCATAGTAAGAGCATGTTTTAAAACTATGTGATTTAAGTAGATTCAGGACTCATAAGCAATTTAGAAAACTTAATGGCCTGAGTGTAAAAAAAGACCAGCTATAATTGATATGAAAAGTAGCTTTGTAGATACACCTGAGATAAAGAACTTCTACCGAATATGTGTCCTGAATGCTTTTTCTTGCAAGTTTGAAAGAATAAGGGAGACAAGCATTTTTTGAGCTATTGAATAATATGTGTGAACTGAATGTCTGTACATATGAAATTCAGATAATTAGCAGATAACACTAAATCTCATCAAGATTGAATAGGTTTTGTGCAGAGTTAGAAAGTACATGGATTACAAAAACCCTCACATTTGAATTCGTAATGAGTCATGGTATGATCTATATCACACAATCATCATTTCGTATAAATGGCATGAAAATAAAAAAAAAATGAACCTCCTAATCTGAGAAATCCTGCTTTGCCTCATTTCTAATCTATTTTGGTTTTTTTAATTTTCAAAGATGTGATTCTGCTCTTGATACAAA
Source organism: Acanthornis magna (assembly GCA_036785705.1). Lineage (NCBI taxonomy): Eukaryota > Metazoa > Chordata > Aves > Passeriformes > Acanthizidae > Acanthornis > Acanthornis magna. The sequence continues at coordinate 26,242,522 of JAWUZG010000063.1, forward strand.
TAAGAGAGTGCTGCTGATGCAATTATTCTTAGTGTGCATGTGAGCCACTTTCAGAGCGTCTTGTACTGTTAATAATTGCCCATTCTTGCTTGTCTTGTATTGCTAAAATAGATGGTAGAGAGAAGTAATTGTAATTAAAACTATATTTTCACTGCTGTTTTATATTAAATGTTCCTACTGGAAGGTAAGATAGGTACCCATCTGAAATACCAAATGGATTTCCAGTTGTATCTAGAGCAAGCTTATCCCAAAAGTCTATGTTGTCAGTACAATTTTTTAAAAAAATTTCCACTTATTTAAATACATGCTGACAACATAGGAGTGAAACTACATGAGATTTTATTCCCATGCTTCTGGATTCTCAGTAGATGTCCATGCAAGGCAAAGTAATGTGATTTTCTTTTGTACTAATAGAGGTGAAAGGAACCTGCAATTTCAATGAGGCTGCACACAAGGGGAAATAAAGCTTTTGTTCTTTAGCGCACACCTAAAAGGATCATAAGGCAATAATATTTGGGATCATTTGTTAGGTGCCTAAAATGAATGGACAGAAGAATACACAGAAAGAACTACCTGTTTTTATTTCATTTGAATGATATTTTAAAGAAAACAAGTAGCATATTGAAAAAACATAAAGAAAACAAAAAACATAAAGAAAACAAGAGCATAGAACTTGTAACAGCATTTCAATTAGATCAGAAAATTAGAATGGCTAACAGATAAGCAATTAGAATGGATAGCAATAAGAACTTTTGTATTTAGATAGAAATGTAATCCTTAACTTTTCCCTTTGCTTGTTGCAATAAGTTATAATATTTTAGATTCTCCAAGATAGTCACTTTGTTTTTCACGGATTGAAGGCCTTTAGAAAGAGATTTAAAATATCGACACACAGGCACTTTTTATTTTTCAAGAGAACTTTGTAGATTTCTTACATCTTTAAGGCCAGTAGAAACCACAATAACCATTTTGACTGACCTGTCACTATGGAATTCCAAACTAGTCAAAGGAGCAAAGTGAGTTTTTTTCTAAGCTACAGAACATAGTTAAAGAGCTTATGTGAATTTGATATTCAGTCTCCAAGTGACATAAAATTAGCCTCACCCCCATATAAATAATTTCTTATAAATAATTGATAAAATACATACACCCTATATCTATTCTTATTTTCAATCTTTTTTTCCTAAGTTTTGCTATGCTAAAATATTTCAGTTTCACTAAAGAATCTCTTCTCTAATGTAAAATGAACCTTGGTTGTTTTTGTTCCTTTTCCCCCCAACACTATCATGTATTCTTGGCATTGCATTTTTCCTACATAATACTACATAAATACTTCATAGCAGCTCATCACACTTGGTGTTTGAAAGAAACATTCCAAAAGACAAGTGTCTAATGCAAATGAAGCAAAGATAAAACACTTAGTAATGTCGGCACAAAAGGCAGGAAGCCAACCAAATGAAACAACATCAGTTAAAGGATTATCTTTTCTTCTTTACTGAGGAATAACTTTCAAATAAATGCTGATCCTATAATGCTTCATTCAACTGTAACGAAAATACGTATCCAGGAAACCAAGAGTCAGAAGCTTGATGCTGCAATTTGATGTGACACCACAGAAAAAATTCCTTTATTTGCTTAATAAAATAACCTGGACTAGGTCTGTGGCATATTTGGAATTTAAAGGCACCTAAGCATTATGCAGGTATGGTTGTCTAGGTCTGACCCTGGCTAAATGCCAGGCACCTACGACATCTGCTCTCTATGCTCTCTCCTGCTGCAGCTATGCAGAGGAGAGAAAACAAACTAACACAAACACCAGACTCATGAATTTAGATGACTGGTAGGAAGACGCACGGAGACAGGGCAAGAAGCAGGTCCAAACTTAAAGTTGCGAAGTGATTTATTAACCTAACAGATTTGGAGGATAAATCAGAGGTAAAAATAAACTCTTAAGACACCATTTCTTCACTCAACCCCCTTCCCTCTTAAGGCACTGCTTCGCAGCTCACCCCTCTCCCTCCTTCTAACTAACCAACAACTCTGGGGCAGGGGCAGGGTGTGGGGTTTTCTCTCTTAGTCAGTCCATCACCACAATTCTTCTGCTACAAACACTGTTTCTCTGCTCATCCCCCTCCCTATTAAGGCACCATTTCTCAGCTCACCCCCTCCCTCTTTCTTTCCAACCAACAGCTCCGGGGTGGGGGCAGGGTATGAGGATTTTCTTTGGTCAGGGTCAGTCTACCAGAGAGAAGAGTCCTCTACTTAGCCATGGGGTCCCTCCCATGAGAGACAGTCCTCTGTGAACTTCTTTGGCATGGGTCCAATCTCAAGAGCAGCAAAATCCCACCCAAAATGTGCTGCAACGTGAGTTTTTTGTCCATAGGGTGCAGACTTCCAAGCCAAGGCCAGGTTGTTTCCATCCCGGGAGGAAGGCCTTTCTCTCTCCTGCAAGGCCTTTGCAACTCTCAGTCTCTGGGACTCCCACTGGATCACAGCTTCCTGCAGGCATCCACCTGCTCCTCTGGCGTGGGCACCTCCCCACAGGCTGTGGGGGGTTCTCTGCATCCCCCTGGACTCCATGGGCTGCAGGGGGACCACCTGCTTCCCCATGGTCTTCACCACGGCCGGCAGAGGGTTTTCAGCTCTGGCGCCTGGAGCACCTCCTCCCCCACCTTCTCCACTGACCTTGGTGCCTCCATGTTTTTTCCCTCACATATTTTTACCTCCTCCTCCTCTGGCTAAAAAGAAGTGCGTGCTCACATTGTTTTGATTTCTTCTTAAATATATTTTCGCAGATGTGTAATTAATATCTGTAATTGGCCCAGGCTTGGCCAGCAGCATGTCCATCATCTTCAGAGCCATCAGAGATTGGCTCTGCTGGACATGGTGAAAAACTTCCAGAACCTTCATACAGGGCACACAGGAGCCATCTTTGTAGCCCACCCTACTCACTAGCAAAAACTGGGCCAAGCAAAACCACCACAATGATAAAGACAAAGTGTACTAAAGAAGCTATGCAAACTCAATAGAAATGACTACATTTTCTGATCTTGGATTAAGGCTGTGCCTCTCATTACTAAATATGGATAAAATTACTTTTATGTCAGACATGTAAACTATGGCATTGTCAGTCTTAGACTTGCTGTATATTGAGGTGGGTTTGGTGAAATACCTTGGGTTTTAGTTAATTGGGTGTTAATACAACAAATTAATTTATTGCTCTATTCATGCTTCATATCAAGCATTTCTGTAGTTTCATTGACACGAAGGGGATTAAAGCTTAAAAGCAAGTGCAACAGATCTACGACTCAAGCTTTTACTGTGAGATTATTATTCATAATTACTTTTAACAGTTTTAACTCTCGCAGTCTCTGTTTTCCATTAATAAATTAGCATTCCAAAAGCTAGAGCTTGATTTATACAACCCCAAATCAGCACACAGATGTTTCAGTGCTTCACATAACTCTTAATACCTGCTTCATGGGGTGTTTGACTTCTCAGTAATTCTGAAATTAAAATGCTTACCCATACAAAATGCATAATTAACTTGAATAAAAAGAAAAGAAGTTACTGTTTGAATGCTAGAATTTTCTTAGTAACCATATATCTATTATTTCTTCTATCCAAATATGTAATAATTTAAAAAAAAGGTAATAATTAGCCTCTGAAATCTACTCATATCTTCTTTTTTTCACATACAAACATAGTATTCCCACATGCATCTTCTGCAAAGGGAGGGAGATATTTGAGAGCCTTCCTGATTTTTGTGAAACATAAAGCAGGTGGTGTACAGGTTGTCATACCTTGTTCTGTTCTCAAGGGATTGCTGCAAAGAGAAAGAAAATAATTTGCTTTTCAGCTTCATGTAACTATTGCTAATGATATTGAGGTCGCATAAAATAGAGGGACTGTTGATATTTCTTTACTAAAAATGAAGAGGGAAACAATAAATTCTGCAAAATATGTAAGAGTGTTACACTGACATGTATCAGTAAACAGTTGCTACGGACCTGTAACCTGGCATAAAATGTCATTGTTTGATGCTGCTTTGCCAAAAACTCATCTATCCTTGAGAATCTGCTTAATTTAAGAATGCTAGATGAAATACCATTTACCTGGGACCCTAAAGCTACTGCGTGCGTTCCATGTTAGGGCAAATAAAATGTGGTAAGCCAATCACATGTCCATCTCATCAAGGTTCACCCAGTGATCTGTGAGGCAAGCAATTCTGCCTGTCAGCTTTCCTTACACATCCAGGAAAAATGAGCACAACAGGAACTGACTTCAAGCAATATTCACTTCTGATTTGTTACTTTTCATCCCAGATTTGAGATATGCCCCATTACTTCCTATACACTGCTTCAGTGCTTGAACCTGTCAGGAAAAAAGTAATGAAAAGGAGAAATTTTCTAGTATAGCACTGCAGACAGGGAATACAATAAATTTATTTTAATTCTTTACCCAAAGAACCATTATTTTCCAAAGTGTTTGAAAAAGATTATGAGTGTCAATAAGGATAAAAAGCATTTTCCTCTAAAGAAAAACAAAAAAAAAGGGAAAAAAAACCCACCAAAAAAACAAACAAACAAAAAATCAAACAAAACCAAAACACCCAACCAAACAAACAAAAAAAAAACCAAACAAAAAAACTTGAAACTGTGAAATTTGTAGATATCTGAAGTTTAGAAATCTCAATAATTTAAAAGGAGTTTTAACACCAGTATATTAAAAAGATTAAGATTAAAACATTGATCCAAACATCTGGGAAAATAAAGGTAAATTATAAGTAGCTCATGCTCCTGAGACTTTAATAGGAGTTAACATACAAATTTGATGCAACATAAAGTGAATATTAGAAACGCAGTGTGTTACAGATATAGTTCAGCCTTCCTCAAGCTATTCCTACCTGCAGGAGTAATTTCTTTTAATGCAAGAATTTATTTTGTGGCACCCCATCCCAGCTGGGTTCACAGTGGCAGGCTTAACTTGTATACTCAAGGGTAGGTAGCAGCAGTACATTTTTTAACTAGTGGTTACACCCATCAACTTTTATGTTAAATTTAAAGTAGTCTAGAGGAATCAATTTCCTATTTGTTTTAATTTCATTAGAAAGCTCTGTAGCTTCATATTACTTATAGTATATTTTCCCCCAGGATTCTAGTGCATTGCATCTGTCTTCTACTTTTATATGTTGTATCTTTTAATGACATGATACTCATGTCAGATAACTTGCTTGTTTCAGTACTGTGGAAGAAGAATCTTCATAGCTTCATTTTTCCCACTCTAGTCCAATACCACTACACACATATTTACAAGGAAATAGAATTCAAGTTTGGTTGCATTGTATGACATTTTCAGTCTTTCCACTTTTATTTATAAGTTTTCACTTTATCTAATTTGGCCATTCCACTGGAGCTGGCAACAAAAATGACAGTAAGCGCTTACTGTGAAATCTAGAAAAAATGGATATCAATGCGTAGAGGACAAAGGAAAAAAAAATTCCTGAAGCACCAGAATCACCTTGGTAAACAGAGTGAAGGAAGTGCAAGGAGGGATACTTACAGCGGTGAAATAAAAAAGATGTGAATTCACAGCAGAAGCCATGCAGTGTGGAGATCAATTCGGAGACAAAATTTGAGTATAGATGTGAAGAATAACAGAGACAATGTCAGACACAGGAATTCGGAAATGAAAGAACTTTCATCATTGCAAAAATGTCATTTATTCAGAGTTGAACTTCTCATTCTTCAACAGGAAAATTTCTATCACCTTTTTTCTGTGGATTATGTCTTTGGTACAGGAGTCCTGATGGAGAACAACAAAATTATCTTTACTAGATATGAATCCAGACACATCCACAAAAATATGTAACGTTGTGTATGGTTGTGATGGCTTTTGATTCACAAAGATTCAGCAGCCCAGAAATCAGCAGTCTGTGTTTTAAATTAAAAGACGGAAACCATGTGAAAGAACAGACAAGTTTGAAAGCTAACAGGAATTCTCATTAAAATGTACCATACTGCAAACATTTTGAGTTGAAGGGAAAAAAAGAAAACACAAAAAATAGAGTTATTTAAGACTACTGTTTTAATAAAACCTCTCTCCATGACACGGATTTACCACAAAATCCAGATCAGTTAGCCCTTCCTCTAATAATTAACATGATGAGGTATATTAAAATGGTTGCAGTTCACCCTTACATAAAAGGAAGTTTTCTTCAACAAAATCTCTGTACTTTTATTTATTCTTTTAATAAAGGTCTAAAGAATCTACCAGATTTTCTTTTAAGGTTTCAACCATAATAATAAAATCTTAAAATCTTAATGCTTCAAGTACACAGCATTACCAGGAGACTTAAGATGGTACATCTGAGCCATTTCTGCATGAATTTAATAAACCTGTTATAGCCCTAATGTTTCATTACTTCATGTCTGCAAGAAAGGGACTGAGCTTTTAAAATGGGGCTTTTTTTGCACTCTGTGGTCCATGTACTCTGTGTCCATGAAGCTAATGTGTTCATAGATCTAAAAATCAATGTTTGGTAGGTAAGGAAATTAGAGTCCTTATAGCTCAGTATTTAGACAGCCCATTCTTTACCAGGATAATAGTTAAAAACAGACAAAACATAAAAAGTTTGAGCACTATTGCTTAAAATTATCTGATAAAAACTGGAATCCAAGGAGGAGGAAGCAGATAGGAATATTAAGACTGATTCCTAATTATTAAACCATTGAGTCTAAAATCAATTAAACTCTAAACAGCTGCTTATTAGTCCAAATTTCATCTTTTATATTTACAAGTTTGAGTTTACCAGATCTAAAGAGAAGGTGCCAAGTCAAAACAGGGGATTTAAGCTGTTTTCTTGTACAGTTAGCTGAGACAGACAGCCATCTAGTATTCAAACATTTACAAAAAGAATACAAAAATCTGGAGTGGAAAGTACGTATGGCAAGAGAGGGGTAAACAAGCAAAAAACCTCTTACTCTTGGCAGATATTCAGAGTACTTTTCTGAAGTTTTGACATCTAACGCAAGGTATACATTAGATACTTCCATCCTCCTCAGGACTCAGAGGTTGGCATCCTGAAGAGGGAGCTTAATAGAGCTTCTTATTTAAATCAGCCAGATGATACTGTCTATTTTTTTTTTTGAGGAATAGCTGCATTGACTGTGTTCACACTACAGGAAGAGATAACCTGGATCCAGACTGCTGCAGCCTGAGGGAAATTAAGCACAGTTTTTAGTGGTCCTACTCACCACACATCAGGGTTTTTTTGCTGAAGTGTCTTGTATATAGCAGACGATGCAATATTCATGGGCCCAGAATGAAAATAAATGGAAAACAGCCTAATCAGCAGGCTTATAAGCGAAATGCCCATCTGAGAGTATACTGGTCCATTTTGAACTCAGGTTTTCTTGGAATACATATTTTTGTTCTGACTATTGAATAATGTGAAGTACATAACAAAGAACAGTCCAAGTACAGGGATTAATCCTTTGATTCAGACACTGTCAAACTAAGGACAGCCTGAAAAGGACCTTCTGCCACCTCAGAGAGTTTCCTGTCATCACACAACATTTGTGGGCCAGGTGTGGAAAGGTAAAGTAGACAGTTTTCAGCTATAGTTTGTTTTTACAGAAATACCTCATGTTTGTACAGAACCACTGGAAATCTTCAAGATTTTAACTGAATTATGAGGTCTGAGGATCACTACTATCTCTGAGGCTTCCGTTTACTAAACAAGCTTTTCTACATTCGGATTCAATTTTTTCCTACTCAAAACCAATTTATTTCTACAGAAAGCTATCCTTAATTTAATAATTTTTCCAGAATTATGTGATTAAACTTAAAGAACTATATGATTAAACAGATGTACAGATCTATCTGGAATCACTCAACTAAGACAATTAAGTTTTATTATCCCCATAATTTAAATAAACAAACTAAGAAAAAAATGAAACTCATTTGATTGCCTGAGATAACAGAGGAAACGGAATGGGCAGAATCAGGGATATTTTTTTAATTCCTAGTGTGATGCTGTTTCCAAATATGTATAGATGGTTTGTGCTTTAAAATAAAATATCTGCTGGTAACTCCTCTACAGCTCAATGGCAGATCATAGTATGAAAAGCAGGACTTTCTCACTGAAAAACAAAAACTGGATTAATTGTAACAGTTCATCTAAGCTACAGAGTTAGGAGAGCAGTTATATCACAGAATTTTAGCTAAGATTTTCTCTTTATGCAAGACAAGATATTTACCCTGTCTATTTCCCCTTTATTATTTTCTTCTGATGATAAATAATTATTTCTTCCTTCAAGAAGTGTGCTGAGCTTTTGGTTATTCAGTTTTCATAGAATCTCTGCATAGCTTCAGGGAAAGATGCACAATGTTTTTTAAGGCTTTATTCTAGTTTCTATATATTTAAAAAAAAAGTAATTTGGTCTTGAAAGCTAGTGTCTCGGATTCTTTTCTGGTAACTCTTGACTTTGCTCTGTCTTGGCCAAATTCAGCAGTTGAAAATAAGGCCCAGAGATAAGTACAACTTCTGACATCAGCTCAGACTCTTTCTTCATTATTCACAGAGAGTAGTTAGTGTTGATTGATATAAATAATCTTAACTGATTCAACTATGTGAGCCGGGAACTCTATATCCAATGCTTGCTTCCATATTTACAGATGACATCAAGTAACAGAAAAGCTTTCTAATGATCAGTAAAGCTCATTTAAACTTGGTTACATTTATACACTTTCCCATGAAAGAGGTTTAAAATAAATATCTTAAGTTTATAAATTCATTCAAAGTAATTCTGTCTGCTCAAGAAGGTATTAGAAGTCCTATTACTGTAATGGTTGGATATATTATTGAATTCATGGCCAGTGAATAAATCATCAAAAAACTGAAGAGGATTTAGATCACAGTAGTGGACATGTAATTTAATGTGAATTAAAAAAGGTGGTGCATGTGTTTTCCCTTTTATCAGATGCAATTGTTGATGGGTAAATACAGATTTTATACTACATATAGTGTAAAAATGCAGGAGTGTTTTAATGCTTTTTTATATATTTTACACCTTAACCTTAATAATTTTGCATATACCTGAACATACTGATGACAATCTCACTCTTTCAGCTGGTCATAGTAAAATTTTCTAGTACTGACCAGTTTCTCAGCACTGAGTACATCTATGCATTTCCATCATATTTCACCAGATTTTTTCAGAAGTTACTGTGATGAATCAACACTTATAACAGGTGAGGCAGCAGACGACCAACAACTGTCATAACTTTTAGAGGCCTGGGAGTTACCACGAATTTTCTCAGTCTATCCGTGAGATCTGGTATAATCCACCATGACTGTAGTATTGCTGAAGGACACCCTGCTATTTTGCCATGCTCTTTCCTTCAATTCTGCAACTTACATAGAAATAAAATGGGATTTGTAAAGACATCCTTAGAAATAGCTTTTTGTCTATTTCTGCAACATCTGAGGTGGAGAAACCTTTCTACTGGAGGAGATGAAGTTGTCAGAAGTTTTAGGACTGGGGTTGCAGATATGACCAATTACGCACAAAGTTGTACTGTTGGGTTAAAGTAACCCCAAGCCCTTGAATATTTTTAAATACTGTTCACAAGCGGTGTGTATTTTCTCAAGTGAGACAACTTCTTCTGTCCTTTTTGATTATACAGCAGCAAAAAGATATGGAACAGGGATAGAATATTTTTTCGCTCTGAAGGGATGCAGCTAATGTAACGCAGTAGAGTTAGAAAAATGCTTTTTTTTAACTGCCAAAAAAAGTTACCAAAGAAAATCTTCATTACTTCATTTTGTCCTAGAAGTAAAAGAAAATACACTGCTTTAATTGTGAAGCTGTTAAGGGCAAATGCAAGACACTCTTCTTGTTGCTAAACTGATGCATATGTATCAGTCAGTTCTCTAAACAGCTGTTTATCACAGGTGACCATGTTTCAGCAGACGCCGCATCAAACATAACTAAAACATCACGTAATTCATGTAAAGTAACTTTCTATCTTTTCCGTACTCCCATTTTTTTCTATTCTCTTTCTCCCTGGAAAGAGATCTAGAATGCATCAATCCTGGCAGTACCTCTTTTTACCCAGAGATCAATGCTACTCATTTTCTGTTTCTTTAAAATAAGAGATACTACTTATTTTGCAAACACAGAGCCATGAAAATCAAGTCTAAGTTATGTCACAGTGCAGTCAGAGCAAACTGCAGGTCCACCAACCTAAACTGCAGTAATCTCTTTTATATTTAGAAGACACAGACTTTTCTGTAGCTGTATGTTATTTAAGGAGCTAATAAATGCACTAAAGTAAGTAATCTCAAACAGATGGATTTATTTGCAGGGTTTTATTTTTGTTGATTATTTTGGACAAGCTTACAGTTAGCACCTTTACAAGGAAATTATACTTTTCCTCTGAAACAACTTCAACTCCACCCTTTTCATCTCTTAGAGCATCCCTACCGGACAGCCTACTCAGCAATGAGTTCAGGGAACTACAGTCCTCTCAACTTCTGTTTTTCAGTCAGCTTTGCTCTCTTATGCTTGAAAAGTCAGAGCCAAAACCAGTCAAAAGAGACTTTGTAGACATGCATAGCAAATGAATATTTTCTTAGTAGGAAAAAGAATAGGTGTTCTCTTCATTTATTGCATCAAATTTTAAGAGAAATAAGTCACTCATAACAGTAGCGAAGAACTCAGGACCAAGTTGTTTTCAGATAGGAAGGAGGGAAGAATGAAAAGTTAAGAAAGGAGCCAGAATTCTTGGAGATTGGAGCCCGAATTTCCTACTTGACTTTTCATAAAGTAATTTACCATGGATGATAAAACTTTTGGCTGATAAGACGTCTGAGACAAAAAAAGCTAAATTTGGCTTAAGGTTTTCTATGCATCTATAGGTAAACATCGAATGCTCTTTAACAATATCCTGATTCTATTTTCTCATCCTGTAGATTTTTGCATTGTACATTCAAGGGGTAAAATTACTAAAAGGCCCTGTAACACCATTTGTTACTATCAAGAAGTTACACCTTCCAACAAAGAAGTGGCTGCATTTCAGCAATAAGAAAACAGTTTTATGGTCTACATATGAGCATCCCAGGGAACACTGTAAGGCAGAACAATGGAAATCAATTATAGAAGAAGAATTGAGTTAACTCATGTTGCTTGAGGCCAAGTACAAATTAAGATAAGCTTTTAATTGCTCAAATGCTTTAGAATTCTCTTACCCATGACTTTTCAAACGTATTACAACTACAGAAATACAGAGATCAAATTCAGTTTGGTATGTAATACAGGGACACACAAATAATTTCTGACTCCTGATGATAATATTAATTTGTGCCAGAAAATAGACATTTTATCTCTTGTCATGTAGGTTACTTAGTCATATCCCACCTTTCTTGTGCTATCATCTATAGATTTTGAAACTTTTTACAAGAGTGAATATACATCACCGTCAGATGCGGGAAAGGCAAAGCATAAAAAAGTAATGATCCAATGCCTGTCCAAGTCAGAGGTCGTTCCCTCCAGTGACTCAGGTGGGCAGTGGACCAGACAAAAATATTTACTCAAAGTCATTCAACTATAATCAATGGCAGATGGAGCTACTAGCATTTTGTAATTACGATTTTCATGTCCTATCTGTGGGATAATACTCTCTGTTACCTACTGAGGAAAAAATTGAGTTAGAAACAAAGATTAAATGCTAAAAACATAAAAAAATTATGAAAGTTTTCTCTGTTTATATGTGAAAAATTCTTTTGGCATTGGATTTCATTCTGACTTTATTAATTTTTCTAGCAAGTCAACATTAGAATCTGCTGCACATTTAAATCACTAGTAGGTAAGAGGGCAAAAAAATACCTCTTCTTCTTCACCACTATCCATTCAGAACTACATTTCTGCCACTGTTTTTCCTATAATCTTCATTCTGAGATTGACGAGTACATTTTTAGAAATTGTCTGATGTGTCTATGGAGAATTTTAAAGGGATTCCTATTATTTGTCAGTTCCTCCAAGTGAAGTAAAAGGTTTCAGAGAAGAGGCTGACACTATAGAAACTCAGAGAAATATGCAGAGAATAGCATACAAAAATGTACAGATTTATTTTGAGAACTTTAAATGGAGAAACCTATCTAATTTCCCTTTTTTTTTTTTTTTTTTCAGCTTGAATATAAGCCTGAGTGACATTTTGGAGAAGCTTAGGTTACTGGAGCTTGTAGTGGTTTATTTTTCTTCCTAATGCTGAGGTATATCTGTCCCTTCTGGTCCTAAAAAAAATTAAAAAATCACTTAAATTCTGAAAACAAAATGCTACTTTACCTATTTTTGTAGGTGATCTGTTACCTTCCATTTTCAAGTTCCCTTGTCAAAGCTTAGCAAAACAGCAGACACTGCATAGTCCCCTAATCTGGACAAGTTATATTGTGATCTATGTTCCTGACAAGTAAGACGAGTGCATAGAATTACTGTGAAAATCAGATCCTTGACTTGAATGAACATCCTTAAACGGAACACCAACACCTATGGCCAAACAAACTCATTCTCTCTTTGTGTTTCGGAAACTCTTGTAGGGCAGTGTGTCCCATTGACTGCAGAGAGGTACGCAACACCAACAACAATGTAATTGAGACTGAACAATCAAAATGTTTTTCTTTATGATTTTCTATTATCTTTGAAGTATTTGTACTTATGTATGTATGTACTTGTGAAGACCAACCCTTTCAACTTGGTAGCATGTCACTTTCTGAGTGGGTTGGGTTAACTGAGCATTATGTGCCACAGTTGATCTGTGTGTCACATGGCAGAATATCCATAATGGGATAACATGGCATTTGAGATTGCACTGTGCAGCAGAGACATGGGAACGGAAAGAGGGGAGACCAGAACAAAAGAAACAATCAAACAGAGTAGCTCTCAAGATAACACTCTTGCCTATATCATGGGAGAGAAATCTTTCTAACTATAAATAAAAATGGGACAGTGTTGTCCCAATGACTGAGTCAATGTATTTCAGTGCAAAAAACTTGGGGACAGTTATCATATCTCTTAATCATGTAAATTAATTGAAAGTCAACAGACATCTGAGAGTCATGCAAAAAGATCTCAGAAATGCATTTGTCATATGCACTAATCTACAGTATTCAGCATTCAATGTTACCTTAGTAACATTTCAGGGTATCCATATTAAGAAAAGATATTGGAAAATGTGGAAACTTTCACATTATCTATTTCTATTGTTGTATATCTATTTTATGTTTTCTACTGTATTGTCCATTGGTGACCACCTGAAACACTTCAGTGGCTATTCTGACCTTGTTTTTGACATTGATTCAGATGTTGATTGAGTGCCTGCAATTATGGAGGAAGTACAGTAGGAGCAGTAATTCAGCTCTTGAGGTAGGACTGAGTTTTGTCCTCTCAAATAAATTTTAAATTAATCTCTTGTCACACACCAAGAAATAATTTCAAACAACAGGCCTTTCAGATATAGCTATTGAATTGCTGTCAAAGCCTATTAAACCATCTACTCAAAGATCCCACTACAGATATTTTAGTGAATTTATTTCTTGGGGAAGAAAAGGAATTGAAAATTCCACAGAGGAAGCATCCACTCAGATTATAGATTTTCTGTCAGGGCAAATAATTTCAATATGCAAGGAAAATGCATGGTTAAAATTTAGCATGTTTTTCTCCTCTTATTGGACTTGAAAATCAGTATGTTATTTTGGTATGGAAGGCTATTGTTATGTTTTAATTTTCTCCTTAATATTTACATAAAGGACAAATGATTTCTTTAAAATGTGCTAGTACTGTGTAGGTAGACCTAGAGTTACAGAAAGAATAGTTCCTAGCTTTAAAAAAAACAATGTTAATGCTAATGAATTAAAGAACGTGGAACAGACTCATTGGTAGAAATTATTTGTGGAAGTTTAGCACTTTGCCTGTCCCCAGATTTTTGATTCTTTTAATAATTCTCTAAGCCACTGATATTTTTTTTAATGCAAAAGTAAACGTTAAATCTTCTACATTTTCAGCATAGACTTATAGAATGGCTTGGGTTAAACGTAGCAAAAACTATTACAACTGCTGTATTTTAAGAAGTTCATTCATAATGCCCACTTAAGAATAAGAATGTACAGATAGCAATGAATAGAATTATGAGGAAAAATTAAAATTAACGAATGTGTGTCATATTTTTTGTAAGAAACTGGGATTCTTAGAAAACATCAAGGATGTTTGATGTAGAGAAACATAAATGGAACACATAGAGAACTACAAAACTTCTTACTAGATTAGGTGAAGGCATCTCAAGTCTGTACATGCTGATTTTGTTGAATGCATGCTTTGAAGATCTCTCTCTATAGGTACTCATAGAAAATTGGGAGGTGTGTATATATGAAATAGAAAACTGAGACAGAATTAAATAGATTACTAAAATAACAGAATGGTTTTTGCCTAAGAACCTCTCTAACTGGGGCAAAGTTAGCTTACTATACAGTTAGCCCCTGTATGATTTCTCTGGAAGTATATAAAATAGTTCAATATTGCTCTAGAAATTGTGTGGTATTAGCAAGGTGATTTTTATCCTTTCTGGCTGCCAGCTTGTTATCTGGTTTTCCATGCCTGATACAGGCTGCAGTTAATCTTTTCTTTTGTCTTCATATGGACTCAAAGCTTTCTGATTTTGTGAAAAAAATGTTGATTGTAACTATTTCCCCATTATTCTTTGTAAGCTTTTATTTTATTTTATTTATGTTGAATGTGTTGTGTTTTTTCTTTCAATATATAGAGGCCAGAAGTATCTGATAACTTTATCTAATAGTACAGGCTGATCTGAAATATAAGGTATTTTTCTAAAAAGAGGAAATTTTCATCTATTCTGAACTCTGTCACCGTACGTCAATACTCTATCTAGTTTATCTCCTGTGATGTAGATTCTGTATTTTTAATACATGAAGTTTTATTCTTACTTCCACAGTGGTTTTCAAAGTCACTCTTAAAAAAAAAAAAACTTAAGAAAGTTTTCTTATAGAAGTGCCTAGCTCAGGTCAGCAAAACCTAATGAACTCAGGAGAATACATCACACTGAAAGTCAATGGGATTTAGACTGCATTTATATTTCAGACTGCAAGGACAGGGAGAAGAAAAGCTACTATAATGTATATTTGTGATTTTACTGTAAAAGTATTAGTCAAGGTTAATAGGTAACAATTAAGCTTAACTCTATCTTTCTCCCCTGTTGGACTTCTAGACTTGGAAATTAACTGAGTCAGCCTCATTTCATTCAGCCGCAAAGTCCAGCTTTGATTAGTATGGCTAAAGCAATCAGTCCCTGTAGAGGCACACTGAAATCAACAAATGTAGGGAGATCTATACTTAAAATAGTTGCTAGATTTTGAATATCAAGCAATGGATCATTTAGTAATAAAAGTGCTTTTATAATCCATCCTTCTCTGCATGGAACATGGATTGATATGTGTTTTTGCTTGTCCATAATTTCCTGTATCTGATTCTAGGCAAGAGAGAATTTTAAAAAGTGGAACAGAGACATTGTGGATTGAAATGCTAAAAAGAAATAAGCATAAGCAAAAGAAATTATGCCATTAACCATTATTAGTGCACTTCCTTTTTTTCTTCTAACATAATCATGCTTACAAACTGATGAGGGGGAAACCAAAACGGACATGTTTTCCCTCTCTCTTTGGAGCAGTTGTTTTCAACGATCAAACCAAACTGCCATTGGAAGAGTTGATGGTTTTCTTTAACTAATGATCTCAGAAAGAAGGTATTTGACACCCACTCCTTAGCAGTTACTTTTAGATGTGAAGTAATGCTGAGGGAAAGGAAAAAAAAAAAACCAAAGCAAAAAAGAGCTCAGTAAGAAGAAGGAAAAGATTTGTATTGAAGTAAGAAAAAACTCAAATAGGCAAGAAGAGAGAAGCGTTTTTCAACCTGGGAAATGCTAGTGGTAGCAGAACTTCTATGTCTCAACAAATATAGGACAGGTACCAATTATTCAGCTATGGAGTCAGTATAAAACTTGAGGCAATGTGTCTTTTTCCTCTTTATGAGTTTCTCACAGGTGTCTGTATGACATAATTTTCCCATAAAAAATGAAGAACTTCATCTCAGAGGTAATATTACTGTGAGAAAGTTACAAAGTATAAAAATTTTAAGACTGGGGGCTATACAGGAACTCATCTGGAACCTGACCTTACTTATGGTGATCAACTAATCAAAACATGGAAGAATTCGGATAGATTTCTGTGCCTCTGCCTTCTGGAACTGCAGAAAATATCTAAACTGTATAAATGCACATCTAAATATACAAAGTGAAATATATACTCACTAGTTTACAAGTTCTGCTTCTCTAAGATTGAAGAGCCTGTAAATTCCATAAACACCATAAGTAATTTAGATATCAGGAGATTCAAAACTTAAGATTCTGTAAGAAGATGTAAACTCCGTAAACTGAAAGAACATAATGGGAAAGAGAAAAAGAGTGAGAGAAGGAAGGAAAGAGGAGGGGAAGGAGAGAAGCATGGCTGAAGGGACAGAGGGAAGGTGACAGAGAAGGAGGGAAAGAAATAACAGAGCTTTTGTTTTGCAGAGCCGAAATTATATATACTTTGACTATATCTGTACCACTTCTTCCTCTTTGATTTTCTTGCTTTTATTGGTAGTGCTGAAGGAAGATGAGGATTGTCTCCCACAGCTTACTCACTGCCACTAATAAAATATTTTCTCTGAACATGAACAATGTCTTGACCTTTTAAATAATCTTGTCATGTAATCCACTTACTGCTCTTCCTGAAAAGCAGTCTGGACGGGAAGACATGGCAACATTAGTGGAGTTGAAAGAATGAAAGGAAGATATATTTTATTAATAATTATTTAAAAAAAAATGTAGCCTACTTCTGAACAGTTTAAATCCCTTTGAAGAGAACAGAAACATGTTCAACATGTATAGGATTGTGATTGTTTCAAAGACAGTACCTAAAATACTTAGAATTATATTTCACTAATATATGAATAGAATTTAGACCAACTGAAGGATTGTCCTAATGCTAGCTTTCCTTGCTGCAAAGATCCCCAATGTCAGACAAGAAATGTTAAAAGGTGATGCCCATAATAGGGCTTTGATGGAACTGACACAGTGGGTGCTGCTGGTGTTACCGAAACCCCACTTGAAGCCTCATTTAAATTTGAAACTTCCAGTCCAGTTTATGAGTTCTGATTCTGCAACACTTTCAGTTTGCCACAACTGAGCAACTTATCATCATACTCTTTTATTCTGTGAGGAAGTTAAGTTTTTCTCATTTCTTCTGGATTTGATAGCCTGGACATCAGGAACATCAGATATAAGACTTCAGTGCAAAAGTAGAGCACTGTGTACCCTAATGCCATCAGGGTACCAGGAAGAGGAACCCCTCTTGATTTCTGAAATGATAAAAGGACACCAACAGGTTGTTGTGTTGGAGGCTGAGATGAACTTAAGGAAAAAGTGGCCAAAGCGTCCTTTTGTGGATGGCCTGAACACTCCCTGTATTCTTTGCAGTAACTAGCTCAGAACAGAGTACTCCGAGGATTCAAAAAGGTACAGGTGTCATGTTTGTTGAGGAAGAGCAGAACCCCATTGCTACCATGCCAGAGTACTAGTGGCAATTTTGCCCCTACCAAGGCTCCCTGGTTCCCATGACCTGATTTGTCAGCTGGAGAGCCAAGGAGTGAACAGGTAGACACCATTACTCTTTGGTAGTCCTAGCTGGTGAGTGCAAAATCTGGTGAAGGCTAACAGTGGACTCTCATGGTGTATTAAACCATGTAGACATTGAGTGCTGCCCATGTTGAACATGCTAGAATTCCAATGTGGAATGGAATCCAAGGCAGTTAAGTGGTATGCCCCAACTGATATTCCTTGTGCATTTTTTCAAATTTTTTTTCAAATCAGTTTGCCTTCATATGTACAGATATTCAATACACCTGGAAGCAGCTACCCAGTGTCTAGAAGACCAGCCCTAACATTTGTCATGGGCTGATCCTGACTATACTGGGACAGCATGAAGGTCCTGATCACCTATAAAACATTGAAGTCATGCAAGGCAGTGAAGGACATGTTTGAGAAAAGCCAAACAATAATCCAAATTCTTTTAAAAGCTGATTTAGCCATAAAAAAACCCCAAACAGGGTCAAAGGACCTGTATAGAAGATCCAGTTTTTGGGTACGAAATGGCAATAGAATTGTAATTACGTGCCGCTGGATGTCATCAATAAGAGAACAACCATATTCTAATCAGCTATCAAAAAGGAAACACAGGCTTTCCTAAGGTTTGTGGGTTTCTGGAGAATGCATGTTCCACATTAGAGTCAGCTTGTGAGACCTCTCTGTCTAGTGACCCAAAACATACACGATTTTAAGTGAGATCTTAGGCAGAAACAAGATTTTGAACAGGTGAAATAGTAGCGAGTTTGTGCAGTATCTCTATGGCAAGTCCATACAGGACCAGCCATGAGGAACTTGCCTGACACTACAGCTGGGGAGCATGACCTCATCAAGAGCCTGTGGCAGAAAACACTCAGAGACTCAAGATCGACCTCTAGGAGTTTGGAGCTGGAGATATTAAGGATCCAAGGCCGACTTCTTCCCGAACGCAGAGGAGATAGCTGCAGCATGTGAAGTTTCTTCAGGAGTAGTTGCTATGGAAGCACAGATCTTCTGGATTGCCTCTGCGATTGCCTTTGCTGTGCTGGATGTTCAAAGGAAAGGTCCCTTCTATACTTGCAGCCAACACTACAGACTGAGCAGGTAGCACTGATCACACTGCAGGCTTAAATGGACACCTACAACTACTCAGAGATTGTGGAAGAGATCATGGGCTGGCCAGAAGGCAGAGGTTTTGGAGCATCCCCTGAGGAGGTGACTCATGCCCTAGAGGCCCTGTCATTTCATTAATTACCAGAAAACTAAAAACAATATGATCTGCGTAGTAGTCCGTCGCCTGGCTGTCCTGGCCGTCCTTGACTGCAGCATCAGCTCCTGAATGCTCAGCAGAGCTTGGCGTCGATGTCTCATGCAGAGGTGGGGCTGCCCACGGCGAGGGATCAACGAGGTGCCGGTGGAATAAGAAGAGAAGAAGCAAAGGGTTGTGGGATGGTGTCTCCCCCGAGCTCTCCTTTATTGAGGGTAGGGCGAGGGGATTCGAGAGAGAGAGTCGTGGAGGAGAACACCGGAGAACTGTTCCCAGACAGCCGGTTATAAGGGAGGGAAACAACCAATAGGGAAAGGGACAAAGGGAGGGTACAAGGGTTGGGGGTCCAATCAAAACATGTGAGGGAGGGGTACAATAACTTATAACCAATAAAACTTCAAACATAACAGAACTTTCGGGAAGAGGGGTTGGTCCAAGGCTCTGGGCACACCTCTCTTCCAGAACAGGGGTGGATTAACCAGAGTTGGACCTCCCACAGATCTGTTTACTCATGCATCCTGTTGTATTCTGCAAAACCATAAGAGTAAAGGTGCTGTGTGGGGTCAAACATAAGGAATCTCCTGAAGGAGAACACAAACTCAGACTGCAGAAGAAGAAGAAGGAGGTGGATTTTTCTGGCTTCAAAGGAGCTCATTGCTTGTGGAATGGATGGACATTGATCTGTTTGTGGAAGTTGCTGAATGATTGCTTTTCCATCACTTGTTTTTCTCCTCTTTTCTTCACCTTTTAAACTGTCCTGGTCACCTATTAAAGTGCTTTTAAACAAGTTTTCTCACTTCTTCACATTCTCTCTGCTAGTTGAGGTGGGAACAGAAGGGAGGGAGCAGCTATGTGGGTGATGTTCAGGGTCAACCCACATCACAGAGCACATAGGTCCTTGTAAAGGACAACGACTTTCAAGTTTGTGCTCCATTCAGTATGTGGAAAGATGGAGAAAGATGGAGCCATATTTTGTGCCTTAAAATGTGTGGATGGATCCAGAGCAACAGCTCTTAGTGGTACCATTCTAGCCTTTCTTTTTTCCCCCCAGTTTTTGAGAAAGATGACAGCATATCTTGGTGTTTGGAGTTTGTGATTCAGAATATAATTTCTTTAGATGGCTGCCTCACTACCTATGATTCTGGAAGAAGGAGTGCAGATGCTTCACACAAGTTTAGATTCCTTGAAACAAGTTAGATATTGTAGCCTTGTGGCCTTTCCTGACTCTGGCCCTGCAGTTTCTGTTTAAATTGATATACAGACTTCACAATCAGGCAACACTACAAAATAGAAACAAATTTTGCAATCTTATGGGGATTTCTCAATCAAGATCAAAGTATTAAAGAAGAAATAAAATTAACAAAATATAATTGAGCTGCATAATTTATTACAATGACACGAATTAAAGACTCATTTTAAGACATGGAAACACTTGGTTCAGGACTAACCTCTGCCATAGAACTGTAATTTATTTTAAGCAAAACATTATTTCTTGTGATGGAAGCTTGTTGAAAACAGTCTCAGAATTACCAAAGCCCACAATACATAATTCTTATCAATGTATTCACAATGTGTTAATCTTAGGAAGCTTAAGAGGGGAAAAATAATGATGTGTTTTGGCAGATGGTAGTCAAATATTTGAAATTCTTTTTTTTTTCTTAGTATCTATTTTCCTCTTACTCCTGCACTTTTATTTGTCAAAGACCAGTTGGAAAAAAGATCTGCAAAATCACTTCTCTTGGAAGGGGGAATTAAAGGATACTATAGAAAAGTACCAATATCAGACATTATGATATTCAAGACTGGTGTGACAAAACTTACTAATGAAAACAACAATACACATACATTGATAATTTTGGATATAGTTTGTAAAGACTTTTTTAGAATATGTGTTTAAATTTCCTTTGAGAAACAGTGTAGGTTACAGATCTTAAATAGATTTTCAGATTTACTAATTGAGATTTGTCCCATTGTTGGAACTTGAAGTTGTTTGATAGTTAGAATATAGTATATTTCACAATACTCTTTGGAAAAATACAACATGATCTGGTTTTTTGAAAGTTAATTATGAAATCTTCTCGACTAAAATTACTTGAGTCCCTTCCCTTCCAGTAGAATCTTTTCCCTGAATTACTAAAAGCTCAAGAACAAAAATAATTTTTTCTATGACTGTCTGGTGACAAGTAGGTTCAGCAGCATTCTTCTCATCACCAGGCCTAGGAGAATTGTTTTTGCAGCTTCTAACCACATATATCAAATTGTGTGAGCACGTCACTGCACCTGTAAGATAGACCGCCTGCTTCGAGGGATTAGCATATAGCCCTGGGTGATACCAAACTGCAGCTGCCTGAAACTGGTCTGAGTTCAAATAAATATTATGATAAAAAAAAAATGAACATTTAAAAATTATGTCTAAAGACACTGCCAAAATCAGAGGCAATTAAGAAAGGAAAAAAAAAAAAGCTTGGAATAGTAGAAACAGGAAAGAAATGCACTGTAAACAAAAATACCATTTAAAAGAGGGTTCTTTTAGTATCTGACATGTGCTGTTGCACCACCAGCAGCTGAACTTTTCATGTCCTGAAGGCAAAGTTCTGGGCCTGTGACCAGTGCATTTGACATAGAAAGACTAAAAGGGGAGGAAGGGGAAGTGAAGCTCTGTGATGGTCTTCCCATATCTGACAGAAGAGTCAGCTGCCTCTCCCAGGCTCTGGCATAGATGAGGCAAGTGGGAAAAGCTGTTGGCCTTTTGGCACCTGCCCTTGGCAAGCTGCTGTGCTAAGGAACAGATGACTGCCTGAAGCTGGCCCTGCTGCTTGGATGCTTACACCTTTTGTGTGTACTCCACTGCAGAAAGTTTAAGGCAAGAGAATCAGACTAATTGGCAGTGACACTCGATAAAATCTGCAAAGGGCTCTTTAGCACAGACCTAACTCCTGTTTCATTGATATCAGTGTAAGCTTTACAGATTATTTCAGTTGGAGAGCCAAGCCATCATTGAACACTTTTGAGAACCCCACTTTAATGACATGGGTCTTAATTAATAAGATAATAAACAATTCCTACAATCTGAGGACTTGGGCCAAACAAAGAACTGAGTTTCATGGGGAACTTTTGGGGAAGCTTTGATTGAAAGAAGTAATGAATTAAGTGATGCCATTCAGTCTGTTACTGTAGTGGTGTTTCATATGCAAATTGATCTGTGTGGTGTTTTTAAGCAAAATCCAAAGTGAATTATTTAGTGAAAGCTGACTTTTACTGTATTCTTTTCATTTATTTTTTTTAAGATATCAAAGCAAAATGGCCAAGAGTGTACTCACAAGGGGAAAAACTGGGAAGGTTTTTTTCAGGTACTCTCAAAACTAATTTGTTCACAGTGTTAATATTCAGTAATTATTAAAAACTGAAAAGCAAACAAAAAGTATACTTGAACTGAAGCAGAATTTCAGCTTCATAAAGTAAGGAGAATCTGGGAGCAAAGGGCAGAAAAGAAAATTCTCTGTTACACATCCTTTTATTTTACTTAGCTGGTCTCAATTTTAGCTTCAGAAGTACGAACAATAACATGTCATTTGTCAAGACTTAGACATTCCATATACAGTCAAGATGTACAACCAACCTCTGAAATCATAATTTGCACTGCAGTTATATAACCAAGAGAACCTGAAACTGGGAGAAAATATTAAAGTACAAATCCAGGCAGACAGGAGTGACATAGCCTGGAAAGAATAGCACAGCCCTGGTTAATTACAACTGTGCATCTGCAGTGCTGCTTGAAGCAGCCAGGGTAAGCTTTGTTACTTTTCTAGCTCAAATGTGCAACTTGACACTTGACAAATATTACATGGACTAACATCAAATTTTAGTAGGCGCTGTGCTTATTTTTCAGCTACATTTCAGAGATTCCTTTATGCCTCTCCTGGGTTCCTCTGACACCCTTATTTTTTATTTTCTTTAAACAGCTGTACCACTTCAGGTATAAGCCTGAAGAATATTTTGTTTGCCAGTGTTTCTGAATTCTGTAGCTCATCTCAGACAATTGGGTCATCATACAACCTCTTTGATGAAGGTTTTCCAATTTGAATTTTGCTGCAGACAATTCCTGATTCTTCTCCCAGGATTAGAGAATTTCTGAAAGTTTCTTCCTTACAGTTAATTTATTTTTGCTTCCTAGGATTTGGGTTTTTACTTTCACTATTCTTCCAATTTCTTTGTTAAAAATTTCACATATTGCATAGGTGTCCATCTATTAAGTCAGAACTTTTACTTTTCTCAAGTGAAAAAATCAGAAAAATTAAAACTTAAAGCTGTGCTTGCTTTGAATGCCGGGGTCAGTCTTCAGTCATATATCCCAGAAAATTGCTCTGTACATTGACGTCTATTTCTACTGCAGTTCTATCTCTTCATTCCAAAAGTAATAGGAATCTTCTACAAATTTGTTCTTTCTGTCCCGGTACTGCTTGATTTGCCTCAGAATAATAATTCCATTATTTTCCAGTAAATACTTTCAGAATCAGGCCCCTGCTAGAAAGCACAATGCAAGATGTACCTGCTACAAACCATTCCCCCTTGAAAATTATTCTTCCTTCATTGCTAAGGTCCCCAAACTCTATTTATTCTATGGAATATACCCAGTGGCTAAAACAACCCTTTAAATGAACACATGAAGCACAACTATGTTAACCGCATAACAGAATGCATTTCTGTATCAAATTCAAGTTTAGTTATTTCTTAAAATATAAAGAGGGGAAAAAAAAAAACTTTACTGATGTGCCATAAGTAAAGCAGCCCTGTTCAAGGATCCCATAAAGAATGTGCTCATGTTCCATCTAATTGTCCCTCAATGTTTTGTTTTTTTTTTTCATTCTTTGTCATGTACCAACAAACTAGAGTTTATCGAAAATAGATTGTGTCATCTAGGGCAGATCAGCAGAGCTGTGTGCAGTAGTCAAGAGTATGTCTGAATTATTTTTGTTCTCTGCATGCAGCCCCAGTAATTCACCGGGGACTAGGAATGAAGGGGAGCTGCCCTTCCTGTGCTCAGTCCCCTCCACACCTCTGCCTGTACCTAAATTCAGGATCATCACCTCTCCCAGGCTGTTCCAGTTCTTCAGTGTTCTCAGGCACCAGACATTAAACTAAGGCAGCCCTGCAGCCTATAATACATAACTGTGCCTTTCCTCTCTACACCCACAGATGCCTTCTGTCCTTTGTCATTTTCTCAGCGTATTTCTGCCCCATCCATTACCATATTTTACATAGGATACATTGCCTTCCCTTGCCCACTCTTCCCCAAGCTGTTCTCATTTCCTGTTTGTGAGTGAAATAGGAGTCATTGCTGTTGTTGTTTCTTCGTGGACTACTTTGGTGATCTAGATCTCATTTGTGGTCGTGGTCAAGAAATCCCATCTCTACAACTGAATGAGAAAAGGCTTCTAAAAAGAAGTATCTAAGTGTTTACAGATGGCTGTAAATTTCCAGGGCACAGAGGAATTGTGTTATTAGTGTGTAAGACTATTATTAGTGTGTAGTGAGATATCAAAAAAGAGTGTTTACCTTCATCCTTAAGTGCTCACACCTCTAAATGTCCTGTCCTGTGCAATAGACAAAACTGTACCATCCAAAGCCTGGATCCAAATTAATCTCTATAGCACAGAAAGCAAGCTGTCGGATTTAGGAGAGGGGACAAAAACTTATGTTTTAGAATTGCTGGACAGAGAATGCTACAAGTGAGCCCTCATTTTCTGTATGTCATAAACACACATTCTTGTAATGCAACAGAGGAAAAGTAGCTCTCACAAACAGTTATTTTTACACTTTTCAGAAACTAGAAGCAGTTTTATATTTTAATGTTACCAGATACTACATTAGTTTCAGCATCTATTAGTCAAAGGAAATAATCACAAAGTTTTTTTCATCTCCAGTGTTCAATTACATTAGTGAGTACTTCTGGAAGAAAAATAAAGTCATATGTTAATTGCTAATAACTCTTAGGTGTTTATACCATGCTGTGCCACACAACTGTATTAAACTGATTGACAGAATACAGTCTTTAAAGCATAACGTGTGCCATAAAAACATCTGTAATTTATAATATAATTTTATAGTAGTTATTGTTGGAAGTTGACATTGCAGTGTAAAGAGGACCCAGTTTTACCTGAAGTCTTTGTTCATGTATAAGCTTGAGAACTAGTGCCCTCCCTGTGGTTGGAAATGTTTCATGATGATTTCTGTTGAAGATCTGGAAGTGAGAAAGCAGGCAGTGCAGGTACTCATCAAAGGAAGCTTTGCATTCTATATCATTTAGTAAGAGAATGACATCATGCCTTATTGGTTCTAACCCCTAAAATTAACATTAATTATATATTATGCAACTCTAAAATTTGTATTTAGAAGTTATGCTAATGCTTCAAATCAGTGAGAAGTTTCAATATTTTAAAGGAGCCAAGTGTATCTGCTGACATCCTGTATAATAGGGTAATCCCACTATTTGTCCCAGAAGTGCTGCAGTTGAGGAATGATGGGCTCATCCTCACCATTCATGGGACAGCTGCATCTGAAGACAAGCCCTGTATCCTCTACCCTCCAGAGATAAACTTTTCCAAGCGTTCAAGGAAAGGGATGTCTCAGAATATGAGGGAAGGGACAGAGGACAATATTTGGCACTAATATTCAGGCTGCCCTCTCAGGAAGATCTGTAGAAGAGTTGAACTTAACTGGAACTTCCCATATAGCCCCAGCATGATATCTTCTGTAGGTGGCCTTGGTGACAGTCTCTGAGAACTCCATCTGAAGTAAAACATAAGAATTGGTCATCAGATCAGGTAGCTCTCGGAAGAAAAAAACCCAAACAAACAGAGACAGTCTCAGGGATACAAGAGATATATGGAATAATAGTACATAGCATGCTGTTGGAAAAGATTATACTGCTGGAACCACAGATAATAGTGGTGTCCTATGAGCACACTTACTAAGACACAATAGTTCCTCACTGTCAGGTGAAAGAGATTCGATGAAACCCTGGAACAGATGTAATGCTGTCATCCTGTTGATTACAGAGAAGCTCATATGGTACCTCTTCTCAAGGCACATTGACTTGGGGACAGCATTGTCCTAATGTGGCTGTTGGCTTGCTGATGAGAGCTCAATGAAGGTCTTACTGGAAAACAGGCAGAACAGGAGTATGTCTGCAGAGACTTGACCATATAAAGCTACCCCTACACTCCCTCGGTAGGAACCGTCTCTCCCTGAGCTTCACTTTACTCATTTTCATAATTTAGGACCATCTAAATGTAATTAAAAAGTTCAAATTAATGAGTGGCAACCATGAGTAATTTTTCTTTGACTCAGCAGCATCACAGTACTGTATGTACCCAACAGAAGGGGCAGGCAGTGAAATATGATGCTAGACTAAAAGGAAATCAGAGATTTCACTGCAGTAATATGTCACTAGTAGTAATTGTGCTGTAAAATGAAAGTGTTTATTTTCAGTTTGATTCTTTTATTAAAATAAATCCTGTTGAGGGAATTTACCTACATAAGATATTTTTATATGAGTGCAGCAAATTTTTCTAATTATGCAGCTACTCCCGGGAAAACTAGTTACCATTGAAATGTAATGATATGTTTGTAAAAACAAGATTTATGTTATTTTTCTGAAAGATACGTCATTGCTGACATTTTAATTATGTAATTCCTTCTTAGACTTCTAATTTCAATGTTGTTTCTATATTTCAAAAGGAAATTGTTATGATATTTCTGAAAACAACAATAATAAATATACTTGGTGATCACACAAAACAGGCCTACATATTCTGTGCAGAATGCTAATACATGAACCTCTGCATAGAATAGATATGGAAATAATATGAAAATTGCCTGTCTGGATAATACTGACAAAATACAAATTTTGACTGTGGAGAAATTGTTCCCCACAGGGGAGATCAGGAATAGCTTTTGAGTTTAGAAACTGAGTGAATGTATCAGGCACTGTGCAGGTGGTTTTTCTAAACCCTTAAAATAGACAATGAGGTCTTCAAGCTCTGGGTGCCAGATTTTTTTTTCCATGTAAAGGGCAAACTATCTTTCCCAGCTGGAAAACATAAAAGGAAGCTCTGTGAGAGCAATATTCTCCATGGGCAATAACAGGGAACTTGTGAGCCTAGGTAGTAATTAACAAGCCTCACTCCCTGCTTCTGCAATAGGAAGTTTCATTGCCTACACATCACTGAACTGTCTGGATCTCTGGAAATCCTGCTCAGCTTGGGACCTCCAAAGTATCTTCAATGTGGTCTTTCAGAACACTGAAATGATTAAATGCTATTTCCATGAAGTAATAACAAGTATAAACCAACATTTTTTTAAAAGAAAAAGAAGGGAAAATTTCTGAACTTTTGTAATCTATATTAGGTGTAAAAAAAGCCCCCAAAAACCAACCACCAGAAAGTAGAAGCTGGAAAAGAGTACCTTTATTTTCCCCTACTCATGTATTCATAAAACCCACAGTGCTATTCTGAAACATTAAATCACTGTTTTCGGAGCATTTTCTCTCACTTTTTTGTTTCCTGCAAGATGCATTCCTTCCTTCTATTTGGTAAACAACTTGGGTTTTATTCAAGAAAGCAGTATGTTACCACCTTCTTTACATTCTGTAGCAGTCCTCTTCTTTCCCGTTGTTTTAGACTTATTTACTTACTGAAGAATAGTTTATATGTGTTTTCGAAAACACATATAAACCTTAAAATTTTAAGGTGTATACATATAGGTACCTTAAAAATTTTACTTTTTAGATGGCTAAGTACAAGTAGGCAGCTGTTCAGGCTCTCCCAAAATATGCTCTTTCCTTCTAAACTTCACACACTTTTCCAGTATGTTCTAAATAAAAACAGCTTAAGGAAAGAGCAGTCAGGGCAATCAGAAACCAGGAGCAGAAAGGCCAAGGCCGATAACAATGCAAGTCATGCAGCTCGTGGGGTGATGAGCAAAATCTTCTGCTGCAAGTGCTGGCAAAGTCCCCACAACTCTAAAGCTGACTCAGGCCCCAGACATTACACAATCTCCAGGCCAGAGTTTTGTATAACATTTCTCCCAGCTTTGCATTCTGTTATGAATAAGTACATCCTCATCTTCTTTTGCTGAACTACTTGTATATACTCAGCTGGAGTTGGATTCATGTTTCTGTGCACTTCATGTTAATCCTAACTGAATTAAAAATTGAAATGAATATATATATATTATCATTGACATTCAAATGTTTTCATATTGCATTGACTTGTAAATCATGACAAAAAAGCAGAAATTATATCTCAAAATTTATGATCCTTTGTTTATAAGTAATAGATTTAATCTTAGAGAACATGCAGTAAGACGTTTATTCCCCTTCTACATGCAAATATGGATAGAGGAGATTTTAGATTTTGGAGAGCTAACACATTCTTGCAGATGTTGCAAGCTAGTAAGTCCTGGCAGCTAAAAGAGGCTTCAAATTTTTGTCAGCTCAAATTACATCTGTGCTTTTGTGGTCTGAGCGATAAAGTTGTATTTTTTCTAAATTTCTAAATCTGTTTGATGGTCCTGCATTTCCTAGCGCTTGCACATCTACCGAGGGAAAAAATACTGTCATTAATATTCCCTACCTGTGAAACAGCTGTTCGGCTGTGAAAGGTTATGGAAAAGAGAAGGCAGATGAATCACAGTACATGGAGTTGGTATTTGAGAATTAGAATCTCTCTGAAACCATACGATAGCAGGCAAGCTGCTTGGGGAAGTTGTGGATGATAACTGTTTTCTCATACAAAGCATATGACTGAAATTAAAAAAAAAAAAGTGATAATCCTGACTGGATTACTCATTTTATACAAATATCGTTAATCCTTTTTGCATTTAATGAAATAACAAGCTATATATTCGCTACAAATTTGTGCAATTCATGCCATAATATATGGTGCATACCACGGATGAGGGCTATAGATGCTAGAGCAAAAAGAAAAATAAAATTAAAAAAAAAGTTAAAAAATAAAATAAAATAAAATAAAATAAAATAAAATAAAATAAAATAGAATAAAATAAAATCTTTGTACAAATGGAATAAGCAGAACCTGGATTTAAGTTTGTCTTTTCAACATTATTTTGTTCTGTCAAGGCAGTGCATTTCAGACATTCCTGAAGTTAAGACAAATAATCTGAAATGTTACTAGGAAACATTAGCCCTACTATTACATGTATTGCCACTGCTGTTGATTTTTAATATATAAACTAACGTAAATGTTATGTTATAACATGGATGAACATGTTACACTAAATTCGGTGACTAGAAAAGTTCTCTTTGGGGAGAAGGAAATGAGATTTGTCGTAATCATTCTGATTATGAATATGTTTTCCCAAATTGCATAATTTTTGGTGGAGCTGTATCACGTTGCAAATTTGTTGCTGGTTTTAAATCTATTCACACTCTACAGATTGCAACAATATTTCTGCCTTCTGTGGGGTTCTTGATTGGTTTGTTGTTTTTCTCCCATACTCCATGGTTAAATTTAACGTAATAATTATCCAAGGCATTCGATTCTTTTTTTTTTTCAGAATTCATCTCATTTTAGTGTTGCTTAAAATGCTAGTCATCGGCAAAAATATGCTAATTCTTTAACATATGAAGAAGAATGAAGATGAGTTAAAATGTTATCTTTCACTGGGCATAATGCTGTGTTGTTTTACATGGAACAAAAGTAATTTTTAAAGTAAGAGACTGTGGAATTGTGACTTTATTACCTTTATTAAAGTGCAGCCCTTGTTTGTTTATATTTAATTACATTTAATCCAATATTACTCTACTTTGTTTTGAGCTCAGGATTGTTTATGGGATACACTGAAATGTCTGAGCTACCTGTGTGGAACAAGTGACAATAATATGTAAAGACACATAGCAGACAACAAATAAGTAAGTTATGAGGTGAGTTACTATATGGTTTGGATAAGAAAGAATTCTAGAACCAATCTTCCAATTGGAGACACTTCCTAAACATAATTTGTTGTAGGTATGAAAGGGATTTCATTCTCCAGTGTTCTTTATTACCTATGAGAATATACTTTATTAATCACAAGAAATATGCAAACAGAGAGGGTCTCACTTTACCTCTCCAGCGTTTCTTGCACCTACCACTTGCTTTTGAATAATTGGCAGCTGTAGCTGCCCTTAAGACTTTAGATACATGACAATATATTTTTCATGGGAAGCCTTGGAATGAAACATTCTCTCCTTTACTTTCACTGTCATATTTATGTTTGAAATATTTTCCGTATTTTCTTAACAGATTTAAATCTTCTTAAAGGTTGAATTTTTTTGAAGACAGGTTTTTTGTGCAATTAAATTTCCACAAATTTCATGTGTAATGCAAAGATATTTTCTTTCCCCCCTCCCTCTTTTCTTGTGTGTCTATGGTTCATCACTGCAGAATTTTCCAAAAAGGAAGGAGAAACTTGAGTACCACTGTATAAACTTTGTGACTTCTCTTGCTCTTACAGAAGAAAGCAATTTTATTTAAGGGTATGATACACTGGAGAAGTCCAGAACCAAAGACTGGCATAGAAAATAACTTATCCTGTAGTTCTAAGTGTGTCCTTGAACTGTTTTCCTCAAAAACAAAGCAGTGTTTTATGTTCATACCACCTGCATTAAGATACCTCATACGAGCATTGAGGGAAAAAAAATTATATATTAAGCAAACTCCCATACAGTCGTGTTGAAAGCCACTTGAAGTGATCGTAAATGTTTTAGTTTTCTTTTTAAAAGAAAACTTTTCCTCTTTTACCTGGCTTTCAACACCCTTCCCTCATTTTGAACTTTTACCAGGGTGAATGCTCTGAAAGTGAGTGTTCACACAGCTACTATATGAGGAAAAAGTTGTGATTTCCCAAATTTTATGTTTTATCATGCATTTTTATGTGATTTTGTTTTTTAACCAGTAATGTATTATTCAGTATTTCCCATCTACTATTCATTATTATCTTATTAAAATTTTCAGTCATCATATTAGGGAGCAGAAACAATAAATAAAAAATGCATGTGGGAATCAGAATTCATGTCTGACTGATTAATGAATAATGAAGGATGGAGTCATCATAAAAATCACCAAGGCCTGCTAAAGAACATTCATTAAATTATTGCCTCTCTTCTCTGAAAATCTCCCTTTCATCAAACTGAAATTGGGGTTTAACTAATCTGATAACCAGAAGGGAAGAATATCTGTGATAGATACTTTGAGCACTGTACAGAATATAAATAATGTAACATTACATTGCATTATTCATAAAACCACACACAAAATTTGGAAATTATTCCTAGAATTTTATCACTTATTTTTAGGGAGGCCTGTCCCTTCTGAACCTTCACATTAGCCTATGTCAGATATCTGCAGGGGCAATATCACTCATTCCTATTAGTTGTAAAGAATATTCCTCAGATCTTATTGTTTATTCATCATACTGTTTTATGAGGACAAAAGGAAATGTAATTAGGTCAATAACTCATGCAGAATGCCAATACATTCTGTAACTATATAATAAAATAAAATAACTGAAAAAATGCTCCTAATCTATTCCTATACTTTAAACCCCTTACCAACTAGTCAATTAAATACCATATCAGTACAGTGAAGAATATACAGAATAAAATAATACCCTTTGCTGAAAATTCTTTTAGTGTAAAATGAAACCATTTTTTCTGCTTTTAAGAAATAAAAGCAAGACCAAGACTTGAAGTTGGATGTGTAGCAAGGGTGCTGGAGATCTGATCTGATAAGAGTGAATCTACATTTTATTTACCATAAAGTATTAACCACAGTGAATTACTGTGACTTTTTTGATCCAAGCGTTGGTTGCTGACAAAAGATAGGGCTTCCAGCTGGGTGAAAGAAACTTATGAGCACAGATATCCATCTTCTAGAGCACAGGCAAGAGCAGCCTCTGATTTAGGCTTTTCACCCCAAACATAGTGTGATTCTGATATCATTGAACCTTTTCCACTGGTATTAGAAGAGGATTATGGCAGGTTTACATGTAGCTAAATAGAACTTCAATGTTTTAATGCTCAGCGACAGCACAGAAAGTAATTTGGAGAGACTGATGTTTCTGTAGAAGGTGATGCACAACTAGCCCTTGGTAAATAATTTCAGCAATACCAATTTATATCTGCTCACAGTGACTTGGTGACTACAGATCTACGCAAACTCGTTCACTTTTTTGATATTTTCACTTGGGTGGTGTATTTGCAGATGGGCTTAGGAGAGGATGTACATTTTAGAATCAATTAGCTTCCTATGCAAACAATAAGTTGGTCAATTAATTTGATGAATACTTTTCCTGTCTAAGAGTATAATAATTTTCCTAGTTAAAAATTTCAGTAAAATCCTACATATCATTTTGATACTGTAAAATCAAATGGGAAAACAATGTAAATAAATTGTTTATTTACATTCTGAATATAATAGTAAAGGTATTAGCTTTACCATGCACATTTTGAAAGATTCTGGGCATGTTTGAAAGTTTTATTTGCATATTTTTTTTCTCTATAAAAGACTTTTAAAAGAATCATGCACTTAATTTAATTAAAATTACAGCTCCTTGCTACTTACTGAGAATTAGAGAAATAATTAAATGCCTTTACTACATTTTTTCCTAATGCCTTACATAAATTATTTTTCATTAAAATGTTGAAAATTTTTACCTAGAATGTTCATGTGCAACATTACTCAGCTTATTGAACCAGATTTGAAATCTTTCAGTGTGTTACAAAATTTGCTTGACACAGTATTTTGCTGTTAATGATAGCTATTTTTCTTCTCTATATGTCCTATTATCACCCATTTTAGAAAAAAAAAAAAAAGCAACAATGATGTAAAGATGACAGGAAATACCAATACCAACTTTAATCCCTAAATGTTAGAGGTGGGAAAATTAATTATAACAAAATAAAGGGTGTAGCTAAGGTTTTTCTAAAATTCTGAGCTAGGGGAACATCTCCTGGGTATGGAAATTAGGAAGTACATCAATGGTTTAACTACTGTCAAAAACCCAGTCATTTGAACATTTTCATATTTTCTTTCTCTTCTGATAATACTACTTGTTTGAAGATCTTAACTAAAGCTCTAAACAAGAATTCTCTTGTAATCTGGAGCTGCTATGCAATTTAGCATACCCTAAGAAGAACTGCACTCCAGAGAGTTATAGATTGAGAGTGGAGGTAGCAGGACAGGGCAGACATTCACTTGGACCCCAGAAAAAAAATTGTTCCAAAAGTAAAGAACCTGAAAAATTTAATTTCAAGTTTATTGAGAGAGAGTGTAAGTATAGTCTTCTACCTCTCCATTCTTCAGTGATTCAAACTGACAGTTTTACTTTTCTAAGCTCTGCTGATGCTTTTTGAGGTTATGTGTCTAGTTTGACACCTACCTATGACAATTTCATACTTTTACTAGAGATTAAATATAAAAGAAAAAGATTCAACATATCTTCTTCATCTTCAGGATATTGCTGTGATGATCTTCAGCGTTTTTCTTTAGCATTGCTATAGTAGAAATGTGTATGTGGAGGGTCATCACAGAAACTGGGGAAATTTGCCATTATCACAGACTTCACTTCTGAAGATTATCGTGCTCTCTAAGCAACTATTCATTGATAGTGATTTTGAATATGGAATGTTAAAAGCATAGCAGTGGAGGAGCGAGAGAGCAGGAAGAAGCTATTTTATATTGGAAAGACATTCTACAGAATCACAGAATGGTTTTGTTTTGAAAGGACCTCAAAGGTCATCTAGTTTCATTAAAACATGGTTGTTGGGTTTTTCCAGGACAAAATTATAAACCAAAGATGTTTTCTTTTCCTCTTTGCTTTTGAGGTTATGAACCATACAATAATTCTTACCTACTGCATAGCCATTCCTTTTAATCTTAGATAGATACTCCTGAGTTATTTTTATATATCATTAAAATATGCAACATTCTGACATTAATTCATAACCAAGAAACAATATCATGAAAAATGCAGCATGAGTAACTAGCACCATCTTCTTAGAAAGTTTTCCTAAGAAAAAGGATGGGGAAATGTTAACAAAGAGTTTCCCATCTTCCCTTTTCTAGAGAGAGGAATCAGCTACCTCAGACGGAGGAAACAGAGGAATAGGTGACAGTATTTAATTTCTGTATTTTTCCTTTCCTCTTACACTGTTGATTAAATGCTGATAGCCTGGAGATGAGAAGGTTGTGTGGAGAGCTCATAGTAATCTTCCCACGGGGAAGGTGGAAAGGGATTCTTCATCAGGAACTATAGTGATAGGACAAGGAGTAACAGGTACAAACTGAAAGAGGGGAAATTTAGGCTGGATATTAGGAAGAAACTCTTTTCTGTGAGGGTGGTGAGATACTAGAACATCTTCCCCGGGGAGTTTGTGAATGCCTCAACCCTTGTAGTGTTCAAAGCTGGGTTGGATAAGGCTTTGAACAACCTGGTCTAGTGGAAGTGTCTCTGCCCATGGCGGGGGGAGCTGGGACTGGATGATCTTTTAGGTCCTTTCTAACCCTGAACATTCTATGAGTCTGTGATCCTACATCTGAAGTGAAACAGCTCACTTCTATTTTGATACAAGTATTTATCTAGCTGAATTTAGAGTTTAGGATACAATTCAGCCTCTTAGCGGACTTTCCTGAAGGTGGACAAGACTATGATAGTGCAGATGGATGTAGACAGAGTCTGAAGGAAAGTATTTGAGAGATAGAATTGTTTTTCATTTTGACTAATTTCTCTCTTCTATAGAAAATATCTTTATCACACAAGTTGCAGTTGAGAACACATAAATTTTAATAGTGCTCAAAAGTGAAAGATAACCATATCAAAATATTATGAATATTGATTTTATTAAATATATTAAGTAAAGAGGAATCCAGTCAGCTTCAGTTGGCCTACCTTCAATCTCCAGGCAGACTGTGGAGCAAAATCTCTTACAAGTTTTCTCTACACACCTCAGGGACAAGCAGGTGATATGGAACAGTCAATGTGTTTACTGAGGACAAATCAAGTCTGACTAACCTAATGGCATATCTGGCTCTGTGGGCAAGGGAAGACCTGTGGACGTTGCATGCTTTGGCTTTAGCAGGTGGCTTCAATCTCCTTATCAACAAATTAGTGAGACAACAGCTGGATAAGTGGAAGTTAAAAGGGGTTTGGAAAGCAGTCTTGACAGCTGGCCTTGATCACTGTTGTCATTGGTGAAGAGTTTAGCCAACATCCAGAAAACAGAAGCAATCCTCAGTCAGAAATCAATACTGAGACTGTTTAAGGTTTTCCTTAAAGACATGGGTGATGGGACAGTGAGCATTCTCAGGAAATTTACAGATGACTCTAAACTGGGGAGGGGAGGGCAGTCAGCATGCTGGAGGACAGAGCTGCTACTTAGAGGGTCCAGGATAGACTGGAGAAATAGAAATAAACTTGAGCAATAACAAATGGAAAGGCTTGCAAGCCTTGCATCTGGACTGTGTTAATTAAGGATATAGCCACATGGGTCTAGAAGAGTGATCTTTCACTCCACTTTGGCACCTGTAAGACGTCACCAGGAGAGTTGTGTCCAGGCTGGACTACTCCAGCACAAGAAAAAGGGAGTCCAGTGGAGATCTGCCAAAATCATTAGGGGTCTGGACCGCAGAACATGTGAGGTGAGGCTTGGAGAGGTGGTGTATCTGATCAGAGGATACAGAGAAGTTGGATCCAGAACATGAGGATCCTTAATACCAGAATAGGTTGCCCAAGGAAGGATGCTGTGGAATCTCCATCCTTGGAGGTGCTTGAGACTAGACTGGACATGAGTATGGAATCCAGGAAAATAAGCAGCTAGTGGGAATGTCTCAAACGCTGGTAGCTGGATGGCTGTGGAGCAAACCAAGGACTGTTAGTAACTACAGACAAGAATCATTGGGAATAACCAAGGAGTTTTGGTATTAATATGCTGTGAAAAACAATAATTTATGATAGGAGAAGAGGGCCACGTGAATGTAGGGCAGCCTTTTCTGGGAAGAATGTCTTTGTTCTGGTCTGCAGAGACAGAACATGGTGCAAGCCATGGATGGGATGTCACATTGAGAGATTACTGAGCAACAATTAGTAAGGCAGTAAAATGTATTTGTGCAGGTTTCATCATTCATACATACACAGTTGGGTAAGGATAGGGTCCATCCTGACTATTGGAATTTGTATAAATTATACTGCAGTTTTCATGCTTGCAAAGAAAAATGACATCTTTTATGTGAAAAACCCCCCGTCTAGAAGGGGGACAGAATAGGTGCTAAGCATATGTCCTCCTCTGTAAATGCTTTCTGACATGCTGATTTCCCAAGAGACATGTACGTAAATATGCTTACTAAGTTTATGCAAAATGGCTGTTAACCTCATGTATTCCTTGTTTAAATACAGCTATTAATACTGCTTATGAAAAATGTAGCAAGGACAGAATAATAAAAATGTTATCAAAGCTGCTGGGAAACACTTGTGCAAGGGAAAGGTACAGATAACAAATGCTGTCAGTGTTGGCAGATGGAGCTTTATTACATGCAGCAATAGGTTTGTCTTGCCTGTTTCGTCATGTGGCATTTCAATAATCTGCTACTAGGAGAAAGCTTTATTATGCATCTCTTCTCCCACACATGTTCACAGTACCCAGAGCAGTAAGTATTCAGTCTACTGACTCTCTCTTGTTTCAGCTCGTATTTTGGAACACAGATTTTTAGACATCCCCAAATGGAAAGGATGGGACAACAATAGACAGTATTTCCATACCTATCATTTTTCCTTGCTTGATCACAGCATATTGCAGAGCCATTAATATGAATATGAAAAGTATTTTCAACCTGAGAGGTTTGCCATTGATACAACTCAGTTCATAGTTGAGAGTTGCACAGCCAAAGACACTTTCAGCAATTGTGATGCAAATATTCCAGACAAGCAACAAAAAGGAAGAAATAATAGCACAGAATAGTATAGCACTGATACTGAAGAGATCTTTATATTAATTTAGTTATCATTTCTCCTGCTAGTGTATTGAAATCCCAGTAGTTATAGTATGAATTATGAATAGGTATCTGAAAAAGTCCTTGTTCATTTTCTAATATAGTTCAATTATGGTATGAGCGAAATGTGAAATGACAGAGACCTAGAATAAACAGCACAGTACAAAATTACTGAGGTAGACTACAGTGATACTGACTCATTTTTTTGCTCTGCACAAAATTCTTGTTTTAGTGAACCTCACCATTCTCTAAGTGCTGCCTTTTGAAAGGACTCATTCATCCTTCTGAAGCTGAACTGCTTTTTGGTTGTAAAAAGAAAGTACTGGTTGTACAAAGTGTTTCATAACCCATATGCTAATTGTGTTCTTAGGTGTTTACTTGATATCTATTTAAAAATGCAACGTAAAAAAAACCCACTTGAAACAGGCAGATGATTACATAGATAGTCCATAAAATTGCTTTTAAGTGTTAACATCATATGAAAATTAATTTTATAACAAGAAGTGATATATCTGCATGAGAGATGATTTTAATGCTGAATAACTATTTTACATCAGACATCAGCCAGTATCTTCCCTCTTACAAACACATAGAAATAAACAGAACATCTATAGAAATATAGGACTGACTAATCTTATGTAGATTATTGAAAAGTTCAGACCAATGCATAATATCAATGCATTGAAAAGGTAGTCAAGAACTGAGCCTTGACTTATTCTTTGTCAGGGTTATATTACAGAAGCTGGGTTTCCAAACTATAACTGCATTTCAGCACCTAACATAAACATTTGCCTAAGATGACATTGTCCTGTATTTTGCTTGCTTATCTCTAGTACCCTTAGCAATAGAATTTTCTGATAAATTTGGTGGCCTTCTATGATGGGGTTACATCATTGGTTTGTAAGGGAAGAGTAACTAATGTCATCTTCCTGGATTTGTGC
Source organism: Acanthornis magna (assembly GCA_036785705.1). NCBI lineage: Eukaryota > Metazoa > Chordata > Aves > Passeriformes > Acanthizidae > Acanthornis > Acanthornis magna. The sequence goes on from JAWUZG010000063.1 coordinate 26,280,510, forward strand.
AAAGTATTTGACACTGTCCTGTATGGCATCTTTGTCTCTAAAACAGAGAGATATGGATTAAATGGATGGATGGATGGGTGGATGAATAGATAAAGAATTAGCTGTATTGTTGCAGTCATCATCTTAATGTCCAACTGAAGACCAGTGACATTCCTCAGGGTCAGTGCTGGGACCAATGCTATTTAACATCTTCTTCAGCAGAACAGTGTGGATTGAGTGCATCCTCAATACGTTCGCTGACAACACCCAGCTGTGTGGGGCAGCCAACACTCTGGAGATAAGAGATACCAGAAAGACTGGAAAGGAGATTCCATGGAAACTTCATGAAGTTCAACAAGGCCAAATGCAAGTTCTACACCTGGGTCACAACAACCCAAACACTAATACAGGCTGGGTAGTGAATGGATTGATAGCAACCGTAAGGAGAAAGAATTGAGAGTGTTGGTTGAAGAAAAGCTCAACAAAACCCAGGAGTGCATCCTCACAGCCCAGAAAGACTGCTGTATCCTGGACTGCCTCAAAAACAACATGACCAGCAGATCAAGGGAGGTGGTTCCTTCCCTCTACTCTGCTGTCCTGAAATCTCGCCTGGAGTGCTGCATCCAGCTCTGCAGCCCCCAACATAAGAAAGACACGGACACATTGGAACAAGTCCATGGGAGTGCCACAAATATGATCAGAGGACTGGAGCATCTCTACTATGGAGACAGGGTGAGAGAGTAGAGATTGTTCAGTCTGGAAAAAACAGGCTCCTGTGAAACCTTACAGCACCCTCTATCACCTAAAGGGGTTTGCAAGAGAGTTGGACAGAGGCTTTTTATGAGTGCGTGCAGTAACAGGACAAGGGACTCTAAATTGAAAGAGGTTAGCTTTAGATTAGATATTAGGAAGATATGGTTTACAGGGAGTGGGGGATTAGAACTAGGCAATCTTTTATGTTCCAGTATAAATCATTGTATGATTGTATTATTCTATGACAAGAACGGTTGAATTTTGCTTTCTGAAAAATAAAGACTTGATCTAGGCTCTTCCCAATGAGGAATGGAAGGAAGAGGGAGCAGGTAGAATGAGATATGGAAAAGCATCTCAGTAAAAACCCTGGAGAGTCGAATTTACAAGTGTTTCTGATTACAGGGGAATGAGAGTGCCAGAGGCAGCAACACCTGCTGCCACTGGGAGCAATAGTCCCTACATCTGTGCCTTGCTTCAACAGCCCCATTGTGCCTATTTTTTTCCAGACTCCTAGGACACAAAAAAACCCCCAACCCAGTATAGAAGAGGCTGCTCTGACTCCATTCTGGTGAGACCCCACCTGTAGCCCTGAATCCAGTTCTGGGGTCCCCAGCAGAGGACACACATTGACCTGTTGGAACAAGTCCAGAGAAGGGCCAACAAGATGATTAAAGGGGTGGAGCACCTATTCTGTGAGGAAAGGTTAAGAGAAAGGTTTGTTCAGCCTGCAGAAGAGAAGGGTTCAGGATGACCTTATTGCAGCCTTCTGATAGCTGAAGGGTGCCTGCAAGAAAGAGGGAGAGAGACATTTTACAAGAGCAGGTAGTGATAGGACAAGGAGGAATGGCATCAAACAAAAAGAAGGTAGGTTTAGATCAGATATTAGGAAAAGATTCTTTATTGTGAGGGTGGTGAGGCACTGGAACAGGTTGCCCAGAGAAGCTGTGCATGTCCCATCCCTGGAAGCATTCAAGGACAGGTTGAGTGGAGCTCTGACCAATCTGGTCTAGTGGAAGGTGTCCCTGCCCACGGCAGAGGGATTGGGACTAGATGATCTTCAAGGTACCTTCCAGTCCAAACCATTCTACAATTCTTTGACACCTGTTAGAGTCTATGTATATAACTATTTACAATGACAATGTTTATCTAGATGACCATATAAAAAAAAATTCTCTCACACTGGGATAACCAGCCAGAAGAGTAATAAAATTATTTTAAAACTCTTTCAGTGGAGAAAGTTCAATTTGACATCTACATCAATAGTGAGTAGAGAGCTGAGGAAAAGTGTCTACAAATGGGTTTTTTTTTTTCTGTCCTGTGTTGTATTGTGTCCCAAGTTACTGAACAAGGCATTCTGTGGCAGCCTTGGGAAGGAAAAGATAATATCTGGCTAAGTCTTAAACCCAATGCCAGTCTGTACAATGATTCCTTTTTAGGGTTCTTAGTTAATTCACAGGATTTCTTTTCCTTAATTTTGTCCACAAGAGAAAATGCTAAAAATTAAATATGAAATTAATCCACTATAGGCACATCACACTGCACAAATGTAGTTTGCACAGGGGCATTGATAATTAGCTAAATTTTTGCCTGTGATTTTTTCTTGAAGACTCTTGGTGCACTTTTATGTTCTTCAGATGTGTATTCATTCATTAAGTACTTTTAGGAATAATAATGAATAGTGTGTACTCAAGACAACTCTGTGCAGACGTTAATGTAGCAGATTTTATATATATATATATGTGTATGTGTATGTGTATATGTATATGTTTATGTATATGTATATAGATGTATGTATATAAAATATATATGTATTTATAGAAATTATCTCTGTATCAGAAATAGTGTGGCCAGCAGAACTAGGGAAGTAATTGTTCCCCTGTACTTGGTATTGGTGAGCCCACACCTTGAACCTTGTGTCCAGTTCTGGGACTTCAAATTAAGATAGGACATTGAGGTGCTAGAGCATTTCCAGACAAGGTCAATGAAGCTGGTGAAGGATCTGGAGCAGAAGTCCTATGAAAAACAACCAAGGGAGCTGGGGGTGTTTAGCTTGGAGAAGAGGAGGTTCAGGGGTGACCTTATCACTCTCTAGAACTTCCTCAAAGGAGGCTGTAGCCCAATGGGGATCGGCCTCTTCTCCCAGGGAACCAGCAATAGGATGAAAGGACACAGTCATAAGCTGCACATGGGGAAAGTTCAGGTTGGACATCAGGAAGAATTTCTTCACAAAAAGGGCGATTGCGTATTGGAATGGGCTTCCCAGGGAGGTGGCAGAATCACTGTCCCTGGAGGTGTTTAAGGAAAGACTGGATATGACACTTGATGTCAAGGTCTAATTGACATGGTGGTGTTCAATCAAAGGTTGGACTTGATGACATCAGAGGTCTTTTTGACCTAATTGATTCTATGAAAAACATATCCCCAGTTAAACATAAAGCCAAGATATTCATTAAGTTATTATCAAATTTTGCATATTTCAGAGAAGTCCTACCTTGAAAGTATTAATAACGAATAATAGTTTTAGCAACAGAATACACTGTCAGCTCTATAACTGTTCAAACGTTTATTATAAGGACATGACAGCAAATTTGTTTTGTAGATTGTTTTTTAGCTTTTCAACTTGTTATCACTGAAATTTTTCACCAAGTTGGTTTTGAGAGATTAAGGACCCCAGGCATCCTCAAGGTCTGTTTTCCAGCTACTGTAAACAAGATGTACCATACATAAATCCATTAAGTTAATCATAAAACATTTCCACATCCCCCAGTCATTTTAAGTGTTTCTCTTTGTATCTCTTCTGCTTTCATTTAATCTTTCTTGAACATATACAACTGATATCAAACAGCCAGTTTCCAATGAGATCTAACATCTTTCATGTATGATGGCACTCATTCTTTTCTATCTCTGCAGGAAAAACTTCTTTTGGTACATTGCTTGCCTTTTTTAGAGTTATAAAACATATTGTCACTCACAGTGGACTGTTGCCCAGCAAACTGATCAGGCACAGTTTGTAAAGAAATATTTGGGGTTTGATTCCCAAGAGTATGAAATTGCACTTTGTAAAACTAAAGTTCATACCACTTCTATTGGTCCAAGTCCAAACCTAAGCATCATTTTCCTCCTCCTTTGTAGTATTCAGAGCTCTCTTTCCTTCATGCTAGTAATTTTCATTAATACACTCCAAATATTTTGGATAAAGAAGCTGATTGAAATTTTGACTTAAGATATCAATCCCAAACCCATTCTTTAGGCTATCCAAATAGCATCACTCCCTACTAACGGTTCAATTTTTAAAGTTCTCCATTACCAAAATCTCCTTCATACGACCCTGTAATTTCACCTAACTCTAACTTCCCCAGCTTAATATATACGTTTCTTTCACTAGCATATCAGTGCTTGACCAGAGTTCAAAGAGATGAAATTTGTGAATTTCCTCTGTTTGGAAAACTGTCAGTGGAAAAAAAAAATCTGTTAAGTTAGTTTTAATATTTGCTAAACTGCTACTATATTAATAATTTAATATAATATAATATAATATAATATAATATAATATAATATAATATAATATAATATAATATAATATAGTATAGTATAGTATAATATGATATGATATGATATGATATGATATGATATAATATAATATAATATAATATAATATAATATAATATAATATAATATTCTTCTTCTCTCTTCTTCTCCAAAAAGGATTATTAAAAATACTCATTAAAGTAGCCACAATTTCAATGATTAGTGGAAAAAAATAATCAAACATGTTTTAGTCCACACTGTGGTGGTCTGCCTGAACATTTTTGGCATCTAGGCAAATTTGGCATTTTATACATTATTGCTGCATTACCACTATTGGTATACAGAATCCCAAATATTTGCGTAGGTACACTAATTTTCAAACCATCACTGATGCCTCTGACATAAACAATCAAATAGTTTAAGAAATTTTTTCTGCTAGGCAAAGTTTGTTGACTGTTGGCAGACGTTTTCTCTATACATTCAATTTAAAAGAAATGCCAACAGACATTTCCTTACAGGTTTTCATTCCATAAGGGTGACCTGTCCTTCAGTTCTTCTTTACAACACACACACTGAGTTTAGGTTATTTTGGAGGAGAAAAAACATGTGAAAATGGCTCAGTTCAGGGTTGCCTGTGGGTCCCTGCTTTGGGCTGCAGTTTATGAAGTGGTGGTCAGGAAATCAGCAGGTGGCTGGATAAATAAAACAACAGTTGAACTTTGAAAACAATTTCTAACACAAATGGGAAGGTAATGAAAGACAGTGGGATCAAATCTTTTTCTATCAGCATGCAACTGTTTAGATTCCATTTTTCAGCCCTGTAGTAACACTGCTGAGTAACCGATTGAATTACAGGCCTGCTATATGTACCTAGAAGAAATTAGCTACAAAGCTCCCGGAAGAATGGAACATTATTTAGTGTCTAAGAAGTGTCTCTGGTTGCCTAAATCTTTGTCCAGTCATATTTACAGCAAGGTTTGGCTTGTTTTTAAATTTACTATAGATTTTTTCTTAAATAATGTGCTCACATCTGTTAGCTCCAGTTTCTAATTTTGCATCTAATTCTTCTAAGTATAAATGTTAATTTAAAGCTTATCATTATCTTCATTTACATCATGTTGCTAATGTGGAGCAATGGTTTGAAAAAAGCCCACTAGTAATAAGTGAGGAAACTGAGCCAGCAAACCAATCAAAACATAGACATCATCTTCTGATAAAAAAAGGTCTAATTAAAGCTGATGGCGCATCAGGGGTGATATCTTTGCTTCCTTTTCTTTTTTTTCCCCATTTTTAAAAGGGTAAGAAATTTGCTGTTTGGCAAATGTCCAAAACAAACACAATTCATTTGCAACTGTCCTTAAAAGTATAAGTCAGGGCCTAGTCTAAGATAAATAAGAAATAATGTGCAAGAGAATAAAAATGCCCATGGGGCTTCATGAAAACCTAACTCCCATAGGAGCAAAACAATGAGTGATGATATACAATCTATTAACTATAATTAAACATGTAACACTCTCTTCATTCTTTTATTATAAAATAAAAGGTAATGAAGGGAAAGAAGAGCTCTGATGAATGTTTTAGTGTCTGCTGGACTCAATTCAGAAGCCGTCTTGCTCAGCTCAGCCTCTGTTTGCTCCTCACAACTGCTTTCCACAGGGACATTATTATTCATCTTGGATCTACATGCTGGAAAGCAGTCTGGGTTTATTCCTTGTCAGCCATCAATAACAGGTATTTGGGGTCTGGTGGACAGTTCTGAGAAAGTTAATTTCTTGCTTGCTTATCCTGTAAGCATATGTAGCAAACCTCCTAGCCAGCAGCACTGCAATCTCTTCCAAAGCAATTGTGTTCAGGTAATGGGTAGTTAGGGAGATAATGCCAATTTTGTAACTCTATTTCGAAGGATCCTGAGGCAATTAAGAAAGTTTATGCAGTATAACTCTTATTCACCTCCATCACAACTAGTCTCAAGAGGAAATTTAGAATGACTTGGCTCTATATGTTATATATTTTACAATGTTTCTCTGAATATTAATGTGATTCTAGGTCCAGAAAATTGTGGAATAAATTGTAGAATATTCTTATCAGTCCAAACTAACCCCCTTGGAATTATATGGAATTTTTCTTTTTCATGTTGCAGATTTCTTTCTCTAAATGAAGAATTAATATTATGCATAGTATGACTGCTATTCCTAGTTAAGTGTTAGTTTTATGTCCAAGATTTGACCAAGATAAGATGCTTCTAAGAGAAGTACAAGAATAATCATTGTAAGTAAGCCTGGGGTGGTCTTCTCCCTGAAGGAGACCTCTAACCCTAAAGAACTGAAACTTTTTAAATTTTTTTTCATGTTCCTTTTTGCTTTTCTCCTGGATAAGAGGACTGAAAAAAATGGGGTGAGGTATGTGTACGGATTTTCATATTCCGCTCCTGACAGTAGTCTGCTGTCTTCCTACTCTGCCATCACACTGAGGAGGAAACAGAAGCCTGGTGATTATCTCGAGGAAATACAAGGATGGATGCATTTTCTAGGGGAAAAACTTTTGCAAGAAACCTAATGTAAAGGAGCCTGTTTTATATGTCACTTAAACAAATAGCCTAAATCCTACAGAGACCAGAGTGCAAAAAATGAATGTAAAATTTTCTTTAGCTACTGTGTAGAAAACATTTAGTTTCAGGAAGCAGGACAAAGAAGTAAGACCTTTGGAGTACTGATGTGCCCTTGTGGAAGATCTCAGATACTGGAACAGTCATTTATAACATGACATGCTGAATTCATGAAAGCTTAAAGAGTTTTCTTTGAAGAAATGCAGAAATTACCTTAAAGGACAGGGTACGAGTACTGCATCTATAAAATCTGCTTTGATAGGACAACAGAATTAATGCAGGTATTCTGAGTTTATTGTTTTTCCATCCCCCAATGGACTCCTTGCAGGGCTGTCTCTTGGGGATCTGTATGTCATCAACATTTCTTTTCATCAGCGTGGGAGTGAGCACAGTGAGTGCAAAATGTGCAACACCTGTTGTGTACCCACAGGAGAGCACTGATGAGCATCAGATTTCCTCTAATGCTGGAAGAAGACAATTGTCCCTTTTGACAGAAAATTCAGTTTTTTTCAGCAAACCCTGCTTGCTAACTGTCCTCCACAGAGCCACAGAACAAAGGCAGGTACTGTGGAGACTTTAACACAAGTGGGAAAAGAGGTGGCATTTTTAAACTATGGGCAGTATTATTTTTATGTTTTGCCTGAGTTTTAGAGAAGACGTTAAGAAAATAGGAAGAGGCTGGAACACCAATGTGTTCAGCCTTGGCTGAGGTTCATTTAAACACAAATGTTGCACTGAAATGGAAAACTAGGATTTTTCATTTTAAAGTGTGAAAATGTGAAAAGAACTTGCTATGACAGCTGATTAGATCAAAAGATATAATAACATAAGCTGCATTACTAAAATTTGATTTTAGTAACATAATTTAGTCATTAGTAGAATTATTTTTAAAAATATCAACTTAAAGAGAAAATTGAAATAGTCCCCTCAAATGTTTCAACCACATAGAAAAAACTGACTTTTAAGGAAATATAATTTGTACATGCTCCCGGAATATGATGTTTTCCACAAATCAAGGGAAAAGCATTGAATAAAAAAAGTTTTCAGAGAGGCTAGTTGTATGAAAGAGGGGACAAAAAATCTGTTAGGTTTTACTGTACCAGGTTGTATATTATGGTTTATTTTACTGCCTTTTATTTATTTCTCGTGCTAGCAAAACATGATCAGTATACTTGATATTTTATTGCTTGAAGTTTTCTATGACCCAGTATATTTCAAGTTCATTCTTCCCCAAGACACTCTGTATTAGTTTCCAGGGACCACATACACACAGGCCCCCCTGTGTATTGATACAGATACTTGCAGACGAGTGGTGTACCTTAGGGGTTGGTATTGGGACCAACACTGTTTAACCTCTTTATTGGTGACACAGAGAGTGGGGCTGAATGCACCCTCAGCAAATTTTCCAATGGCATCAAGCTCTGCGCTGCAGTAGGCACATTGGATGGAAGGGATGTCATCCAAAGGAACCTTGAGAGGCTTGAACTCATAGCAGCCTTCCAATACCTGAAGGGGGCCTAAAAGACAGCTGGAGAAGGATTTGTTACAAGGTCATGGAGAGCAAAGGAGAATGGATTTAAACTGAAAGAGAATAGGCTTAGATTAGATATTAGGGAGAAATTCTTTACCTGGAGGCTGGTGAGGCACTGTAACACGTTGCCCAGGGAAGTTATTGATGACCCATCCCTTAAAGTTTCTAGGCCAGGTTGGATGGGGCTCTGAGCAACCTGGTCTAGTGAAAGGTGTCCCTGCTCATGGCAAGGAATCTGGAACTCAAGGATCTAAATAGTGCCTACCAACCCAAACCATTCTATGATTCCCTGGTATAAAATTATAACAGTTACTGTTTTATTCTTGGCTCATTAAATTTCCTCGTATTTTAAAAGTATCAGTGAAAGAAGACATCAGTGAACAATATTCAGTGAAATAATGTGAGTAATGATCACTTCATAATGGGAATAATTCAGTGAAAATAATGAATAATAATCTCTGTAATTAGAAATACTAACATACTAATATAGTACTAAGTGCTATAAACTTACTAGGCTCACACAAATTTTGTTGTAAAAAAGCAGATCCAGGTCTCCATGAACCATCTACATGATGCTGTCTAATTGTAGTCATTTTCCTTTGAAAATTCACCAATTTTCATGTATTTGACATGCTTGCCAATATCTAAAATATCTACCTGTAATCTGTATTTGCACTTACCTAAGATGCCTCTACAGCAAGACCAAGTTTAAGATAGATCCTGCAATCATGTTTGAAATGTGTAAGGTTGACAACTCTCATGCTTTCTAATTTATAGGTATTCTACACAGTGCAGAAAAATAAAAATACAGTTGTAGTGCCCACAGAAGAATAAATGTCTGCTTGGTCCAGTGCAAATCCTTTCCTCAAAAAAAGATCTAAATTAAGGCATAGTCAATATTATACATTCTTTATGTCTTTTGTGGTCTTCCTTGGTGGTTCCGTGGCTTTTAAATATTTTCCAAACTTGTCTCACTGCCACTCAAGCTCTTATAAAAAACAAGTTTCTGCAGCAGGGATAATAACATTTAGAACTGACTTCTTATTCTCTGAATTGAATCAATAGGGTTTTTCCTACTCTTTAATCCTTTAAAAGAATACATTTTGAGGGGCTAATCCAATACACAATCTCAAAAAGCAACTGGAATGAGCAGCTAAAGATTGTCTCTTTGGTTACCCTCAGGCTAAATTCACTATCTTAGAACTCTGCAGTAGAAAAGGGTATTCCATACACTATCTGTTGGCTAATGCAATTCTCGCTTTTCTCTTCAATAGAGTTTTAATATGAAGTATTTGAAATTTTAAAAATGGGAACAAGGACCTGTTGTCCAATCTGCTAAATCTTTATATGTCTATATATATTTTTCAACTGCAACAGTAAAATGACCTGTCAGAGTAGTAGCACCTGAGGCAGTAAAGGGCAGCAATCAGACACCTGTTCATCATGTTCTCCTGTGATTCCTGGAATAACAGTCTCAGCCTATATAATAGGTGTGAAGAAAACAAAACCAAGCCAACAGGAAAACTGGCATTTGTCTTGACTTCTTTTCATTAGCAATTGATGATCCTTTTCATTTGTCTGTCCCCTTCTAACGCCCTTCAAAGGGAAGGCTTTTTTGCTAGATCCTTTGTCCTGCATGGCATAAAAAAAATAAGATCATTAAAACAATACTGTCAAGGGATATTTCTTCACTACAGACTACAGTGAAAAGGAAAACTGTTAGAAAGATAGGAGATGGGAGAATGAATCTGTGTTAGTAGTACCCGTAGTCAGTGTAAACAGGGGTTAACAGTTCATTTGACCCCTTCATAAATCACCTTATTAATCCATGTATATCTGCATACACCACAACACATTTCTTTTGTTCTCCAGAAAGAGAAATGAGATTTTACTTGCTTGAAGAGTAAAAGAACTTAGAAGATTTATGAAATAAATGCTCACAATATGTAGTTTGTATGAAGGCACATTTACTAAATCGTTACAGAATCACAGAATCAATTAGAATGGAAAATGCCCTGAGATCGTTGAGTCCAACCGATGACCAAACATCACCTTGTCACGTAGATCGTGGCACCAAGTGTCATGTCCAGTCTTTCCTTAAAGACCTTCAGGAGCCGTGACTCCTCCAGCTCCCTAGACAGCCCATTCCCACGTGTAATCCTCTTCCCGTGAAGAAATTCTACCTAATTCAAAGAAATTAATTACTGGTAAATATAACTGTTAGACTGTGAGATTGAGCTTTGGGCAACTGTATCCACACTGCTTTATGTCCTGCTAAGTAAAACAGGAATAATCAATGCACCTGGGACAAGACACAAATGCATTTCTCACTTTGTCTCTGAACTCAGGACCGATTCTAAAGGTTAGGGAAACTTTCTCTAAATGTGAGAATCTGGGGTGGGATACGTGTGTGTGTGTGGAGCTGGGGGGGTGGGTGGAGGTGGATTTTTCTCTGAACCCTGAGACTGAACTGCTTGGTTTTGATAAGATATGAAAATTTGGTATTGAAGACAAAATATTTTTTAGCTTGGGTGTCACTTTTAAATCTAGTTTATATACAAGCTTCATCTTATGTCTCAAATACTGAATTGCATTCCTTATATCTCGTCTAGTTTACATCTCTTTTGACAGTACGTGGAATGAGAATATGCCAGTATATATTTTTATGTATTGCATTTCAAAGAGGTTGCAGTTCAGTAAAAAATATAAACTGCAACCTAAATTCTTGTTTTTCTACTTAAGTTCAAGTGAAGATGTGCTGGTGTTTGAGAACTTTCTTGCTTCAAAGACATGCTTATAGTTGGGTTTTTTTTTCATTTGCGTAAAACTAAATAAATAAACATGAAAAAAATTAGTGTCAGAGTTGATTAGGAATGTAAAATAATAGACATTTTTTATGAAGCACTTTTGAGCTATAAATGCTACTGCCTTTAGACTCTTTTCTTCTAAATAGACTGAAAAAGAGAAATTTTTCTCAGAGAACTTAAATTAGAGTTTCCAAGAATCACCTTCCCTCCCAAAAAACCCCACAAACCCTAAAATGCTTCCAATGACTGTAAAGGATGTCTGGAAAAATAACTGCACTTGACTACAGCAATTGTCAAAATGCCTCCTGAGTTATTTATTTTTTTAACTGAAATCACTAGCAGTGAAAGACATACAATAACTTTTTGGATAATTGGACTACATAGTGGGTTGGCTCCTTTTTGCTGCTTCAAAAGAGGAGGTTATATCTAGAGGAAATTTCTTGGTATTGACTGGTAGTAACTGAGCATCTTGCTAGGTAAAGCTTGAAAGAGAGCATTTTCTTCTTAGTAGAAGTAGGTATTACTAGAGTTGTCCACTTCTGACAGTCAGGAATAAGAGCTGTAAAAAAAAATGAAGCATTTGAAATACTTCAGTATCAAATTAAAAACAAAAGGAAATATGGGCCTGTTACTGAGTTGAGGGGGAGCCCTAGTAACAGAAAATGCAGAGAAGGCAGAATTACCAAATGCTGCCTTTGCATCAGTCTTCACTGGCAAGACCAGCCCCCAGGAATTTCTGACCCAAGATATCAGGGTAAAGGAACATTGGAAGAAAATTTTCACTTGGCTAAAGAGGATTAGCTTAGAGAGCACCTAGGTAAACTTGACATCCACAAATTCATGGACTGTGATGGGATGCATCCATGAGTGCTAAGATAGTTGACAGACATCACAGCCAGGTCATTTACAATCATCTTTGAAAGGTCATGGAGATTGGGAGAGATGTCTGAGGGCTGGAAAAAAGCAAATGCCACCCCAGCTTTCAAAAAGGGCAAGAACTACAGGACAGTCAGACTCACCTCAATCACCTGAAAGATGATGGAGCACCTCGTTCTGGAGGCCATCTCTCTCCACATGGATGACAAGAAGGTGATCAGGAGTAGTCAGCATGGATTCACTAGAGGCAAATAGTGCTTGACCATCTTGATTGTTTTCTACAACAAAACAATGACCAGGATGGATGAGGGGAGAGCAGTGGATATTGTCTACCATGACTTCAGCAAGGCTTTCAGCACTCTCTCTCAACATCCTCACAGGAAAACTTAGGAAACATGGACTGGATGAGAGGACAGGGAGGTGGATTGAGAACTGGCTGAATGAGAGATCCCAGAGGGTTGTAATCAGTGGCACAGGGTCTAGCTGGAGGTCCCCCAAGGTTCAATACTTGGCCCAGTATCATTTAACTTATTCATATATCTCATGCTCATATTTGGAAGATAATCAGATTAAGAACATTAGTGATGAAGTAACGTAGCAAGATATTTCCAACATATGGATATACTTTAGATAAACGTGGAGAGTACTTACTGTAAAAGTTGTTTTCAAGCAAAAACCCGCAACAGAAAATGCTGTATCTGATGTTATTTAATATAATTCTTAGTTACTTATGTAGCTGTGAATTTTGAAAATCTGAAATGAAGTTGGTGCTGTAGGACATATAGGAGTCAAAGAGCAGGGCATGAAATAGTGTACTATACTGCTACTCTGTTGCATTGTGGTTTTGAAACTCAAACAATATTATTAGCTTTTTTATGACAGGGTATGTTAAAATAAAACATGTTTTGCATAATGAGTAGCTATAATTTATTTCTGAGTTGAGCATGAGAGACAGGATTGTGCTTGTTTTCTAGGAAGCTACTTCCCAGAAAACCTTGGCTGGTGAAAGAAAGGAATTGATTTTATTAGATTGTTTGATAGCACACCTATCACTCTTTCTGACCAAAAGTCATTTTCATTTGCAATGAGCAATTTCAGTTACATGGTACAGTTACAGTTGAGTTCCTTCACTAGTCCAGTATGCAGCAGCTGTCAATGCTCTTTAAAGATATATGTTGTAGTGAAAGAGACAGATTTAGTAAGACAAGGCATTTTCCCTCTCTGGGCTTTGTGATACATAAAAGTCTTGTCAGTCTAACATTTGCTACTTTGCTTTGTGATTTTTCCCCATTTTCCTCTTCTGTACCTATGCTATCATTATCATCCTAGTTGAATGGTTCTTAACTGCAAAGTAAGGTCAGAAGGGAAAGCTGTACATTGCCACACTGCTCTGCTTTCTACTAGATGACAGAAAAAAACTCAACAGGGGAAAGAGCATTTTTGTCATGTTTTGGTTATTATACTGCAGTTACGACACATTAACAATTTTCTGTATAATCTTACTTCCAGCCACTGATTGCTCAATATATATTTCTAAATGTCAAACACAGTAATTTATTACCTTGCTATAAATCCTCTTACAATCCAAGAAAAAAGCCTCCCATTTATGGCATCAAATGTTCAGTTATCAGTAACTGGAGGAGCATTTAGCAATCTCAAACTTTCTGTAACCAAAGGAAGCTATTTAACCTGTCAGTGCGATCAAGGCAAAAGCCCATCCCTATCACTAAGGTTCCAAGATTATCTCTTAGAATTTGAACCGTTGGCTAGATATATATGTCATTTTCCATAGAATCAGAGAATGGTTTGAGTTGAAACAGACCTTAAAAATCATCTAGTTCCAACCCCCCTACCATTGCATGGACATCTTCCACTAGACCAGCTTATTCATTATCCAACTTGTACTTCTTCCTGGACACTTCCAGGGATGGGGCATCCATAACATCTCTGGGCAACTTGTTCCATTGTCTCACTACTGTCACACTAAAGAATTTCTTCATAATATCTAAATCTATCCTCTTTCAGTTTAAAATGATTCCCCCTTGTCCTATCACTATGTGCACTTGTAAATATCTGCTTTAGGTTCTGGAGGGCTGCTATAAGGTCACCCTAGAGCTTCTCTTCCGCAAGCTCCAACCCCAACTCTCTCAGCTTGTCTTCAGAGGTGAGGTTCTCCAGCACTCTGGCTATTTTTGTGACTTTCCTCCGGTTTAGCTCCAACAGATCCATGTCTTTCCTATGCTGCGACCCTCAGAGCTGGACACTGTACTCAAGATGAAATCTCATGAGAGCAGAGTAGAAGGACAGAATCACCTCCCTCAACCTGCTGGATATGCTGCCCTTAATGAAGCCCAAGATGCTTTGTTTGTCGGGGCTGCAAGTGCCCATTTCCAGCTCAGGCTGAGTTTCTTGTCATAAAACAAACTGTCATCATGCAACAAGCTCTTTCAGTGGGATTTTTTTCAATGTAAGGACTGGAAGACACATTACGTTTTGTATACCTTTACATATTTCTTTGTGGTATTATAACTCTTTCTTATTAAATATTAAAGCAATGCGAGATAAGAACATTTAGTTCTATTATTAAGTATGCACTGAATAAACCCCTATTCATTTCATATACCATCGCCTTGTACACAACTTAAGAAACTTTACCCGTGTGTGACACCATTTGTTTGTCTCAGGTCTGCATTTACAAATTGTAAAAGACTAAATGCTTTGCCCAAGGCTGGTCAGAACTACAGACAGTCAAAATAATTTTTCATCATTTATTATCATTATTGTAATTTAGCTTCCTTCAGGGCTCCAGAGTGGAAGGTTTGTCTAACTGACTGTAAGAAAAAGAAAAAAAAATTCTGTTATGCACTAAGAGCTGTTTTTTTGCCTTTTATTGCTTCAAATTACTAGTTCCCAAAATCCTAATAATTTTTTTTTCCCAATCTAAAGCTACTGCAAGTAATTGCTTTCACCATTCAAGCATTGGAAAAAAACTGATTTATGCTATCTTGACTTTTGTAAGCCTTTTTAAATTCTGAGTGTTTGGGGTGCTTGGACCAAGACTTTTCTGGTTCATATTGGTAAAGTGCAATCTGCTTTCTCTCCTTAAAGAGTCTTAAATAGAAGCAGAAACTGTGATAAAATCATTCTTAGTTCACAGTGTGATTTTATCTATGGAGACAGGTCATCTTTCAGACTAATCTGAGTTCACTCACTTCCTCAGTCCACTATCATCCCTGTGTCCTGGAATTACTCAACTTCTGAGACATTCTGGATCTTCTCTTGTATCATTTTCAAATGGAAAGGCAGTTATGGGGACTATAAATGAAGTCTAACTTCCCTCCTGTAACTGCTCTGAATAGCTCGTATATAATATCCTTTCTGTGATAATCGATTTTATAGTGAAATGTATTATTTAGAAATGTCTAGGGGTAATTATTAAAAATTAAATCTCTACAGGTGTGACTCTATAGCAGCTTCTGAGATTTCAACATTATTTAATTTTTCACTGGAATGATAAAAACAAATTCCAGGACAAACTTCTTGTGCTACAGGAACTTCTATACCTCTTATTAATGGTCAGCTATATACCAGAAAGAAAATCCTGATGAAAACTGGAAGAAAATTAATAAATTTCAGCAAAAATATCTACTTCTGAGAAAATAAATTTTCACAGGAAAATTCTGAATAACTTTACTCAATGTAGAAATATACTTCCCTCAGTCTGCTGCTTTGTTTTTTCCCCAGTTAAACTATTCTAAAGTGATGGTCTTTATTTTGGTACATTCCATAAAACATTACTTATTAATGCAAACAGCAGATATTTCTACATCTCAGAGAACTGCTCTTGTTCAGATTTACTATTTTTCCCCTTCCTTATGGATTTCCCCATCTGAAACATGTGCACAGAGACACACACACATAATTTTTAGATTAATAAATTGAGGAGTCTAAAACTTGCAGAGCTTTTGAAACAAAAGCAGAATTTTAATGGAAACAATTTTTGCAATCTTCTTGCCTGTACTGATAGTATATCAATACCAAATTCAAGACATGATTTCATTTCTTGTGCAGACAAATTATACGTGTCATTTCTGGTAAGTGAAGAAGGAAAAGTGAAAGATCATGACTTGAGAAATGCAATGCTTCTTAAGTTAAATCGTATACTGAATTGATATTTGTGCCAATAAGGGAAGATTTAAATTGAAAAGTGACAGGTTGAGAATGTATCTTTAAATTGACTAATTCTCTTTTAGTACCAAATCAATGAAATGTGTATTAGGGACACATGCCTATTGTGCAAAGAAGCCCTACATCAACTGTGCATGGATGAGATGTAGTTTCTTGCATGTCAAGTCAAAGGCACTGGATCTTAGGAAAGTAAATTAATCTCATAAATATTGCATACTTGCAAGTATCCTATAATCCATTCTAAAGGTGTCATAAACAAAATTACTATGTTCACCATCACAATGATTTTTTTTTGTTCTTATTCTAAACACTATGTCATATTTATAATTGTATTTTCAGCAATTTATTTCCTTTGTCTGTCCTGCAAAATTCATTCAATGTCAGTGTTATTATGCCACAGTAAACACTGTAAACTTAAATTATTGCATTTATTCACACTTTTCCTTCTTAGAAGTCATGGAAGTATTATATTCTAAAACATAAATGTCTTTTTTCAATAGTTTGAGGTTTTTGTTCTCATTATAAATTGTAAATAGAAAATAGTGCTCCTTATTTAGATAACTCATGAAGAATAAAATCTCCACAAATTATTGACTACATATCCTTTCATAGAAAGCTGTATCTAACAAGATAGATGGTGTTTCCCTTGATTCAGAAGGTCTAATAAAAACTATTTGTATGATATTAGCATGACACAAGCAGGTAGACTGGCTCTGTTACAGGGAAAATACAGGCACACCTCATAGTCTCTACTCATGTGCAAGTGTTTTTCCCCAATGAAGTTTCTGTGCATTTGAATAAGAAATACATGTTCTTTAATGTTAATAACACCTGTCTAGATCAAGATGGAGACTGATATTGTAGAAAGATCTGTCCAACAGCAATATTCTATTTTTGTCAAGAAGAGTATTGTTTCAAAACTGTGTGTTGTAAAAAGAAAACAAAACAAAACTCCAAAAACCAAAACAAATGTTGTATAAGAAAATAATACTTTGGTATCTATAGGTATCATCCTAAAAAGAAAAATAAAGTTAAACCTGACTATTATTATAGTTTTCTGTTTTGATTGAAGTAGACACAGTATGTATTAATTAACCAAATGGAAAATCTCAAAGCTTAGATAAGAAACTCTCTGTCATGGTGGATTTCAGTAGTTTGAAATGCTTTATGATGATCATACAACAAATGTCTTCTTAATGCAAAAGGCAATAATTGCACATATTTTGAATGGTTTGCTAGGCTGTTTACCTTTAAGCTGAAAACCTGTACAGAAGCTAAAATATCAGTAAGATTTAAGCAGGCCCATTTTAAAATAGATGTTTTTATGGGGAAATAATTCAGTTTTTACAGATTTCCCTGGAAGACTACTCTGCTAGAAATTGTCCAGTAAGTGTTCTCCAGTCTTCCTTTACGATGGGAAATGCTCTCTTGTATATCCACTACTATTACTCAGGGATCAGTTCTTGGGCCTATGTTATTTGTAATTTTTCTCAGGCAGATAATAATGCCACAAAAACATTATTCATTACATTTCGGGAGGTAAATCACTGAGAAGACATGTCCCATTGACACTGTCAGTAATCTGAAAGTAGGAAAATGAATAATTTTTCCTTTCCTTACATGAAGAATGTCTTTGTTGAGTTAAACAAAATTGTCCATACAGATGAATTTTTAGCACTTCAGAGTCCTCTAACTTTAGTGCATTGCTGTCCCATAAGAAGAGTTAGGACATCTTCTGGGATAAGCATGCCTTGTTTTGAGAAGTTATGATGTTGGAAAACTCCCTGAGGACTGAGTTATGAAGAATAGTCACATCTGCTGGCCAGCAGCATGGCAGCAAGGATAAGGTTTCCTTACTTACAAAAATGCTCAGGCTGCTAGAAGAGGATCCAGGCACCTGTGCTCCCATTGGCACATCCCTGCCTCTTCCTTTTTTCTGCCTGGACTGTGCCTGTCTGCTCATCAAGGTCATGCACTAAGGCAGCACAAAAGTAATCTGCCCTCCTTAGAATGTTTTGCTGATTTAGTGACCTGAAAAGCCAGACAAATGATCAGCCAAGCAGCAGAAGTTGGGAAAGAAAGGAGGAGGAACTATCCAGTCTGGCAGAAGCCAGTCAATATATAGGTTCAGATATCTTCCAAAATAAAATCATCTTAAATCAACAAAAGCTGATGCTGTTTTCAAGGAAATGTTTCAGCCCTGCTTTCTGTCACAATCTCCATCCTTCTGTCTAAGCAAGGATCTACAGAACTACACAGTAAATTTTCTGAGAGAAATAAACTTTATGTGAATTGTGGACTCTAGAAAAACTGTTTTGATTTTACCACAATTGTTTTGCTAACAAAATTAATAACATAGCTGCACAAACATTTGTGCCAACATATCTGGGAAGAACTTTTTTGGAAGCAGGTGCTAGTCTGAATTGCAGTTTAAGCGTAAGGCTAAAAGGACCATTTAAACAAGATATTCTGAAATACATGGAGTACTATATGGAAAATATTGCAATATTTTATCCGATCAAATTTGAAAAAGATGTTGCAGTACCACTGGAGGCAAAGAAAGGAGTTCTGAAAATCATTAAATAGGGAAGCATGATGATTATTCTGTGACACAGTGATCTCAATATCTTCTAGTTAAAAGGAATGTAAGAGATTACTTGATTGTAGTCTGTATGCATCTCACATAAATGCAGATTTGCCGTTTCTTAACTTTTGAGTGTTTGGCTTATAATCTTAAGGTCCTCTTAAAGAACAGACTTTCATGTGTGCATACAGAATATTCTCAATTTTATTAATACTCATTTTTTTCAACTTATCATTTAGTTCCAGATCTGTATGCAGAATATTTCTGTATTTATACTTTCCAGACACATTTTTTAATCATATTTAAATAAAGATGTTATAGAAGTTAAACCTTCACCACAAATAATTAATAAATAATGATTATGGTAATTGTAATGATAATGATAATGATGATGATGAAAATAATAATAAAAATCATCATCATCTTTCAAGTGTTTCTGCTTTGAGAAGGTGTATCAAAGTCACTTTGTTAGCTTTCATCACTTCAGTATCCCAACTGAAATACATGCCAGTTTCTGTAAAAATTCAAACTGTATCTCCACATCTTTTAACAATAGAAAGGAATATTTTTGCCCAATCAGCTCCAAGTAGTTGCCATGGTACAATATATACGTTTTCTTCATCTTTACATTGTCATTAAAGATTCCTCACATATGCTTCATGATTTACAACAATTCAATAACACCCATGTCTTTCATGTTTTACAGAACATCAAAGAAAATACAGAATGTTAAAACAAGATGAAATCCTAGACTGTGCAGATAAAAAAATCCCAAACTAAATATTTATATCTTTATTTGCAAAATAAAGTCTAACTTTTCTGCTCAACACTTTCAATGTCTGTCATTGAACAAAAGATTAAGTACAAGTTAATAAAAATGAGCATTTCATTAGTAACAAAAAGAACATAGGAAATTTTTCTCAGCATTTAGAAATACAACTTCAAGTATTCTTAAAAGTCCAATAGACACAAGTTTCAATAACCTAAGGTTACCTATCAATATATTATGGCTTTGTTTATTTCACAGGCTTATTTTCTATAGAATATTAAGAGGAAAATAGCACTGTCTTGTCCTTTTAAAATGAAGTATTACTGGGAAGGAGAATGAATATATCAATAACTGAAAGTACTGAAATGAAAAACTTTCTTTAAGGGCAGATGAAAGAGATAAAACTGAAATGAGATCATAAATTGTTGTAATAGTCAAAGTGGAAAAGGAGCAAAAGAAATTCATATACCAAAATATAGCAGGAGATAAGGGACACCAAGTTGTTTATATAGGCATTTTGTTGCTTTCAAAAACTAGAATAAGGACTCTGGAAATATTTTTGAATTAAAATGCAGCTTAATTTAGTGAACATATATTCAATTAAAAATATTTTAAAATCAAGATAACCAATCCAAAATTAGAAACAATGTTATTTCCTTCAGGGTTTAAGCTGATAAAAGTTGTGGAAGTTATGATTTATCATCATCCTAAGGGCTAATATGGATGGTAAGAGAGCTGCGCTCTGAATTCCCGCCTGATAATGCCATCCAGGAGAAGGAGATGAAATGGAAGAAATATGAAGCAACCTGAAAGAGGAAATATTCTTTGTGATGTTGCCTAAAGACCAATGCACAGGCCATCAGCTAATCAAATCCTTATCCCTTTCAAGAAAAATCTTCAACGTAAATCTGTTGGATATTGAGCAGAAGTTGAAAAAAGTAAATGTGTTAAGTAGAAAATGTGTTACTTTTGGAGAAAATGCAAATCACATCTTGCCACATTCAGAATAGGACTTGCCACATTCAGAATAGGATCGGATCAAGCAGTTTAAAGATTCTTTCTTGCCCATGACAACCAAACACAGTGGTTCTTCCTCTTTGCCAGAAGCATCACGTTGGATTGGATATTATCAGTTATTAAATGTTTAACAGTTAATGCACAGACCAGAACACAGTTATTGCATGTGATAGCCTTTTTTTTCTGAAGAGTGTCATGAGAAAGGTAGCAGACTGATGAATCATCAGCACGCCTGAGGAAAAAATCAAAAAGTAAAAGAGAAAAACTAGTCCTTCAGATATTCGTGTCCTTTGGCTATGCTGTTTCCTTGTCCCTAAAAATCGTTTACTCTGCTTTATGCTTCTCTGAGATGCACTGTATCATGAAGTAATGCATTTGTTGTACATCTAATAACAAAGTCTTGGTTTATGTCTACCAAAAAACCTCTCAGGATCTCTGGTTCAGAGACAGTCTTAAAGCACTCAGAGTACAGGGCAGAATTAGGCCTTTCCCAAAGTGCAATTGTAGACAGAACATTCTTTTAAAACATCACCAGAAGTGGTGATAGCAACTCCATTTCATGTAATAGCCCAGGCTAGAACACTCACTCAGGAATTGATTTATATGGTTTTAATTCTTTTGACTTCCTGAAGAAATTCAAACTTGTACCATCTAGCAGCCCACAAAATGTTCCTATCTTGGGGTTGCCTTGAGGTTAAAACACTCACCTTGAGGACTCAAGAGACAGAAAGCAGGATTCATGAGCTGGAGTTCATGTTAGGAGGACTGTTCCTGTATTAAACTTTCAGCAGTCACAGGTGAAATGTGTATACTAAAATTAAATTAAAGATTCAGTGGTTCACAGAAAGATGATTAAATATTCATTAGGCAGAAGACAGATGGAGAGAACTTCTGTGAGACTAAGTATGACTGTCACCTGGTGTGAGGCCGCATTTGTAAGGAGAAAAACCTCACTTCTTTCTTCTTCCAGTCTGAATGTCCTGGAATCTAATCACTTTTTCAGATGTTGATTCTTTGGAACAGTAGCACTGTATAAACTACAAAAAAATCACAAAATATTTTCTGAAATAAAAATTCTGTCTGTCACAAAAAGGATAGGGTGGCAAATTCCAGGAGATTTTCAAAATGAAGGACTGGAGCTTGGACAGTTATGCAGAGTCTTACCTGGCTGATCTTAAAGTTTCTTTGTGGGCTTGATGCCTAAATATTTTTAACCTTTTTCATATTTGTAGCTTTGTGTATTCTTAATATATGGCAATATAGGTTCTAGAATTTTTCCTTTCCTCTCTCACAGTTCAGATAATTCCATATTAACCGATTCTTGAAATTCTGCTTAGTCTTATTCTTAAGAAGAGAATTCCTGACAAGGACATCTTATTTTCTAACAAAATTAAGAGATATAGCAAGAAAACAGGGCAAAGAAGGCCCTGGACCGACTCCAAGGGGCTGACCCAGGGGTGGGTTACTGGGGTAACTGATCTCCTTTTGTGTGTACCAGCTAGATATACTAATTAATCAACCTTATAAAAATTGTAGAAATCCTTTATCAAATGTGTATAATAGCCATATTTTGTGCACCTGAAAGCTTTCATTAAATATTTGCTTTTATATTATCATTCTTAACATTATTTGAAAAAGCTTTGTGTTTTATTCTCGGACACAGGCTGACTTTCTGAATTGACCTCAAGCATGATTCATTTCTATAGACCCATCTGCCTATTCCTGCTCTGCATCCAGCCGTGACAACCATCATCCTCACTGCTCCTGCTCTGCTTTTCTTCTAGGACTTGGTAGAATGTTGTGCTTCCAGCCCTGCACTCCCCTGGCATCTCCTAACTCTCTGGAGCAGCCCCTTCCAGCAGCACCCCAGCAGAAAGCTCAGGGACTAGACAGCACCGTGTTATCTTTGCATGTGATACAATAAACCCCATAGAAAAGAAAATAATACAAAAATAATTTCAATAATAGGTTTTGCTTATAAAATCATGTATTTTAAATACTGAATTGAGCTCAGTTTATTTGACATATGTAGAAAATTTGGGTTCCTCTCGTGGATGCAGTGAAACTAGTTCAACTCTCAGAGGAACACTAAAGAGACAGAACTTTATGTGGCTGAAAGCTGTGCTGTTGTTTGTTGGTGTCCTTCGTAAGTCTGGAAAGAATAACTTTTTCAGAGAAGGCTTAATCATGTTGTCTTGTCTTCTACAAGAAGATAGTTGAAAATCAAAATTAGATTTTGACCGATAGAGTGACTTAGGCCATGTACAGACACGAAGACATATCTTTAAAAGTGAATTCAATTTTTCAATGTATGTGACTTTAATTCATAAAGCAAGTAAAAATTGTCCCTTTCCTCCCCCTGCCCACAAAATTGAAAAAATGTCAACCCAATCGTACTATAAATTAAAGTGGAAAAAAACAATTACAGGGCTAATTAAAATAATGTCTCTCATTTATCAACGGCATTTTTGTCTGCGGCTGTTACTGTGCTAGGCATACATTCAAGTAGCCATCAGCAGCTCTGAAAACACACAATCCAAACTAACCTAAGGTCAGTCACAGAAAAGCAGTGGAGAAAAAATTTAGAAAAGGACCAAATTCCAACTTCAGACCCCCTTAGCAAACTGTCTCTTGCCCTACTTAACATCCAGGTTTTTCTAATGTTATGTAGAAATAAAGACACATGTCATAACAAAAAAACCCCACATTTTGAAATGGAATAGAAAATTACTGAGTGCTGAGATCCATGAATTATAGCCAAAAATGAACATATAAAGAGGATAGAGACTGGCAGATATCTTTGCCAAAATTTAAGAGATTAATTAAGCCACCAAATTAGATGATCTATCTAGAAAAGTCCAGAGTAATCTGTAAATACTCTGGGAAGAGGACTAAAACTGAATACTTGAAAAATTGCCCTTCATATACAGACGTATTTTAAATGATCCGTTAAATTCACAATTTTGGTAAGTGAACTTTATTTTATTCCTTTGTAAATATAATAGTAATATATTAGTAACTAAAAATAGACAATATTACAACAGGAGGAAACTGGGTGAAAAACAAGCTTTGTAATCATCAAAGAATTGAAGCCGTAATATGCAGTACTGTGAATTGTATATTATCTGTATAATAAAGAGATGTTTTGTGATGCTCCTTCTTCTTGATTAAAGGTCAAGCTTTCTGCAGCTTTAGTGAATATGACAGTTCAGAATGATTATTAAGTTCTACTGAAAGCACTTCAAAAAGCATTCCCCTAGAAATACAGTGCAGCAGCAGCATGAGAACCAAGACTGTGCCCCTCTAAGATGTGAATCAGTGAACCTCTCTACTGTTTTCTTATTAGCTGTAATGACTATAGATGTCAAAGTTCCTTTAACTTCAGCAGAGTTCATTGGAAAATGCTGATGGGAATATACAGTGAAATCTGTCATATGAAAACTATGCTTCTTCCTATGAGTTTACACAGACAGTTTACACACACACACACACACACACACACACACACACACACACACACACTGCTCCTACATATATCAATCAGATTTAGATGAATAAAAGAAGGGGGGTAACAGGGTAGAATTTGAATTTAGCCTTATCTCATCTGCAGTGTTTATAAGCTTTACAAAGACCTTCTATAGGATAAAACCAGCACTTAATAATCAGAAGGAGCTGTAGGCACTGCGCTTTGTTATTCTGAAAACTCTCAACATGTAGATTTTATAGTTTGTATAATCATTCTCCTGTACCTGTGCTACAGGAGTCATGGCTGAGATCTTGGTGTGAGACAGTCATTAATGTCTAGTTTCTATCAGTTTAGAAATCAGAATCAGTTATTTCTTCTTCATTATTATCTGGAAAATGTGTTTGCTCTATTTTATCTCCTTGCCTTATTCTATTACATCTATAAGCCATGGGAATTAAAAAACCCCAGAGGAAAACATAAAAATATTTCTCTTTAAAAATTAAAAAAAAAATCTTCTCTGCTTAGATACTTAGAGGTTAAATGAATATGGAAAATAATAATATAAAATAGAGTTGTTTCAATATTATGGGGAACTTGAGGAGGCAAAACAAATATTCAGTAAAATAAATAAATCACTAGATAGAATATAATTTATTTCTGGAGACTGGAAAACAAGAGCAAGAAAAATAACAACAGAAATAATTTAGTCAATATTTAAGACCTCCTAAATTACATGGCTTATTGCAATGACAATCTTAAAATGGAAATATTTGATACAGTCTAATTATTTTTATTAGTTGCAACATGTTGACCAGTATTGCAGAAAACACACTCTTATTTTGGTAGTATTGTGGTACAGATGGGGGAAATACCAACAAAAATATTGAACTCTGATAGTTCCATTAGCAGGCAGTTCTGATGGATGTCTGAACAGACAAGCCCTTACCCATGTGAGTTAGACTTATGAGTTCAGGTGGTCGTGGTCCATCCCTCACCACTTTGCAGTATCAAAAGCAGATACACTGATGTAGTATGAATCCTCATAAACTTCCCAAGACAGTTATAAAACCTCTACCTTTAGTAAATAGATTTCTCTAAGATGTCTTTTGAGTAGACAACATTAATTTCAACCAGACCTACAGTGGCTGAGGCTCCATGCCAACAGATCACAGTCAAAGATTTTTGCCTTTGTTTTTCACATGCCTCTAAATTTGAGTTACTTTTTATAGTTGAAATGGGAAAGAAAATCATATACCTTCTGACATACACCTCGTGTGCTCCTGTAGTGTTTTGGTCTTCAGTCAATTTAATGGCCTATTCCAGGATTACATTATTTCTCTCACTGCCATGAGTTGAAACAAATCTAAATGACGGTTTTGAGATTAGGTTAATTTGATCGGTTAAATAATCATGGTTTTGATGTGATTGATATCAGAGTCAAGAATGAGATCTTCAGCACAGCAGGTTCTCACCTACCATTTCCTTCTCTGAAATTCCCCACCCTACAGCTGAAGGATTCTTTTTCTTCTTTGGTGTTGATTACTGATGTTATTATCACAAAGATAATGCTTGTTTCAGGAATAGTGCTCATTCATGACACAAATATTTATTTTTTTTTTACAAACAAAGACAGCTTTTTTTCTCAAGCTGTAAACAAACATAACATTCCAATAAGGTGAAAACCAAGGCAGGAACAGGCATTTCATACAAGCACAAAACCACAGAATTATTTTGGTTAGAACAGACCTTAAAATCTTTTGGTTCCAATCCCCTTTGCCATGGGCACAGACACTTTCCACTAGACCCTGTTACTGAGAACCCCATTCAACCTGGTCGTGAGCATTGCCAGGGAGGGGCCATCCTCAACTTCTCTGGGCAACCTGTGCCACTGCCTTGCCACTCTCACAGCAAAGAGTTTCAGACACATTCGCTAGCTTTACAAGACTCTTCAAATTCACATGCTTGAAGAACGTACAGAACAGCCACCGTGTATTTCTAATATTTCCACATATGTAAAAAATTCCAAGTGTTGATCAGTCACAATAATTAAAATTTTATTAGCTCGGGCATAGTGACAACTATGCACAACTGCAAGTTCTTAGTTTAAACTGGGCTAAAAATGTGGAGTAACAATTTTGACAGTTATAAAAGTCTTCTATAATGCCATGTACCTGTTAGAATTGGATAGTAAAGTCAAATTGAACTGGTGCTTGTACAATTAAAAATAGCTCCCTAGCTGGCCTCATGGTATATCCAATTGCTGAAAGTTAATAACTCTGTGAGCAGAGGCATAAGACTGAAGGTAGAACAAGTCTCTTCTTTGCAATCATAAACATGATGAAAACACCTTGCAAAACATTTCTTTGTGTTAATCTGTTTTTTAAAGAAAATTCGACCATAACCCAGAGGGACAGACTTGTCTTCAATTCAGACCATGAAAGATATTAACACAGGTGCAAAGACTAATGCAATTGTAAGAATATAATAAGAAGAAAATAGTTCATTAAAAAAATAGACACAGATTTAAGAGATACTGCAATTCATAAAAAACCTCAACATACAAACCAAAACTAGAAATAGTGGCAGAAAAAAAATGAGATACTTTAATAAAAGATAACCAGGTAGTGAATATATCACTGAAGATAATTGATTTCACCTGAAGTTGAGACACAAATCTTTTCTTAAAAAATAAATACAGGCAAGATGTGTTCCACTATCTAATAAACACAATAATGTGTGAGAGTTTTTTCAAAAATAGTTGTTAAAAACATACAAAGAAAAATTACTGAGATTTAGTCTTAATTTGACAAAAATAATTTCAAAGCACTAGACAAAACCAAAGTTGCAAGTTAAAATTTGCTATGTGTCAATGATACTCTGTTCTGACAACATGGTGGCAGTCTGAGAGAACCTGAGGGCAGATGCTTAAATTTTCTGAAAGAAACTTAGATGCCTGCTTAAGTGAATAGATAGTTATTTATGTCTCAGATCTGCCATTTAAGAGAAATAACACTTTTTATGACTCTGCAGTTCATTTATTGGGTAAAATAATAAAATATGAAATTGCTTCTCTTGTATCCATTCTTTGATGCAAAGTTAGACATCCATAATGTAGACTGCAGTGAAATGCAAATTATTTAAGATTTCCCTATACTCTGGTTTTTATGGAAACTGCATAAAAATATACCATCCTATAGACTATATAACACTAATACTCCACTAGTAATTTTTGCAGAGTTGTGATTGTTCATTAGAAAAGTATTAAGGAACAAAAGTGACTCAAGAACTCACTCATATGTGAGTGGTTTTTTCAAGGTTGGCAGTTTCCACATTAATAACAATGCCAAAAAAAAAAAAAAAAAAATTATTAATCATGTTCAAAGAAGTAACAAGTATGTTTTCTGTTTCGTATCAGAATAAGTTGTGAATAGTTTCTCTATCTACGGTCTAAATCTTGCATCTTATACCTCTACACTTCCTATACAATTCATAGTGAAAATAAAATCACTGGTTAATAGTAACCGTGACAAACTGCTTCTCTACCATGGATGGAACTCAGAAACTTCTTAATCACCTATTTGGATAGGACAGGTTAGACCAGATAGACACTTCTTTCAGTATGTTGTGATGCTGCTATCCAATTTTCTTTTAAATAAAATTGCAACCAAAATTTGTCAAATAAATGAAGGGTGCAAGACTTCTGGCAGTCTTTCTAAGAAATGTTCCCTTTACAGTGAGATGTAGTGTAGACTGAACTTTTCTTTAAACTTTGTCACTGTGAAACTTCATTCCCGACATTCAGAGGGTGTGAGCAGAAAAAGAGATTACTTCCCAGCTGTCCTGGAGCAAGGAGTCCTCATCCTAGTTTCTCTGCTTGGAACTGCTTGCACATTAAAGATAGAACATGTTTGGTAAAGAAAATGCAAGTGAATTTATCAATATATAAAAGCATAATCTTTGTATGCATAGCAGCCTGGATCACACAGCAAATTGCAGTGGGGCAGCTAGGAATAGGTGTGAGGAGGTTGCAAGAGAAGCTATCCTTTACAGCAGTGCATTCTGAGCACATTCAATAACATGCTCCATGGTCGGTTTTTATTGATGGAAACCTAGGTGCCTGCATATGGTTAAAGATACAAAGCATTTTAGTTTTATGACAGACTCCCCTGGGTAAATATGTGGCTGAAATGTTTTTCTTTCAAAAGAAGAGAGATTAAAGTTGAAACAACAAATCATTGATTGTATACATTTAAAGGTCTTGGGACATCTACTCTGTTTCTAGTAACATGAATGATCAAAGACTGAAACATGCAGGTATTTCTTAATTCAGTATTTCTGGAATTTGTTTTGAACATACTGAAAGGAAAATCAGACTTCATCTTCTGCTGTACATGTCTGCCAAGTCAGCTTATTCTCCTACCTTCATTTCAGGTGAAATATCCACTATGAGTTTAGAGTATGAAACAGGTGAGACAGTGACATAAAATACCAACAATAAAACAATGATAAATCATCACTTACACAATGGCAGTTCTTGTTACCTTAAAACTGAGTCTACAGAATATGTGTGTAAACTGGCACATATGGTGTAGCAGTATCAGAAAAGTGACCAGTCTAACAAAACTCTTTTCTCATGGACCTTGTGAAGCTGGGAGTTGACATTTTAATGTACATAGGAATGGCAATTTTTAATGATGATTGCCTAGCACTGTAACCTACTTCTCACTGAAATACAAATATTTTGAAAAAAGTCAAACGTGCTCTTTTAATTGAGAAACTCATGCTGAATTCCTGGCAAATAGGATCGCTTGACTCTCTAAGTTGTGATGTTGTATAGACGATCCAGAGCAAAATCAGAATGTTACAGTATGTTTTTTGTTCTCATTTCACTTATAGTTTATCTAATTTTGCAAGTCCATATGTGGCATATATAGATGTGAATAAACAAAAATTCCTCAGTATCTGCAGGGTGGGAGAAGACATGAATAATTGCAATTTAGCAAGATTACTAAGAAATATCTATGAGACTACATGAAAAAAGAATGAGGATCAATAGATTTATCATATTTTTTGTATAAGTAGCCTCATAGTTTAATAAACAGTGAAATTTAAGTCATTCACATTAAGAAAGACTGCCGTCTTGTAGATTCTTGAAAAGAAATACAAAGTTTTTACCATTAATGTAATATAGACTACCTAAATACACTCCACAAGAATGACCAGAAGAAGCACATCTCTTATGGGAGGTTAGTTATAGCCAGCTAGAAATAAACACAGACAGTCCGATATGAGGGAAAAGGTTGAAGAGTGAGTAAGAGTGAGAATTTTTGCATAAGATCCTGATTAAACACATAGTGCAGCCCCAGAGCATCACCAATGCCAAGAATTAACTCCCATTTAAGGAAGATAATTATAATTTTAATCATTACATGTGAGAGTCTTCAAAGGTTGCACAAGGATTCTCTGGGAAGGTATTGCTCTGTGAGTAGCACACAGCTGCTTTGTTGCGTAGACATGAAATGCTGCAGATAAGGATGTACTTGGCACAATAGGCAATAACAGAGTCACAGAACAGTCTGAGTTGGAAGGGACCCAGAAGGATCATCAAATCCAACTCTTAAGTGAATGGTATGTACAGGGATTGAACCTGAACCTGTGACCCTGACATTATTAGAACCATGTTCTGACCAACTGAGCTAATCTTGGGGTCAGCATCTTCCTTTCCTTTGGATGAAGGGATAATTCAGATAGGGCCAAAAGAAGATTCTAAAACATTTTAGAGTAACCCTATGATCATGTCTGTGCAATAGCAAAGAAGAATCTCTTAGAAGAGTTTCAGCTTTCATTTCCGCTATATTTACATGCAGGTCTCTAATTGTATGCTAAAATGGGTATGCTGGGCTAATCCCGTTATGAATATTTGTAAAATGGCCACTTAAGTATATTAAAGGAAAAAAAACAATGAAACTTCTCAAGGCTATTTCAGTAGCATCCTATGTAGTTTCATTTGCATCAAAATGAGGATAGGATAAAGGATCAGAA
Source organism: Acanthornis magna (assembly GCA_036785705.1). NCBI lineage: Eukaryota > Metazoa > Chordata > Aves > Passeriformes > Acanthizidae > Acanthornis > Acanthornis magna. The sequence continues at coordinate 26,310,655 of JAWUZG010000063.1, forward strand.
AATAAAGCCAATTTTGCCTACATCTGGAAGATCACAATTGTGGCTGGAAAGTTGTCTGCATAGACCTTTGAAACCTGTGGGCTGCTGGTCAAAAAATAAATATTAAGAGATACAGCAAGGCTATTTTGCTTTGAAGTTTGGAAATGTGGATTTTAAGCTACTTATATGAACAGGATTCATAAAACAAAACTTCTATGCTGCTTTTGGACTATTCATGAAAATAAAACGTAATGTTGATTATATAATTAATGTTAGTGGAGTGTTAAAAGTGAACATAATGTAAAAGAAAAATTTGATACTGTCTTTCCATTTACAACAAAAACCCAACCAATAACAACGATAAATTAATGTTCTGTTGGTAATTCTAAATACTTTCCTTAGGTTTTTTGGCACATTCTGGAAATAATTGTAATTCCAGTAATTGGGAAGGGTAAAGGCAGTTAGGGCTATTTTGTGGCAAGCAGTGATGTTTACATCCCTAATTTTAAATCATTAACTCATGTAATTAACTTTTGTTTATGAATTATATTCTCATTTTTTATACTCTTCTGCCTCTCTTGTGTCTGCACAAACACACAGAAACACAAGGCAAAAGGAACAGAACAGGTATTTGTACATATTTTTCCATTGATCTGAAAAATATTTTGTGTTAAAATGATGGTACTTTAAAGAAAAGTATTATTTTCTCATAAGTACATATCCATTGGTTTGCAGCTCTTTTGTTTTTACAGCACGTTTACTTTTAACAGTGTTATTTCATTTTTCATAGCATGCCAGAATCTTTGTACGTGAGATGACTTAAACCCATTTTGAATTATTATATCTTGTTAGTGACTAGCTGAATATACATTTAGGAATATATTGTCCATAGTATAATACTAGGTAAATGATGGATAGATTTACCAGCAGGGAAAAACTTGTTCAGTTTCAGGCCAATTGAATAATTTTGACTTTCTAAACATTGAACTCACAAGACAAAAAATATACAAATAGTTATTGTCACTTCAGGATCAGTTATTTTAGTGAAATTACCCCAGAGATGAGTGAGATGTAGGAATTTTAAATTGTATGAGTCTTCAGTGAAGAAATCTAATGCTTCTAAAGGGGAAAAAGTCCTTCTCAGATACCGTTCAAAATCCTTCGTCACCATCTCCATGCAAAGAAAAAGAGAAAATAACACTCTTCTCCACAGCAAATCATAAGGGCTTAGAAGTAACAACCATGGTGAAAACAATTCTGGCCAGGCAGAACTAAATTGGATCTAGAGGATACACAGAAGAACAGGACACGAAAAATGCTCAGATGCTGAATATCCAAAATCCTCCTGCTTAGTCCTGAGGTGGGGGTTAACTGTGTTTATACAGCAAAATGTCTCAAGCCCCTAAGAATTTACATTCAAGATTGAGCTCAGGGGAAAAACAGTTGACCTAGACAGGACTAAAGAGCATGAGCCAGCAGCATGCCAGGTGGCCAAGAAGGCCAATGTCTTCCTGGCTTGTATTAAGATGAGCTTGGCCAGAGGATGAGGGAAGGGATTGTCCCTCTGTACTCAGCACTGGTGAGGCCTCAATTTCTGGTGGCACCTCAATTTCTGTGTCCAGTTCTGGGCCCCTCAGTTCGGGAATGACATTGAGGTGCTGGAGCATGTCTGGAGAAGGGCAACAGAGCTGACAAAGGGTCTAGAGAATAAGCCCTGTGAGGAGTTACTGAAGGAGCTGGGGTTATTAGTAGTGGAGAGAAAAAGACACAGGGGAGACCTTATCCTTCCTTCCAATATTTTGGCAAATCAATGAAAATCTTACTCATTACTTATGCTTAGTGTTTCGGAATTCCAAGAAATATTCATATAAATTTGTCCAACTGCATGTGATGCCTTAAAACCCTAGAAATAAAACAACTCACTTTCAAGATAATATTAGTATAGGAGGTAATATAAAGGCCTCCCCTTTACTGGAGGCCTCCAGGGGCAGGTATGGAAAAATCCCCACCCCCACATGGGGTGAATACAGTTTTTTAAGTTTAGCAGATTAGCATAATTGACAAGAATCCCCAATTAGAAGCACAAGTGGTGAAGTAATTCCCCTTTTTTGGTTCCACCTCTGTCTTGGCCCCCCTTTAGACAGCAACTAAACCTTGTTTATGAAAATGTGTCTCACAGAGCTAGTTTCAACCTTGACTCCCAGGAAGAACAGAGATAGGACAGAGGTCTTGGACCCCTGGGGCCTGGAGCCTTTGGAATGTGTTTTGTCTTTCTGCCTACCAGGGCATGGAAAAGGTAGGGAAAAGTACTGTAGCTAGCTAGGAACTATATAACTATACAACAACAGCCTACAGAGCTACAAATATATATGAAGGAAATATACAAGCAAAATCATTCTGGCATCACGTGTACAAACCAGTTTTTTGGTAGAGTGAGTTACATGTTCACCAAGTAATTAGTATAACCACGAACTAAATAAAAAACTGTCTAGCTCTTCTAAAAACAATCTAGGAAGATTTTCATAGCCTTTGCAGCATGAAATGGAATATTAACAAATGTCAGCACTGGGAATTAAAGTAATTCCTGGCTAATTTTAAGTCTCCTCATGAAGAATGCAACTTAGCCTAAAGAAGTCAATAATATTTCTATGCACAAAGTTAGTGCCAACACTACCATTTAGATTTTATAAATCAAAAGTTAACATCTTCAAGCATAAGAGAAAATTAATTCATGATCATTAATTCATAAGTGATAATTGTATGCAGAAGGCCTTAGATATTTTATATACTGTATATATATAAATCCCAGGCGTCTTTTATGAGCATTCTTGCATTCTCTTTTGCTTCTGTAATTTCTTTTTGCTTCACTGGGGACTAAGAATGTGTAAAGGATGCAAGAGTAGAGCTCTGGGTTTTTAAGCATACCAAAGAACATAGATACATGATTTGGATCAGATCTGACTAAAAGTGCTATAATTCAAACTAATGAAATTTTGTATGCATCTCTGAACAAATTTTAAAGGTACAAAACCCAGAGGGACACAGTTTCTAATAGAAGTGCTGACAGGGCCTTATGAACAAGCATAATTATTTCAAATATATTAAGCAAATACCTTTAATCAACAGCTGAATGGTAGCATGCTGTGATAATTATTTCTGGTTGATGATGAGAAGACTGATTGCAATTTCCTCATTAACTTACTTTTTTCCCACTTACCTAAGTTTCTTCTCTTTACATATTTTCTTCAACAATTGATATCTTCTTCCTGTTGCAGTATTTTTTAGGCACAAAGCTATTAAGACTCATATGCCTAACACTTATATTGATGAGACATAACTTTTTTTTCCAAACAGGACATATTCTCACATTTAAAAAAAAAAGTTTAACATCAAACCATGATGTGCTACTCTGTGTTTGTTATGGTTATGGTAGTTCTCCAAAAGCAAACAAATTGAACTAATCCTTTGCCCACTATTTTTAAGGAATTCTTTGAAGCAGGACAAATAAATTAAACAAACGTTCATTCTAGAACAGTATGCAGTGTATTTAAACACAGAGATTTTTAGTTGTGGGGTTTTTGATTTTTTTTGGTCAAGTAGGTTTTGGCTCTTTGGACCATTTTTAATAATTTGTTAACAAGGGAGAAGGAGAACAATTTAGAAAAACTAAATTTTTTTTCTACTTCAAATTTATGTCAGTGTCCCTTAAAGACAGAAGAGATGGATTAGGGAGGAGTCAATTGCCTCAAGCTATGAGTAACGAACGGAATGCATTATTTTTTTTAATATGTTTGAATCATAATTGTTATATATTTTTTTACATGGCAAGAAAGTCTATTTAAAAAAAACCAAACAGCTATAATCTGAGCAGAATTATTAATGATTTTCTGTAGTATGCTACTAAAATAATTGTTGTTACTTAAGCCACAGTTTCTATCTCAGAAGTTGCATTTACTACCTGAATAAGGTAAAAGATGAATTTACTTCTTGAAAAGAGAATTTTGTATATTATACTGAGAATTCTTCAATGTCCTTCTGAAAGTCAGCAACCTATGTTCATGTTTCAGCATTAAAACTGGACAGCCAGAGCTAACTCAAGAACCAGAATAACCTTGGAGGCAATATGTATACAAAGAAAGGAGAAAAGCCCTATGTTGGCTTCTTTAAAATGAGTAGTACAGATGCTACTTGCATAAATTATTTAGGGAAAATGATGCTTTAAACCAAAATACAGATTGTGTTTAGCTTTGTAAAGTTTGAGTTCTACCGTGGTTTCTTACATACGCTTAGCTACAGGCATCTTTGCCAATGCTGGAGTAATCTTTTCTTTCTCAAATAAAAATACTTTGAATTTAAGTTTCTTGCAACCAAACTGATAACTATTATAGGCCAAAACCATTCAGACCCCAGCATAGAACTCAGAACCAATCCTGTGGCAAACAATCAGATTTCCTTTATATTATTTTGTTAATGTAATTTTGATTGCAGTTAAACAATATCTTTAACTCCTAAGGATGGTTTTTGTTATTTTGCTAATTAACATAAATATTTCACCTAGCTTTTTTACTAGTTTTATATCTAGTTTTCATACTTAAACTTCTTTTGTGTATCCTGACTATGCTTACACCATGATTCCTAATAATTTCATACATTATTGGAGCTTTCAGCTTTCTCAGGCAGGATTAGAATTGTAACAGTTGGAAAATATATACCAGCAAACTGTCTTATAACCCAAGAACCTAAGCCATAGCTTGTTAAAATCACTTGTATTCTTCCTACTAACTCACTTGAATTTGAATTTGGCCTTTAAAAAGGGTTTGCTATTACACAATCTCTTGCATTTAGCGGGTTTGCTTGTTTGTAAAGGTGAAAAAGGAAGTAAAGGGTGGTAATCCCAAGATTAACCAAGAGTTGAGGAATTTGGTATGTGGGAAATGCATGTTCAAATCTTTCAGATTCATCCTTGGGGTTATCATTTGGAAACTGAGTTTTAGGCTATTTTTAGCTAATCCATTTTACATTTTGTCATAGAGTATGGTATTTTTTGAAATCTTCCTTTCTTACACTGGAATAATGTATCTCAAAAATCAATATTTTTTAAAAATTAATTTTGTTTTGGTTGTGTCTATATAGGGTCATAGATGACAGTCACAAACCCAAATAAAATTTTTAGGAAGAAGTGTACCAGATAAAATGTTGAAAAATTACTCTAACAAGCTGGAATTTTATTTCTATAATTTTAGCAATTGAGAATGTCAACATAGACTGGAAAAGGGGAATTTAACAGTAACCAAGGTGGGAAATAACTATACACCACATACAAATTTGAATACCTGTTCAAAAAGAAGAGGATACAATAACATCCATGCAGTCCTGTATGCTGGACCAAGACAATGTGATACAAAAAGTAAAGAAGGGAAACCCACTTAATGAATAAAGTTGCAGTAATTTGGTGGAGTTCCCTTCACTGTCTTCTCATGAGAAAACAAATGTCTTGCAATTATGGCTTAAGTTGTTCTCAGCCACCTTAAATTAACACAAGCTATATTACTCTATATTATACTTCAGGTCTGCATAATTGACAAGTACCTTTACTTTCTTCTGTGTTAAGTTGCTCTCCCTGACCGAGTACTTTAAAAATTTTTTGAAGAGTCAAACCTTTACTATAATATCCAAAAAAGATACTTCCCAAGGGTGACTGAATATATTACAGAATGACCTACGGAAATGAAAGGCAGAAAGACCCATCAGTAATTTTTGAGAGTATGGCAAAAGGTTTTAAAACAAAGATTACAGAAGCTGATTTAATAAAAATACTAAAGTAGGGCACTTTTAAACCCTTTCTAAAATATACATCTATTTTCCTGGACCAAATATTTTCCACTTTATAATGAAAATCATCATTCATTCAACTGTTCCTCTGAGATTAAAATATGTCAAGTTATTTCTTTTTCAATATTGGAAAAACCATAAAAGGAAAAAGTTTTCCTTACGGATATTGTAATTACGCTCCTTGTCCCACCTTCCCAAGGCCAGTTTTTACCTTTTAAAGACTGTCCCAAAATTCCTTAACTGTTCTTGGTGCATTGTAAACTATTTGCCTGCAATTATGACATAAAAGGAACAATGCCTGATCTTTTGGACAGACTTTGGAGATTTGTAGATTGACCGAAGTTCTCATTACGATGGGAGTGATTTTTTCTTAAAATGCATCTTAATAAAAATTAAATTATAAATATCTACAAAAGTAAATTGGGCTGAAATGTCTGTAGCTGTTGTAAAACAGTAAAGTGGATATTCCAGAATTAATGTATGTTGTGTACTGGATTAGTTTGAAAAACAACGTTAACAGAATATTTTGCTAACTCTGTATATATTTGGCATATAACAGGAACATAACAAACAACAAATTAACATAGGAACATGAAGATTTTTTTGTACAATACAGTGCATTATGGTGGGCATGGCTGGCAATGAGTCTGTGAAAGCACTTACATTACCTGAAGGTGAGCATGTAAAGAGAGTATGTAGCACACTGCCACTCTTTTGGTTCAATGGAGGCAATCTATGAAAACATAGCTGGGTCAAAATACTACAAATAACCTTTTTGTGCTGCTATTATGAGAGCTGATTATTAATTAGTTATCACTTATCTTCACATAAAGATATTTGGAGGGTAGATCTGCCCTCCTCTGTTTTTTAATTTCAGACTATAGGTCTGACCTTGACACAGGACTGTAACTCCAGCTCCGAGTAATTCTAGCATAGCTTAGAAGGTACAGTTCTTCAGTACTTATTTTGTTTCAGTCTACTTTTTTCCTATTGAAAGAGTCCCACAGTTGCCAATTACCCACAGTTAGACAGGGGGTCAAAACCTTCTTGACTAGATGAGAAAAACTTGTAAACTCCCCTCTGACATGTTTGTTTATCTCCCCTTATACCAGCACTTTGTTCTCACATTCTTTAGTTGCAGTGATCACAAACAGGACTATCACACATCTTATGCTTTGAGAAGGCAAAATGGCAAGTGTGATGTTCCTTTACAGCTCTGCTCTTGATGATGTGCTGCCAGATGTTTATTAATGACTCAGCTGTGTTTGGAGAAGTCACCAGAACAAGTGACAGAGAAGCAGAAAAGAGCCTGCACTAATGAAATCCTTATACATTAATGAGAGAGGAGAAAGTAGTCCTGCGCAACCTTACTTTGTCTTGCTTCTGACCTAGGCAATCTTTAGCTTGTATGGACTGTATTCTGAGCTAAATGTGTGCTAAAAGAAATTGTCTTGATTTTTTTTTTTGCATGTTGGTCTCTGTGGCTAATGTTTTAACTTGGAGCATGGTAATATATGCAGCACTAAAGAGACAAGCATTCTAGATACCAACATTCAGAGAAATATCTTCAGACTAGAATTAGACCATATTCACTGACATTTTCTGCTGGCTAGAAAACTTTATTGACTATGCAGTACAGGAAGTGGGCACTCAGTCTTCAAAACCCAGATTTTCTTACAATTAGTATATAGAAATGTTATGAGTGGTAATAGTAGCTCTTGCTTGGACCATGAATATTATTAAGGTGACAAGTCTTTATCTCTGACACTACACTCATCCAGTTCTGAAAGATTAGATAAATGGGTAATTCTAAATGGTACTTGTATGTAGCCTTTATTTTCTCAAAGAAACAAAGCAATGGGAAAATCCTTTTTCAGAAAAAAAACCAGTTTCATTAGATTTGCACTGGTTAATCATTTCTATTACACTAAAAATATTTGTAAGGACAAAAAGGGAATACATTTAACTGAGGAGAAAATAAACTTTTGCTAGAGTTATTAATGTTCTAACAGTCCAAATAAAATACAATAAACCATTATTATTTGTCAGTTTATTGTAATTCAAACACCATTCAAATGATCTAATTATTACAAGTACCTTGTTAATGAGAATAAAAATTGCTATACGTGAACTTCTGCCTGGTCCTAAGTTCCAGATGATATCTGTTTTACTGTTCTTTATTATATTCTTAAAACTAGTTTAACCTGCTTCACAAAGATGCTCTCCTGAAGTGACCAGTGTGATCTGTGTTTTCTGCTTAAGCCTGTTTTCTTCTACTCTAAGATTTCTTTCTAGGATCATGGAACACTCTAAGCAGAATAACTACTTCTTGTTACTGGCTATTAATTGATAGTAGGTGCTCTAACACAAAGATACATTAAGTAAAACCAATGTAAAAACAAATCTAGGCAATAAAGTATGCCCATTAGACAGTATGCCCATTGCTCTTACAACTAAAATCAGATCAACCAATACATGTCTAGTCAAGTCCTAAGACTTTATTATATCAACATAATCTCTGTTGGTGATTACCAATAATGCAAAATACTATTCTTTTGGTCAAATTTCAATATGGCTAAAAGTGTCCTTGAACATTGTCCACTAAGGCATTCTTGCTTGAGAATCAGTGTGCATAATTTTCTTTTCTATGCTGCATGTCATGGATAGCATTCTTCATATTATGACCAGGGTTGAATCTGCTGCAGTTGCCAGAGAGATTTTTCTCACACTTATCCGTGTAAAGCTCTTTCCAGTCATTTGATAAATCCATTAACGTCTCAGTTGTTAGACAGATTTTTTTGATGGGTCAGGTAATATCCTAGTGGTGATTCCTACTGCATTAATGAGACCAGATATTGCCAAGTTTGAACCTGATTTCCTGTGATCTGTCCTTCTGCAGACACTCCAATGGCTTTAAATCAGTACTGAGAAGAGAAATCCTTTACTCTGCAAGCAAAGTTAACATATACTCTTTTCTCAATAAAATTGTCAGTAAGTACAGCATGGTGGTATGTTGTATACTATGATAAAATTTTCAATACATTCACCTTTTTCTTGGAATCAGGAGGAGGTTTACCCTCCTCATTCAAGTCTTCTGGGCAATAGATAAATGTTTGTTAATTTAATTCCAGGAAGAACAACACATTCTTGCTTCTGCAGTCAACAGAGTAATAAATAGAACGATGTCTACACAACATGTAACCCTTTCAGATCCAGGTCAGACAGGGGAGAACTGCCTGGCAGTCAGTGCACAGAACTAATCCTGCAGGTCATCCAGTCAGGTGTAGCTTTAAGTAACTGTTTCCAGAGTTTTTTTTTGTAAACAACAGTATCTGAACTTCTGGCCTTAGTCTATACATTTCCTTTTCTGTGAATTGTGCAGGACATGGTGAATGTATTCTCATGATTTGCACAATGACACAACATCAACACTTGATGTTTCTCGTTTAAAGAAAAAACATCCATAATGCTTGGGAAACTGCAGACAGATGACTTTTTGGCCAGGAATGTGAATAAAGTGAAAAGTTAAGCTAAATTTTTAAATTTTCTCCATGGGCTGTTATGACAGAAAACTCATGTGTAGGTATCAAAATTCAATGTAATGATTTATGAAAAAGGATCCTGGAAGTTCTGAAAAACAAAGGTAAAAGTAAAATACTGCTATTTATGTTGAGTAATTGCACCTTGATTAGAGGGAATTTCCAGAAATTTGAGCATAACATGAGAATAACATTTTCAGCAAGCCACCTCTGTGACAACTGCTTTTCCTGTCATAGATGAAAACGGAAACACAGTAATAAAAAAGAAAGTTCTTATACTCAGTAGCTCTTCATTGTTGTTGGTAGTCACTCATGTTTTCCTCCACTTCTACAGGGCTTTTGAAAACCACACGTATAAAAAATATTCAGTAAAACATCAAATGTAGGAATCCCAAATACCAGTGTGGAGAGACAGAGAGAAAAGTGCACTATCAGTTGACTGAAAAAGGAAAATTTAAAATAAAATAAAATTAGATTAAAATAGTTTTCTGATTTGATTTACTGATGACATTACGAACAGGATATAATAATATTGCTAATTTAAATAGAATCAATATATGAGGAAAACAATTTTTTGGTTGTTTTAAAGTTTTTGGTTTTGTTTTTTATGTTTGTTTTGTTGTTTCACCAAAGAAAGGCCCTGAAACAACTCAGACCCAGACCAAACCCAAAAATCAGTTCCTTACTTTTATTTACAGAAAATAACGTTAACATTAGTACTTATGAGCAGCTTTCACCTTTTTTTTACCTAGGCTTTATGAACTATGTTTAAAAAATACAGTAGAAAAATATAAAATAAAAGAACCCCCACATTTGAGGATCCAATGCTGTAGAATAAACCCTTTTTGAAAATGCATAGGAGTAGATTATTTTAAAGAAAACTCTGCCTTAAATATTACAGCAAGTGTAAGTAAAACTTGTGTCTGAGTAATAGTTCTCTATGTGGCTGACCGCTGGTCATAATTACACCATACCAAATTGATGCTGCTGTGCATAAATATTATTTCTGAAGTATTGCAAAGAACTGTACAAATGTAATAAAAGTGAATGGAGGTACTGCAGAGAATGATGAAGCATAGTTTTTTAAAAGCAACCATAACGTTAGGAGAAAGAAAAGGGCAGCAGATGAATCTTAGCCAAGAAACAAAGAAAGAGATCCTTTTATATTTCCTTATAAAATAACAGAGATTCAGATATAATGATGAGAACATAATAAAATCCCAGGAAGAAAGATGGGTGCCATAGAATTTACACAATCTCCCACCAAAATTAGAAGTGAAATTAATTGTTTCAAACTGGGCTTTTGATTAAAATTTATTTTTATTGAACATGAAGAATAGGAAATTCACCTCAGAGATCATATTCTTCAGGCAAGAAATTCATGGCTTTTACACAGCAAGAAATTTCAAGAGCTCATTGCCCTACTGAGCACCAAGCTCTATGCAATATACCTGAAAAAGATTTTGTTTTAGTTAAGATGAATGATAAATTATTGTTTTTTAATTTGCCAGAGTCTAGGTATTTGTTCTAGTCTGGAGCAAAGACATTCCAAATTTAACAGCTTTTCTCCACGGTACTGTACAGACCCTGTGAGTTGCTACACACCCTGCTGACAATATGATTATATATGTGCAACACTGGCAATTAAAAATGTGGTTTCCACTTGCACCCCAGGGAATAGTATGTGAATTCATGGTGATACTCCCAGAGCCAAAGGAATTCTCTTGTTAAAGGTGATTTAAATTGTTTTCATTGTCTGTCAAACAATGGCAGCCCCCCAGCCAATTCAAAAGCCAATTCAATTAGTTTCCTTCCACTTATGGTCTTCCAAAAATCACAGTGAAGTTAAAAGCCCTATCCATCAGACAAATCAGTTGTAGCTGAGCTATTAAATATCTATGGGCCATAAAGCCATTTTTTTTCTGAGCAGAGCTACTTTGTAATAAGTGTGTAAATTATTTTAAACAAAAATGCTATAGAAAGGCAGTTTCCAATGACAGATGAGTAGATAGTCCTGGGTTTCAGGAATCTCAATGTAATAATTTTCTTCAGAGAAAAGTCTAATAAATAAGGTCATTCTTAGTAACAAGGTAAAAGATGTTATTTTTTTCTTTCTCTCTCTCTTCCCCCCCCCCCCAGGTTGTGTGGGCCTTGTGGTTGGTTTTGGGGGTTTTGTTTTTTGTTTTCTCTTTCTAGAGAGCTATAAGAACCCAACCTGCTTTTAAACACCACACTGATATGTACAGATGTATATCTATGAATGTATAGTTCTATATGCATTTAGAAATAACTTGTAAGTAATATGAGAACATGACAAATAAAAACGTGCTTAGAACATGTGTACTCAGCCAGCTGTCTCACATACAGTTATGTATATGGACATATTTGACAGGGCTGTATTATGAATGGGATAGTAATTAGTAAAAGGGGTTTCTCTCCTTCAAAACTTCATCTTTGCAGTGCTGACTTCAAATAGGGAAACAATCTAAAATGTGTAAATATAATAAAGCATGATGAGCCATGTATTGTGCCACTCATTTTTATTGCACAAGGGAAATCATGCACGAAATACTTATGGCCTTGCCTGATCTGTTGCTCATAATTCATATGATTTGCTCTAATTTATTCTGTTATTCATACATCTTGAAGTTTTCTTCTGCACCTTTTTTTTCCTGTATCTTGCCCTTCATGTCCTGTCTTTCAAAGGCTGATGGGAATTAACTGCTTACTATTGTTTGATAATGGTGTGGATTGCTACTGTTAACAATCATTACTTTCTTTACTTTGGGCATTAAAAGCTGTGACCAGGCAAGACAATCAGGGATTACATCAAATTAATGCAAATGATGGAAGAAAATACATTTCTAATTCACCATTGGGCCCCATTCAAAGATAATTGCTACAACTTTATTGAAATCTTAGTTATGTAGACTTGTGGAGATTTTTAAAAAGATCAAATTTAAAAAACAGAAAAACAAAAAACCAAACCAAAACCAGCATGGCTTTGCTAGCAAAGCCGAAGACAAGCATTCAAAAAATGTTTTATTCATACTTTTTTTTAAAGCATTCTACTAAACTTTGAGGACACTTACATTAGTCAGACTGGAAAAGTTTATACTGGTTAAGACATTACTCTTTGAGAGGTTTTATGCAGAAGTGATGAAATGCACCTCAGCTTAAAAGGAAAATGGAACGACATTGATAAGAAAAAGCTTCATGTATAGATTTGCATAAATTACATATTTGCCTGAACTATTAGGAGACCTTCACAATGAAGGATAGTTGATGTGGTGCTGTAAACACTTAATTCCGGGTGAGAAACTCTTTTAAAAAGTTTGTTCCCCAGTCGGATAACGAAATTGATTCAGGGATCATGGCAACTCAGTGTAAAGGGCTGCACGAATCCATGTCATGCAGTGATCATTACACCTCCCGAAAGCTTATTTTGTGAAGTCTTAAATATGGAAAATTTGAAAAGGTGAGTTACTTCTAAAACTTGAGCAGTTTTATTGAATTCAGTGACACACTCCTTATTAGTAAGATTTATTGTAAATATTCACAAGATGAAGCTAATATTTGCACAAGTAGCAGACTATATTAAGAAGGAAAAAACCCAACAAAAATGTAGCAGGAGAAATTACAATAAACTCAATATAAATAATCAATAATTTCAATCCAAACCCCATGACAAATGTGGATCAGAAATGGATGGACAATAATTTGAAATTATATTCTCTGCACTAATGCAAAAAGTGCCACATTCAGAAATAGAAGATACTTAGTATTAAATATAGGGGAGGAACAGATTGAAGAATATACTTTTTTTCAGGCTTGCAAAGGCTGAAAGGCGAAGTGGTAACCTGTTAAACTGTTAAGTATTTTTTGACTTGTACCTTACTATTTTTAAATCTAGGGTAATAAATCAATTTGATTAGGCTAAATATAAGCAAGACCAGTAATCAAGCAATATATTTAAACTTTCAAAGAGTGATGCAATTTAAATTTGCCACAATTTTCAAACTGACAAAATGTTATGCTTTTACAGAGAAGCTTCTTATTATAGATTTTCTTTCGCAATACATATATGCTAATAAAAGAGAATATGACTCTGGATAAAGAAGGTGTCTTTTATATAGATGAAAATATCCTTAACGTAGTTTTACTTTTTGATCTTTCAATAGTAAGTTATTACACAAGATATGACAATAACTCTTCCTAGGGATCAGAATAAGAACACTTACATATGACATCATTTTCTGATCTGGTATACCGAGTGGTGGTTCTGATTGAGAAGAATGAGCCATTTTTGTGAAATATCTCTTGATCTCAGTTAATCATTCACACTGGCTGGCTGTACAATGTTTCATAATTTACAGACTGTGCAGACAAAAAGACGCTTGTTTCATTTCTCTAGGTACATAATGGATGAGAACCGAAATGATTCAGGTGAATGGACACTAGAGGGATGCTATTCTGTTGTAATATATTACAGCTACCCTGCTAGTAATAGAACAGGAACAATGTCCCATTGTCCAAAGGTGGAATTTAAGCCTTAGTAAAATTCATCAAGTATATCAAGTGCTTCCTATAAAAACAGACATGAGGTAGTTATTTTCTATCGACCAACATAAATCAGACTGGAAGTGCAGGTTTTTGCCTTTGAATGAAGTTTTGGTTCACAGCTCTACACCACACCTTGATTTTAAAAGAGACTATTTGATCTATTATTAAAAATATAAAACACAACAATAACAAAAACTTCAAAGCTTTCTTAACCATCTAACTGATAATATCCTTGGCTGCCAAAGTGAAAACATTTCCAGAATACATATGGATTGTCTCTATGTTACTTTAATTTTTCATGCTTTCTACATTGAATTTGTCACAAGTTATGAAAGATAGTGGGGGGTTTTTACTCACAGTTTTGAATATTAATTTCTGTTTTTGTAATTGTTGCATAGCTCAGTATTTCTATCCTTCAGTGGAATTATTCCATGTTAAAATAAGGTGAGTCAGTGAAAAAAAAAAATTGTAGAGACATGTGGATGCCTGCACCCACACTGAATATTGAATTTTTTGAACAGCCTCGGTATTTTCACTGTGACTTGTGGATTAAGATCCTACTACACTAAACTACAACTGTCGGATTCTGTCCTGCAGATATAAAATGTAGAAGTGTTACTCTGAATATCTAAATAATAAGAGAAGTCAGACATAATGTCTTTTTTCATGAAAAGTACTCTGTGCTTTTAAGGCACTTATGATTTGGAGATCCCTTTCCTATTCAGTTTCCCAGCTGAGGATCCTCTGTTTCTCCTGTCAGCTATGCTAGTTTGAACTACTACTTTTCCTGCCCTTCTGGTACTTCTTTTTACATTTTATGCTATTCTGTACATGTCAATTTGTGTCCAAATAAACTCATTCTTGAAAACTAACATCTCACAGCTTGAGCTTCCAATTCCATTTAGTATTTACTGTGCAGGTGACAAAAAGCCTACCTGTGAGGTCTATAATGAGTTAAAAATACTGTTTTATGTTATATAGAGAACCATTTCCTGGCTTACGTTTCTCATACCAACTCTGAAGTGGATGTTCCAGGTGCTCCTGTAATACAGATAACAGTCTGTTCTAGAATTACTTGATAGAAACAGGAATACAGATCCCACATTTCCCAGAAACAGGCTGAACCCTAAGAATTTATAATGACTCCATACTATTTCCTCTCTGGATCAATGAAGTAAGCAGCTCACACTGAAAGTCATCACTTTGTCAGTTCAAGGGAAATTTATGTGGAATGTACTTATGGAAGGGGACAAATCCAAATAGTAGAAAGAATTAGGAGGAGTCATGGAATCCAGAATGCTATAGCTGCATCAGAATGGATTAAAATGATTTGGGGAAATAATATAAGAAAACTGCATAAACAAAAACAACATTGTGATGAGCAATATCTGTATGTCTATGCATAGTTTAGAAATAACATTGAATGCATTAGTAAAGATATTTTTTATATTTTTTGGTATTTTTTAATAGAGAAATCACAATCTTTTTACACTTTGTTGAGCACTAATTACAGGGCTAAATCTCTATTTGAACTCAGTTGTTAGGAAAGGACATTGACTCAAGAGAACCTAAAACATGACAAAAATCTTCAGAAGGCTACAGAATGGAAAGGGAGGGGATCAAAATGATGCATTTTGGAGGTAAGCAAACAAATGATACTGTATTGGAAGAAAAAATGCATTCAGGGTGAGTAAGAAAGAGGGAACAAGAATCAGGTACATTAACTCAAGAAAACACAGGTTAGAAGCATTATGGTGATTCTAAACAATTCAGGGGACAACCTGAATCAGAAAAGAAAATTTAAAAGAGAAAAAGAAACAAAAGAAAAAGTGGAAAAGAAGGTAGGATAGAGAAGCTACAACTTAGTTCTCACAAAATTGTTGAATCACTCTCACCAGCTGAATTTATTGGCAATGTAACATTGCATATGGGGAAAGAATGTGCATAAATGAACCTTTGGACAAACTGACCAAACCATAGGATCAGAAGGACAAGATTCTACAAACTATTGGATGCAAATATCATGTTTGTTATCATCCACAAGAGATTTCTCTCTGTATCTGGGATGAAAAACAAGATAAAAGGGCTGTGGCTTAATTAGGCCATGAATTTATTAGCTTAGTTCTTGTGAGAACTCTTGCAGTAAATTGTACTGTGCATATCAAAATACCTCCCTTAATTGTTTTCACACACTAGTTTTATATCATCAGCTGTCCTTTCTCCCTTATATCCTATCCATATTTCTTTTACTCATACCCGGCTCCCTGCCACTTTTATAGAAGCAATAAAAGGCAAAGAAAGGTGGATTCACTCTTGTTACTCCAAACAGTGTAATTAAACTCATTTCTCAGCTTTGGGGTATTTCTTGATCTCTGTCCATTTCCTACTCTGATTAATCACACATTAAAGCATCTGTAGAACTGACAAATGCTTTGGACTCTTGCTTCAAATAAACCTTCAGATAAGATCTAGTGCCTGGTTCCTCCTCCCATTTCAAATTAACTTTTCAGATACCTTAACAATTTCCTTCCAAATTCAATCATCCTCATCCCTGAATAACCCATGTATTGAACATGATATTTTTGGCGGATGTCCATTAATCCTCCTGCTGCTAATAACCAAAATGTTATCTGGCCTTGTCAACCCTGGAGATAACTCACCATATCCTTTCTGAAAAATGTAGCCTCTGGGAACAACTGGCATTTAGAAAAATGTCCCTGACCTGTCTTTTTTTCTTATTGGTGCTTTTAAAAATCTCAGTAGCCCTGCTATGAAATCACAGTTTCAGGAATCTGCCTTAGTAAATGGACCAGGGTCAACCGTAGTGTACTCTTGAAGAATCTGAGGACAGCTGGAGACACAGAGGAAGTGGCCTCCTGTCCCACGTAGGGCAAAGCATTGCCCCTCCACATCCAGACAGCAGCCAGCATGACTTGGTGACTTGGCATCCTCCTCTCTTTGCGGTGGTCCATCCTTCAGCTCAGTACTTATGAGATGAAAGTAGAGGGTTGTCACCTTTGGACCTCGTGAATGCTACTCTGTGTGCCCGCTCAGACATCATATTTCGCTCAGAGGTTTATGAAAAAAAACCAGCCGTAACCTCCATACAAGAAATAAACAACCTCCGTGTCAGAAGTTACTATATATTAGGACACCATTCACAAAGTTATGAAGGTAGAGATACCAATTCGAATTTCCTGATGTGCTACTGAATGAGCAAAACATGATGCTTCTGTTGACAAATGATAATAGCAACAATGCTAGACATTAAGTGAAATATCTTTTTTTTAAGAGGTAGTTACTTACTAAGTTTAACCGCCCCCCCATTTTCACATTTCCTTTATTATCCCTTTACAGTCTTCAAATGGCTGCTGATGTGACTTAATAAGCCATGTTCACAGAATACATCTTTCAAGTTTCAAATAGATCATAAATAGGAAAAATTGTGACTTTCGTTTACTCTAAGGGTTAAAAGAAACAAAATTTGGACAGATTTTTAAAAATTATAATTGGAGGCTATCTCTCTTTTAAGCTTTCTGTGTATCTGTAACGTAGATACAATTGTTTTTATGCTAAACATATTAGAGAAATAAAGCCTGGATGACAAACATTTCATTTTTAGCTGATTGAATACCTTTTTCTATTGAAGCAGACCCTGACAATATTATATAATTGTAGGGTTTTTTTAATAAATACTCCTTATATTGGACCTCATAAATTTAACCTTAGTATCTACAGAGTAACCAGTTTATCCCTTTTAAAGTGAGATTTAATTTGCTCTTAAAATAGGTCCTTTCTCCTCTCTTATTTTTCAGGTATACAAAGTCCAGTTGTTATCAGCTTGGTGTTCATATTAAAATGAGTTGTCTACTTTTCACCTCTCTAGGGAGCCTCAAGAAAAATGCAGATGTTGATGAGAAATAATGTAATTTTTTTAAAAATCAGCAGCTTCAATGAAATTAAGCTAATATCCCAATCTTTGCTTCCATTTAAGTGACCCTTCTCTGCTGATATGTAGAGATTTTGCCTCTAGGTTCACCTTCTGCAGGTATAGAGAGACCAACACTACAGAATATCTATTTTAATAATATCTATTTTCACTATTTATTAACATTTCCCTTGTTAATATTTTACCTGATTAAGTTGACCAGATATATGTTCTCAGGATCCAAACTCAATATTGCAGAACAGACACCCATAATTCTGTTTTACTTTTATGTTTTCCAAGCATCAGTGTTTAAAATAACTACTAAGAAATTGTGTCATTCTACCTGGCACAGGACAGTCACCAGTACAAATGTCTATTACCTGTAAAAGCCTTGTCTTTTTCTTGGATAACTTTTGTTTTCTATTGTTTTATTTTATTCCTCTTCTGTCTGGTCTGTGCAGCACTATTGTGTTCCTTGGGTGCCTTTGAGTGAGTAACATACCTCATGCATGAAGGACAATGTTACTTGTTTTTCAGTGTTTCTTGGTTTTTGGGTTTTTTTCCAACAGTGATCCAGGCCAAAAAATATTGTCTAAGAGTTTCTTTGGTTGGTTTAATTTCATTTTCTGTCTTTTTGATTTTAAAGTCTTGGTTATCCTGTATGTTGATGAAGATATTTGAAATATTTCTAGAAATTTCTGCTTTTAATGGCTTAGTATTAAAAATTGTTTCCGAAAAAAACTAACTAAGATTTATTGTTTAGGAAAATATGTTACCACTGTGTAGGTGGTGCTCTTTGACTCACAGCTTGTTTGCGTGTGTGTGTCCTTGTGATGTTAACTCATCAAAGAAACGTAAAACTGTTGATTTTAAATTACACGGTAGGGACACAGCAGTGTTTCACAGCACTAATGAGTCCAGGAAAATGCTACTTGAAACTAGAACATAGAAAGAATTGTAACACATTCTTCCACAGCTATCCTACACTCTGACACATTTTGTGAGCTGCTTGGCATGTGGCAGACTGCTTAGTGCAGATAGAAACCTCCTACAGATATAAATGCTTAACAGACAGATGAAGGTTTGGTGCATAACTGTCCCTGCAAATGTCTGTCTATCGAGGCGACATATCATCTCTGTATTTTTCTAATACAAGTTCTTAAAATTGGAAACTTAATTTTTTTTTTTGCTCAACACTGATTTTTTTTTATGTTTCTTCAAAGCTTCATATTATATCAATAATCAATAGCCTAGGATAAGAAATGGATCATAACTGATTCAGAAATACTTTCTGGGTGTGAACTGTGAACTAATGCTGGTTAGATTGCAGTTATTGTCAGAGCCAACAGTAGTTGTTGGTTCATAAAATAGTTAAAGCCATTTGCCCATAGAACATCAGTTTGTGGAAATTTTAAATAAGCCTGAAAAGTATGCATGGTGGTGGTTTCACTGCATGGTGATTTCATGCAAGTTGTGAAAGCTGCCGCATTCAAATATATTTATATATTTTGATATATACGCACAAAATACTCGAGGGGTACTGCATCCTTTCTAGTCCAAAATCTGATATTGAAAGAAAATGTCTTAGCCATAAATAACAGTTTTATGGAGGCGTGTGCATGAAAATTCTGCCCTAATCAAAAATTCTTCAATGAAAATTCTTTCCCATAAGTTTTTCTTAAATAAAAAAATGAAAGAGCTTCTCAGAAAATACAATAGAAAAGCTAGGGGGGGATTGATCAGGCTAAGACTAATTGGCTGAAGCTGAGCCACTAGAGATTAGTTATCATTAGGCAAAGGAGAACAGTTAAACTACCTTGAAATAAACAGGGTCACATCTACTTTCAGGAATAAATTAGTCTGTAGATTTGTTGACACAGCAAACTGTTCCTTCCTGGCACAATGTGTGCAAGGGGAAATTAGAAAATAAATAATATTTGACTTTGATCTGATTTGCACACAGTGTAATATTGTACTTTCCCTTCATTTATCATATCTGGTATCATCCCAAACTTTCAGCCTTTATTTAGTTCCCCCTACACACTGTTTAAACAGAC
Source organism: Acanthornis magna (assembly GCA_036785705.1). Taxonomy (NCBI): domain Eukaryota; kingdom Metazoa; phylum Chordata; class Aves; order Passeriformes; family Acanthizidae; genus Acanthornis; species Acanthornis magna. Next base: position 26,330,553 of record JAWUZG010000063.1, read on the forward strand.
TAAATTAGTAAAGAATGCAGGGACTAGTTGATGAGTTAAAATAAATTATTTATACTTATGCCAGAACAGAAATTAAAACCTTCCAGTTAATGTACAGTTAGAAAAACATATGTGCTGTCAAATAATAAGTGTAGTGGGTTGAATAAATGTCAAGATGGGTATAAAGAAATTTAAAAGTAAACTATCATCACAGGCAATTGAATGTGGGAGGTATAGTGCATCTGAAATGGAATGGAGAATAAAGAAGAATAAACATGTTTATAAGGGAAATATATGTAATAAATATTAAAAAGTAACAGCTCAATTGAATATTGTTTCTCCCATTTACAAAAGATTCAAAAGATCACAAAGAAAGACCAATGTCTAAAAAATAAATAGCTGACCACATGGGTAAAACTTACCTTGAATAATAATTTTTTTCATTGCTTTGAAATTCACAGATCAATATGAAGGAAGGGATCCTGGAAGTAGTGTTAGAAGATGTACCTTTGGTGAAGTAGAGTGAATGTGAAGGAAAAGCTGCATCACAAGCTAATTAATAAATTAAAATCTATTTGAATTAGTCTAAACTAATGTCAGGGTAGGTTTGTCCATTGCTGTTGGGTGCTACACAGAGTTATGAATACAATGCTATTTCTAAATCCTATGGCTCATACCTAAAACCCATCCCAATAAAAGCAGAATTGCAATGAAAACATTTTTATATCCTTCCAACAATTTCTGTTCAGTGAAGGCAGGCAAACGCCTTGTGTTTTAGGGATAGATTGAGTTATATGAATAATATTTCTTACTTATAAACTTAAGATCAAATAGGAAAAATGCAAAAATTCAGTCCAGTAAAGCACATACAGGACTCTAAGGACAATACCGCCTCCATTTTTCCTCTCCTTCTCATGATACTCCAAATCCTGATTTCATTACAAAACCAATCTGTCTTATGAGGGAAGATGGGGACAGTGATATATTTTGTCACTTATAATAGTTATAGTCCTGTTTTCACTTCGGATTATTCTAAATTGTTCATTATCAAATGTCTCAACAACTAGAAAATCAGAGGCTCAAAATTGCTGGATAGCTCTCATCTCGCAGTATTATCTGCACAAACTCTTCTTGTATCAGCCTGGCCTGATAAATATTCTGAAAGCTGATAAAATGAGTTGAAGGATTTTGTGAGAGCTGTGATTCTGTTATGAGGTGAACCCAAAATACCCAAGAAATTACGTGAACGATTGACAGTACCTGAAAGTCATACTTATGGTTAAAGTGAAATCAAGAATGGGACTTGAAAAAATCCAATATCCCACTTTATCTCTATGGAGTAACTTGGATCAACAGTGTTACATTGGTGTCTGCTTGCCGTAACAATGGTCACCAGTTAGAAACTATAAAAATGGATCTGTGAGATTGAAGGAGGGAGATATGTTTCTAGTATGGTGAGAAAAGTGGTGGTTTTAAAATTTGGTTTGTATCTCTTTGTGTGAGGAAGGCCAAGTGTTACATCTGAACAGACTGCAGATTATACAAAGAAATGAATGAATGTGGCAGATAGATTATATGTCTACTTGAAAAGAGGAAAATCTTTTGTTTTGAACCTTAATAGTATACTCCTGAGTCATCAGAATTCATTTTGGTGAATATCTCAGTAGAAGAGGACAGAAAAGATCATCATTGGCCTTTCTTTAAAACGAATTTATTCACTTTTTTGGGGGGTTATTTAATCACTGCAACATTTTTTAATTTTAGTTTTATTTTTAATGGAGTAATTTCTACAGGTCAGTTTAATTTCATTGGATCTTTGTTGGCAAATGCAAAGGGAGATGCAATATAAATGTAATATGCTGGGGTTCCTGCACATCTCTACTCCCATTCTTTCCAAAGGACTTTGTCAGAGTGTTATTGCTATTACTGTATCAAAATGCCTGGTATTTATAGAAACTTGGCTATGAGAGAAGTCCTAAGCATTGTCTGTGTCCCACTCTTGTGTGACTTACACCATGGAAGTCTCTGTAAATAGGAAAATGTAAGGTAGGACAAGCTGTTAATTTCCTTCACCATCCATGCCCCATTTGAATATTTCTGGCTCAGTAATAAAGCTATTAAGAAGTTTTGACACTTGGCTGCAGAAGCCTCCTTTTCCTTGCAGTGCGTAATTTTCTTCCTTTTATCCGAAGTTCAGACACCATTTTCACAAACAGCCACACTTTTACACTTGACTACTGTCTCTTTCTCCAGCATTTAAAGTAGTGGCATAGTACTGTACATTATAGATCGCTGTCACTGAGTTGTCTCTGTTGTCTCCATCTCATCAATTTTAAGCACATTAAGAAACTACTTTCTCTCCTGGTGCCTGGAATCTTACTTCCTGAAACAGAGGAAAGTCGTTGAATGGTGCAGGAGCTGGGAGTGTCAAGATTTTAGATTTTGTGATGAGGAAGTGTCAAAGTACAAGAACTACAAGGCAAGTCAGTGCACCTGTGTATAGCCTTATGAGGTTGGGACACTGGAATGAAACCAGGATCTTTTTCTGAATGGAAGACACAGTGAAAAGCATAGCTCTGACTGTGCTGCTCTACACTTTGAAGAGATTTTAGAGTTCAAGGACATTTATTATGCATGGTCAGCTCTTTGTTTGAACTTCCTATGAGCTTGGACCTCAAATTTTTCCTACGAGGCACACTAAATGAAAGAGCAAGTATGAACGAAGTCAGCCTATCAAGAGAAAGGTCTCAGAAAAATTCTGCAAAGGTTTTGCTTTATTGCAGTGAGGCATCATCAAAAGATTGAAGGAAATTAATGACGGCCATGAAAATAATGAACATTTATCATGCTGTGGATCATTGTCCCAAAGGGAATGAAAGAGATTCATCCTCTTGGGAAATTCTATGTGAGACTGAACAAAACACTTGAAAATCTATTAGTTAAAGCTTAGTTGAGGCAACTTTCAGATGAATGAATTGAAAGACTCTACAATAATGAGTCCTTTAACTCATTTACTTCAAATAATTTTGCTAAAGAAAGCAGATGAGAGATGTGCTGGGATGGTGGAAGTAGGAGGAAATGATGACAGAAGAGGAAAGTTTGAGTTAAAGCAATTTAAATCCATATATATATATATATAAAGGTAGATAACTAGGAAGGAGAAATATCTATATTTCTATAGATATTTCTATATTTCTATATCTATCTATATGCTATGTGGAATGTTTCCATAATTTATGAAATGAGAAAAAAAAGGTATCATAGGAAAAAGTAAGAAAAAAATAGGAGGAGAAAATGAAACTCTATGCATAAAAGGATTTCAAATTACCAGAGTTAAAATATGGCAGAATGGAATAAAGAAATAAAGACCAGATATATAGAACAATATGAAAAAAAAAAAAAAAAAGTGGTAAAAAAATTAGAGGGACAGCTAGGAAAAAATAATCAGGGTTTGAAAATAAGCTATGGACAAATACAGACAGAAAATTGAAGTTTTGTATTTTATTGTCACTGGATAAAACAAAGAAATTATTTTGCTCAAACAAGATACGGAAACCTACATTGAAAACTGATGTGCAATACTGTCTGATGTTTCCATGCTGAGACAGTCTCAGAAGACAATTTATTGCATGTTAACAATAACTAGTAAATTAAATAGGGTTTTCTCTACCACCAAATTAAATGTTTATTTTTAGTGTTTGTATTTAGGGTTGTATCTCCTAGCCAGGATTAGCAGACATTAATTAGATTCTTTTGCTAATAAATGGGATTCTGAAAATTAGCCCCTATTTCAGCCTATTTTCATAGAAGTTTATTATTACTAGAATTATTTTTCAATCAATCTTTATAGCTGACCTTTATATAAACAAATATTTATTACTAACTTTCTCAAAATTACAGGACTGAGAGCTATCCATAGCAATTGAATTTTCTATTGTGTTCTTCTACCCACTGACAAATGAGACACATGCATTTACCAACACCTGTACGATGGGATTATTCTAAAGAAACCACACCCTAAGGCTCTTGCTTATTAGCTATAGGCTTTATGTAGAAAGAAATAACAAATACATACAATATTTTCTAGATATATCAGTGCTTAAGTATACCTTGGAATAACAAAGGGAATAAACAGGAATGCCTCATAGACACAAATTTAAAATTAAAAAAATTATTAGTTTGTCACAGATGTAAAATTCAAAGTGAACTATTCAGCACATATAATAAGAGGATAATGATGACATAAATATCTAGTTGAGTGTCTATGTATACCTCAGGGACTTTTCTACTTTTCCAGGTCTCAGACAAAGATACTGTACAACTATTGTGAACGGTGGAATTTTTTTTTTTTTGCAGTGCTTTTGAGAACACTGGTCAGGACTAAAACAAGAGAAATTGTTTTAAGTCCAGCAGTTCTGATTTCCAGGGCACAGTAGAGACCTCCTGCTCCTTTCAGGACCATCTTAGTTTTTTTATCATCAGAGGGACAGATGAATAACAAGTCTTGCTCACAGTTAGACCTTATAAGTTGCGGGCTTAGCATATTGTGAATTATTGCTCAGGTCACTACTATTTGCCTGCATTGCACACTGCAAGTAGTTCATTTTTCTATTCATGTCACTCCCCTGATAAATATCAGGAGGTGTGCTCTCCATTATGGTCTGGAAAAAGGCTTGTGTAAAATTATTGACAACATGAAGGACCTTACCTTGCTCAAACCATAAGCAAAGTTGAGATCCCAGTGAGAACCTACAGCAAACATCCAAGATCTGTAACTTGTAGGCAAAAACCTGTTTCTCTTGTTTTCTCCTCCCTGTTCCACAACAGGGAAGTGCTGACTTAGTCCTACACCTCTGCACAGAGCCATGGCCTGAAAAGAAGAAATTTTCCAGAGTGAAAGCACCTGGCTAATAATGGGAATTTACAGAAGTCTATCGTCAACTGTCTTCATTATTTTTTGTAAAGGAGCTGTGCACTGATTAGCTAGAGCCTATTAAACCTAAAATTTCTGAATGGTTGTTGGATTCATATGGATACTTCTTTATCATTCATGTCTGCAGGTTGGTGTTGCATGAATGAAATAAGAAATTAAGTAGCTGAAAAAAATGAAGCCTGGCTGTACAAAAACAACATTCAGTCGGCTTGGTACAATCAAGTTTGCATTACTGTTTTGACTGGACTTCTTCAAGAGATATATTTCACTGAAAGGCACGGATTTCCAGAGATCTGTGAATCTACTTTGAGCAAGATCTAGTGAAACCGTACCATCTCTGGCAGATTTTTATTAAGTATATTCCTTGTCTCCAAAGGCAGTTGGATCATAACATACCTAAGTATCCAGCAGCTTCTCCTCATACATAACTGAAGGCTAAAAATGGTAAAGCAAGGTAGCTACTGCTCCTGTGTGCAGGTTTTCACCCTCTGTTAACATTTTTCTCAGTTTTTTTTCTCTTAAGAGACTTATATAATAAAATGGAAAGAGGAAAATAAAAAGAAAAAAAAGGTCAAAATAAAAAAAAATCATAGTATTACATGAAAGGGATGGAAGCAGAAGGATCACAAGGAACAACCAATAATAATTTATGCTTTGCATGTTAAGTAAACAGAAAACTCTTCCAAATTACAGTACTTGTGAATGTCATAAAAGGCTATTAGATTAAAGACTTTAGATTTACTCAATAATGACATGAGTTTCTTAAATGCCAGCTAGGAAGAATATAAATTCTCTTATCTCAATACTTTGAATTTATGGAAGACTTAAATTTTGTCATCTTGAAACTGCCACAATAATTGGATAGCATTGACTATGTTATTTTATTAAAAATAAAATATCATTATGAGGACAGAATTAGAAGTGTTTGACATTGAAATAGACCATGAAATTCAGTCCAACTTTCTTTACTTTTATGGCGTTTTAAATTCTGAGCAATGTGCAGGCATGTTTTTCCACATATCTGCATGAAAACAATATTTGACACTTACACTGAGACTAAATTTTTTGCAAGTTAGAGGACTATTTTCTGTCTTCTTTTTTAAACCCATGCTTACAAAGTAACAGGGTCTATAAATAAAAGGAAGAATGATCTGTGGCTGGCTTTTTTGTGGTGTAAATGAATTGCACTAATTTGATTCAGGGAAAGTCTGTCTCTTGCACTGAAGTCTTAGACTTCACCTACATAGTTCTATTTCAGTATTGGAATTAAGAATATCAGTAGCTCTTAAGTAACTAGAATTAAAACTCTTGAAAGTTTGTCTGTCAATAAATTCTTGAGTTGGAATTACTGAAGACTTGTGAAAAGATTGGAGTTCACTGACTCCTCCCAGTCATTTATAGAAATCTGTCTTTTTCAGGAAAATAAAACTGAGGAAAAAAATACATTAACTGTATTATGTTTTTTCATGCATTTTGCACATAAGCAGATTCACTCGTGAGTTTTACTGGTGAAAATAAAATTGACAAAAAAAAAAAGATATAACAATTTGGTCAGTATCAGCAATTTAATCTCAGTAACACACATCCTGAGAACAGCTCTGAGAATGGTCTTAAAAGGTTTAACAGAAGAAAGCTGTCTGTGTCTGGCAACTGAACCCAGAAAAGCAACGTCTCACACTTCGGCCTTCTGCTTTGAATCAACCATGAGTGACTGCAGTATGGTCAGGAACAGGCTTCCACTTTCAGTGTGTTCTGGTTTTGTGGAGAGAAGCTCCTGGAAAGGTGACTCCTGTGATTTCTGTATGGAAAGCCTTGCCTGATTTGTAGTAACTGTAGACATTCCTACAGTTCAGCTTGGTCTGTGTTGTTTAGGTTTTCTGGTAGGAGTAATGCTCTGCCTCAAATCACAGAAATTCTTCCTTGCTCTGAATAACACGGCTGTGGTAGGTCTGTAGGGCAAGTGTGAACAGAGAGGGACAGAACCTTATTTCTTCATGCCATAGGAGAGAACAGATTTATAGTAAAGAATTTTCCATATTAAATTCAGTGTTTCTCATTTCCAAGGTATTCTCCTCTTCTTTACCCTCCACCTGTACTACCAACTGGCCTGGAGATATCTCCAGGGTAGAAGTGGCAGCAGCACCAGAAATGAGCTGGGCTGCAGCTCATCTGAGGCTGTTTGCCTCCTCAGTGAGCAGGCAGAGGAGTACGTGGCACAAGAAGAGCATTTTAATGACCAGGTTCTTATGCCTACTTCAAGTCTTTCTGTTAAACATCAGCTAAAAAATGCAATAAATTTGACAAAATCCTCAGCTCTGCCATAGTCCTAAGTAATCCACAGCTCTGGCAATAGGCCTAAGTACATCCAGCAGTGACATGTAAAGAACCTAGATGGCTTTCCTGTGAGACAGTTAGACCTTCATCAAGAGAAGATTTTCTAAAGATATGGTGGTTATTAAATATTCCATATTGTCTAATTTAGGTATGTATATAATTTTAGGATTTACTCCCTACAGCCTACTGAGTGAAGCTACGAAAAAAAATTACATTTTGGACCAAAGAAACTTGAAGTTCCATAGCCCTAGGCCTGTTGGTTATGCAAAATGAATGTGAGCTTATTCCCTTAACTATACATGTGTTTCCACATAAATAGAAATTTAGCAGGAAATAAAGCCTTACAGTACTTTAGACAACACTTTGATTGAATTTGATTTCAGTTTTTGGCATTTTAGTGTCTTAAAATATCATTTAAATGAAAAAAATATATAATTGCAGATTATTTATTCAATTTGTCTCCTTTGGAAGTGTAGCAGCTCAAGTCTTTAGGGAAAATATAAACTATGATAGGCAGTCTGCAAGAAGGAAGATAAAATGGTTGAAAAAACTTTAGGAAATGTCATTAGTTAAATCCAAAATGAATACTCATTCAGGTATTAGACTGCAATAAACTAATTTTAATATTGTTATTTTCTTCAAATGAGAAATAGCTCTTAGACTTTAACCTTTCCCTATTCTCCATTTTTAAAATTCTTACAGTCCCATTTACTGAATTAATTTCAGGGCTTTATTCTGTTGTGTGGAAGTCACAGAGTTATATCCGTCCCATGTGGTAGGTCCCTTCACACCAGAGCTTTAGAAAAGGCATGAAAGACCTGCACTGGGGGACCCACACTGCTGAGATCTCTCCTACTGGTTGCTATCCCTGGGATTGCTCCTCATGGTCTCTTGCACAAACCTTGGTGCCATTATGTCAGGAAGCATCTACGCAGGGTGTTAGGATGCAACGGGGAGCTGCTGATGTCACCCGCCTGGAATGAACATGGACTCAGGTTGCTCAATCCATCTCTCTGACTCTCTGGATGTTCCTTTGCTTTCTCTGCCTGCCCCCTTCCCAGACCCAAACCCTCCAAAAAAACCACCCTCATTTTTGGAAATAGCAAAATCAATACTCTATTTTCCGCAGTGAACAGGAACCAGGATTCAGGTACGATTCAATGACTAACACTCTCCAGTGTGCACTTAGAGCCAAGTTCAGGGTGAAAAGGATGACTTATCTCAGGAAAGAAATGATCTTTAGCAGTACTCTGCCCTTGAAAATGCCCTTTGAGTATATACCTAAGATCTAGATAGTTCAGGAGTTATTTTCTTTTAAATATGAACCTAGAATAAAAAATACATATAGGCATATAATCATGAGAATTTGGATGACAATTCTCTGTTGTTCATACTTCATAAAATCTACTGAAATTGAATATTTTCATTAGAGGAGACTGCTTGTTAGGAGGATTTAATGCTCACCACATTTAAGGAAATGAGGAACTTCATCTGCTAAACTCGTTGCAAATTAAAAGATTGATTTCATAAGAACAGCATTGCATGTGCTTAGCCTGTACAACAGCACTTTTGCAAGACTGAATGTACAATCTTTTGCTCTATATCAGTGGGACCTCACACCTACATTTACCCTTTTGTTGTTTTGCATATTGAAATTTTACTGACTACCATAGTTTCAAAAGGCAATTGCACCCCATAACTGTAATTTACTTCTATTAATAGACCTTTGCTTTGGAATTCCTCAGATTCACACAGGTAAGTCAATGGTTATTGAACATTCATGCTCATTTCAGCGAGGGCTTCTTGCTAGGATGAAGAGGAATGCAAAGACTTTAAGACTTCCCATGGTAGTTCTTCAATGCAGCTTTGATTTGGCAAGCTCATCGTGCCTTATTACAAAGATGACGCCGGTAAACCTCTAGTGTCTACTAACCATAAACTTCATCTTTCTTGTAGCTGGTCTCTGCATGAGTACTGCTTAGGCTTTTTCTTTACAGCTATGTGATTCCAGATATGGCTTTCTTCTACTGAGTCAGCAGAAGAAAATCTCTAATTATGCTTTGGGAGCAGACAACAGAGTCAGCAAAACAAAACTCATGTATTACAAAAAAAATCCAGCAGTGAATAGTTCACGCAAATTCTTCATGGAGTTAGAGAAAATAGATTCTCTATTAGCAGAGAAAAGGTTCTGACTTGCCGTCACCTTGATAAGTTCTTGAACTATTTTTGTTTTATTTGCTACATTAAATTGCAATTTCATACATCCTCATTTATATTGTTTTAGCAAAGTTTTTTGTAATAGGCATTTACAGAAATCTTCTAAAACACTAAGAAGTCATTAACTCTTACCCCATAAAGATGTTAGCTTTATAAATATGTCTTGGATATGGTTGGTTCGCACTGTAGCAAAATAAAATTCATGTTTTCCTAATAAGTCTTTCTTTTTTAGTTCCTGTTCCACAGAGTGAAGAGGATGAAAGAACAGAACAACATATGTGTAATCCCATTTAACTGCAGTCTGCTATCCTCTACTTTTGCCTCTGACTTCCAAAAATCTCTGTAAACTTTATGCAAGTATTTTGTAAAACATCATAAGACAAATTTTGAGCTATAATTCTTCACCATTTTCGTAGACACTTGAGCAACTTGTGGATTTTAGATATTTTTGTGGTTTTATCTGCTTTTCTTTTGTTTCAGTGAATGATAATTTATACTTATAGTCTGTTTTTCCTCTGTGTGTAGCTCATTTACTTCTTTATTAATTCTGTCTCTGTGTGCAGACCTAAATGAAGGATGATATAACCACTTCCTTTCAGTCTTCTTGGTCACACAGAGTTATAAAAAATAAAAAAAAAATAAGGAGGGCTTCCTTAGAGTAGGCAGAATGAGATAGCTTGCTGATTGCTCTCCTCTTGCTCTCATCATATCTGCTTGTCTGTTTTGCAGTCTCAGATTACAGCAGAGATGACAACAGTGAGAGAACAAGAAAGAAAAAGTAAAAAAATATAGTTAGGTAGATCTGATTTATGTTCAAGGTTTATATTAAACTGGATATTTGATCAATTGTACGCTCTAAGAACAGAAAAAGAAATCTCTAATATTAATACTGCTCAAAATTATATTAGATCTAAAAAGTCAGATGTCTTTTGAAGATTAATACCACCACCACCCACAGAAAACAATCAACACCACTGTTGTTTTCTCTAAAAAATACCCCAGAAATTTGCCTCCCCCCCACTCCCCCAAACCCTTAAATACTTCAATAAATTTTAATATTAAAATATTTTGGAGTGGTACTTGTTTGGCTGGTTTTCTTTGTTTAGTTGGTTCTGGGATTGGTTTTGCTTTTTCCTTTTCTTCTGAAGCAAATGTCTTTGTGTCTTTTGGCTAATTAGGCTCCAGCCTCAGCTGTAACTGTGCTATTCCTATTTCCTGAACATAAATTGAAACATTTTATCCTTTTCATGGAAGTGTATAAATATTTTTGCAAATTATTATGATGTTTTGAGCTCCAGATTAGAATTTATCTTATAATCTCTAATTAAGATATCTGGAAATCTGGTCAAATCCTTTGAGCTCCACATTGAAACAGAATCAAATTAAAATATCTGATATCAGAAGACTGGAAAGTTTCATATAATTCAATTGATTTTAACTATGTTGTTTCTGATCCTCATAGATAACAAAAGTAGGATCAAGTTCTATGTGCATCCTCTTTCATATTCTTTGAAATATACTCATCGTCAGTTTGCCTTTCAATTAAAAATTTTAGAAAGGTGAAGTTCATTTTTTACTTTTAATACTACATTTACTAAGTTTCCTAACACTAAATTTTATCTTGAATTTGTAATATACGATGGACTTCAAAGAACAGTATTGCTCTAGACAGTCAGCAGCCAGTGTTATGACACTGCCATTGGGATAAACTTCTGAGAACTCTAAATGTCAAGCTTACAAAGAAATCCAGTTTGAATTACAGTCTTCGCCAAAAATGAAAATACATTTAATTGCAATATAAATAGGGATTTTTAATACTGTTGTGTTGTAATTAACAAGGCGTGTGTCGTCGATGATACAGCAGACACAGGGAGGCAAAAGGCTGGTGGGAGTTGTTCCCTCCCCCAAGCTCTCCTTTATTATGGGTAAGGGTTGCCGATGGTCGGGAGGGAGAGCAGGGGAAGAGGGCCTGTCCGTCCCCCCCTGCACCCACTAAGGGCACAGGAGAAGCAGCCTCCTGCACCCAGAAAGGTTGCAGGGAGAAGGGCCCCAACTGCCGGGTGCAGCCGGTTAAGTATGGGAACGGATGACCAATAGGGAAAGAGGGAAAGGGAGGGTACAAGCATACGGTAACCAATAGTAACAAAGGAGGGAGGAGTACAATTCAAATCATCCAATCATATATATAACTGACGAGAAGGTTCAGGAAAGGTGGGCGGATCCTGAGCCCTGGGCACGCCTTTCCTGGGATCCAGGGGCGGACCCAGAAGCTCAAACCCCCAAAGTCCTCCCACAGCAGGCAGAGCCGGCCTGGGAGGCGGAGGCAGCATACGGGTAGAACTGCTTCACTGTTGTGAACAAAAACCTCTCTCAACTGACAGTCCAGCATTAGAACAATTATTGGTGAAGGTGAAAGTGACGTAGATGAACAACAAAATATTTTTTTCATATGGGCAAGTGGGCATTAACACTACAACTTTCTATTTACAATCAGACACAGTCAATGATCTTCTGATGTATTTTTGCACGCTTAAGTTCCATTTGGAATTGACAACATAGCTATTGTGTTTCTCACAGAAAGAAAAAGGCAAGATTCTGTTGTAATATTATGAATTAGTGATACTGTAGCATACTGTGGAGCAATTTATCTTCTTTTGTTCATTTGAAGACACATAACATGACAGTCAAATCATGAGACTTGTCTTCATTCTACACAACTCTTTTTTTTTTTTATAGTGATCAAACAGTAGAGTTTTTTGGAGGCAAGGGAAAAAAGGAAGAACAGGAAAATGACAGGAAGAAGATAACAGGTACCTGTTTGAAATGGGCAAGTTTATGTAAAATTCTGCCTTGACTGTTCGAGCACGTAGAGATCGTCTAGTTTTGTGCTTTGATGTCATACAAAGTATATTATCATCAACCAAAATTAGGGACTTGGTAAAGTGCTAGCTTAGGTAATGGTTGCATTGTTTCTTCTCTTAGATAAAGTTGTTTGAATTTGTGCTACTATGGCTCTTTGGAAAACATTTCAACAACACAAGTGATTTTGCTACTTTTCCTTCCCTTAAATTTTTTTGCTTAATCAATCAGTAGAAAATACATGATCTTCACTTTCTTGACAACCATTTGGTTGATTTCAGCTTCCTCTCCTTGTTCAACATATGGGCATGTGAACTGCTGATTGAGCACCACTCCAACTTTCCTTACAGGCCAAGAAGTAGAGTAAAGCATAGGCTGCCCAAGAAAATCTAATTGCCATGCTTCATTGTAAATGTTCTGCAGCAGAAGTTTTAAAATGTTTGAGATGCTTTGACCATGTATAACTGGAGTATCCAGTGAATTGCGACAAATATTTATATTAGAAAAAAACATTACTAGAAAACACAGCAGCGGATCCCATTTGATTGTTTCCTGATTATTTCTATTAATAAGAAAAAAGTTTGTAAAAATTAACTCTAATCTGAAGGTCATGTAAAGAGGAAATGGTAGACATTCTCTAGATTCTTCAAAACTATTTTAATGTTAATGAGCTTGTGTCAGTATGTGTAGTAAACCTAAATATTTTCTGGAGCATTTGTTTATAGATATGCATAAATTTGAAACTCATAACTAGTAAAGAACATATTTATTGTTATTTCCTTATTAAGAACTTTTATCATTCTGAAATTTTGTTAATATAGAAAGAGATTACTTTTACAAAGAATAGTCCAGTTAAGACATCCATAAAAGATCATAAAACATACACTGCAATAGGATATTAACATTATGGCAGAGAACATCTACCAAGTGCTGTTTGGTTGGAGCAGTACATTATTACTTTATTTGCATTCCTCTTCATTCACAGAAACTATTTTTCTGTCAGAAGTTATATTTCCTTTGAATAAACAAATGGTCATGTTTCAATTAAAATGTTTTCAGGAAAACTTTCAGGTTAAGCAAAAACTTCCAGGGGAGAGAGAAGCAGGAGACAAAATTAAGCCTAGAAATTACAATACTTACATCTTTCACAATCATAAGAAGAGGCTCTCCCTACTTATTTGCTGTTACCATTTTATTGTGCAAGCCTTTATTGCTTCTCGTTTTATTTTTATTGAATTTTTTGAGAGGTTTGTGAGGTTTTTTTGTGGTTTTTTGTTTGTTTGTTTGGTTTTCGTTTTTGTGGGGTTTTTGTTTGGTTGGTTTTTGTTTTTTGTTTTGCTTTGTTTTTTAATTGTTTGTTTGTTTGGGGGTTTTGTGTGATTTTTTTGTTTGTTTGTTTGCTGGTTTGGGGGGTTTTGGGGTTTTTTTTTTTTTTTTTTGTTTTCGGGGTTTTTTTTGTTTTGTTTTGGTTTTGGTTTTTTGTTTGTTTGTTTCTGTTTTTGTTTTGGGGTTGTTTTCTTTTTTCCTGAACAATATAATAAAAAATTCAGTTACTTGACGTATGATAATTGGGTTTTAGCCTCCCCATTTATTTAAAATTTGCATTGGTGTGATTACATTCAGGTTTTATTTTCCTGTAGTTTCTTCACATCAGTTTGTACCTAGGAAGGTTTTTTTCACTTTGTCCACTAAGTGTTGAGACACGGAGTACTTAAGCCATATGGTATCACCTCCCAGAAAGAATTACTGGCAGAAACTATTAAGCAGAAAACTCTCAGAAATGGGGTCACCAATACTGCTGTGGATGAATTTGAGTATGCAAATTCCGGTCTTGTTATCATACAACAAATTATTCATTCTAGTTACTGTTGAAGAGTATAGTTGCTTTAGCATTTTTATTGCACTGTTCTACAATGATTCTGAACAATACATTAAAGTCTTTCAGAAAAAATCTGTAGACAAAAAAGAAAAACACCCCCCCAAAACCACCTCAATTGAAAATTAAAAATGTGTTTAATTTTATTAGTGAAATATAAATGAAAAAGGTTCTTCTCTAGCATACAATAAGACAATAGACAAAAGATAATAATTAATGTGTATTTGTTATAGGATTTAAGACGGTGGTCTCAGAATGACCATAAATAAGAGATAAATGTATAATAATTCCTTCTTACGGAATTTACTTTCTCCCCTTTAACCCATGCTTCACAGGTGAACCTCTTCAGGTACAATAATTCATGAAAGAACATATTCACACATAGTTTATACTAAACACACAGACATTCAATTTATACATAAATGTTTTATCAAATCACAGTCATTTATTCTAACTGTAGAAAATTACTAGAATATTCTGAGATGAAAATTACACTTATCAGTAATAAAATATTCCATGGTGATGCATGGTTTTATGAGGGAAAAGGAAAGATGGTCTCCTGCAATGATTCAAGTGCCAGAGATGTATTATCTAATATGAAGTTACTGCGCTGCTCCTAACTATAGTAAAATTCAAAGAAGCTTTCCCACCTATTTTCAGTGGTCTCTGAGTCAATCGTAAAGAGAACAATAGGATATGTTCAGAAATCTGCTTTGATTAGTAGCTGTGGTACTTTCCCCATTCTTTTTTTGGCATTTCCACATTTTTTTTGCTGTGTAAAAGAGATAGAAAATCCCCACAGTTATCTGACCCACATGATGACCGAATCTACCACCTACAGAGAAGGGAAGTCACAACACAAATACTCTGGAATCCAGCATGGGAGGCTCAGGGCTGCTCCTCTCTCTAGCTGCAGACTTTAGGAACTGAAATGTCTCCAAATGAGACAGGAGGGTCTAGATCCCCTACTCCACTTTCAGGTTCATAGCATGGAAGCTAAAGCTGCTTTTCAGTGTAAACTCAGAGATGCAAAAGCAATTTGTTCTCAGGGAGCAGGTTTTGTTCTTTCACAGAAGAGTGCATTGTTTGGCAAGCTGTGGAAATTAATTAATTTAGTTTACCTTTCAGTTCATGTCCGCTCTCCCTAATTTCCCACCAAATTAACTCTGGTTGATCTTATGTCCTCTTTGGTGATTACATGAAGTAGGCATGAGCCTTGCTATGTGGGCCCTCATTGAGTGACCAGCAATTATCTTTTCCACTTTAATCCACTAGTTAAATATGGCTCAATGTGTCTTAAGGATTGAGAAGTTGCCAGTGGGAGATGACAGCCTAAATTTTATGTGTATATCTCCTGAATTGATAGTGTGCTTAGAATAGTGCATCTCACAAAAATGTGAAAAATCATGGCCATTACACATATAAAAAGAGTCAAATAGAATTTGTCTGCTTTATATTAACATTTCTGCATTGTCTAGACAACTTATTTAACTGAAAATAAAATTTGGTGCACTGCATTACCCTCATTTAAATTTCTTTGGACAGACGTACATGATAAGTACCGTACAGGCTTCCTTCAAAAGGGAAGGTAAGAAAATACAATCCATGAGTCTTCCCCACCTAGCATCATCCTCATTTCCAAGCAGAGACACCTTTTACTGAATGAAGGTGATCCTGCACTATTTTTCACCCCGGCTGATAATTTTTCTCACCCATTTTATGGCATAGTGATGTTAGGAAAATTATTATTTTGAGACTTTTGCCTGTCACTAAGGGTTTATTTTTAATTGAGCTCCATGGGCTAGAATATATGCTTAGAATTTTACATTCTTTTTTCCATGATAAGATTTCCATTAATATATCTAATGGATTCAAATAGTAATATTAGTACAAATGTAGACATCTTTCTGTCAGAAAATGTATTTATTATGTTTTCAGTTGCTTATACAGAAACCTTTTATAAAGGTATCATACCCCTCTTAGAGACATTTTCATTTTTGCTTTACTCTTTCTTACATTTAACAGTCTTTACTCATGTTCGTTGCTGTGATATTTTTCTGCTTTGATTTTCTAAGAATTATGGAGGTTTTTCTACTTTATCTGTAAAATAATCAGCAATTGAAGTTTAAGGCTCCATAGATATGTCTTCTGTGGTCTGTAAACTTGACTGTTCAATGAGATTAGGAGGGAATAGAATATGGATTAAATCCTTTTTAGTCAGATTTCCTACAGTTTTCCAGTCATAATAACACCTCTCTATACTTAGTTCACACCTGGAAAGATCACTTTCAGGGTTTGTCTTTTTAGAAATAACATAAATATGAAAAAAGCCATCATAAAACCTGAGAGGGCAAAAAAGATATAATAGATGATGTGAGCTGGATGCTTTTACACTTGGGGACTCCCTTACATTCTTTCATGAACTCAAAATATGAACCTTCATTCAAACACTACCTGATAAATTCTTCTCTGACAGGTTCCTTGTGGATCTCTTAGTCACTCAAAAGACATATTTGGATTTCAGTTATCTTCACTAAACAGGAACAGAGTCATAATTTGCTATTTGATTTTTAAAGTACGGATGTGGGTGTTACTTTAAATTAGAGTTAAATGCAGGAAAGTTATATATACCCATTAAACTATGCTGGTGCACACAAACATGAATATTCTACAGTTTTCAGGAGTCATTCAGCTTTTAATTTTTCTAATACATGGATTGCCATTATTTAATTAAAATAATAATCAATTACTTCTTGCTGCTCACAATAAGAAATAGAACTTTCCAGCAGAATTGCTCCATCTGCAGTATCGAAGAAGCATCTATTGAAATTCAAATTCATGAATAATTTTTCCTCTATTTTTTTCCTTGATCAAAAGTTATTTACATAAAATTGAAAGAAGCTATGACTGCATTCTTTTCCCCATTTGTGTCCCCTGAAAAGTACTTAGCTAGCATGGAAGAAATCATGGAATGATTTCTTTTTCTGGAAGGTAACTGCCAAGTAGGAGTACAACAGCTGCACTACTACATCTTTTCACAGTTGTCAATTAAGAGGAAACAGATCATCAAAACTTGAATGCTTCCTTTTATAATGATCTTCTACATTGTGGTATTTTAAAAAGGCAAGTGCCTCTTGACAAAGCTAAAAAAAGGAAAGTGGGCTGGGTGGGGGAGTTTCCAGTGTTGGCAGCTGACATTGTGCAAAAAGTTTTTTCCAAAAGAAATAAAAAATTGTGAATATAATTTTCAGTTTTCTAGTTCTTGATGCTAACAATAATGAGCACTATAACAGCACAGATTTGAAAAGTCTCTATGCTTCTTCCTTGAGATGCTGCTTCCTGGAGAAATAATGAGATTTATCTTTGTTTTTCATAATAGATACCTTGCAGAAGTTTCACAGACCTTAGTAGGATGAAAGGGCATTGAGTGTTTTTCCTGTTCTGGACAGCCAGTTTCTGCATTAACACTTTTAAAGAAAAGGAGTTAAAGGAAATAAAATTGGTTGTAAATGATACTGAGATATAACTAATACTATGGCCACTCTTGTGGTCCAACACAGTATTTCTTATTCAGGGCAGGTGAACTCTAAACTTTTTATTTGGGGTATCATCACGAGGCAGAAGACTGAGGAGTTTGTGCTATCTTACTTAGAGCCAGATAACCCTTAATTACATTATTTATTATGGCACTGTGCCTACCTCACATGAAATACTGATATTCTGTACATAGCTATAAGACAGTTGATAAAATTATTGCAACACAGGGTCTTCAGAGGGGAAATCCAAAGGGAAATCATAATAGGAGAACATAAAATCCATTGCGCAAACATGAAGTTACTGAAAATTGATTTGACACTGTTCCTTTTGTTCCTCTAATTTTCTACATTTTATGCCCATGTCTTATTGGTCTACTATATCTTATCAGTTATCTTTCAAGATTTCAAATTGTCTTTGCGCAATATTCATCAGCGGGGGCCTAAAACATTTGAGGTCTCTAAATGCGATAAAAAAATGTGATTAATAATAACATAGCACATACTCCTAAATGATTTCAATATAATTTCAGAGATGGTTTTACTTTTATTTCAGTTTCAACTCTTAGCAAATTTTCCATGATTTTTTTTTCTTTTGTTGACAGTATTATGTACCTAAAGAAATGGAAAACAGATCAGATGGATTCTCTTTTCAAGTTATATAACTATTTTTAAAAGCATAGAAAATAGTACAAATTTAATTTCTAAACCGTATTTTAAACCTCTGTGGTTCTACTAACACACAGCAGGTAATACATACCAAAGAACATGTGAGTGGCTTATTTTAAAACTTTCATACTGCAAATTCAGGTTCCAGTGAAGGAAAAATACCTGTTTGAGAGGTTTCTCCCTCAGAATTAATAAATTAAGCAGTTCAGGAATAAACAAAGCCATTATTTCTACCAGTACAGAAACACGTTGCAATTCACAAGGGATAGTTGCACATCCCACCACCAAAGATGTGGCACAGAGTGGGAATAGATAGGATGCTTCTCATATCCTTAGCCATGTCTGGAGACTGACATGATAATGAACTACGTAATTGTGCACAATTCTCTACAGTCTCCAATATATGTAGTTCTTTTTCTTTCCCTGCCCTTTTCAGTTTGTTCATTTTTTGGTTTTTTTAAATAAAATTTCTGTATTTTATTTGTCTGCAAAATACCTAAATAGTGTAAGTTAATTCCAAAGATTTGAAAATAGAACCACTGATCTCAAGTAAGTTCACCACATATTTCAGTTAAGGAAAAAAAACCTCAGAAAAATATGGATTTTAAAAGTACTCTTCAAGTATGTCTCTGTTAATTTTTTTGCTTGAAAGGGTCAACACTCATACTGTGGTAGCATTTTACATGACCATTAGACGCTAGCACATCATCAAGTTAAGATTAAATTTATTTTCACAGGTTTTCCTTTACAATTTCATTTTCTTTAATTTTACCATTGAAGAGGACTAGGTTTTATTAATTTAACTAAAATGATGGGAAAAAACCCAAATCTAGAGATTTCTGGTTTAAAATTCATGCTTCATGGTTTTCTCATCTATATTCGACTTGAATATGCTTCCCATGGTTTATATAATACAGTGGATCATTTTCAGTAGATCACCTCTATTTTAAACAATTTAAAAAAAAAATATAAAGAATTTTTTTTCTCTCCTGTGATGCATTTGTAAAGGCATGGATGACTGCATCTTTTGTTCGGAGTTTCTGGGTCCTTTCAATTTTAAACTGAATACTTGTGTGAGGTGATCTTAATCCTTGAGCATTACTGCTTGACTCTAATTAGATGGTCAGGAACTGCTCTACATCAGGAGATTTTATTAACCTTGGACTTCTATTATTGATTATTCTGCCCTAATATTTTGGTGTGATTACATCTGAATGCAGTTTTATATTTTTCATTTATTCCTAATCTCTCTGTTAGGAGTTACTCACAATTTTGCAAAGATATTTTGGCAATGTCCTTTTTTATTTAAACAATTGTTTGAACAGTCTTTCTAGGCTCTATGTTTTGGATTTGGGTTTTTTTTCTTGTTTTGCTATTATATTTAATTGTTAGAAGTAGTATGCTTTCTTTTAAACTCACATGCTCACCTTTGTATTTGCAGCCCATGATAAGTGGGGAAAAATGTCACATAAATGTCTGAGTACATAGAATATAAAATACTTACTCCAGAAATTCTTTGTTATGTGAATGTAGCCTATTAGTTTGCATTACAAATTCAAAGGAGCACATTCATTGCAGGATATGTCAACCAGATGATCATAGATATTCTAGCAAAGAGCAACTGATTTTCTTTCATATGCATATACAATCTCCTCAGATTTTGAAGGCTGTTTTCATGTAACAGAACACTTGCCCAACTGAACTTCAGCTTGAAAATGTAACTGAAATTATCATTATGGATGTCAAGTATGATTTCTAGAGAAAGCTGAATAGTGTTCAGGTCATAAATAAATCAACAATGAATATAATTCTAAGAAAGCAATACAATTTATTTTTGGTAATCTTGTGCAGTTGATGTCTCATCACTTTACAAGTATTTCTTTCAAGGACTGTGAAACTGTTCCAGGAATTTGTACATTAATGAATGAGATGTAACTTCTTCCATTTACTTCTGGCTCTGAGTTAAGCATTTTCTTCAGGATCAATCATTTTTTCTAACAATTCATAAAGCACACACAATACTTCTGTCACTTAAAAAAAAAGTCATGTTTAATAACATAACTCTTTTTTTTTTTAGGTGGAAATCCATTTTTCCCCCAAGAAACCATCCAAAGAGGAAAAATGATAAGTAATTATTTGAAGGATGATTTTACAAGAAAAAGGCATTTTGACAACAGTAATTTTGGCTTCTATTCTGACCTGCAATATTGCTTTACATTTCAGTTTGAGACTCGCCCTCAACACATTCTTGACAACATGCGTTAATATGTCGACAGTGAACTAGTTTGTGTTTCTGAATTTTTAAACATATACAGGCAAGGCCTACAATGGTGTATCTTTTCATCTTTGGCAGTTTGCTTTGAAAATCTGTGCTACTGATCAGATTTGTGACATTTTTCCCAGATATGAATAAATCATCTGCCACCAGTTTCTGATATACCACTTCAAGTTGTTAACACCAAAGTTCACATCACAGAGACATATACAGAAATAACTAATTTTATAGCAACACACAAGCATAACCAAACATATTTGCATTATTATCCTGAGCACTCTACATTTCCTCAATTAAGAGTTAATATTCCCTTGTGGATATCTATCCACATCCTAAGAACTTAAATTTCAATTCCAACAATTTCCCTACTTTAAGAAATGTGGTGAAAATGTTGGCTTTTTTTTTTTCTTTTTTTTTTTTTTTTTTCTATGAAAAGTAAGAGAAATAAAGCTGGATGGACTTTTCAAGGTCACAGTCCAACCTCGTATCCCAGCAGAGGATCATGGTATTTTATATGTGCTCTTAATCTCTCTTTCCAGAATTCACACTAATTATTTTGCAGCATCTATTATGGACAAAAAATAAGACATTATCTCATTTCCTTTATGTTTGCAGCACTTTTTTTGTCTTTTTGAAGACTACTATAGAACAATCTCCCATCCTTCTCACCCCTGAATAACTTCTGTTCTTTTATCCTCTCCTCATCAGTGACATTGCCAGAGCTCTAGGCATTTTAATTGTTTTCATCTAAACTTCATTGAAGATCAGAGCCTCAAACTGAACACAAACCTGCAAGTGAGATTTTGCCTATGTAGAGCAGTGTGTCTTGAAAATATCCTGCTGTTCTAAAATCACTGATTTTCCTCTGCAGGAGTCAGGCTAGATAATCCTTGAACCTTTTCTGTGAAAATACTGCTTACCTCTGTGTTCTTAAACCATGCTCATAAACCTGACTATTCTTGCCGACATGTAGATGCTTGTACTTCTTGTTAAATAGCAATTAATTTTATGTAACAAATGTAGCTTGTTTTCCGCTACGTCTTTACAATTATTTGGGTTAATTGTTCTTATAGCACAGGAGAAATAAAAGTTAATTGAAGTTCTAAAATGTTCAGGCTTTTAAAGTCTTGCTTTTTAAAAATAGACTATTGTCCTCTCACCTGCCTGTGTGACTTCTCATAAAAAATTGTTAATGTTGCCCATTTTATTTCATCAAGTTTCTTAGGCACACAAAAATGAGTTTCATGAACCTTGGATTATCCAAAAAATACCCAAGTTTTCTCACTGCTTTAAAAGATCTTTTTAGTGAAGTAAGAGATTTTATCTATTTTTCTATCAAAAAAATACCCATGCAGTTAGAGAAGTTTTGTTTTTTACTAAAGATAGAAGCAAACAATGTATTACAAACTTTCATCTTTATTTTATAATTTTCAGTAGATTGCAATTCTGCTGATGAGAAAAATTTTTGAAGGTAGTTATAATTTATAATTAGATGTTTCCCTCTCATTTGTCATCACTTCCTCATCTTTCCCAAAAGGCTCATCTAACACTTTTCTATGCTCATTAAGTCTACCTTTTCTGAAATTTGTTATTTTCAGCCTGTTACTTTCAATTTCTGATAGTTATCCATTTCCAGTGAATGTGGCCATTCATCAGTCAACTCTCCTTTGGGATTTGCATTCTCATCCAGTTACTCTTTAAAAGCAAATCTAGACCGGACTCTCTTCAGGTTCATCATTCTACCTGTATATAATGGTCTTACATTCTGATATATTCCTTTTCTAGCAGCAATGGTTTTAAATAACTTAGAGGCTGGTGTTTTTCATATTGGTGGCTACACAGACCTGGCTTGAAATTTCCATCATATTCATTAGCTATTTAGCTTGTATAGTAAATATCTAACTATGATGTCAGTATATATTTGAGCATGCAAATGAAACATACACATTTCCTGACCTTCACTGTCCCCCTTTAGCAATTCTCCATAGATCTTAAGAGAAATCTACTGTGACTTATTAGCATTTACAATTCTTTCTTAATAGCTATGGAATAAAATGATGTGTCTTTTTTTTCCCCCTCTGCCTATAATTTCTGAATAATGAAAGGCTTTTACATTTATGATCAATTGTATTGCAACTGGGAGAAAATATAATATTTGGTTTATATATATCGATATCAATTAGGAAACTAGTTAACATCATGAGAGAGTCTAAAGGACTGTTAAATTGAGTCATTTTCAAACTTCAAGAAACCACTTTCCTGATTGACAATAAATCATTACAAATAGAAATTGCCAATGTTGTGTATTGACTTACCCATTATCAGCTATTATCGCTAAATATCCAAACAATTAATCCTTAGCACTCTAGATTATCTGTGGGTGTGCAATACCGGTGAGCTGATACCCTGTGGCTGATGCTGACAGTGTTTAATCTTTGCAGTCTAAGATCAAAGTTATGAAGTTTGAGAGCACTTCCACATGGACAGCTGGAAGCAGCATGGAAGTTTTCTCGCTTGCTCGAAAAATGGTGCTTGTATTTGCTCCCAACATTGTTCATCCTATTTTGGGGAGAATATTTGTTTTAGTTTTACCAGGCATCTTTCTTGCTCACTCTAGAGGGTTATCTTTATATTTTAATACAATGTATCCGAATAAATCTATCTTTTCATTATAAAAGACAAGACAAGCAAATGTGGCCCTGAAATAAACTCTCTCCTGTCTATTCTAAATTCTTGGTTTTATCTTGATTTTACTGTTTGCACTTTTTACTTTAGCCCACTTGTACAGGTGTTCCAAAACTTTCTGTGTGCTTTTCCCTGGTTACACATTATTTGTGTGTTTATGCTTCTCTGTGTTATAAACAACCTGTTTTTGTTGCTGGTTATCTTTATCAGTGCTACATTGCTACAAAATGGTTGTAGCTGACCACAGTTACAGTATTCAGGTAAGCAAATATCTTGGTTCAAGACCAGTAAATATTCACTACATATTAGTTAATACACTTTGCCTCTATGGATGTAACTGCATTGGCTTCAGCGTCAATATTTGAATAATCATGCTTGTTTTCTGACACAACTGCTTGACTATAATTTCTATTATAAGCATATAATTTGCTTTGGGGTTACATGTCTATCTAAACATGCATTTTCTGAAAATAAATTTTCTTTTATAATAACTTAATATATATATACCAATTAAAAGAAACCACTAGGTAATCTTACAAAAAATACCTCTGACCTTGAGCAGAAATGCATGCTAATACTTCCTGCATTTGATTTTAAAGATACTTTCAATGCAAACATGAAGTTTTAGCTTTAAATTCACCCTTAGGATACTCTCTTGGCAGACAAACCAGGACACTTATACCATAGTTATTGCAGAGACATCGGATCATTTAAGTCCATTGCATAAGAGACCAAGTCCTCAGGGCGTCTGTGTATTGTGTTTCCAGCTGACAGAAAACCTGACCTACAATGATGTTTTGATCTGGAAGCATAACAGCAAGGAGAAAAACTCCCCAAGGAACCAAGAATGCAATTTTGTTTGATAGAGGAGAAAAACCTTAGACTGACATGTAGGCATTGCACTTTCTTATTAGAGTATGTGATAAGCCTGTCCATGACAAGATAGAGAATTTCCTAGAACTTTTTCCTGTATTTGTCTCTCACATTAGCTTTTAGAAAACTGGTGAGGGAGAAAAATGTTAAACCAGTGGAAAAACTTCCTGTGATAGAGACAGATTTAAAATGTGATAGCAGACTGTCCTGCGGACATTGCTAATGTGCTCATTGCCTCCCATAGATAGGATGTCTATGACTGTTGCAAATACATGTGGGTGTCCTTCAGCTGCCCATTACAAAGCATTTGGGCTTATTGCAAATTATCTCTTTTTCTAGGGTGTAAGGGTAATGGTAATTACATGCTCAGAATTCTCTGACAGTTTTCTACATGTTTTTGGGGAGAGTTAAATTGAGTAATAACTTGTAACATGGTTTGCTGTAGCATTTATCCTTATATCCTTTGGTAATCCCCTGAAAGGCCCCTCAATCCAGCTAGATGCATTCAGTCAATGAAATAACACTTACTTCTGGTGTCCACAGAGCTGACATTAAGATAACCATCATGATTGAAGGCATGTGCTGTGTGAAGCATCTATTACGTTTATGATATTGTTTAGGATAAAACCTACAAGTTTATTAAGCCAAAAAAAAAAAAAAAGAAAGAAGAAAATTTACTAAGCCAACACTAACATTTCAAATCTTTCTTTAGTGATAAGGAAATTGTAAGCAATTTGGGTGACTGAATAGAGTTAAAATTTTGTTTTGAAATAATTAAGAATACTTGTCTTGATAGTCTATATGCCTTTCCAGAAATGTGTTTTTCTACTTGTTTTTCCTTTCATGATGATAATTTCATTTCAGATGATCCTGAATAAATAATAACTATGCTGTGAATTATGCAAGGTAGAAAGGTAATAGGAAAATGAATCATAAATACATTGCAAAATTCTTATCCTGAAATAATTGCATGGGAAGTAGATGACTCACTCTTAACTATTGTATTAGTGACTTCTGTGAGCAAAATGAATACAAACCTCATTAACGCCATGAAATCATGTTATAATAAGAGAACACCTCTATTGAGATGATAACACTACAGTAAATTTATGCTGCTTTCTGCATAAGTATTCTGCACATGCAGTTCATATTATTACAGCAGCAGCAGTCCTTTCTTTGATGGTCTGTTTTTTAGAAGCAAAACTACTCAAGTGGCTTGTCACAAAGAACAGGCAGCATTCTTTTTGCTGTCCCCAGTCCACAGGGACAACAAAAAAATTAAAGTTTTTGGATCCGTGATCTGTTTTTACCTATGTGAACGTACCTATCTTTCAGCTGACATTTTGAGAGATTTATTATTTGGTAAACCAGAGCTTGCACACAATCTAGCTTCAATCTATGTGAAACTGTATTGCGTAATACTTGAATCTGAATGCAGGGTGAATGTTGCCCCTAGTGTTAAGTTAATAAAATGGTGAAAAGTCCATCCATTCAACCCAGGTTTCTTGATTTATTCTTCATCTATGTTGATGTGACCTTGTGCTTGTCACTGCTGGCTAATAGCCACGCACTTGCAAGAAATGTCTGGAAAGCACTGTGCCTGATGTCAAGAATGCTGCTACTGAATGAAAATAAAGTGGGTTCTTTAACAACTCCAATCCTGTCAAGTTGTTTTGACAATTAATTTGAAGCTTTGCAATAAATATATGAAAATTGGAAATCTCACCTCCTGAAGTCATAAACCCTTCCTGAATAGACAGCAAGTAGGGTCAAAACCCAGATGGGACTGGATTCCCAACGAGTATGTGTGGTTACTCATCGGATACAACATACACCATTCTGGTTTTGTCACCTTTAGATTGTTAACTTATGGTCTGAACAATGCCTTAAATGGAATACCACGAAGAGTGGTATTGCAAGAAAGATTAATGTCAGCAAATGCCTCCAGAATATCAAACCTCCTGTGAGAACACATTTGCAGTGATCTGTGCTTATTCAGAAAATCTCATGTTTCCTACACCCTGTAGCTTCTCCATGTCAGTGCAGGCTAACTGTACATTACATTTTTGATAAATACAATACAATTTGGATGCAACAGATTGAGTATAAATTTAATCTAAAAACCAGTCCATGTGCACCTACCTCATGCAAGATGTCCAAGAAAACAGTAAACAGCCACATAGATGCTAGATTACTACCAGAAATCACATCAATCAGTAATTGATTATGTGTTAAAATTAACAAGTACCAAATAAAGATGTTAGAGGTCGAAACCTGCATGTGGCAAAATTATGTACAGCAACATATTGCAATCTGAAATTGTGATATACCATGAAAACACATCTTAATTTTCTAAATGCAAGGCATTTTACATAGGAGAGAATTCCACCATACTGAAGGCAATGGTTTGAATGACTTGCCAATACATGAGTATCTAAATAAAAAGAGAGACGGAAAAAAAGTAATCATTAAAAGGCATGGGGCTTTCACTGATTAATTAGTCAGGATGGGAGCCATATTCCTTTCATTTTCTCATTAGTCAGTCTCGATCCAGCTTTAAATCTCCTCAGGGTTCACTGCTACTAATGATTCATTCCATTTAGCACAATGCCTTATTTTCTGTAAACCAGGCTTTTCTTCTCTGGTGAATTAATGTTGTACCCATATGGGCAGCAGTGAAACAGTAATAGAATTGTTCTATTTTCAGCACAGCTTGTTGAATAAGCTTCAATAGAGACATATGTCAGTAAAAGAGGCAGCTATTTTGAAAACAGTTGTTAAAATCTAGATTTCATCAGATTTTTCATTTCCAAAAGTACCTGTTATATCATAAAAGCAGAAAAACTGTGATATGCTAAAATCTATAATTTAGTACCCTTCAGAAGAAGTAATTATAATTAATTATAATTATTTTATAAGACTTTTCCCTTAAATTACATAATTAATACTTTGAAAATGGAATTAATAAAATATTTTCTTCAAAATATCATTTAAACCTGAAATATTTTTCAGAATGGGACCTGATAAGCGTTTAGTACCTTCTTTTTTCTTAAGTAAAGTTTCATTTTCAAATTTTAAACTTTTCACAAACTTGAGCTTTTGCAAAAACTCCAGTAACTGTTTTGTGGCAATGGAGGAAACTTTTACATAGTAAGATAGCTGTAGAGTAGTTTCAAAGTATTCTGTATTTCTGATGAACAGATATATAAGGGAATTATATGGACTGCAGGATAATTTTTCCTAAGGTAGCACATTATTTTCATATGGTTATTTTACAACAGTGGGAGTCTAAGAAAGCAGACAGACATTGCTACTGACTGCATGGGGAAGCATCACGCTAACATCATCTATTAACATCTTTACTTAGCATCTAAGTGATCATTCTTGAATAAAAGAGAAACTAGAGCCAAAGGAACTCCAGTAGGACAGCTATTCAGTTCCTTGGAATTATGAATTTCAAATATTTGGCTCAAGTCTTTATAACTCAGATTCCTTAAATATATCCCTTCCGTCTTCCTGCACAAGTCAGGTGAAGACCAAGTTCCTCAGCTGAATGTCAATAAAGGAACAGGTTAAGGAGAGAGATTCTTTCAGGTTAAGGAGAGAGATTCACAGAACTATTTGAAGGGTTTTACTTCTCTTAAAATAAAACTTACTTTCCAAATTTTGAGAGAACAATGATATTCTTTACCCACCATTCAGGGTCATTTTTTGTGTATTGGTTCCTCAAAACTGTTGAGATTGGAAATTATTATTTTATGACGTTTTAGTTTGAAACTACTGCTATCCTTTCAGGGGGCATATTTATTATTCCTCCAAAGCCTCAATTTTCTATTACAATATAAGTAAACTTCATGTGAGTATCCAAGGAAAGTATTTGAATTGTCAGAAAGATAAATAATTTCCCTGCTTTATTTTACCACAGTTTTCACCTTAGTCTTACGAGACATACTCTTTTTTAAATTTTTTTTTTTAATGTTTTGATTTCTTATTTTTTTTTGCTTTTTTTCCCAGATAATGACCTAATATTTCATGGAGCAAACTCTCCACAGAAAAGTAACAGTATATATTTTGTATTTTCTCATGTAACATTTCTGTAACTGCACAGTAAGTTAAAAAAACCTACAATTTTAATTTGCATTTGATATGAATGATGTATTTATTGTAGTTCTGGACAGCTGTAGAGATAGAGAAATGCAATTAAAAATATTTCCCTAGATTTATACTTGGATAATTTGGGGGACACTTTGTAAATTGTCATGTATTGTAAAACTCATATGCTCAAGGAGAGGATGATTAATACTGGAAAGAGCATATTCAGCTCAAGATTCTCTCCAAATTGCTTTTGGCACAAATCTGCATCAGGTGGAGTTATGGTAAATTGTTGTTTTGTCCTTAATTGAAGGAGGAATTGAACAGACAAACATGAGAACAACAGGAGAACAAAGGCACAGCTCTGCCCTGGCTTTAAATGAAGACAGTGAATTAGTCAGAGGACACAGGGGAAAAGAAGCCTTTGCTATGGCTAAGAGACTGATGTAAAGCTCTTTGAATTCACTGGGGAAGAAAACAATTATGATATTTACTAAGCATCACATTCAGCTCTTGGTGAATATCTCTCTAACTGAATCACAGCGGCAGTTAACATTTTCCAGTTCAAATCCCAAATGAATGCTTTTTAAGTGGTAAGTACAGACTGGGGTGGATTGTTTAATCACCCAACATTTTCAACCCTAAAATCACCCTACTTGAATTTAAGTTCAAAGGAATACCCTCTGTTTTCTATAGGTCTAGCTCCAGAGGAGTAGAATTAGTGTTTCCAAATTCTTCAGTATTTTACTTCATCATAAGGATAAGTCTGTAATACTGACATTGTCTCCCAATCAATCTTACTGGAGTACAACGGAGTGCACACCGCACAAGGAGGCATAAAAAACTCAATTCAGTGCATCACTGAGTCTATATATAAAAGTAGTGGTAATGTTACTGTCACTCTCATATTGGCTTTGTTATGTGTTATTTTAAATCATGGTTATAACTGCATGTATTTGACAAATGCATATCTCATACACTGATCAAATGAAAGATGTGCTGGTCATCAAAATAATATGAATTTAAGTATTTTGCTTATTTTCCTCATATACATAGCTGCCAGTCAAAGTAAACCAAGAGATTTCTTTATGGATTCCCATCTCTATGATAACCTGGAAAGTATCACTGCTTGTTATAAAGAAATTAAAATGCCATGAATAGTCAACAGCTTTTGTAGATTTCAAAACATTGAAAGAATGTTTAGAAGATGACCATTTTACTTAAAATTAAAATATGTCAGAAAAATGTTAAGTAAAAATTCGGAATGAAAAATATTATTTCCTCCTACCAGTAGTATTAGTCAATGTGACAAGGAACCTAAATTCCATGTGCACTATATAAATGAAACACCTATAGAAAAAAAAGGTAAAACTAAAGAAATTTTTTATCATTATTATTCATTGGTTTTATGTTAGTAGTAGGGGTGCATAGGGAGATTCCCATCTCAGACATGCACGATATCTACAGAATAACAGCAATTATTATTATTTTTGGCTGTGTTTATCACCCGATAAAGACGCAGCAATAGAAAGATATAAAGAATTCAGCTTTACTGCAATCTTACTTTTACTATACTTGGAAACAAGCGATTTTCAAAGCCCTCCTGTCTCAGCAAAACAACTGGAAAAAAAAATCAAAGATCTGCCATTAAAATCTCTGTGAAATATTATGTGAGAACCCATTGTCTACAAAATGCTCTTATTCGCTTGACTGAGAAATACAGTATCATTGTACTCTGAATCACACCATCTCTCATCTGAATAACTACACTGCTGTTATGAAATCATAGAAGTGACAATGAAATTACTTCTTCATACACAATTACAGTGTACTGTATCTAATTTTTGATTTCTTAACTGATTCATTATGCAAGATGAAAATTCAAGGTTTCACATTGTCAAAGTTTCTCACACTGCCTCACCTGACCACGAAGATTTTGAACAGCAGCTATTCTGTATTACTCAAAGCTTATATGAGCTATGTGGATTTATGGCAACATTTTTTGCTTGATTTTGTAATTAAGCTTGTAATTTTGCTTTGTCTTACTAAAATGCCCTCAAACTCTAGATGTACTGGAAAGGTGGCATTTTTTTTGTTGTTGTTTTGTTTTAAAAAGCAAACATACAACAGTACTATTGAGTTTCCATGGAAGAAAAACAGAATTTTAACTTGCTCAAGAAGACTCCTACTCATTTCTTCTGATTCTTTAGAACTATAGGATATTCATGTTACCATTTAACAAATTTCTCTTTTTCTTCCCAAAAAGGTGGAAGTGTATGACTCAAACGTTTAGATGGAAAATTATGGAAAAAAATTGCCTCTATTCAGTTTTTAAATCTGTTTTGACATTTATTTTAACCATATCTAGATTTTTGTGCATCTTTCTCAGAGCTGATGATCTTTCCAACAGCTGTGGGTGTCCTCAGATATACACCAGTTAGAATTTACTCACCATATGCCAACCAAGTAAGACAATGTAGTGCATAAATATCTGCCAAGCCATCTGCACTAAACTACCAATAAAATACATATTTGAACATATAAAGCAAATTGTTATTATTGCTATACTTTTATTATGTTCTTTGCATAAGGTGGTTTTTACTCACTTATCTCATCTGCTTAGAAAATTAGTCAATTACATGTAATTATCCTAAAAAGACTAACTTTTTAAAGAGACAAATTATATTACTGTATTTTGTAAAATGTTGATTCAAGGGTTTCATTGTAATTATGCAAATTTACTTATTTAGCTTTAAAAATATCAGCATGAGGCTACATATTATATTTTATCATAAGATGCCACCACAGAAAGAAGAGACTGTCTAATATTGATGTGTGCATTGTTCACTTAATACTATTTGGCATCATAAATGCATCACCTGGTGTTACATCCACAGAATGGTCTATTTTCTGAGTGATACTCTCCTGACTTCTAAACACCCGTGTAGATATTTCTGATACTGTAAGCCAGGGGTCTCAAAACTTTTTTGATCACACATTCCATTAGTAAAATTCTTCTGAGCATCCCAAATATTCATGTATCTATATCTATATATTTATATATATGTTTATAATATTTCTTCTCATACTTGACTAGACTGTCTTGTGCATCTCCAATACACATGTCCTTTTGGAGACCACTGCTCTAAATAACTGAGTGATTTGTATGTGTGTATATATATACAGGTACGTATATATATGCACATGTATACGTATTTGTCTACAACACAGAAATTTGGTTTTTTACAGAAAGATCATTAAGTACTCCAATAGCTACCTTTTTGTCATGACTATTGGGTATAGAGTCCCACAAAATGCTGATAAACCAATCAACCACTGGGAGAACAACTTACAGACAAACATCAGGGATCTCACTGAGATGGAAATAAGGAAGCAGTGTAACTGGAGCAACTCCATACAACTTTTCATTGACCTAAAGGAAAAGAACTCTCATTGTTTCAGCTAGAGGAAGTAATTCATCAGCCAAACTGTTTGCAGGTCAGCATGCATTATTTTAATATTAAGTGTAAACAGGCTTTGCAGTATTAACGTTAAAATTTACCCACAGCTGAATTTGTTAGGAACGGCAATAGTCCTAGTATTCTCAGCTGGTGTGTAGGATAAAATAATCAGCCTGTTAGAACTTACCTTCCAATACATGGAAAGGAAAAGTTTTCTTTGCTACATCTGAGAAACAAAGACCTAACACTGGATAAAGATAATATCCAGCTGTAAAATATAATTATTGCTTCACATTGTTCTTAGTGTCTGGAATCAAAAGCTCTTCAAGTCAGAAAACAAGCAGAAGAAATATAAAGAGAAGACTCTAATTACAGTTAAGAGCAAAAAATGTCAACAAAGCATGGAACCAAGTTCCTTCAGAGGCATGTGAGTTTCCCAAAAAAGGCCAGAAAACATATGTGGTCCAGACAATCTCCTCCAGACAAGTGATTTCCTCACCTCCTTTATTAGAGACATCCCAGAGGTGATTGACTCTCCCATCCCTCAGAACTCTTTGCAGGCAACTGCCCAGTAGATGGTCTCCCCATGATTGTCACACAAATCTTAACTGATGCTGGCTGTGTTTTGTCACGGTTTGGGGGGGAGGGTGAAAAAGGGAATAAAAAGAGAGGGTCCTGCATTAGACCTACTCTGCACAATCAGCTTTTCTGAACTACTAAAAGGGATCAACGTGAAAACTCAGATCAGCAAAAGAAAGGTAAAATATATTCAGTTCTCTTTTTTCTGCAGCAAAGTAGCTGAAATGTACTCAAGGGTGAAAAGGCAAAGGTAAGCCTCATCTATGCTTTGCTTGCAGTCTTGTGTCCTCTTTTTTTTTTCTTTTGTTAGACTGTTCCAGGAAAAGAAATCCACTGAAAGTGTAACTCAGATATTTCATTTATAAAAGGTCCTTTAAAATACATAGGAATAAATCATTATTTTAGGCAATCACAGAAGGAAAAGCAAAAATGCTCTCTCTTTTCCTTAAAAAATAACTTTTATGTTCCAGTTAAATATAAAAGGACTGAGTATAATGGCAAGAATTTAATTCTTTTTCATGGTTTTCTATGCTTCCAGATTTACTAATTTTAATTTTAAAAATAAAAAAGAAAATAAAAATTGTACAATTGCTTTTTCACACTTGGCTTTAGGGACTGTTTTATGATGAAATAACAGTCAGGAGATTACATTACAAACAATGTAAAAGAAGGCAGCAAAATAAGTGAAAGAAAATACCTACAGAAAATCTCATCACAGAATATTGAAGTATTTATACTGACTTCAATAAAAATATCAAACACCATCTTTTTCTATTAATTTTTTTCTATCTCCTAAAAATAATGTTTATAAAATTCATTTTAAATTATTGAACATGTAGAAGCAAACTTCAATAAACTACTGGACCTAATGAGCACTTGGGAATGTGGTTTTTAGGTAATCAAATTTCAAGCCAGTATGAGTTCAAAAAAACCTTTAGTACTTACCAGTATTGGAATTATATTCCTGAAACAGTTTACAATTTCTTTTTGTGAGAGATCAGGTGCACAGGGAAAAAAGAGTGTTTTCCGTACTTATAAATGTTCTTAATTTATTTATATTTTATTACTGATAACCTTGATACACCTTGGCAAGCTCTATATCTGTAATGCCTTTAATAACCTTTCTTAGTTCGGTGTCACATTGGATATATTTGAATGTGGTTATTGCAAATCACATAGTGTCTCAGCAAGGCATTAATTTATAGAACTTTTCTATATATTTTGCCTGGGACTACAAGTTTTAGTTTTATTAAAACAACCTCAGGCTTTTTCTAAGTTTCAGTGGTTCAGAGGAGTTCTACATATGCAATGATTCAGAAGAAGATTAAATTTTTTTTAAAAGTAGTTGTCTAGAAATTAAGTATTCCTGCAGTATACGGAAAGAAGATGGGCGAAAGACCCCATTGCAAACCCATTCTTTCAGTGCGTATTCCTTATGTATGTACAAATAATGAGTAAGAATTTTTATAGGGTGTTTCTTGAAATTCTCTACTTCCCTGATTAAAACTCTTAACTCTATTGGAACTGGATTTTGACAGGAATTGTAGTGGATCCACTAAATTGGATTTCTGCATATCACAGTACATATTATTAGCACTGTGACATGATTCCTAAAGGTGCCATTTTTTTCAAGTGTTGCAGTATAGTACAAATATATTGGTTTCCAAAATTTTGGTGGAGTGAAGTGGCTGTCATATTATACATAGTATTAGAGACAAAAGGAGGAGAAAGAAGAGGCCCCCTTTTAAATACCTGATATTCTGTATCTGATTCCTACTGATATAAACTGTCTTCTTAATCTGCATATTACTCCCTAGCTATTTCCAGAAAAATCATGTCTTGGCTGGGTTCTGGTTTCAGAAAAGTGCTGCAACTATAGCAAATGAATAAAAAACCAAAACCAATCTGAAACCCCCAGAACTACACTGCCAGTATGCACTGTATTGCACTTATTATAATTTACTTAACACTAACTGAAGGGTTGGGTAAAAGAACATATTATGCTGGTTTTTCACAGTTAATCAAAAAGTTAAGTTGCTGTTTTGCAAGCACACAATTCAAAGAAGTAGTGTCTGTAATTCTGTGTCTTGTTTTTTACTTGTAGTGTGTCTGTATGTGTCTGTGTCTTCTCACATTGAAGTAATGTGGTGAGATTTTTCTCAGCAATACGAATTGTTTTGTGCTGAGTGCAAAAAGTCTCATATCATGGATGACAGAGAAAGTAGGCTAATGACTGGGCTTGCCCTGACAGGTGTGTGCCAGTCCTCAGACTCTTCAGAGGTGAAGAGGAGCACTCATGAAGATCAAACACATTACTTTAGAGTGGGAGACTGTTCTAAAATTTAAGAGAGAAGTTATGTAGTTAATGTAGTTCTGAGAGGAACCTGAACCTTTGTCAGTGAGAGAGCCCTCTTTCCTTCCCTTAAGATATCATAGAACCAATAAGTTGGCAAAGACCTCTGAGATAATAGAGTTCAACCTTTGAAAGACAGAAACTGGTGTGTTGCAGCGGCACAGTCCGGGCGGACCCGGAGGGGCAACCGCAGGAAGGACAGGACCAGGAGAGAGACTGGCGGCAATAAGTTTGAAGCACCACCCCTCCTGGTCACGGTGAGAAGCCATGATTCCCTGCGGCCCCTAACCTGCATCACTCCCTATTTCCCCTTTTCTCCTTATGTGGTTAAGGTTCGGGAAAGTTCTCCCTGACTGTAATGTGTAGTAAGTCCCCAGGTTCGATCCCTCCCTCTGTAAACTCCTATTCGTTGTAACTCCTTTCCATCCTCATGGTACCGCCCCATCCCCTCTCCCTGATTGGTTTCCGATGCTGGCCACTCCCCATCCCCTGCTCCCTCTTACCCCTTGCCGACCGTTGTGCTGGGCTTGGAGCCTTGGTCTTCTTTCCTTCCGGTGTAGTCTCATCTGTGTTTTTCCCAATAAACCTTTCCCTCAGAAGACCCAGTTTCGAAGCCCGCCTCCTCTTTCACCGTTCCAGTTCCTGGCTCATCCTACCTCCTGGAGTCTCTCTGCAGCGCTGCTCTGCGGACCCTGGGCGAAGGCGAGCTCAGTTTCTAATGCTGCTGAGCGACACCTGATCTAGCCATGCGGGACCGCGAGTCCAGCACAGCGACAAACCGTGCGGTGATAAACCCACGTGGCGTTACTGGTGCTGCACACTGGGCAAAGTAAGATGTTGGAGAAGGAACTGTACTTCACATGGTAAATTTGAGTGGACATAGAATGTGGAGATAAGGAAAGGACCTCTCTTAGCATTGAGTCTAGTGTCAGGCTACAGATTTATTTTCAAACATTTAATTTACTTCTGTTTGGATTATCCATCCTTTGTCATTCTTTTTAACAAGTTTTGCTGTTGTGGTTTATTTAATTTCCTGATAAAACATTATTTAAAGTGATGGGAAATCTAATATAATTTGTTTTCTACAAGTAAGAGCTGTCAGAAAAGGAAGCTTGGAAAAAAAAATAAAAGGTTTGGAAACCCTCAGGTCTTTGTTGTATTTCCCTTTAAAATAAATTTCACTAGATTTAGTGGCTATTGTTTCCACAATTATTTCTGCCACACTGAGATTTGTAAAAGCACTGATTTATTATCTAAGCAGAGAGAGACAACAGTTGTTTAAGCTCTAACTTGTCTTACTGATCGCATCTCGAATTGGAAACTCTTTCTGCAGCAAGGTGCAATTGTTTAACATCTAACTTGCCTCACTGGTCACATTTGGAAAGTGTTTCTGTCTGCGCTGACTCTATTGCCTTCCTGGTAAATAATGTTTTGGCTCCCTTGAAATTGCTTCAGCTTCTCTGCATTCTCTATGGAGTTCTCTGGAATTGAACTAGACCCTCCCTTACTCTCCTCTCTGCTGCCCCTCTCCCCCCCTCCCCATGTTAATTAAAATGCTGAACTAAGTAACTCTCTTTTTACTTCCGATTGAGCTGCTGCCTTTGACTGTTTATGTAGCTTACTCGAAAAAGTTAATGAAAACTCTAATAGCAGAAGCAGAACAAGGCATATGGTGAAGATTAACTGAGAAAAAGTGACATTCCAACTCTCTCTTTCACCCTGAGCAGGAGAAAGGTGAAAATCATGATGTCCACAGTTGCAGAGGATCACCCAGCTGCCTACAAAGCAGGGAGTGCTAGAGCGTGGAAGTGCAAATCGATAATATCTGTCATTGCGCTTTATCTGCTGTAACAGGGGAAGGTTTCTGTGTATCTTATTAACTGTAAACAACAAGCCAATATTGCAGAGGCATTGGACATGCTGGCTGTGCTAAGAATCCCTCTGAATTTCCATTATATGCCTTCCCTTGTTACTCGCTTACAGCTTAGATGTGAAAATTTACTGTGAGCTATAAATTAACATAAATGCTGCATTGTTCACTTTACACGTTTTTCTTCTTCATTTTTCTTCTTCTTACTTTTTTTTTAAATACATACGTTATGGATGAACTATTACTCAATTTATACAGCCTTATCTCTAAATACCTTAGGTCCAGAAAGATGCCAAATTCATAAGATTGCACATTTCTGGATGAGAATTTTTCTCTCTCTCTCAGAAAATAAAACATACCAGGCTATGTTTCTTTAAAATAGTTCTCTAAAATATATCTCATTTAAATATAGCAAGATATAGCACTGCTTTCATTTGTTTTCTGTTTTTTTTGGTTTTTTGTTATGAGAATGTGAGGCCAGCTTTACAGAATCAGACCAAAAATTCAGTGCTACAATGACATTAGTGAGACAAAGAAGGTGTCTAGGATGCTCTATGGCAAGTGAGGTCTTTTAATTAAATTAAATTTTAATTAAATTAAAATTTTTTCAGCTTTAGCTCATATTTTGTCTTTCTAGTCCTTTATGAATACAAGCCTTGTGTTCATAATTTTTTGAGAAACGATTTTGCATTTTTTGTTGTGGTTTTATTTTCTTTTTTACTTTCTGTTAGTAGACTACAGCTGTTAGAATTTCTTAGAGAACTTTATAAAACCTCCATCATATAAAATTTGTAGACACCAATATTGTCCCTGGGGAAAAACAGGGAGCTGATGGTTCTTCATTGACTTTGTCTGTCCAGTAATACATTATTTGTATCATGATAATTATTAAAAGGCTTTTATGGTAACAGTGAATTAAAATTAAAATAAAATTCATAGGGGATAGAATAAACCATGACAAAAAGTGATACTAGCTACTTTAAAAAAAAATATTTATTTGCTAAACTTTAGAAGATCGTTAAAGCAGGATTTTTTCTTGTTAATGTCAAAGCTAGTTCTCTGGAATATACTCTAATAGCAGAGGACTTGGAGTACAAACAGAGTATGGAACAGCATCTAACATCTAAGTGAAATATTGGGGGTGAACAACTTTTTTGATCTGGGCAACAAAATGCCTTTGAAATATGGCAATAGTGTCCTGGAATTTAGTTATTTGCTTGCAAACTAATTTCTACACTGCAAGATGTGAGTTAAATTGAAGCAAGCTTGCTGTTGCCTTTGCTATTTTTTTTTAATACTAATCAATGAAACCACAGCAGAGCATCTTATATCCATCACTTGCAAAAGAAGTTATTTTCAGGACACCGAACAATTTCAGATACCTACTTCAGCTGTGCAGTACAGAAGTGAGATCCTTCCTAATAGACCCAGGGTTTTGTTATATTATTTTTGTCCAGAGTACTGTTTTCAGTGCCAAAAGATGCACATATACACTTGAAATACACATAGCATTTATTTTACTGATATTAAGAGCAAAAAGATAAACTAGATTTCAAGGAAGTCAATATTTGAGAAACTGGGACATAACTCTACAAATGCTTGGTAACTGAAGAAAAAATTCTTGCTGAGCAATTTAAAATTTGTTCTGCACTGACACTTTGTAGAGCAGAAGTCGAGTTCTCATTTGCCACTTGATTTTATTATATACCTATCTTAAAATAAGTGAGTTTATTTTTTAAAATTCAAGTTTAAAAAGAATTTCAAAATGAACAGCCCTCTGACTGCAGAGGTCATAGATGAAATGATACCAACATGATGGCTGATCAAGCAAATGCAAAATTTGTAGATAATAACAAAGCTTCTATTTTGATTACCAGGCTATAGTAAATAAAGTTAATTCTTAAAAGAAAACAAAGTAGTGCACATATATTAATTGCATCAGTCATCACAACATCTAGCGATGTGTGCAACAATTCTAAGTGTAACTGATCAGCCACCCAAACTCTTGTCTTTCCACAACCACAGACGGACTCTGGGTCTCCCTATCATCTTGCTCCTTCGCCCCATGGAATACAGGAAAGTATGCATAATTTATGCATATATTAAAAAAAACCTAGATTTAGGGCTCTGCTTTGTTCGACACAAACCTGGTAAGCAGACCGGGAAAGACTTAACTAAATGACAATACTGTGGTACTCACATATGTCTTAGGTGATTGAATACAGCACTCCTGAATTTCCACTTCTTACTCAGGAAATAAGTAATTATCTGTGAAGTTACATGCACTGTTTACCTTTGGAGAGAAAAGCTAAGTCAAAGGCAATTGCTTGGAAGAAAGCCAAAATCTGCAAAGCAGGTGGTAATGTTAAATTACAAGTACTTTAGTAACAGACATTGTTAATTTCTGTTCTAAATTTCCACTACTTAGTCTCTTGAATGCTGAAGCTTTGTGAGCTAATTCCAAAGTTTTAAGCTACATGGAATAGCAGGGAGTTTTCACTGTTTTAATTTAAACAAATTAAGGTCATTTAGGTAATTTTCCCAATGCAATAACTGTCGCAGTTGAGACGGTCACGACACGTAAAAAGTTCAACAAAACAGCTTCTTGGTCAGAGAAAAGGAGCTAACTCTTTTACAAGGCCTCTTTTTATACTATTTCTAACATTCATGTCACACATCCATTGGCTCTCAATTCACCACCCCACAATGTCATTGGTTATTCATAGATAGAACAACATCTTGCAATAACACCACCTGCGAGTCTCTTATTATCGTTGTTTATGGATTCCTGCTTGTTTTGAGCTAGAGAGGAATAGTATGAAGTGGGACAAACAGGCGTCTCTCACGGTAAAGTAGTTCTCACTACATGCCTACAGTTCCTTCAATAACCACTTCATCTTTCATGCTACTAAAATATATGGACTTTTTTCTTCACCCTCTAATATTTCCAGTCTCTGAACAAAAATAGATTCAATTTGTACTCATTTTTCCCCTAAAGGAAATTTGTTTTTGCACCTAGGTGACTCCCTTGGCCCAGTGGTCACATTTCTTTTGATGCAATGAGATTATGATATTTTGAGATATCATGACAGCAGAGATATTTCTGTTCCAGTCATCATTTTAAATATCCACGACTTGTATAATTGCAATGGAACTACGGACACTGAGAAGATTCTATTTTGGTTTACTAGACTGAAGTTGTAATTGTCTGGTTGGTTTTGATTTTTCGTAGGATGTTAAGGGGTTGGAATGGACCTTAAAGGTCATTTAGTCCCAGCTCCTTCTGCCATGAGCAGGGACAGCTCCTATATAGATCCAATTGCTCAAGGCCTTATCCAGCCTGGCCTTGGACACCACCAAGGCTGGGGCATCCACAACCTCCCTGGGCAACCTGTTCCAGTGTCTCACCACCCTCACAGTGAAAAATTCCTTCCTAACATGTACCCTAAATTTCCCCTGTTTTGATTTGTGCCCATTAGGGGATTTTGGGTGTTTTTGATAGTTTTTATGGTTTTTTTGTTTGTTGCCCTGCCCTCTCTTCCCTTAGTCTTATTACACTTTTCACATATTT
This sequence comes from Acanthornis magna, assembly GCA_036785705.1. Taxonomy (NCBI): domain Eukaryota; kingdom Metazoa; phylum Chordata; class Aves; order Passeriformes; family Acanthizidae; genus Acanthornis; species Acanthornis magna. The sequence continues at coordinate 26,370,712 of JAWUZG010000063.1, forward strand.
CTTCAAATACTTACCAGTTCAGTTTTGGTGATGGTCTTTCCCTGTGACTTTAAATGATCTTTCCTGTACCTTCCTTTTCTGTAGTAACTTACTTGAAATTATTTTTCCAGTGAATGTGTATGACCTTTAATAATAATGGTGGTTTTTTTCCATTTTAGGGTTTTGGTTGTTTTGTTTTGTTTTTTTTTAATTAAAAAATGAACCATGCCTTAAAACAATGCCAGAATTATTTGAATCAGTTTTAAACTTCTTTCCCTGTTAGTCTGATTGCTTTTCTCCTCTCCCAGTGCCTTATTCTTCAAAATATTTATCATTCTTTTCTATCCATCATGTTCTTGCAATTCTCTTCTTATTTTCTTCCATCACTACTCTTCTTTTATTCCTTAAAATTTTCATTTTTAGTCATTCTATGCATCCCTGGAAATGAAAAATAAAACCCTTATGTACAAATATTAAAGTGACCTTTGTTTTCTGATGGATTTGCATTTAATACTCATCTGTGCTACTGATTCAGACATAGGATAGTGGGCCCATTTTTTATTGGTAGAAACAAATTCTGTTAACTGAGGAGAGCACTGTAAACCTTCAATTAGAAAATGTGTATGGAGATATTTTCTAAATTATGTCCTGGAAAAGAATATACGGTCTAGTGAGAGGTGAAGAAGAGGTTTAATAAACATCAAGATGTTTGCTATGGTATCTCCATCAGGAAGACAGGAAAAGTAGATAGAACTGTCATTTCTTCATTAAATAAATAAGATAAGACATCCCTTTCCCCTCACAAACACACCACTTTAAGGTGCTTTATTACCGTAGCTGAACTCAAAGTCATTGTTGCAGAAATTGCTGGTGTGACAGGACCAGATAAATAAAGATACTGGAAAAGGGTACTAATACTGGTGAAAAAACTCTCACACAACCATTCCTGTTTTTCTTTTGCTTTCCACCAGGAATAACCACAATCTAAAACCGCTTGTGAGAGTATTCATCGGTTTGCCCTTATCTTGCAAAGTCAGACAAGTAATGTATTGAAAACCTTCCTCAACATACTGTAGCATAGAAAAATTACTTGAGTATTTACCATGAACACTGGAATTGTACTACAAACACCTGATTAGTATTTCATAGTTACTTCACATTTCATTGCTAATAGAAACATGTGACAATGGATAAGAACATGATTTAATATTTGAGTAGACTGTAAGAGGTGGAAAGGAACACTGGAGTCAACAAAATTCCTTTGTTGGCCATTTATGTAGTTTTGAAAAAGAGGAATGGGCTTCAGTTCTTTTCTGAGAGCTAGGAACTCCTCTGAAATTTAATTCTGCTGCAATATCTTTGTTCTGTCTGACTTGACCTCATGGGGAAGAAAACAAAACAAAATAGACAAATACCCCAAACAAACAAAATCAAACCAACAAAATAGAAAACTAAGAAAGAAAAAGCCACTTTCCAAGGAACTTGATGTGAAGCATAAACTGCAGCACAGTGTCAGGTAGTGTAAAAAATAAAAGAAGTTTCCATACTTCAGTGTTTCAGAAAGCATTGGTACTCAGAGCCAATACTTTTAAAGCAAGGATTAGACCTGTGCCATTTGAGAAGATTAACTGGAAAGAACACCCCATCTTATTTTTGAGTTTAAAGTTAAACCCCAGGAAAGGACTTTTTCAGTGATAGAAGGGAAGGGGTTGGTCACAAAATGGACTATTGAATTACTTTCCTAACACTTTGTAAATTCACACTGGTTATATAACATGCACCCTTAAGCACTTAAGATCCATGAAGATAAAATCATGGTCCTCGCTTGCCAAATCTAACATAAATCAGGAAAAGCCCTGCAGACTTTTTTCAAAGCTTTACAAGAAAAGTAAGATGTAATGGAATTTTCCAGTCTTTACACTGAAGTCAGCAGTGGTTTAATCTCATTGGCCTGAGGTACTGAATGAACTGTTCCTCATGGACATTTGATGCATGGGAGAACTTCAAAACATATGTGAGGATGCAAATAATGTTCTTGGCCTTTTGGTCAAGAGATTGAATTTATACTGTTTTGGTGCCCCAACAGTGGCTGACATCAAGCCAATGCTTAGTAATTAAAACTGACTCAAATGAGTACGAAAAGCAGAACTCTGTGAGCTTAGTCATTTGGAAAATGAGGAATGTTCTCTCCACAAGCTGTAGGCACACATACTACATAATTATCATCTTCTTGCCAATACAGGATTGTTTCATAGAGTACATTTTCTAGTGCTGTGCTTAATCTGTTCTAAAACCATGAGCAAGGGTTCTACTACAGCCTACAACAGTAGTTTTCTATGTCAGAAATAAATGTGCTTACATTGCCTTCTATCACCTTAAAAAAATTTCTGCCCTTGAGACTTATAAGGAAAATGTTCAAAGGCACAAAATGTTGCCAGGAATGTAAGCCTCTGAAGGTTACCACTGTGTTCTAAATGAGCTATCCCCTTTATTACCTCCTGGTGCTTCTCGTCCTTTTGTTCTATCTTAATTCATTTATCACTTTTTTTTCTTTTTTCTCTGAATTTCTCCTCAATTTTCTGTCTCAAGTGATGAACACAATCAAATGCAATCTGGCTAGTGACATGCAGAGTAATCACGAATTAAATGTCAGGATATAGTATTTTCACAACATCTTAATCATCTCAATTTTAAAAATGACATTTGAATATAAATTGCAAGTTTCTTTTGTCTTTTTTTAATTTCCCTTCATGTATGAAGAAAGGAATTTGTAATACTTCAGAAGTTGAGTTTTATAACTTTTTGGAGTAATTGAAGTTGTCTGCCATTTTGAAAAGCTAGGAAAAGAAACTACAAATAATAAAGAAAAAGATATTTAATTTTATTTTTATTCTTGGTACTGATGTAACTAGCAAAAATTAAAGAGGAGGATTCACTGTGAGGATGAGTTAAAATTGCCTTTTTGGTCGAACATATATTTACTTTTCAAGAAAATGAAGGACATTTCTTTTAGCTGATATTTTTACACGGGAGATGATGTAAATTATTAAAAATTTCATTTAATTTCATTTAACAAACTTGTCATTGTGATCTAGAAGAAAAAAAATGGAAATCAGTTTCTATTTGCTGTGGAATTTGAGGCACCTGGTTTTTTTTCTGACATAATAGTAGAAATACAGACTTCATAAGAGCCTAAAATGTTCTCTTTTTTATTAAACTTTGGTAAAGAAAGGAAGGAGGAACATTCAATTTGTTTGGTCTGGTTTTAGATAAATAGAGAAATGGAAGAAAATATTTTTCTAATTTGAGAGGTCTCAAATCTATTGTAGGAGGAATTTAAACATAGCATTCCCTTGTGGACACCACAATTAAAATGAGGGTGATTATTCTATAGAAGCTGATATTGCCATTATACTTCAGGTTGATTTATTCCATGCATTCAGTAAAATTTAGATCTCACCACTTCATTCAGGCACTTCATTCACTTGTGTAAATTTTATACCCCAAGCTGTTTGAGATGCACCATCTGTTCTGCCTAATGCAGAGTACAGTTGTTTTAAGTGTAGTTTGAGAAGTGACTCTTTATTCTTTCTTATTCTAAATAAGAATCATGGACCACAGAAACATCTAAATTAAAGTTACCAGCCTGAAATGCAAACAGATTGGTCAGTGACCAGTTGTTTTATAGGGAATTTAATTATATTTTCTGTATAGAAGAATACGTAGTACCTGGTCTACTCTTTCTTAAATTGACCCAAAACCCCAGAACATTGGACAAGAGAGAATTTCTTTCCTAAGAACATAAAGAAAGGAACTTTAATAATTTCTCAAAACCTGTAATAAAGATGTTTTGGCTTTGTCAATGGAAAATAGTTACAATGCAATAAAGTACTTCACAAAAGGAATGAAACCTTAAAAGTTGGATGGCTTTTCAGACATCAATACTTGAACAATCATTATACGCTATTTACTGTTTCTTTATAATCTAACCTGTGTGCATAATTAAAAGCCTTGAAAGCCACCTGATACAACATTTTTTCTAAATGGGGGGAAAAATTTTGTTTGTTCTCATTTCTTTGTGTTATGCTTTTCCTTTTCACGCAGAAGCCAGAATTTGAAAAATGCTCCCAGTTTTTGAAACAAATTTTAAGGTTTTATTTAAGTAAGGGAAATTTTTGTTGGGAAAGAGAGACTAAAAACGTATGTGCTTGTAATACTAGGCAAGATGCACCTTCCTTTCTAACTTTTGGAAGGATGGAAAATATAGGATAATATAGCAAGATGAAACTGTCATTTAAATTGAAGCATTACTATTATCTCCTTAGGGATGACTTGTGTAGAAATACGGATTTTCTGCTTTTAACTCTTAAATAAAGTATTCTGTTAAAATAGGTTTGCATTTGGAACAATATCTTCAATTTATTTCAACCAGAACAGATGGCCTGGAATGATGTTAATGTGAACCTGTTTTTTAAATTGCAACACTGATTGGAATTTCAGCAGTAGACTGATTGTTACAAAGAAAATACCAGAGAGAAAAAGGCAGTGAAGTCTTAAAAGGGCAGTCAGGAATGTAAAATTTAATTCCCCAAATATTATATACGATATGATACTTAAGATATTGTTTTCTTTAAATCCATTATTATCTTTAACCAATAAAATATTAAACAATATATCAGGTAAGAGCTTTTTCCCTTAGCATTTCAATTATATACTAAAATAAGCAATTGCTTGTACGGAATGAGCTTTGAGGGACAGTTTGCTGTATATCCTAGAATAGTAATATCATCAGTGTGGCAACAAAATAAAAAATTACCACGATGATCAAGCCAGGTACAAATTAAGCTGACTTCTGACTATAGTTACATTCTGCTTATAGACTCCACATCTTTCACAGGACTATAGGATATGTGGTAAATACACTTTAGGCGAACATTTTTTTCATTTTTTAAACTTTTCATTACATAACACAGAATTTATGCAATTTCTGAGGAAAGGATTTGTATTTTAGCACTCTTATTTGCATTAGGCTCTAGTGCATATGCAATAGAATGAATAATAAAATGAGTGCATGCAGCAAAAGCTCAAATCTCAGCTTTTCTTCAACTGAAGCAAAATGTTGTGTTGATTTCCCCTCAGCCCTCAGCTGTAGCAACTTCTATTATGGCTCCTACTTTTGGTCATCAGCTGATTTGACAGCAAGGGCATATATACTTTGCCTAAGCATAAGCATCAGGGGCCATCTGAGATTACACTGAGGCACTGAATAGGTAGGTGTGTAGTGACAGATCTCTCAGAGATCCTGTGTCACATATCCAGCATCACACGGACACAGAGCAAGCGATGGCAGATGTGTTGAGGCAGCTGAAATGAGACATTGACTAACAGGGATACTGATGTCTAGCAATAAAAGGAAAGGGCTCTATATTAATGCAAGGAGAAGGTGAAAGAGAAAGTAAAATTTACTATATTGTTTTTCACCAAGCAAGCGCTAGCTTTCCACAGAACAACAAACCTTTCTTCAAACTCAAGGATAATGGGAAGAGAGGCAGAATAAGACATTGACTACCTCCATGTTTCGATCACAAGTTCAAATGCTTGTGCCCTCTGATAAAAGAGAAATCCAAAGGCAATCAAAAGAGATTTCAGGGCCCTGGGATGATTGGTAGAAGATTCCTAAAAATCTGGATGACGACTTTATGAAACAAGTCCTAAGGGAGCTAACTCAGAAAGATTTCCTCCTTGATCTACTCCTTGTCAACAGAGCAAAGTGGAGATTGGTGGCCATCTTGGCCACAGTGACCATGAAGTGATCGAATTTGAAATCTCTGTTGACAGGAGGAAAAGCACCAGCAAAACCTCAAGTCTGGTTGTGAGGAGAACTGACTTCAGGCTGCTTGGGGAATTAGTGAGTAAGGTCCCCTGGGAAAATGTTTTTGAAAGTGCTGGCCTCCATCAGTGCTGGTCACTTTAAATATCACGTCCTAAATGTACAGGAGAAGGCAATTCCCAAATGTTGAAAGGCAAGCAGGTGAGGCAGAAGCATTTGGACAATACTTTTAGGCGCCTGATGTGACTCTTGGGGGGTCCTGTTCTGGGCTAAGAGTTGAATTCAATGATCCTTGTGGATCCCTTCCAACTCAGCATATTTTATGATTCTGTGAAATTATATAAAATTTAAATCAATTATCCTAGCATTTTAGTTTTATTAAATTAGGATATGTTGAACAACCACAAAATATGTTAGAAAAATATTGAAATGCTTCAAGCTGTTTCTCAGAGATTCAAACAAAATGACCTTCTAAAACTTCCTAGAAAAATCTTGCAAATTCCCTGCCATTTGCCTGGGAGGCTCAGAGTTACAAGTATCCTTGAAAGCTGCCAACTTTTTACATTTATGATTGTAGAAAGAGGGGTTTCATTGCAAGGTAAGTCTCAGTGAAGGAAAACAAGTTATACCATATCAATATATTCTAGCCCTCTTTCCCTGGATTTTTTTTCGATAATCATATCTATATTTTAATTACATCCTTAAATAAGAGTATGGAAGAGCAGTTGTGAATTTTATTCCTGGTTTTGTGATCACATGTGGTCATTCTCATAAATATCTTCTGAGTTTACTATTTGACTGAACACCTTTCCCCTTCCTCAAAATTAATTATGTACAAGTCCGATGAACATAGGCAATTAGATTGTAATAGCTCTAATGAAACTATTACCCATAATATCAGAACATACCTTCTTAAACTAGCAGGCAGGAAATGGGAGAAATTCTTTGTAATTGCTACCTTTTTTATTTCTGCCCAGACATCCAGTATTTAGCATGTAGATTTGTTGGAAGACAAAGTTTCTCGGTTTGGTACTTAAAAAACTACTTGTTTTGTAACTAAACATGCATTCCATGCAGCACTTTGTGGATGCAAAGCAATGGAATTATTTGCGATACATTTAATGTCCAAATGGAATTGGCTGATTGTGGCTAGAGATTTCCTGAGATTCGCAGGAACTGGCAGAGAAAACAGGCAGACGAACCCAAGATGGCGAAAAGGGAACTTTATTTACAAAAACCTCTTTATATATCCATTAATAACCTAGCAACTATTGTTCAGCAGGGAATCAACCTCCTAAAACCATTGGTCATACCTAATACCAAATACAGAGATTAAAAAAGTACAAGAATGCAGCTTATCTCTCTTCTCCCTGAGAAAGAACAGAAAGATTTCTAAAACAGTGCAACTACAGCTGATGACATCCTGGCTTGATTTGGGATTACATCCCACATCCCGCCTGATTTGACATGAAATGAGAGACCAGTAGCTGTATGTGTGACTTGCCACAAGGATGCTGTACTGCACTGACAGAAAAGTCTTCTTCCTCCCACTGCATGCAGAAAATGAACCCTTCAGACTATTTAAAAACTATACCATATTATAGATAAAAATAATGGGAAAAAAGCAAAATTGTCTCTTGGACTGTGTATTGTGTCTGACTGGGATGAGTTAACTTTCCCCATTGTGTTGTGCCATGTATCTGTGGCTAGAAAGGTGTTGAAAACACACTATTGTTTTGACTACTGCTGAGCACTGTTCCCACAGCATCACGGTCATCTCTCCAACAACATGCTCAACCCAAAAGCCAGAAAGCTGGGAGTGGGCAAAAGTTTGGGAGGGGACACAGCCAGGCCAGCTGGCCAAAGAGATACTGCACATCATATGGCATTATGTTCAGTAACAAAAGCTGAGAGAAAGGAGAGGGAGGGGGGCATTTGTCATTAAGATATTTGTCTTCTAGAGCAGCTATTAAGTGTGCTGAGCACTACTTCTCAGGCAGTGGCCAAATTATGGAAAGTAGAGAATAAAACTTTTTGTTTACTTTCCTCTTTTTGTGCATGTGATCTTTGCTTTTCTTATTGAACTACCTTTAACTTGACCTATGAGCTCTCTTTCATTTTATCTTCTTCTCCCCTGTCCTGCTAAGGAAGGGAGCACTGGAGCTGCTGGGTGAATGTCAGGCATCTCTGTCCCTGTTGTTCAGAGGTTCTTTATTTTCCCTGAAGCATTTCTTACCGAATTTTTTTACCTTCCTACAACAACATATTACTATCTCTCTGGGCCCTAAGGATCAGATATTTTTGTTTGGTTTTACATTTCTATATCTTCAACTTTAAAATGGAAGGGACAACAGAAAATAATCTACACCAATACCAGGGACGAGCAATGACACCCACAGCTTTTCTGGTAGACTTGTTTCTTAGTCTGACTCAGTCTACCTATTTTAATTCTGGTTTACTGCAAATTAGTCATGCGCCATTTCCGTCTGGAAGAAAGGGAGATAATTCCTAGTTTAGATGTCTTAGCGGGAACTACAAATATAGACAAGATAAAAAATGTGACCACAGAATTTATTTGCAAATGGCTCATCACTAATACAATCTTCCTGAATTTCCATAAATTTCACTCCATGGAATTATGCATGAGAATAATGTGTACTCATGGACTCATTTACTCATGAATTTGTTTGGAGGACTGAACTTGTGGGAAGACAAAATAGACACAAAATGAGGAATAGAAATATCATAGTGCGCATAATTGCTTTTACTCCCAATTCACTGGCTTAATGTTGGTTTCATAAAAGCAATGATGAACTCATTTACAATTATTGTGAATGAGTATTTCTGGAGGATTCTCATTCAGCATTAATTAACGTCGATCATTATTTTAAAGTGTTCGTTGTTATTTCTTGCTGTTACAGCTAGCTATTTTTGGTTTTTTGTCATTTCTGGTAGTATACTTTAAAAATATTTCTTTGCGTAATTTGAATATCTTCATCCTAATTGTGTATATCCATTTATAACAGCTATTGTTCTGGAGATAAGAATAAACTGCCTTTTTATTAAATGAAAATATTTAATTTGCCTTTTACATCATGATTACTGGAATTTATCATATGTGCATTTTTTTCCTATAAACATCAATAAATTGGAATGCACAAGGTGTCCTATTCATGATCAACATCAGAACAAGCTTAATAACTTTCCACGTAACAGATTAAATCCCTGCCATGGTGGGAGTAACTTTTGGAGCAGGGGGTTAACATTTAGAAACACTATCACTGATCCTGATCTTTAAATACAGAAGAGTCTCTCTCCTCACAGCTGCAGACTTGAACTTCTTGGAATATAACACCAAATCATGCTCTTTTAAATGAATGCTTTCCTATAGATGGCAACTGATGAACTCCACCAGGTTTAACAGCTAGTAGTACTAAGTATTTATGAACTAATGTATCAAAAATATTCTCTGATCTTGCTTTTAACAAAAATGTTTCAGGATAAGTAATTTGCAATTGCATTTTTAATGTAGTAGTGCATCTTAGATCAACAGATATTTACATAACAATTAAAAAGGATGTAAGGTCACCTAATATCTCAATTATCTGAAAATATTAATGATATTTGATATTCAAACTCAAATTCTGAGCAGGCCTTGTTCACTAACAACATGCAGAAGAAATCCTAGAAAACTTGTGCCTCAGAGGTATGTGCTTTTTTCCCATGCTTTTTTTTTTTTTTTTTTTTTTTTTAAATGAGAAATTTTTAGAAGAGTAAAATGGTGGGAAAGAATACAGTAGTCTTCTAGATGGACTCCAAAGTTTAAACTCAGTGAAAAGTCTCACCTCTTACCATCTAGCACCAGGGAAAATTGTATGAATAAAAATGAGAATAGTGTAAAGGAGACTGAGAAACATGCTGTGCACTGCTGAATGATAAACCGGCGGTTACTTTCAAGGAAAGGGTCATATAACTAAATCCGCTGCACAACTTCTCAAAGAGAGGTCAGTGTTTTACAGTAGATTTTTTACTTGATTTGGTTTCTAAATCTTTGTTTATTTCTACAGATATGCTTTTTTATTAATCAACTAGGGCTTAGTATTTAACAGAGGACAAGTCTAAGCCATCCACTTATTCTAGATTTTAAATATTGGAATCAACATTCAAAACACTGCTGCCTGAGCTTATTGTTTGTCATCTATTTTTAATCTCAATGGTTTAATATGTTGTATATTTTTGGTTTTCTTTTTAATATTGATGAAGTTTAACTGATATTCCACTAGAGAATCAGAATTTGTTTGGACTTGTATATTTGTAGAGAAATAAATAAGGGTGTAACCCAACTGATCCCACAGATATTATCAACAAGCAAGTCCTAATGTATATTGGGCAAACTGTATCATCAACTTCCCATAAATTGGTGTGAGGTTTCTTTGAGATCACATATCTTTCATTTGTCAGCAGGAAAGAGTTCAGGTGTGTTTCTGCACGTTGAATAGTCTATGCTTTATGATAAATAAAATTTATTATAAAATAAATTCTGTGATTTAGAATTTATAACATCTTTTTTTTTTTCCTGTGGATGAAAGACATGAACATGACCATATTCTCTAAACTATTAGAAAGTACCTGAAGTCATCCTTATCTGGAGGAGCTAAATTTTACTGTATTTTCCATTTTCTAAACATATTACAAAATTATGGACAAAGAAACACAATACTAAAGTTAAAATATTTAAAAAACCCCAAATCCAACCAATCAAATTAGAATGTAAATAAGTGTTAGCATTTAGTTTGAGACTTCCAGCTTCAATCTGCCTGCAGTCAAGATGAAGATATAACCTGCTGGCATAATTACATATGTTAGGATGTACACTTATTCTTGTGAAACACCTTTGAATATTCCTGTCCTTGCAAATTATGTGATCCTACAGTGATATTATGAGTTTAAATAAGTGCTTTGGAGGGAGAAATGTCAGATTATGCATGATGAATGAAATCTTCAAATGAAATCGAGGTGCTTGGTAAACAAGCTACTGCAATCATCCATTTAAATAATATAGCTTAATTTAAGTTTAATAACATTTATGTTCTATATCTCATTCTTAAGGTTCTATTGAATAGCACAGATTCCTGATTAAAACAGAACTCTTTTATTGCCCAATGTAGTTCTTTAATTTTTCTTTTAGATCAGACGTGATGTCAGATTTGGGCAATTTGAGAGCTCTTCTTACCCTTGCAACATTTACTGAATTTTAGTTTGGGTAAAAGCTCACTGCTTTACCCCATCAGGATTTTTGAACAACTAGATATGGAACTAAGTTTTCAGGTTTTTTCCTTCATATTCTGAAAGGTATCTGATTATAATAACCAATAGAACAACATTTGTCAAATGTTTTAATAAACTGCAGCTATAATAGTTTCCATAGAAACAGGATCGAAAACTAAAAATAACATCGAAGTTTAACGTTTTCTATAAAAGAGATCAGTAATATTATAGACAGGACATTATATTAAAAAAAGACAGAACCCTCTTCCTATTTTGTGCCAGATAGCAATAACCAAGATAATGGGCTATTTTGTAGTATCATCTATATATCAAGCTTCATCTTTGTATTTGTATCATCTTCATCTATTTGTAATTTAAGTACATAAACAGAGAACTTGTTTTGTATTTTGCAAAACCAGAAATATATAGTTGAGTTCTAACTAAAATCACTACCAATATATCAGTCAACGAGGAGGCATAATATTCTCTGAAATCAAAGTACCTGATGTGTCACAGTTGGAGGCAAGATTGCTGTGCAAAGAAAAGAGATTTTTGACCTGTGAAAAGAATAACATTAATTTGCTTTTCTTTTCATATTATAGGCAGAGACACTTCTCTTTGAGAATATGAAAACATTTGGATTATATCTTTGCATAATTTATTTCCATATTTGTTTTAAATTTAAAGATTTGAGGGAATGTCACATTTTCTAGGGGAAAAAAAGGACACTTTCTTTTGTAACCTGAGTAAAATAAAGGTCTAGATGCAAAACATTGGTAAATGCATTGTGTGATTTAATGTTTGGCTTTTCATTAGATAATAATTGTATTTGAAATGCATAAGGCACATTAGGAAACCTTCAGTCCTCCTAGTTTATTTAAAATGCATATCTGATGTTGGAAATTCGTAACATTTAACTTTATTCCTATGAATAATTTACTAAATTTGGTGAGTCTTATATTAATTAGATACGTATGTAACCTTTTCTGAACACCGTAAAAGCTTTCTCATTTAAACATGACATTTTATCAGTGTTAAAATTTTGAAATTATTTAGATTCTTAGACTATTAAAAAATGTCCTGTGGAATTCTATTGTACCTCTGACCAACACAGAGCCACCTCTCCTCTGTGACTGCCCCGCCTTCACAGGAGCCCTTGCACAACAGGTATGACACTCTGCAAGTGGAACTGAACCTTGAAGAGGTTCATTTGTGTTGGAGGTGCCCCTGAGGTTATGCCATCCTACACACTGTTTCAAACCGGTTCCATCAAGAAAAAAATTGTGTGAGATGCCCTTCCGAAGGGAACAGAAGGCCCAATATGGAATACTGGACCCACTCCTTAGGGCAGTTTGCTGTCTCCCCCGGGTCTGGGTTAAACATGGGAAGAGAAAAGATTCCCACCCTAGTACAGCCCCCAGATTATCATCCATTATTGGTTTTTCAGGTGGTCAGCAATGAAGTTCTAACAAGAAGTCAGAGGACAATCGAGAGAGACTTCAGGGCATTGGTACAACAGGTTAAGGGACTGGGAGTACAAGTGTCCTTGCAATTGCAGGGAATGATGAGGGAAGAAACAGAAAGAGACAGCTAATCAATACCTGGCTCAGAAATTGGTGTTACTGGCAGAATGTGTAAATGTGGCACTCAGGGACATGGTATAGTGTTGGACTTGGCAGTGTTGGGTTAATGGTTGGGCTCAATGATCTTAGAGGCCTTTCCAACCTAAATGACTGTTTGATTTTACAGTTCTATGATTTTTAACAGATGGTAAATTTAGAAAACACTCTTTAAACACACAAGCCTTACTGATCTCACATCTGATATCTGATACAAGAGCACAGTCTTATCATAAGAAGAAGAAAACAGCATGAGGAATTCAAACAACATTTTTCACAAGGCAGTGAGGCAACCCTGATGGTCACAGAACAAAGTTGAATCGGCTTTTTATTCTGGTTTGCATCTCTTGTTCCTCAAGTAAAATATTTTTGCTTTGAGTTAAATGCATACTCGTGGTGAAATGTTTCTGTGAAAAAGTGCAGTTGTGGGAGATCTTACTTTTGCCTTTAATAATAATTTTAAGTGAAAGTCTTCAGATAATCCCACTGTTTTACTGTTTGATTTGTTATGATCTTTCAATATTTTAACCTGTAATGTGAATTTATGTCTTCACAGCTGTAGATTTTTCTTTCCAACATACTGAGAGTTTTATGTTAGGGAGAGAGTATAGAAAACTACCAAAAAACTAAACAGGTCATTTGTATTGCAGTGTGCTTGCCTATCTTCACTTATGCATGTAAATTTCAGATGTGAATAAAAATAAATTAAAAGCACCTTGTCTTTGAGTTAGTTTTATATGTCGGTTATTCTAAAGACTGTTTTCTGTATTTCAGCAGAAACACGGAAAACTTTTTCATCCAGTCCAAATTGAGATTTGTTTAAAACTTTATTTGAACATCTAAAAAATACAGAGAAAAGTCTTGGTTTATGAAGCATGTGATATTTTGGTGTCAGCTGAATGTGTGATGTTTACAGATTTCACTCCACTGGATATTTTTAACAGATATGACTGTTCTTCAAAAGAAATTTCTAGGGCACTTTTTTATTGTAGAGCATGGCGATGTCAGATGCTATCAGGGTTTAATGACCATGAGATGTACCTTACAGGCAGGATTAGTGTAGTTAAATATATTCAACAGCCTTAATTTTATGTTTAGTCTTGGTTAGTTTTCTTTGGGGAATATCTATGGTACCAATTGTAACTGCTGGTTTGCTGAATTGTTACTGTTTTTTTTCTTAAGTAAGTAGCAAGCATTTTTGGAGAGTTAATATTCTAGAATCTCACAATACCTCCTAACTACAAGAACAGGTTTCACAATTTTGTTCAGCTTAAAAATGTATCAGTAACTCTTCTCAAAAGACAGTTGTCTTGGCCGCATGAAAAATAAACAAAATGGTTAATTTTGTGTTTCCCATATTCAAAAAGACAAATATTTGTCTGACAGGTCTTGTATTTTTTTAATTGCATTTAAGATTCAAATTATTTTTATGTTCAGCAATACCAGGATATCTTTTCCCCAGTATCATTTGCTGCTTCACTACATGGGCTTTGTTCCACAGTACCTTTGAAATTTAATTCTTGTCTCTTTTCACACAAGCATGTATGTTCATTGTTTGCTCTTCAGGGCTGTTGTAGATGAATACAGCGGAAAAATTGAAGAGATGTTTATTTGCTATTGTAAAATATGAAATTCTGGAGTATATTGGTGCCTTAATCTCTAGAAGGGCTGGAACAGCAATGTCAGTCTGTCTATTAGTGTAGCCATTATCTAAATACTAATCTTTATATTTTTAGGGCATTACCATCACAACTCATCACCCACAAACAGATGTGCACACATCTGCATGGATCATCTATCATGCATGGATTCTAAATTCTTACATGGACTGGATGATCTTAAAGATCTTTTCCAACCTTAATGTTTCCATGATTCTATGAAATTGTAAATTTCAGCAAATCCAGTGCTGTGCAAGAGCTTTTTTACAGGAACAAAAAGACTCTCCTGTTTTAATGACTATTTAATTCTAGTCTCCATGGAAATATTTTGAAGGAAAAAAACTCTAAATAACTGCCACTGGCTACTTAAAGGTAATGGAAAATGTCATGCGTGAAATTATAAAATGGACAGAAGCAGTTACAAAACTGACAAAATGACTGGAGTAAGTTATTTGAAATAACATGCAAATGATGTTTCAGAGACCAAAAAACTAAGAAAATGGGGAAAATTTTCTCTACAAACATTTCATAGCATAAAAGGTGATAGACAAAAAGCCAGGGGATCTGTATGTCAAAGATCTTACTCTTCATTAATTATTTGGAAAAGCATAACCATTTTGTGTATTAGTATTAATTAGAAGCTGTCAAAAAGGCACTTTGATGGCTTTATCAGAGGATCCCCATGATGACGGTTTTTGAGAGGAAACTATATAATTTAAAATGAGTTTTAAATTGCTACAATACTGACTGGTTTTGGTTTTTTTCTTTCATTTAGATGTGTTTCTGTTGAGCTAAAGTTATTGCAAAGCTTTTTAAACTGTAAATATTTTTTTCTTTGTTTGCTTGCTTTAACTTCTGGCCAACTTCTGGTACATTGAGTTTTGAATTTCATAATTGTAAAAAGCCCAATCACACTGCATAGGGTTAATATGTCTGGTAGCTCCAGAGATCTGTAGAGATGGGAACACCAAAATCAACTTTTGAAAAAAATGTAACATTGACTTCCTGATGAAATATAGTTCAGAACCATAACTTTGAAGTCTTTATTTTTAGAACCAGCAGGGAATACAAATTTGCCCAGAAGAAGTGAAGTTACGCCACAGAAAATTTAGATTCTGTTGTTATTGTAACAGACAGTACATCTCCAGTGAAACTGTTAAGGGAAGATGGATCCTATGAACCTTCAACTGAGCTGGTAGTGAGGGTGAGCCCCAAATGATCCCATTCTCCCAGCTTTTTCTCCAGCTCCTCACCAGCAGATCATGTGAAAGTGAAAAGTACTTGACTTAGGATAAAGACTACTTAGCAACAACCAAAACATCAGCACGTTATCTATTTTATTTTCACCCTGAATCCAAAAAACACTTAGCTACTAAGAAGAAAATTAACTCTTTCCCAGCTGGAAACAGGACGGGTGGTAAGAGCCTTGTAGGGCTGAGATTTTCCTCACCTATCATCAAATAAACAAGTCATGTTTACATATGCCAACAGGCAACACCAGAAGTTATTTCTTTCATCGTAGGATAAAGTCTCATAAATGTGTAACAATTGTGATGCTATGATTACTATTATTAGCAACACTTGCTTTTCTCCTTCCTGCAAATTTTTAAATAAGCAAGCCACTTGGAGCTTAAGGAAGCAAAAAAATTATTGCTCATACTGAGAAAAGGATGTCTGCAATTTTGTATGTCTAACCTCTGGAGAATGTTAGGATTTCTGAAGGGAAGAATTAGTATGTTCCTGCTGTGAGTCCTACATGAAGAGGCTCAGCTCTATGAATGCAACTTCAATTCAAGTATCTGACATAGAATTCTACATTTTGACCTGCAAACAGAATGTGAATTTAAATTAACCACTGTTAAAACACAGCAAACTTAAATCCCATTGTATATGGATTTGGTCTGGGCAAGGATGGGACTTTTGATTAAATTTCACCGTCTGTCTCCCTAGATGTATTATAAATTGAATTGCCACAATATTTGAAATATGAACTTGACTATGTGCTTGTGTTTGTTTTACAAGAAACAGAAATAGGGGAATATTTTATAATTTGTAGTTGCTTCTCAAACATTTCAACACAATTTCAGAACAAATCTACATTTTTCTCTTTTTTCATTGCATTCAATAAATTTTCATTAAGTTAATTTTTTATTCTATATTATTCTTGAAAAAGACCTTGACATCCCTTCTAGTAGGAAAAATCTATAATAATCTATAGCAGGAATAATTCCATTTTATATGACTGTAGGATTACAACCAAGCTTATCAAAACTGTAGATACTAGAGAATGTGCTTTTCTGGTGTGTTCTGATACTGACACTCCAAATCATTAGTTTTTAACAGGGAATGCCTATAAAGGCATTAGAGTGTATGTTTTCACAAGCAGGGATACTTAGTGAAAGCATTGTTGAATACCACAGATCAAAATCAACCCATTGCTGTTCACATGAGTTTCAGTAATTTTGAGGCTGTATTATTGGGCACTGAGCTCTTCTTTTGTGTAACAAACACAATTTCTTGATAGAGTCTTTAATGATTTTTAATTAGGCAATAGTTGAAGCAGCTTGTGTAAACCTCTTTAGAGAGGACAAAGCTACAGAAGAGATGTTAAACTTAAGAAAATTGATGCTTTCCTCTTTTAATGATAATTTTTTTTTTTTCAGGGATTCAATCACTTGCAACTTCAGCAGTTCTTTTGCTGAAATGCCCATGGTGAATATAATACCACTTTTTTTCTGGGTTTTTTTTTTTTTTTTCCCAAACCAACATCAACATTGGGAAGAGGTTGAAGTTCTTCTGAAAGCATTGCTCTGTTTGTTCATTACTGATTTTGTTCACTTTGCCAATTGCTTAAGCCAGGATTGGCAGGTCACATCTACATTTTTATAAATTTGATGATTCACAATTACAGCTGAATATACTTCAAAGGACAG
The DNA here is from genome assembly GCA_036785705.1 of Acanthornis magna. Taxonomy (NCBI): domain Eukaryota; kingdom Metazoa; phylum Chordata; class Aves; order Passeriformes; family Acanthizidae; genus Acanthornis; species Acanthornis magna. Next base: position 26,387,999 of record JAWUZG010000063.1, read on the forward strand.
CAAAAGGCCAGATGCTTCAGTTTTATATGCTACAGGAACAGCATGTAGATCCATCTGTATCAAATAAATACAGGGAGTTTTTATAAGGCTATTGTTCTTCCATATGCTTGGTCCTATAGGCACATACCTGTACAATATACAACATGGGCATGTGTGACAATTTGTTTATGTGTGTGTATCACTTCTGCCCACTTTCAACAAAAAAGGAGTAGTTTAATCAGGAAACTTTGCAGCTGGAATTCTTCATTCCATTCTGCTCATGTTGCAACAAATATCTGGTTCTAAACCGAGAATAATATGAAATGCTAGCAATATTAAAATTTTATCATATTTTTCTATAAGTGTTCTGAGCGTTTCCCATAATGGCAGAACAACCTGTGTTCTTTCAGTTTAAGAAGTAGAGCTTTTCACTGAGTTACAATGACAATAGTAGTGATATTAGCTTATATTTTTTCAGTGAGAAAATACACCCTCCTCTTAAATGTTTGCTAAAAGAAAACTAGAGGAGCAGAGCATATCAATAAACTCTTTCAGCCACAGTCTGAAGAGAATATGGTCTTTGGTGCAAAAGTTATTATATTTTTGAATATAAATTCTGTTTTCCTTCTGTTTTCTCAATCAAGGCATGCTTAGCAAAATTCTCAGGGGATAATTCTGAAGTAAAATGTCACAAAATACAAAAAAAGTGAAAATGCTCTTAATGAAATGAAAGTCATGGTCACCGTGTAACTGGATTTCTGAGTTTGTGGAAAAATAAGAACTCTTATGCTGACACTTATACCACAAAATGCAATGAAGGATTTACAATAAACCAGGCTGACTGAAAATGGATTATTTTAAAATTAATTGTAACTATTTTAATTAACGTAGTGTCAATCGTTTTATGCTCTAATTATCAAATCAGAATATGGTAAAAAATGGTAAAAATTCTAACTCATTTGACATAATATTGTTTGAGTGATGTGAAGCTTGTTAATATAAAATATTGTGAGGCTGAATATGTCAGAATATGAAAAGGAAAATGGTATAAAATTCCAAACAATTAAAATTCCTACCATGCTTGTGAATTAGCTACAATTGAAATTCCGGGTAGTTTTCACAATTTGAATCTGATTTGAATTGTTAATTATATTTCAATTGTACTCTATTCTAATTCAATTATTAATGCAAACAAAAAATGTTTACTTAAGAAATGCATATTCCAGAGATTAGCTGGTCAAATAAATCCACTAATATACTTGTATTCATAATAAGTGATACAATAAACTGGTATTTAATTTGGCATACACTTTCTTCAACCTCTTTCTCCTTTATCTGTGTCAATATTATCTTTAAGACTGTTGCAGTTAAATGTGCGTGTTAGTGCTGTACATTTGATGTGATCTGCCTTATTCTTAACAGAAAAAGGATATCAGAGATTATCCATTTGTTTATCCTTGAAAAGAAAGAACTTTCCTTTCAACTTCATTTTTGTAGTCATTATCTAAAAGCTACTTTTCCTGGATTCTTTATCTAAGCTAAGAAATAGCTAAACTGCTGATTTTTAAACTGTGAGGTGTACAAGATCTTAAAGAAAGACTCTGCATTTTAGGCAATTTAACCTTTTGAAATAACAATATTTCACATAAAATAAAGCCATTTTGGAGTATGATAATGAAGTATTGAGGGAAGTAGCATCACAATAAAATCAAAAATATCTGTCACTTCCAAGAATTATGATTTCTGCTCAGGTTTGATGAAAGTAATCAAAGAAAGAAAGATGTCCATGTTTTTACCAACCCTGCTCATTACTATCAGAAAAGAAGACCAGTTTTCTTCCCATTCATTTTTTTTTGTGTTCCCATTTTTAAAGTGTGTGTGAAATTTTCCTGACTGGGAAATCAGCATTAGCCTGGTGTTCTTTAATAACTGCACAGAAGCATGGTTTATCACAGAAAGGTCTGTAATGACTAAAGTCATTACATTAACACTTTGCTAATAACTTTAGATATATCACTTCTATTTAATAATTCAAACAAAATGTGCCAAATAGTGATATTGTAGAGGCCGCATTTTCAGCTTTATCTGCAAGACTCTGGTTTAGGCAACCAGTAGCTTCCAGGAAGCACAATGAATATTAATTAAGTTTTCAGCTTGTGCTGAGACTTTCAATATGTTCTGTGTTTTGGGGAGGTATCAGACTAGTGCATTTATCCTCAATTAGCAGAAATGTCAGCTGGTGGATAAAATGAGTATAATCTGATGCTAATCAAAATTTAATAATCCCTTCTTATTATAAAGGATTTTCAGTAGGGAACTGAAATTCACCAATAAGGTTGCTCAGCAAGAAAGTACTTCTGATTAGAGAGAGTGATTTCCGTATTATGCAAAATAAACTTAAGGGTCAGCAGATTAACACACCGTTCAAATGCCTTGCTATGCACTTTCAATTCTACAGAAGCTTCAAAATGTCACTGGAAATTTAAAGGTACAGAAATTATACAAAAAACACAAAGCAAAACACTTCACATTTTAAGGACATTTTTGTGTATTTGCTTGGCTTTTTTGTTTTTTTTATCAAGTGTTAATGTAATATAGCACCCTGGGAGTCCTCTGCTAAACTCACTCCAGTTTATCATGGCCTGTTCTGTCTTGAGGGTCCAAAACTGGATGCAATATTTTAGATATGCCCTTACTGAAGGCAGAGTAAATGGAGTCACTTCTCCTTGCTGTGTTCATACAGCCCAGGATATTTTTGGTCTGTGTTGCTGCCAGGGCATGCTTCTGCTTCACAGTCAACTTGCTGACTACCAGGACAATCACTGCCTTTTCCACAGGGCCCCTTCCCAGAGTGCGTAAAATGAAAGAATTAGAAATTACTGTATCTGTAGTAGTTTAAGTCAAGCCAAGAAATTGCTTGTACTTTTAGTAAAGTTTATGCACCAGGTAGCCCTATTTCATACATGGCTAAGTGATATCTAATGTTTCAGTCTAAAGAATAATGTAGAAGTTCAATAAAGGTGTGTGCTGAGCAGCTCTTCCTTCTTGGGTAAAGTAGCTTTTTTTCCATAATAAGAAAATTAGAAGTTTACCTTAAGTAGTGATTTTGAACAATAAAATTTCTATTCATACACTTCAACCCTAGTTATTAATTCTAATGACCTTTGGAAAAAATCCAAAGCTAACATAAAGTAAAGAGAAAAACAATTAAAAAATTAATTCAATATTGGGAAAATTTAAGTAGTACGTGCAACTTATATAGTGGAATTTTGAACTCAGAATATTTTACACAGAAGAATAAAGTTTAGCGGAACTTTCTTCCTTTAAAGTACAAGAAAAATATTTTATCTTTTGACAATTATTCTTTGTTTGTTTTTTCAGACCTGAAAACATCTTCTTTATTAAATGGATAATGACAGTGATGAAATATTTACAAAACATACACAAATGTTTAGGATCCATTCTGAAATCACTGTAGTGCTGCTTCATTTAAAAGATCTTAAGAAGACTTAAAAGTTTCTACTGCATAGCAATGGGCTGCTGCTGTACCTACTCTTAGTCGAGTCAGTTATATACAATGAAAAATTAGCTGGTTATACATTTGTATGGCATTTTAAATGTAAAATCTATTGTTGTCACAGTGTTGAACAAGAATGGGAGATATACTCCTTACTGGGTAATGTTAAGCATTCATCACAGGGAGGCATTTCATTTTTCTAAATAGACGAAAGATTGCTTACTAGTTATTTACATGGAGATGACTGCCAGTATATTTAGGGAAACAGCCTCTCTTGACATGGTCCTTCGATGAATTAAAGGAGGTTGTTTTATATGTTTTTTTCATCCTGAAGGGCAAAAGAGAAGGAGTTTGGGGAAAAAAAAAATTAAGTTAGACCATATCTTCAGAAGCCCATATCTTTGAAAGGAGTGTCTAGAGGAGCTGAAGAGCGCCTAGAAGAGAAGAAAAAAAGCTGAATACATGATTGCCAGCCTATCAAAAAGGAACAGAAAGTAAGCTGAGTAATGCAAAAGTGCTGAAAAAAGGTTTACCATACTTTTTAAAATGTGTTTTTTGTAAACTTTTATAGCGGTTGTCAGTTTCGAATAGCATGAATTAATACTTGTATTTCAATATTTATTGATTTTTTTGTCTGTGTACTCCTTGCCCCTTTCTATAGGCCTTTACAGTACCCAGCTTGGCCACAGAGAAATACAGATGACATCTCTTTCTAACAGTACTTCTCTTTACATGACTCATTTCTTTCTAAAACTGTTCTGTCCAACATATCACAATAGCTCATCATGATGATGAATTCAAATATACTCCAAAAATATCCTTTGATGCAAAAAGTATTAAAGCATCAATCAGTCAGCCTCTAATTGTGATTTATTAACCTTCCAGTAAATTCAGTGATTTTCAATTCTCATTTTCTCTTTCTGTCATGAGCTAACTGCTACAGATCTGGTCCCTGAAAGAAAATATGCCTAATTTGTGTCTTTATTCAGCAGGCATGTATGTTTAATGGCTTCTACTATTAGTATAAGTGGAATATCTGAAAATATGATTCTTTAACTTCCTTGGAAGACACACAAATATAAATTTCCAAAGTTTTGTACTTTGGTGAAAAGTCTATTTTAAAATGAATTTTTCCGTAGAAAGACTGTGGGCAGATCCTTTTGTTTTACTTCATTAGGAATTTTGAGTAGATTCACAAAAGATTTCATTTTGATTTTTCTGTTTGAAATTAATTTTGAAGTGTTGGTTATGCTGAAAAAGCACCTGCTGGTTTAGGCTGGTTGAGCCATGTATGAGTTCCACAACATAATATTTCAAAACACTGCTTGGCTGACCTAAGTCAAAGGAATTATCTGAGACCCAATGGGAGTAGAAATTAATTTACAGCAATGAATCTGCTCTCTTTATAGAACTATCCAAATGTGTTAAATGCACTAAAAATGCATCTCTGTTAGTGCCACTGATTCAAATTATAAACCTCCATAGTGCTTCAAAACCAATTCTTTCTTTCCCTGAAACTTAAGACAGAGCTATGATTCACAGGAAGCAATTCATTTACCTAAGCACAGGTGGAGAGTGCTATGTGAGCTATTTGAGAGCTTCTATTTGAGAGCTGACCATAGAGGAACAGATATGGCCCATGTCTCCAAGAGATGTGCATACTTCTGCAGCAGGAGACAGAGTCTGGACTATATATGTTCTGGAATCTCAAAAGGCGCTGGGCACCTCTGCTTTCTCAAGTAAATTTAGTCCACAGTCTTTATGCACAGCAGGATTTTACCCTGATAAGAGCAAGTGGCATTAAAGATGAGCAGATGTATTCAGTTCTCACCTCCTTTAAGAAACAGGAGAACAAAACTGAATATTTTAAGGACTCAGATACCACTATAAAAGTGTTTTTCTGTTATTTATGACACAAGGGTGTATCCAATTTCTTTGTTTTTTGTTTTTTTTTCCTTTATCGATCTCCCATTTTGCCAAATTTTTAGCTAGTCTTAAGGCATAGATTTCAGGCTCATGTTAGCGGTAAAACTGATAGAAACTGTAGTATAAGTTGCCAAAAGACACATCTTTGATTAACCTTGTCTCATTTATTACGTAAAAGATACTTAAAAGGAAAATTATTATCTAGCTATAGTACAGTACTAATCTTTCAGAGATTGAAGGTCTGATCTTATTCACAAAGAAATCAGTTTAAAGGTGCCTACAGAGTTGAATAGGAATTGAGCAAACCCTGGAGATGATAGGAATAAAATTAAAACCACCCTGAAATAGCAAAAAAAAAAATTCCTTTGTTCTAATTGTATTTTAATTGTGACAGACTTTTTTGTAATGCAAATTAAGTGAATAGCAAAATATGGAAATTTGCATTTCAGCTGATAAAAACGCACCTGGTTAACTGAGAGGGAAAGTAATTTTATTAACTTTTATGAAAGATCACCTTCTTTTATAAAATGAGTGTTTCTGTATATACATATATACAAAAAAAACTATGAAACCCTCCCTAACAACATATATATAAATAAATAACCATATGATTTGTCTTTTGCCTACAGTACTAAAGGCTAATTACTATACATATAATTCATTAGTCAGATGGGATATATGTGCCAGTAAAATTCTGTGAGAAAGTGACAGAGAAAAATAAGAGACCCCCTGCTCAAATACTTTTAACTGTAAATGCAGATCAGTTGTGTTTCAAGTCACAACCAACAAGGTAGTTAGAGAGAAACTGTTGAACATATGATTTTTTAAACAAAATTCAAAAATATTGTGCAGTATATTGTAGGGTTTCAGCTCAGAATTTCCAATGCCTCACTTGAAAAATTGTTATTTTTTCTGTTTATATGTTATTTATATCTATTGTTTATATCCTAGACCTAACTTATCTCAGGCATGTAACTGAGGTATGCAGGACAAGGATGTAAATGCCCTGATATCCTTTAAAATGCAGCTTAACAAATCTTAAATATTTAAAATTACACCTTAAGTTGCTTGTGTAAATTACATCAGTAATTTCTCAGAGTATTCAAAATTAAGACTAGAAAACACTAGAAAATACCATTTGTATTATTCATCATATTGAACATTAGTAGCATGCAGTTTCAATGAAGTTGAAAGTTGATGAAAGATTTATACACTTTGGATCATCTCACTTGAATTCAATTTTGAATGATTTGGAACCAGTTTGATGCTGAGAAAAAACATAACAGGACTAAGGCTGAAATGAACTAGATGACTTTTTGATGATTTCTAGGAAAACTGTAGCATCTTGCTGGGGCATTGCATTCTTTTCAAACCACTTTTATTTTAAGTGTACCTCAAGATACCTAACACGTAACATTGTAGAGATTATGTTTTATCATAGAAGTGGGTTTTAACCTCCATTTAACCATGGCTGTATTTGTCTTTCCACATTTCACACTGGAGGAGAAAGGTGCTGTACCTGTTAAAGAAAGAGAAAGGTTTTCAAATGAAATTAAATATTGGTTACTATATGCATTGTTCTTGTGTTCTCCCTCTTTCTCACCTCCTAACAAATTCACTGTCCTTGGAGTAAGTAGAGAGGTTCAAAGCACCTTAATCCTCCTCCTAATAGGAAATTTCATTAATTTTTTAAAAAGTCTTTGAAAAAGAGTGATTTAAAAAAAACCCCCTCTAATAAAGATCAAAAAAAGCATTTATTATACAGTGACCCTTTTTGTTCTCTTCAAGCACAACATTCTGGTCTTGAACTGTAATTTAAGTATAATTTCCGTTATCGTGATTGCCTACGAAGGCAGATTACGTAAGTGTGGGGAATGAACAGAATTTTCATTCTTGCATGCGTAGGTGTTAAAGCTTCCTTAGAATCAGATTTCCATAATTATACATATAATGGTTAGAGAACTGTCTCTTACTAGATCGAGTGGGTGGGGAAAAAACAATCTTTCAGGCGTATAAAAGCTTGTTAAGATTAGACAGGGTTTTGGTGAATACATGAAACACTGTTAAAGGGCAAGTGAGATTTCTCATCAATGTTCAGTAGAGATTTTCAAGCTTTCTTTTGTCACGCTGCAAGGGCAGAGAGCTTAGACAGTCTGCAACCCTGGGCCATGAAGCTACTTTAAGAAACTGTGGAAGGAGGGACTGTGAAGTTGTCAAAATGAATGAAGCATATAAGGTGAAGGATAAGGGTATAAATAACACAAATGCAAAATAAAGTCAGTTTCTCATAAATGAGGCAGAAATATGCAGTTATTTTTTTGCTTAATATCAAGTGAAACTATGTAGTAGAAATAACCAAACCCCCATATAAACACAATTTCAGATGTAAAAGTTATTTAGAAACACGTATTTTTAATTGTGAAGTTCTAGTCCTTCAGGACCAGGCTTGGTAAGACTGTAAGAGCTCATAGTTACAACTGACAAGACTCTTCTTTAGTTTGGGGGTATTTTTCTTGACACTATAGAGTAGATAGGGACTTCATGCTAAATATAGCATGTAATAATGACAGTTGCCAGCTAAAAGACCCCAAATAGCCAAATACTTTCACAGATCCTGGTAATCTTTACATTTTACTGCAGTACTGTGCCAGACTGCTCAATTCCTCAGACTGGTGCTGGAGAAGAGAAGACTTCAGAGTGACCTAATTGCAGCCTTCCAGCACCACGGAGCCCCAAGAAAAATGGAGAGGAACTCTTTACAAGTGTATGTAGTGACTGGACAACGGGAGAATGGCTTTGAAGTGAAAGACAGTAGGTTTAGATTAAATATTAGGAAGAAAATCTTCAATGTGAAAATGATGAGGTGCTTGGAACATGTTGCTGAGAGAAATTCCAGATGCCCCACCCCATGTTTAAGGTTAGGTTGGGTGTGGCTTTGAAAAACTTGATATAGTGAAAGGTGTCCCTGCCCATGTCATGGGTTGAAACTGGGTGATATTTAAGATTCCTTCCAACTGAAGCCATTCTGTGATTCTGTGATTCATGAACATAGTTTTGAACATAATTTTGCAATGTTTTATTTCAAAAATATTAATGAGAGGAAAAGAAACACATTTTTATTTTTATGATTTTGAAATATAGCACAATAAATAAATAAATTTCTTTAATGTTTAGCAGTGTTGAAGGGAAAATGTAAATCTGTAACAAACTAACATATGGTCAGTATTTGCAATCATGTATTCAAACTACACATATACAATTTCCATATGTTTTTAGAAATAACAAGTCCTGAAGTGTTTTTGTTAATTTGAAGTTATGCACAAACCCAGAAGCAAAAAGTTTGCTGGTCTTGTAAGTACTGCTGCAGATAAATTAATTTAGACAAGGTAATATGAAGTAGTTAAGTTAGTCATTTACCAATGTTATTGACAAAAGGTTAATACATTAAAAAGTCATTACAGTTATATATAGCTGTAGATATAAATATATATATGTAACTACTCGCAGAGTTTAATGCATTTTTTGTCAAGATTTTTTCAAATTATTGATTAAAAGCATTCTTTTTCTGCCTGTATACTGGCTGATGCTGAGTTTTGGCAGAAATGGCCATTTGACTTCCTTTACTACTGATAGGATACAACAGTGGTTTGCTGCGCAGACCATGAGGACTAAATTCTCTTCTGCTTGAATACCCAGTTTATACATTTCTAAAACACAAATGATTTTGAGGAAGGACCATTTACAGCTGATTAAAATGTTAACTCCTGATTCTCAGTAGAGTAAGTCAGAGCTGAGTACAGCTGACAACGCTTAAAAGAAAAATGTGCTCTTCAGAGGTCATCCTACAAAATGTTCAGGCTATATTCCTCTTTGTACATGGGTATTTTTCCAGCTGAAAGTGACACATAAATTAAGTAGGCAGTCAAACTTTTAATAGTTCAAGTGTTCTAAAACATACAAAAATATACCTAACATTGCAAAAACAGATTTGCATTGTTATCTTGTTTTTAATTTACAGTTTTGAGTTCATGAATAAACAACCTTTCTGATCAAATAGCCTATTTTATTATCACAGCTCACAAAAATATAAAAATATAGAAAAAATATTGAACAGAATTTACATGTTTCATGCTGATTTTCCCCACAGCATTTCTTCAAAGTTGAGAATTTTGCTTTGTGCTCTTGATTAATTCAGCTCATATAAAAGCATTGAGAAAACAAAGGAATCTGAAAATAATTCTATATATTAACTTCTTTCTTTTTTCTCCCAAGATTCCAATGAATGTGTGCAATTTCTTTCTTTCCCAAAATAGTACTGTATTCTTTGCTCTCCGTTGACACACTAAGATACATTTTGTAGAGAAATATGGCTACTGACTGGAAAAATATAAGACTGAGAGAGTGTGTGTAACACAATAGCAGACATATTTTAAAAGGTACTGATTTTCAGAGAGTACTTAATGATAGAGAGTGAAATAGAATTTAGTTTTTTATTTCAATATTATGTCAGATTTTTAGGAATCCTGTATGTTTTAAAAAGAGACAGGGAGTGGAAATGCCTCTTGAACTGACTGTGATTCTTACAAGGATTATTCTTCTTGCTTAAAAACTGGCACAAAAGCAGATTGAATTTTCAGACTAGCTTTTTGTCAAGTTTTGGTAGTCTTCTACCATTGGATTATTTACTGTCATTTTTCCCTGCTCTGTGAATAGTAGTGCATGGAGTGTATCTATATGTCTAATGACACATTCTTTCCTATTTTTAAGCCAAGAATAAAACCCACAAGCTCATAAATGTGGCAGTTGAGTGCTCAGTCTAGCCATGACAACTTTTTTTCTGCTGAGTTACAGTGGATCAGCACTGTTGCATTCATATAGGTTGTTCCTTAAGAAACTTGCAAACTCTTCAAGGTCATGGAGCAAGAATGACATCAGCCTTGAAGAGGCATGGAATTTCTTGTAGAATAAGGTGCAAATACACAACTTCTGACAGTAGGTGTTCATAACCTTTTTTATGAATCATTGAATGCAACATTACAATTAAAGGATCAAAAATGCATACACCTCTGTGAAAAGAAAATGCTAAAATAATTTTCCAAATGACACAGACTTTATTTTCCAAAAAGCAAGAAGAAATGTATTAGATGTAAAAACTACCTCTAATTTATACTAACTTTATTTTATATTGCTTTTTTTATTTTATATTAATTTTATGTTACTTGTATTTTATACTATCTTTATTTTATATACAGGAAGTTTTATGTAAAATTGCAAAATATGGGTCTGATTCTACTTTCCTGCTCTTTTTTCCATCTAGTAAGCACAGTATCTAGAGATATGCAGTCTTCTATATTTGTTACTTATTAATGTACTATACTGCAGTTTGTCTTTTATACATCCTCCTCAAAAATGGGAACTCAATCTCACACCCAAAAGAGACAATTCCATGTAAAAGTAGATTAAGCAGAATCTAAATCTTGCATTTTGCTTCATCAGGTGAGATTGTTTTAGCAGAGATTCTATCAAATTTTTTGTTCATTGTAACTGTAAGAATAGTTGCAAAATGGAATTTCTATCATCTGAAATAGTGTACACTGAAGAAATGAGTGCATTAACCAGGCTTTGAGAGAAGGTATGGAAAGGTGTGTATTAATGATTAAGCACAGAAATAAAAATAAGATTAGGAGCTGAAAAATTGTTCTTGTCAGCTTTACCATATATTTTAAGGTGACTGCCTTACTACTACCTGTGATCAGCAAGCTAAAAAAGGGAGGATAAATACAACCACCAAAGTAGCAGATGGTTCATGATCAGTAAAAAGTGATTCATTACAGAAATCTGTCCAGACTTATTTCATTGCCATTACCTTGTAAAAGTTCTGATAGAAATTCAACAAAACTTTCAGCACTTCAGTGAATCAACGACTGCAATGTTACAAAATTGGCGGTACATTTTAAATTTCAAAATACACTGATGAAAAAGGCAGACTATGGAACTAATTTATTATCCCTAGAAATAAAGTGGAATGTTGATACAATTAATAAGCTGTAAAAAAGGTCTACTTCAATGTACAGGAAGTCATGAAGAATTAAAGAGCAATAAGAAATTGCTGGCCAACTCCAATTGCTCCCCAATCAATTAACATTGCCAATAACAAATCTAATATGAAATGTAAAAAAATTACATTTTTAACACCATGTTTTTATGCTAACTTCTGGTGGTATTAGTCAGTGTAGAGTCAATTGTTAACTCTGATTTGAAAAGACAAGTAGTATGTCATCCTTAGAACAAGTTTACAGAATTTTATCACCCATTCCATGTCAAAGTTGGACTTCATGGTGTTTCAATGTGTGAAAAAAATTTAATTATTGGAGCACAGAAATTGACAAATTGTTCCTTTTTAAATTTTTGTGGCTTTTTCCTGTAGCAAGGATAATTTGATCTGAAGTCTGCTATCATAAAAAAATATTAAACTAGTAAGTAAATAAATAATGTAATGACCACAGAGCAAGGACAATGTAATTCATAAACTTCTCTCATCTCAAAGTTTTACACATAATCATTAATTTTATGCATGGGATTGGAGGGTTTCAGGAGAAGTGAAGCCATACACTCATTCAATAATGACAAAAAAAGGTATGATCTTGTGCAGCAGATATATAGAGTATTAGATATCCTCACCAAAGTGGTCTTTCCTACTTCGAACTCTATGCAGTAGTTTCTTTGGTCTGCATTCCCACAGAGGTCTAAATACCCCCTTTCTGTGGAGCCAAATAGTCTCTAGGAAGCAAATCTGAGAAATTCTCTCTCATATATTAGGTTGGCAGAATCCAAATTAGCTAAAGAGCATTTTATTCAGGTACTGGCTGTGAATTTCCACACCCTTTTTTTTTTTTTAAACATCCTCATGGAATGATCTGTAGTCATAGAATTTATGACTATAATTTCTGATTGGCTTAGCCTTGGCTGGCAGTGGGTCCATCCTGGAGCCTCCTGTCATTGGCTCTGCCAGACATGGGGAAAGCTTCTGGCAGCTTCTCACAGAAGCCATCCCTGTAACGCCCCCACTACCAAAACCCGGTCACACAAAAACAATACACTATTAAAGAGGGTAATAAGTATTCATTTTTAAAAAAACCCCAAAATTAATAACAATAGTAATATATTAATTATTAATGGTCAGGATTGATGTGAAACTTTTCATCTATGACTGACATAATCTCAAAATATTCAAAAAAGCAGATCAGAAAAGATGACTTTGCCGGCTTATGCTAATATCTAAGACATATTAAGTGAGTGACTGAAGCAAAACTGAGAAATAAATCAACTTATATAAGTTCTTTTTAGAGGAAAATATGGTTGTGTTTGCCATTAGTCCTACATAAAACAGAAGCAGGAAAGCACTCCACAAAATAGGAGAAAAGAATCTAAAGCTTCGCAAAGCTATTAACTCTTTTAACTTCCCCTCAATCTTGAATTCAACCTCCAGTTGTGAAGATACTTCCCTTTAGGGTATATCTAGAGATGCTTAGGGAAAATAATTAATTCAAATAAATTGAGTTTGTTTTATGGAGGACTAGTTAAAGACTATTAGCTCCTTATTTAAAGATTCAAAGACATTCAAAATCAGAACTGAAGCAAATTAAAGGGCTTCTAACTCACCTGGAAATTAAGTGGGTTAAGTTGAATAAAAAATACTTTTCATGGGAACAAGACTCCCAATAAATGTTTAATGTAATATAATTAATCAATTTAAAATTTTGTTTAGATTTCAGGGACTTTCTTCATTGTCTTTTAAGACAGTGAGGACTGATCTGCATGGGTCATTTATTAGAATATTCTATGAAATTCAGAGTACTTCTATCTAAAAAGGGGTTTAATACTTAAAAGCAACACTTCAAAATATTCATTAGAATGATTAGGAAAAGCAATAAGAGTGTCAGAATCTCTCCACATAGAAACAGTTAAATTGTATTATCTGAGGGAAAGAAATAGTGATTAAATGTGTAAAAGAGAAATAACAGATTTGATGAAATAGAAAAAAAAAAGAAAAAACAAACCAAGAAATGGTAGTTTATTCTTCTGCCTTTCTTTGTTTTTGTTTTTTTTTTTCTCTCCTGAATCTGTATCCCTGATTTTAGCAGATAAATTACACTTACATATTTTATGTGGAGGAAAAAATGTTACCAACCTTAAAAAAAACAAGTGTGTTTCAAACCTTTGAAATAATACAGAGTATTTTCAGGAAGTGTCTTTCTTCTGAGAGCTTAAATTCATATTAGACATGCATAAGATTTAAACTGACGTTTGGTTTGCATAAGCAGTTTCTGTTCATCAACTTCAGTATGAAATTGTTTACTTGTTGATAAAGATGAAACAATATTGTTTATTTCCAAGACTATTTCTAATAGTATGATGTAAATATAATATTGAAATCTTCAATATTTATTTATGTACCTCAAATAAAACTGTAGGCTGCATTGTCTTTCACTAAAATGTAACAGCAATTTAATAATGAAGTTTTATTAAAGATTATCCTATTTGGTGTAATTTTATTATTAGTTTAAGTTTTTTCTGGAACAAGTCGACCTATTCTATATTTAAACCAGCATTAATATAAATATTCTCTTTATTTTGGTTTTACATTAGGATCTATTTTTGCACAAATTTTGATAGAAAATTTAAATAAAAATGGAGAGGTTCTGTCCCTCAAAAATATTGGCTACTGTCATAGATTAAAAATTACCACTTTTTGTTTCTCTATTAGGAAAGAAAGTTATTCCAAGGTTTCATAAGATAAGGATTAAAACAAGTAAGAAAACAACTACCTATATATTGTCCAAATGACCCAAAGATTTTAGGAAATTACAATTTCCCTCTTCTGGCATACACCCATTTTTACTTCAGTTGCTGCAGCTTGGAAATTACTTTAATTTTTAAAAAAATCATATTATTGCCTGATATTTTCCCTGAGTGTTAGAAAATTAGAAACATACTAGAACAGCTATTCAGAACATATCCTACATTGCAATAAATAATACTATCTTTTTTAATACTTATGGCACCTTCAAGGCAACTGGTTAAACCTCCATCTTTTAAAGAATTTATTAGCTTTTGTATTAGCCAGAATGATGGAATTTTCCCAGAATTATATAATATCCTGAGTTGGAAAGGACCCACAAGGATCATCGAGGCCAACTCCTGGCCCTGCACAGGACACCTCAAGAGACACACCATGTGCCTGAGAGCATTGTTCAAATGTTTCTTGAGCTCTGTCAGGCTTGGTGCTGTGACCATTGCCCTGGGGAGCTGTTCCAGTGCCCTAACAGCCTCTGGTGAAGAACCTTTTCCTAATACCAAACCCAAACCTCCTCTGATACAGCTTCCTGTCATTCCCTATGGTAGAATATTTTTCTCTTTTCTGTGAATAATGAAGAAGTTTTTGTGGGAAGGGTGGCAATGTTGAGGGATTAATATTGATTTTCCACACTGTTTTTGAACAGCCATTCTCACTGAGCTCTTTGATTCACAGAAATAAATTTATCCCTAATGAAGTTTTGCCAACAGTCATTGATCCCTAATTCCCCAGAGCTTCTTAATTAATAAATTAGAATTTAAGGTGCCTATGTTTTGTTGAGATAATTTTGTTTCTTGATATTCTGCAATAATTTCTGGGTTTTTCTTTGTGTTGTTTGTGCATTTATTTATTTTATTTTTACATAAAGCTGAATATTTCCAGACATTAATAAGAAATATTTTCCAGAATAATAGCCATCTTATTCCCTGTTTTTTCCTGTCCTAAAAATACTTGACATGAAAGGCCTGTAATTTCATCTAGCTCATTTCTCACTTCATGAGAGTTCCCTGAGTTATATCTATTAGTTATTTGTCTAGTTTTTTCCCGATGACAAAGAACTTTCCACATATACATATATATGTATATATAGAAAATTAAGTTTTGTTTTCTATATCATTAAATGTGCCACTATTTGACTATCGCACACCTTCAAATTGTATAATAGCAACAATGTTACTCACTTTGAAAAATAAGGAATAAGGCAAGATGAAATTGCCCATTAAATGTGATTTTTCCACCAGAAATGGGTGGAACATAGTATTAATGGATGTTGCTGATAATTTCAGGATTTATGACTTCACTTTTAATGTTGCCAGTCATATGAAGAAGTTTTCCATGTTCAAAAAAGTAAATGCCTTGCATAAGCTAAAAGTTTACTGAGCAGAAAAGCAGTACCAAGCTGTCTCTCAAAGCCCTTCTCAATCTGATTTTTTTTCTGACTCCCCTATGTACTTAGGAAGGTTCATCCTTTTGCAACCAGAGAATTCATATCAGTGGGATTAAACATCTCTTTAAAAGGAGTCACTTTCCACCTGTTTATGGAAAAATTTGAGTGCTGTGCTGGACCGCTACATAATTAGCCATTTATACGGATACATCCTGTTATTTTCCACTATTCCTTGTGTAGGTTCTTATCATCTTTGTTCACTGTTTCAAATATACTTGAAGTAAAGTAACCACAATTCTAAAACACAGCAAAATACTACATTCTGTTAGTGTTCTACTAGTATATTTAATGACAGTGAAATATTTTGCCAGCTGCATATTCAGAATGTGAATTTTCATAAATCTCCCAAATGCCCTCAGATACTGTACCTAACAATCCATTTGGTAGAAAATAGCTAAATAAAGAAAATATGCTATTTCACATATAATAATATAATTTATTGCGTGAATATCTGAGCTGTCAAATAAATAATTGATGAATGCAAGAAAGAAGGAAATAAAGTTAGAAGGATTTGATTCTGATTTCACCAAACATGACAAAGAATATTTTTTCAAATAAAAGCTCTTCCCATTGCTGTGAAGTCTTCTGCACTTGTAATATGTTAGAGAAGGAAGGGAAAAACAAATCCAAATCCATCACAGAACAATTCAAATTTCCTATCAAATAGACTCTCACAATGACAAATGTCTGCAGGCTATTATGAAACAAAACAATTTAGTAGTCTCCCACATTGGTTAGATTTTGCATATTTCTCATTTTACTAAGCTAAAGTTGTTTATGGTTTCTTTCTGTTTTTAAAACATGGGCTTTGACTTTATTTAAAAGTTTGATTTTTGAAAGCACAGCTAACACTCAGTTAAATACTAATTATATCCAATTGGCCTGATTATGAATCATTCCTCCAAGCTTTGCTGTCTTCTGTCATGTAGGTTTAATTTCTCTCATATATAAGAAATGCCTGTAGCTAAATCATTTTAGAAAATCAAACATACCCATAAGTTCAGCAGTCTGAAGAGTCCAAATACCTATGGTGTCCGTAGGGTCAAATAATTTTTAAAATGTTTGCAAAGAGTTCTGGTAGGAAATGCATCTTAGGTGGCATTAACAGGAAGACATCCCACAGACCTGTGAAAGTGGTTATTCCCCTCTATTTCATGCTTGTGGTGCTGAGGCTGAAGTATTGTGTGCAGTTCTGGGCTCCTTCATAGGCAAAGGACCTGGCTGGCCTGGAGACCATTGAGTAGTAGAGGTTGGAGACCTCGTTGAAGAAGAATATAACAGCTGTCTTTAACTGCATGGTTTTTGGTTGCAGGAAAAATGGAGATGGACTGTTCTCAGAAGTGCAGGGTGAAGAGGTGATCACAACAAAGCTACAACAAAGAATATTCCCATGACACTAAAGCAGATGAGTTTTCCACAGAAGAGTGGTTATGCATAAAATCAGAGGCCCAAGGAGGTTGTAGGAATTCCCATCCATGGAGATATACAGAAATTGACTGCAAATGTCCTGGACAACCTGCTCAAACTCTACATGTCTTTGAGCAAGAGGATGGATTAAATGACCTCCGGAGCTCACTTCAAGCCTACAACCTTCAATAGGTCTATGAATTCAAGAAAGACATGTACGTTTTCCAGAAGCTGTAGTACAGATTAATTTCTGGAAAAAAACCCAACATTAAAAACATATACTGCATAACCACTCCACAGTTTTGTTTGAAGAACTCAGGGCATTTTATTCACAGACCACATTCTTGAAGTTAAAAGCCACAAGCTTAAATTCTGAATCCTTGCATTCTGAGTGTTAGGGAGAAACTGTTCTGCTTATACCACCAAAAATGATGCACATTATACCGAACCAGAGTTACTTGCTTTCAATTAAATTTTATTAATTCAATGAATACCTGTGCTATTTCAACAACACAAATCCTGGATCATTATTAGAATTTCTCTGTGATGGCAGAGATAATTAAAAATTTCTTTCCTAACACAAGTCTTATTTCTCTGTCCTGATCAATACTTTTCCAAACCAAACTTAAATTTTTAGAGATTAGTGTGCACAGGTCTCTCAAGTATTTTTTGCTTTCTATAAAGTTTTAATTAAGTGGGAGGGAATTGCAAAAAATACATAAAATCCATCTCTAAACGAAAGATGAAGGGAAAAATATCTGAAAAAAATCCATTGGAAAAATCACACTTTCATAACTTTACAATAAAACAATGTAGATTATTTTTTCTCTTTATCTGACTGAAGTACAGAGGGCTTTGGTTCACTTATTTATGTATTATTTATGTACTATTTATGTATTATTTATGTAATATTATACATTAGTGTCTTTTATTATCATTTTTATTTCAAAGTGCATTTTTAAAATATTGGAAATGTACGCTGTATTGTAGATTCTCCTAGCTTTTCTCATAATTTCAAGTAAGGACTAAGACTACATGTAATATTTTTGGCAAATTATTATTTACTCTTTTGTTATTTTGTTTATGAAGTATCATGCTTACATATGGTGCTACAAAAGTAATTACCAGAATACAAGATGTTGTAGAGAAAAGTTGACACAGTGGATGTTATTTTAATTCCAAACGGTCTTGATCTACAAGCCTGGTTCACAACTTTCCTTCTAATGATTAGTGAGTGATATGTTACATTTTATGTGTAGTTGTCATAACAGGGAATCTCAAACATTTTGCATTAGGCACAGGCAACTGTTGCACTGCTTTGCCAGGATCTTGAGGTTTGGAATTGCATGTAATGCAAAAAAAAACAAAACCAAAACCCAAACAAAAAACACCATGACCACCAGAAAAAAAAAAACAAACCCCACCCAAGACCAAAAAACCCACTCAAAAAACCCAAAAACCTGATATGCAGCATATCTGTCTTAAAAGTTTAAATGACCTTTCAGCTTATTTCAAGTTAATGGAAACTACTTGGGAAAGACAGCAAGCGACTGGGTAGGAGCTGGGTTCTGGCTGGGATGAACTTACCACTTCTTACAATTATAATAGTATAATAGAAGATAATTTGAAGATGAGGGGAATAAAGTTTATTGCACTATCGGGAAATGGCAAATTCTTCTAGCCAAAGCCAGTCAGGTCACTTGAAATCATTTGAAAACTAAGTATACTGATACATATTGAAAACATTGTTGTAAAAATAGCAGTTTTACAGAGATTTTGTAATTTTTATATGAATCATTCTAGTGCTTGGAAACATAGATTTTATCATGTACTCTATCTTCAAAACCAGTCTGCATTAATAGAATCAGACAGTTATGAATTATTTAGATGATGATTTGACCCTCTTCTTCACTTTATAACTTTCTTGAACATGTTTTGCATTCAAAAATTATTCTCTTATGGCTGTCAACATTGGAGTCTTGATCCTACATGACCTACTTGTATACTTATTATCACTACTGAGAGTAGTCCATGGAGTAATCCTGCTTAAGTATTCTGCATTGTACAATAAAATATTGTGTATATGTCTTATGACCTGATTCTAAGTATGTGGAAATAGAGTTCCCAAAGGAGGATGACATAAAAAATCATTTGGGAAATATAAGCCTTATCTTCAGAGGTTTGATTTGTTGGGTCCTGGCAGGCAACCCTGGATCATGAACTCTTAGTCCTCTACTGTAACAGAAAATCAGAACTATAAAGAAGAAATAAAAAACACAGAAAGAAACTATTTTAAAAATGGATCAACTCCATTTTAAAACTAGTTTTGTTTTGTCTCTGTTTTCCCTTCATAAGGTTGTTCTGGGAATTTGCCAGTCTTCATGTGACTAAAAAGCTTGCTCTGTTTTCCATCTTCAGAGCATGCAAGGTTGATTACATCCTTTTCTTCTTGCCCTAATTCTCCCGTTGGGTTAAGGAGTTCATGTCGGTCCCTAGAGGACGCACTTAAACAGGAAAGGTTTTTTGCTACCTTGGTTTTTTTGATCTTGGCAGCTTTATAGTGCCTATGACTGGAACTCTAAGTGTGAAAAAAAAGTCAAAATCAAATTCAGTATTAGTAACTAAAAAGGCATTGAGAACGCACCAGTCTTGCAGCTGTTGCTGAGCAGTGCTTTCACATCATAAAGGTTTTTTTATTTTTCTTTTTTTTTCCCTTTATTTTTAACCATTTTCTTACTTCACTTTTCTCCTCCTGGCAGGTAGGCCAGAAGCTGGGAGGTGACACAAGCAGCTGACACTAACTGACCAAAAGGATCACAGAATATTCTGAGTTGGAACAGACCTAAAAGGATCACTGAGTCCAAATCTTGAGTGAACGGCCCATATGGAGATAAAACCCACAAGCCTGGTATTATTAGCACCATGACTTAACATTTGAAATATGATATGCTCAGGAAAGAAACACAAGGAGAAGTGCAAAGTCCTTCACCTGGACAGGAACAGTCCCAGGTACCAGTGCATGTCTGGAAAGCAGTTTTTCAGAAAAGGACCTGGGAATCCTGGTGGACATGAACCAGCTGAACATGAGCCAGCAATGAGCCCTTGTGGTAAAGAAGATGAGTCATGTCCAAAGCCATATTAGAGAGAGAATTGCCAGCAGGTTGAAGGAGGTGATCCTGCCCCTCTCTTCAGCACTGGTGTGAAGCCGTACCTGGAGTGCTGGGTCCAGTTTGGGATCCTCAGCACAAGAGTGACAGGGACACACCAGAGACAGTCCAGCAAAGGGCCACCAGGATTGTGAAGTGACTGGAGCACCTCTCCAATAAGGAAGCCTGAGAAAGCCATGACTATTCAGCTCAGAGATGTAAAGTGTCAGGGGGAATCTTATAAAGACTTGAAGAGAGGGGGCAAAGCAGGTAGAACCAGGCCCTTTTCAGTGGTGCCCAGCCCCAGGACAAGAGCCAAACTTGAGAGATTCCCTGGGAGATTGATTGAACATTGAAAAAGGTTTCCTAGGGAGGCTGTGAAGTCTTCATCCTTGGATACATTCCAAAGCCATCCTAACATGGTCCTGGATAACCATCTCCTGGTTGAACCATGGTTGAACAGAGAGGTTCAACCAGATGATCTCCAGAGTCCCCTTCCAATGTCAACTACTCTCTGACTCAGTGAAAATTCACTAAGCGCATGAAAATGTAAGTAAAGAAATCACAAAATCCAGGAAGTTCCATAATAGAACAATATAGAAGTAACAATATAAAGGCTGAGGACAAAGTGACATCATTATTTGAAGAATGAGTTCTGCCTTTGTGCCATCATGCCCAATAAATACTCTTCAATAGTACCCTGATGTAGGTTCATGGGTATGATACATGCCACAGTTTGTAAATACTAAATTAAAAAATTTGAATTCAAACAAAAATCAATGTGATTTTTGCTTTGTTACATATAGGTCATTTTGAAAATCTCACATTCTCTTAATGTCCACAGCGCTCACAGAGCTGATCAAAACAAGCCTTCCTTAAATGTCGTCAAGACTCTCCCTTCCCCTTATTCTGTGAAATTTACAGATCTTTCATCTTGTAACTTACTCTTTTCCTATAATTTCCTTTTGTCTTCATTTTTCCACATTATCTCAGTATGGATAGCCCTCTTTTTTCCACATTTTTTTCTTTTTGTGATTAAACACACACTATCTGTTTATTAGGAAACACTTCCAGCATTAAATCCTTTCTAAAAGTAGCTCCAGTTGCAATATACAAAATGATACAAAATAGCAATATTTGTTTTAAAACTGTTCACTGCATTTCTTCTCTAAACTTCCCAGTGTGACCCCCCAACATCTTTGTTTGTCTCTAAGATTTTAGGTTCTTTGGGCTACGGAGTGCCGTTCATTCTGTACAGCTGTTAATGCTTTACAGTGAAGCATTAATATTAGTCTGAGGTTTGGTTTCCATTTCCATGCAAGACACACCATCTAGACAAGAAAATATATATATTAGTATGAGGACAGGGATTAGAGTTCTCATTTGTGATTGGCTAATGGCACTGTAGAGTGATTTGTAAACCTGATTACACCCAATGATTGATAATGGTTCATTTATTTCAAGCAGCACAGTGCCAAGACTAAAAGAATCAGCCAACAAAAACATCACTTTATCATTTAGATAACTCACATCCACTTTTTTTTCCACTTTTGACTATATTAAAATATTTTAAAAATAAAGTTCTTGAACAAAGAACATCATGGTTCTGATTCAAGGCTCTACTTAGCTGAAAATTATTCATACCAAATCGAAATGACAGTTTTAGACTGCCAAAGTGAACTTTATTAGTATGTCATTAATCATTGTCTTGGAGGTGACACCTGTGGAAAATGATTTAGTGGAGATTAGAGCACTCAAATGTAACACTGAAAATATCACATTTATTTCCAGCATCAATCAGTCAATGAAATACATATTAACAAAAAATGACATTTATATACACTTAAATCTGTTCATAACAAAATGCACTGCTTTCTATAAAAGAACATGTTCTATTTTTTCACATTTTATATTGAGTTTATAGCTTTTATTAAAAATGCTGTTATCAATGTAATCAATTTAAAATGTGTTATAAAACATATTTGAAAGAAGACTGAAATTGGAAAGTTGTGTCAAAGAGAACCATTTGTTGGAAAAACAAGCATAAAAAAAATCTTCCTCTCCTTAAAGTCTACAAGCATTGCTGCATAGCTAATACTTAACTACAAAAGTCTGTTCACTTTCTTAGACTTTGCAGATTTTGGAAGAAGAAGAAGAAGAAGAAGAAGAAGAAGAAGAAGAAGAAGAAGAAGAAGAAGAAGAAGAAGATGAAGAAGAAGAGAAGAAGAAGAAGAAGAAGAAGATGAAGAAGAAGAGAAGAAGAAGAAGAAGAAGAAGAAGAAGATGAAGAAGAAGAGAAGAAGAGAAGAAGAAGAGAAGAAGAAGAAGATGAAGAAGATGAAGAAGATGAAGAAGATGAAGAAGATGAAGAAGAAGAAGAGGAGGAGGAGGAGGAGAAAGAAGAATAAAACCCAAATCAATTAAAAAAACCCAAACAAATTTAGAACATCTCCCATGAAAGAGCTGGCATCAAAGTAAAGGCATATTAATTTTTATCATTCGTAGAGCAATAGCTTATGCATAGCTTATTTAAATCACAAGTTGGACTAAACAATAAAATTGCCTTCTTTTTTTTCACTCTCTGATTAACACTTCTGTATCTCATCTTTACCAGGCTCAGGGTGCCATAGTCTTATGGATTATAACTTAACTTCCTTCCCTGTATTTTCCTTACGAGGTCATTGCTAAAACTGAGGACAGCAAAAAATCACTCCTTTCCAGAAAAGTGTTTTATTATTTTTACTAGAGGATAAGAAACTCAGCCATTATACTCTTTAGGTTTTTAAGTATGAAATACTGTCCTGATGCAAAAACAGAAAAGGAAATCTGTTACTAAGAAAAAAATATTGTCACCACAAACTAAAAATCAAACATATACGGTATTCACATTCACAGATTTACAAAAAACCCCATACCCCTGTAAGTATTCAATACTTTCATTTTAAATATTATTTTTTATATTAATGAAAGTTGTTCTTATTTGATTCTTAGTGGAAAATCTAAAAAAATCTCAGTATACTGTGCTGTCTTCTGAAAATAGATTATTTTCTCTATTCTCCCCTCTTGCACTAAGGTAGTGGGTAGAAACATAAATTCTTGGCAATGTCAGAGAAGTATGTCTGTAAATAATTGTATATAATAAATATTACAAAAGTGCACACTATTCCACAGTTACTATGACACAAACCTGATTTAAAGGTTGTGTGTTTTATGTATGTATGCAATTCATTTAAGGATATTGAAAGTACACTTATAAATAGAGAATTTTAAATATAATGCTCTTTCAGAGGGAAACAGAATGTTCACTTTCAAAATGAGTGGCTATGCAATGTATAAAATAAATATGATTCAGACCTCTTAGCATGCAGGGGCTGTTCAAGAAAGTGAGAATGAATTGGCATCTATGACATCAATTTAGAAAGTACAGCCAAAAAATAATAGTGCCCATCTAGTTACTCTAGTTGATAAAAATGAGATCCCTGGAGCTCCCTGGAGTCCAGATATATTTGCTTTGCTACACTTAACAGCAAGAATTGTGACCACACATCAGCAATCCACAAAAGGAGCAGTTTGGATATCTAAAGCTACAAATCAAAAATTTATTTGAGAAATAAATATTTTTTCTTCGTAAAGATAAATCCTTATTATCCACACAACTGCTTTTCCTCATGCTGGCAGCAGTGGTACTATAGGAAATAAACATTTGTGCCTCAATGAGGGCTCTGGGAGTACGAAATGTCTAGATGAAAGACAATGAGAGAAAGTACTGGAAACGATAAAGAAAATGAGTTATTTCAGAACTAAGTCATTGGGAGTAGGAGTTACAACTTGAAGTCTGATCTCTCTAAAGCAAATATTTCCTATATATAACTTTCATTCCTGGCTTTGAAACCACATGTTTCCTGTGCAAAGGCACCTCACCATGGACTGTGGTGTTTCAGATCAGATGAGGGAAGAATGCTCTTTAGGGAACAGCAACAGAGCTCAATTTAGTTGCTTGTCTTTTCAACCAGACATACGCTTCCCTTACTGCTGAACTCTTTCGTCCTTCACCAGTATGGAAAAAGCACAACTGCTCCCAGAAATAATGCCCTTTCCTGTATATGTCGGTGGAGTCTTTCCACCAGCTCCAAAGAGCCCATCTTGAATAACCATTTGGCTATATGAAAGCTACAAAGTTTGTAAAGCAGTATGCTCTTAAATAAAGGTGCTTTATGAACATACAGTACAGCTCAGAATGATATAAACCCTTAAGAAGGCACAGCAAACATTAGATCTCTCCAAAAGTATGTAAAGAGTGGTAACAACAAGCCTCTTTGTTCCTACTGCTTGAGTCTTTACTGTGGTGCAAAATGATTATCGAATCAGAACAAACAGAACAAAACAAACAAAGCCATAAACAACTGCATTTAAGCCAACATGAGAATACACTTATGCAGAAAAGAGCATGTGCTACTAGAGCTGGAACTGACCCCCTAATCAAATTAAAAGAATCAAGGATATCTCAAAATTCTATAAATATTAATATTAAACAGAACCTATTTTGCTTGAAATAAAGGTCAGGAATTCACTTAGAGTACCATTATTGAAAACCTGAAATCTAGCATGGATGGAGAGTCAAACCATAGCTGGTTGCTACAGGTTGCTACAGCAACCTGTGAAGGTTGAAAATGAGGTTCAATGAAGTCAAAAGTCAGGAAGCTGAAGTTAGAACCGTCTTCCTTGTTCATTTTATATTATTCTACTAGCATGAGATATTCCTGATATTTCAAACACAGTCAAACTAAAGGTGTTTCATCTGTCTGTGTGTGATTTTGCTACAGGACTATTAAGTGTTTTGTACATCAAAATCTATTTTGTTATACTACAGGCTGAGGTAACTTGCTTTCTAAGTATTTATTAATATATTAGTGAAGCAGTAATAAAAAGGTTTAGTGGACTGAAACTATGAAATTAATTTTTGAGTGAATATTAGATTTGAATCTTGATATGCAAACCCGAGTATTTTTCCTTCTGTGAAGTTTTATATTTAAAAAATTGTGATAGGGTGATAACAACATACTTTGGGTCATTAAACAAAGGTCTCTTTCCACTTTCCTAGAAAACCAGAGAAAAGATAGTCTATTGGTGACTTTTACATTTTTTCTGACCCCTCTTTAAGTCATATTAATACCTTTTGTACTACTCTTCTCAAAAGAAAAATGCTCTGAATTTTATTAGCTGGTAGTCTTACCTCAGTGACTTTCATCTCTACAAGTTTCAGAGCTGCAAACACTTGTTTTGAAAAACAACAATTCTTCAAAATATTGATATATTATTGACTTCCTACTTATTCCTTAGCTTGCTTAATTTAGTAGCCATAGCTATCTTTGGCTGGTGTCCTTACGGTTGGTAACACAGAGTATGCATTACAAGGATGCTTTGCTGGTCCAGAAGCTCTGCATTTGTATGGCTGGAAACATGCACAGCAGAAAATGACAGAAACCCGGTTCTGGTACAACCATGGCGTGATGACTTTTGCCATATGTTATCATCTGCGAAATATCCAAAGACCCTTCAAAGAGAGATACTATTCATGCAAAATATAGTGAAATATATAATCCAGTCATTAGCTGTGTTGCAAATAAGAAACTAGAAATCAGATCAAAACAGAGGGAAAGAGGTCCACATCAGGATCAAGAGAGATTTAGGAATGGCTGAACCAGCTTCTCAAGGATTATTCAACTTCTATCACAGTAATGATTTAATCATGCATTTGTTCACCAACATGGGAAGGTGATCACAGGTTCAACTCACTGTCTTCACTGTATTAAAGCTTTTACTCTATTTTTTCCAAAAAGTGAGTTAATCCACATCATATTTTTTTAGTCAAAATGATGTGCATTAAAGTTACTGCTCTGCCTTTCAATTCTTAATATGATCCATGTGCTACTTAAAAAGACCTCTTAACTTCATGGTGAAACTCTTTGGAATAAAAAATTCTATTTAGAGTGAGTTTTTACAGCAGAAGTGGACATTTTCACAATGTAGCTTCTGTTCTCCTTACTGATTTTGTTCTCAATAACTCTAAAATGAAGCTCAAACCTGTACATTTAGATAAGTATAATCACATAGGCTTTAAAGGAGTGGAAGCAGATTCAGAATTTTACCTGCAAATCATCCTCTTCATTTTATACACTAGGGAGTACAAGACAGAATTTGAAAACAAAATATGAATATCTAAAAGAAGCTTTTTGTCCAGTGTGGGCCATTTGACTTCAGAGGCATTAATTTTCTCTTACTCACCATTTCACTAGTCCTCCTGCTATCTTAGAGAGCTGGGAAAAAAAAAAGGATCATATCACTGCAAACCAGGGAAAAATTGACTGAGAGTTTTACAGAAAGCAATTTCTTTGCTAGAGCTTATATTTTTCATTTTTTCAAACATTTTAACATCCACCAGTTTTTTTAACTAGGGCATTCTTTTCTCTAAGCAAACTAATAGAGTATATTTAGCCATAGTATAAAAGGAACACCTGTGCAGTAATGAGATAACAGAAGATTTCCCAAATGAATATAGAAAAGGAACATATTGTCTAAATAACCTTTTTACCTTTTTGAAAGAGATAAGAAATGATAACAATGGTAGCTGACATGAGTGCATTTACTGGGACTTTCTTAGTCCTCTGGTAAATTATAGGGCCATGTTTTATTTTCCCTTGGTAGTCACAGTAAAAGAGATCAAGGGACAAAAAGCTTAATATTATTTTGAAAAATGTTTTATAAAGATGGGTTCGATATCAATGGGAAGTTGCACTGTTCACTTCCTACCATCAGATCAAGGAGTGGTACATAGATGGAATATATCAAACACATTATAAAAACTCAGTGCTTAAACCCTCTCCTTATATATAAATTTATTGGAAGTTAACAACTTGTTGAATGTTCTGATGATTTGGAACTTTGAATAAGTGGTTAATGAAGTCTACAAGCATGAAAAGGAGTTCAGGTAGATAAGACAACTGTATAACCTGCTTCACACATTGCAAATCAAATCTGACATTGGAGAACTTCAGGTTTCACCTACGCAATTTCAAAATCTAGTAAGTAGAAATTGAAGGAAAGCAGCAAGTTTTGAAATTCTTCTGTAAATTAAAATGGATGGCAAATACTAAGTCTAAAAAGTGTACAAGGTACTATGCAGAAGTTGATAAAGAACATACTAGCATACAAAATGGGAAAATCTTGCAATTTTTCTATCACAAAAATGTTTATTAGAGAAAGACAAGTAACAATAAAATGTATACAATTTTTCACTACATGGATTCTTCAGAAAAATTATGCAATATTGCTCTAAATTTCAGGATTCTAGGGTTAAATAGGACTTTAAGAAGATAAAGAATTTTAAAATTTCAGCACAGGTGCTTTTTTTAAAAAAAACCAAAACAGCAATATGAAACGGAAACAGGCAGGACACTAAGTAATTGTGCTTTCTTCATTTTGGTTTGAAGCCATGCAAGACTGGAAGATTCCAAACGATGATGTTGCATTATCGTACTTTGCTACTTGTGTTCCCATGTCAGGAACAAAACTATGAGGCCTCTCTCACCAGAGATGATTGGTTGTTGTAGAAATTTGGGATTTTATCAACAGTGAATGCTTGTTCATTTTGTGAATATTTCTAAAGAGAAGTCAGCTCTTAAATTCTGTGTTTGAGAAAATAAATTAACCCACTGTATTAACTCATACGTCATATGTGACACCATCAAATGTGACATCATGGATCTACCCATTCATTAGTTTCCTGTTTTCTTTGGTTGTGTTCTAGAGAACTGAATTGCAGGATTTAACTCATAAGGGATTGTTATCTTCTGTATTTGCTGAACATATAAAACATATTCCCACAACATACTGACTGATGAAATAAGGCTTAAAAATTAAATAAATAAACTAATTAAAACTTTATATGTTACATGCATCTGCATTGTCATAATATTTATTGTATTGATTTTTCTGAATGATGGTAAGAGTTTTGTTATGTGTGTTTAGAAACACATTTATAAGTCACTTTAAAAATCACAATAAAAATTAGTATTTTCACACTCCCAAGCTTTGTGCACTAAATAATTCCTAAACTTAATAATGATTAAATAATTTAATAATTCCTAAAATTAATAATGTATAATAAATTTAAGATTTCCACAATGAATACCTTATTGAGATTGAATCAGAATGTTTTTAGTTTGTTGAATGTAGAGCATCAGTACAAAGAGCAGTGGAGCTTCCACATTCAACATCTCTGAAATGTCAGTACACTGGAAATGGAACAGGCAAATGTTACAACCTGTTTGAGACATTATTAAGCAGAAATTAATTAAACAGGAAACAAAGACGGTTCATGACTTTCACTGGAGTTGTGCCATACAGACAGTATGTGAAATTATCTCAAGACAGGAAAAGTACCCCAACTTTCTTGATAGTCTCCTTTGTCTATGTATAAAAAGATTATTTATGATAGAAATTTGGAATTGTTTTGAAGTAACATACAAAATAGAAAAATTAAATTTTTTTTGAGGGGAGACATGAAGCTTTGCACTGTAAGCAGCTGCTACAGTTTGAGACTAAAGGAATTATTTTCCTAGAAAGAAACCTTAAGAGGGCACAGTCTATCAAGTTGTATTTTAATTAAAGCAAAAAAAGATGAAGGTGTAGAAACATTAGTTTTGTTTTTCTGTTTGAAAGAAAATAATTTTATACCAGTCACTCTATTTAAGTACATTTTCAGTCTCAGTAGGTTCAAATTAAATCTATTAAATCCAAAAATCATGGCAATGATAGATGATCCTTCTGACTCTTGCAATGCTTTCACCAAAAGTACTGCACCACCACTCAGGGTATCTGAGATTCTAAGCAAAGATTTCACAGGAGAAATAAATGAACACTATTTTTGTTCTGTTTTCGGAAAATTGCGTATATCCTATTTCTGTACACTTGCAGGCTGGACTGACCCAATACTTTATTGTTGTTAATGAAGTGATTTGTTATTTTTTAATTGGCACAAATATAATCAGACTCTGTGACTTTTTTACTGAATAAATAGAAGCAAAAGAGATAGACATTCATAATCCAAGTAGAGATAAAAACCTGTGCCAAGGTCAACAACATATGTTCATAAATGTATCTAGGCACTTCCTTTGATCTTGCAATGAGGTGCTGATTCTTGTCAGTATTGTGAATATGAATTTCTTTCATCACTTTTGATATCTGAAAGTAGTTGTCATACTTGTGTCTGCTACCCTGCTCAGGCCATAATCAGTCTTATTCAGTATTTTGTCAGCTATGAAAGTTTCATGGGCAGATCCAAGATGTTCAGACCACCAAGAAAAATACAAGCAACATAATCTATTCACTAGGTTTTACCCCAATGTTCGTCAGTTAGCAATAAATTTTAAATCTTCGGCTACAATGTTTACAATTCCTTACAAACTCATTATAATAATTGCAATCAATAACTGTAGATGTTCCGGAAGCTTACTGTAGGGTTTTTTTTTAATTCACATACATATCAATCCAAAATACTGCTGATTCTCAAGGATTGTCTGCTAGCTTCAGAGCAATGACTTCTTACTTTAATAATCCCCTGGAATCAAAACAGGTTTTTCTCAGGGTCTTCATGTGTCACCATTTTAAACACTTATACACTGTAATCCAGTCCTTTTTCATCTTTGTAAAGAAGAAGGGAGAGCATATTCAGCATTTGAAATCTTTTCTAATGGAACTCCTAATCCTCAAATAAATCTTGCAACATGCACACCCCCGCCAACACTTTCTGTCCAAGGCTGAAAACAACATGCCAGAGCTGAGCTTCTGTAAGCTGCTTAATTGAACCATTACTTGTCTTAAAATTCAGCTATACCATCTGCTTATGTTGATATCCTGAACTCCTTGCTAGACTGTTTTGAGGAATCTTTATAAAAGCACTTTCCACTGTCACAGGTACCATTACTGTAATCTTGCATGACAATAGTTTAAGGAATAACAAAGAACAGGTTGTTATTATATCTTGAATATCATATATACCAAATTTGTATTTAGAGCATGGAATTATAGAGCAATAAAGAACGAGAAGAGTGTAGGATATGGTAGAAAATGTAGGAAAATGATCCCAGTTATATCCCAGAGTGAAGAGAAAGAAATCTTTGTCATCAACACCCAAAAACTTTCTTTAAAGTACTGTGGATGCTGATGACTCAATCCAACCTCCCCACAGTCAGCAGCCATCAATCCTGTGACCCAGTGGAGTCATGGAACGGCACATGAACTTGTATAATAGTCTAATGGTGATATTACCTGGAATCTTTATTTAGTAGTATTATTTCTTTCCTTTTTCTCTAGTAATTAAATCTGGTCTGAAAAGAATTCTTTGATTCGACTATTTTAGTTAGATTGCAATAAAGTGTTGTATTTCTATCCAAGGTATATTCCTTTAGCCTACATAAAATGCCCATTTTAAGAACAACAAATGAGGGGGATATAGACAAGTTGAGATGTAGTCTGGATACAAAAAGAACAAAGAGTCACAGGGATTCAGACTAGAAATCTCTGATAATTTTAAATACCTGGAAACCTTTCCAAGAGGAATAGAATGCTTCCCAATAGCCTAAATTATGTAACAGCTTTTTCATTCCTCTCCACTCTATATGTGGTGTGAATTCTGTCTGGTATTATTGATTAGATCCTTAACATTATATTCAAAACCAAACACAAACAACAATGCCTAGTCTAAGGTCACAAAGGTCATAATTATTACACATTTTATACTAGGGATTTTAAAATATTGTATTTATCATTAGAATTCAATTTAACGTGATGGCAAGTTCAAGAATTGCTGAAGTGTTCAGAAAGTTTAATGAACGTATTTATTCCTATTGCATTCTCTGCACTCCTAGTCTACTCTTTCACACACTGTTTGCAGTTTCAACTAAAAACTGAAACATTGGAAAATTGATTAAAAGCAAATAAACTGTATTCTCTTTAATAGCCCCATGATGTTATAAATTAATGGCAACATGTATTGTAAGACTGAAAAACGCAGATTGTTGTCTTTTGGAGTTATGCATGTAGGACAAAGAGCTACATTCACTCTGAAAAAAAAGCTAAATTGATGAAGAATGCTGTAGCCAAAGTGTACGTCCTGATACAGACAGCAATAAAGATAGCTGATTCTCTCTTTCCAAAACTGAGTTGCACTCAGCTGCTCAAAATGAATTGATTTTATTGTTCCTAAATCAAGCCAACATGCCCAAAGTCAAATATAGATTTACTGAAGTTCTTGAGTGAAACCATTTAAAGACAATACCTTAAAAACATTAGATAACAGAACCAAGCACACTGAATACTGAAGAACACAAACAAATATTGCAAATCTGTTCATATGTTAATATCTGATTTTACCACACTCCAGTTCAGCCAGCTAGAGGGCATAAACTTATCTGGATTAAGTGAGGCCCTGTTTAGGCAATCCACTGTACTAGCCCTGAGATTTATATCCTCTTAGCAGGAGCAAACTGAAAACTATTCCCCCTCATGTGGGAAAGCAGAGGGATAATTACCAATCTCTTCACTCTCCTGACCAGTGACAGGACTCCAGGAAATAGCACAAAGATCAGTCAGGGAAAGTGTAGGTTGGATATCAGGAAAAGGGTTTTCACTAGAGGGTGGTTGGGCACGGGGACAGCTCCCCATGGAAACGGTCACAGCACTAATCCTGACAGAGTTCAAGGTGCATTTGGACAATGCTCTCAGGTAAAAGATGGGCTCCTTGGGGTGTCCTGCATAGGACCAGGAGCTGGACTTGATGATCCTCTTCCAACTCAACATATTCTATGATTCTAAGATTAATCACATGCCATTATAACTGGTTTAACAAAGACTTAATAATTATAGGGTTTGATTTTCTGAATATTTTTTCCAATATGCTACAGATTTAGGTTATTTTGTTTCAGGCAAAGTTACCAGGTTTTCTAAATCCTATATACACTTATTAGGCTGGTTGAACCTTAATCTTTGTCTATAAAGAGTAGGGACTTCTGATTATTTTTCTATTTTTATGGCAATCTGCTTTTGTGCTCCACATTCTCTTAATCTCTGAATACAGCACTGCCTTTTGATGTTTTTGATGTAGTTTTAAAAAAAATTAAAAATGGAATTCAGGGTATCAGTTTATGCAGCACAATATTTTGAGGCTTAACAAAGAAACCAAAATTTACTAAGAGGTCATTCGAGCTATAGTAGTCTTTATCTGAGTTAGAAATATTTCTCTCTCTTTTAAATTTGATATTATTTTAGACTACATTGTTTTCCTTGAATAGAGTTCAAACACAGATTTCCTGGATACTCAAATGCTCTATAAAAGTAAAAGTTGTATGCCTATTTGATGGGGACAGAATCTCAAAAGCAAAAGAACCATATTAAATTAGTTCTCTCTTGTAGAGAGAATATTATGTCTTGTTTGTTTTAATTGTCATTGTTTATGATGCAGATACCCAAGAAGCAGGTGTAAAAGAAATTTTAAATGTAACCAAGATTTTAAAAATTAAATCCAGGGAGCCATTCTATATCAGTTAAGATCAGCAAAGACAATTTGTGTACCTCCACCCTTTAGCTGGGATGTTGATACGATGAAGTAAGGGATATGGTATGGTCATATTCTAGGCTTTGATGTCTTCTGTCTTCTGCACAGTTACTAATTTGGGCCTTCACTAACCTCACAGTCCACAAAATCAGCAATGCAACAGCAGTTCTTTCATATATTTCAAAGGCTCACTTCTCCTTACGTGCCTGCCAAGGTACCCATCCTATATCAAATTTCATTGCTCTCAGTCAATATTCAGAGTGAAAAAGGAAAATAATATAATTCTTTAAATGCATGGATTTACACCTGTGTGCACTGTGTATGCAAAATTCTCTAGGAAGTTAGCTTTCCTTACATGCAAAGTGAACCTAGGACTGACAAGTGGTGTGAACTTTCTTGCCAGAAAAGTTGCTCATGAACTTGCCCTGAAACCTTGAGATGTTACAGCAAATAAGACCTTAAGTCATTCATTTGCTGGATTCAATGCTCCAGCAATGTGGTTGTACCTCGTGTGTTGGTTTACTACACATGCAGATGTTCACAGAACTGTTTTGGACTGCTTCAGTCCAAAATTTCAAGCTGATAAAACTGCCTAGCAGTCACATGACTTACGAAAATAAATTGGCTACTGCCTTTGAGCTTAAAGTTCTCTCTGTACTTGTAGACTTGCCTCTGATTCACTATGAAATTCAAAATATATGACCAATAGAATAAAATTAGCGTGGTTGAAAAAAAAGCTTTTCAAGGAAAAGCCTTGCAATAATACTATACCTCAATATTTTTTGCTGTTAGTTTCCTTCTTAACTTGCAAGATTCATGAGGTAGAAGGGACGTGACACCTTTCTGCTCAAATAGGTGACAGTATAGTAAAAGTAAAGGATTGTAACGACCTTAGCATACAGAAGAAGAAAGAAACTATTAGGTGACTTTGCAACCTGTCAGCTTGGACATTTGGACCTTAACATATTTTAGCTCCTATGTTCACATATTTGAATATTAATATTATTATCATTTTAATAAGATGCTTCTTTAAGGAGAACACCACTGAATTCTAGGAGCAGGAATTGCATCTCTGCAGTCCTTCCTGAAACTGCCACATTCATTTATAGATATTTTTTCATAGATTTCTGAATTGCTGGAGTGTTTATCCTCCCTTCTACACAGGGAACTGGAACACTGAAAACAGAGCTTTGGCTATCTCTCTGGAAATTCCCACTCTAGGCCCAATTATTTATTTCTCCATTTCTATTTTTTTTTCTCCCACCGTGCAGAGTATGACAGTAGGAAAAATAATTGTTCATAAATGCATGGGAGATGTGTGTGTGGTGGAGGGTGGGGTTTAGCTTCATGTTCAGGACTTTGAAAATATTCACTCATGTTCAATCCCTTACATCAGTTCCTATTCAATTTGGTACTTAAATGCCGTGGTCACACTGGTTCTCTGCTGCAAGTGTTGCTATTATCAGCTTTGGATTGATGAGAGAGGAGGGCATTTTTTGACTCCTATTTCTAAACATAAAGCTTTCATAGCAGCAGTTTTCTCCTGATTTTTGAACTCTGAGATGCAGGGAGCCAAAGAGAACCAGTGATGCTAGAGCAGGGTGAATAACACATACTTTTCACTTCTGCAGTTCAGTGACATGATGCAAGAAGACGAGACATCATGGCTGTAATCACCACTGCTTTTTGACAGCCTGACAAATGCTTGAAATTACAGTAAACAGAACACATCTTCAACTGGCATGTGACAGAGTCTTTCTATTAAAGTTTACGTAATACTGCTCATTTATACAAGCTGATAATAAGACTAAAACATGCATTTCACTTTTTCTTTCCTGTCAAGTACAAGAATTTACAAAGAACCTGAAAAAAGTGGCCTCTGTGTGAGTCAGGAAGTCAAAGGCAAAAGTTTTGTTTTATTTTATATCCAGGCTTTCACTTGAGGAGATACGAGTTTTTAAATTTACAGCTGCATATCTACATTTCTAGGCCATGAACTTACATACATATGGCACACTGTGATTCTTGAGGCTCTCCTGTACAGGGCCAGGAGTTGGACTTTGATAGTCTTTGTGGGTCCCTTCCAGCTCAGGATATTCTATGATTCTGTGATTCACACACAGGTGATAGACTTTGCCAGCACAAAATACGTTGAGTAGAAACAGAACACAATTGCCATTAGATGTTGTGGGGTTTTTTAGGGATAAATAAAGCCAGGTTTATTTCACACTATGACCTGCATCTCCTGGGAAGTGAGCCTTATGCAACCTTGTTCTAAAATGGCTAAATCAAATGTTTTAAATAGAAGAGGGAAGCCATGCTTAAATGAAGAAAAAAATTAATTTAGAAAGAAGTATATTAAAAAGCTTTAATTATAGATTCATCAGCAAGTAACTGTGTGTTAGGATGCCCAGAATAATAGAGTCCCTAATTGTTATGCCATGAACTACTGAGTACTGTCTTTAGTTCTGGGGCTCCCAGCTTAAGGAAGACATGAACCTATTTGAGTGGGTCCAGAGGAGGCCATGAAGGCTCTCAGGGAGTGGGGCATCTCATCTTTGAGGCCAGGCTCGGAGAGTTAGGGTTCTTTAGCTTAGAGAAGAGAAGGCTCCCAGGAAACCTTGTAGTGGTCTTCCAGTACTTAAAGGTGGCCTACAGGAAAGATGGGGAGGGATATTTTATCAGATAATATTGTGGTAGGGTGAGGGATATTGGCTTTAAACTGAAAGATCCTAGATTTACATTACGTATTTTGACAAATTTCTTTTTGTAACTGCAGGCCAGTCAGTCTGGCAAAATCAAGAAGCAACTTCTTTTGGAAACTCTGTTAAGGCATGTGGAATTTAACGAGGTCATTGGTGACAGTCAACAGGCTTCACTAAAGGTAAATCGTGCATGACAAATTTGTCAGACATCTACAACAGAGTTGTAGCAGAGGTGGATGATGGAAGTGCAACAGACTTGTGGAAAGCATTTGACAGTGTCCTGCACAGCATCCTTCTCTCTAAACTGGAGAGACATGGTTTTGATGGATATACCACTCTGTGAATAAATCATTGTCTGGATGGCTGTAGGCAAAAAGTAGCGGTCATTGGCTCGACGTGGAAAGCAGTGAAGAGTGATCTTCCTGAGGGGTCACTGTTGAGATCAGTGCTGTCTAACCTCTTTGCTGACCATATGGATAATGGCACTGAATTTGCTGACGACACCGAGCTGAGTGATGCAGCTGACATTCTGCAGGGAACGGATGCCATCCAGACAGACATGGACAGGCTTGAGACATGGGCCTATGTAAATTTCATGAAGTTTAACAAGTCCAAATGTAAGGTCCTGCACCTAGGTTGGGACAATGCCAAAAAGCTACAGGCTTGATGGAAAACAGATCAAGACTAGCCCTGGGGAGACAGACTTGG
Source organism: Acanthornis magna (assembly GCA_036785705.1). Lineage (NCBI taxonomy): Eukaryota > Metazoa > Chordata > Aves > Passeriformes > Acanthizidae > Acanthornis > Acanthornis magna. Next base: position 26,424,304 of record JAWUZG010000063.1, read on the forward strand.
GGGATTTGTGGATGAAAAGCTCAACATGACTTGGCAATGGGCACTTACAGCCCAGAAAGCCAACCAGATCCTGGGATGCATCAGAAAAGCATGACCAGCAAGTCAAAGGAGGTGGTTTGTGAGACTCTACCTGGAGTACTCTGTCCAGCTCTTGTGCCCCCAGCATGGGAAAGGTGTTGACATGTTGGAATGAATCCAGAGGAGAGCCACCAAGTTGATCAGAAGGGTGGAACACCTCTCTTATGCATACAGGCTGAGGGAGTTGGGATGGTTCAGCCTGGAGAAGACAAGGCTTGGGGACACTAATATCAGCCTTCCAATACCTAAAGGAGGCCTACAAGAAGGCTGGAAAGGGACTTTTCACAAGGACGTATAGTGATAGGTCAAAGGGGAATGACCTTAAGCTGAAGGAGGTTAAGTTTAGATTAGATATTAGGAAGAAATTCTTTACTGTAAATGGTGGTGAGACACTGGAACAAGTTGCCCAGAGAAGCTGTGTACTCCTCCTGGAGGTGTTCAGGACCAGGCTGGATGGGGGTCTGAGTAATGCAGTCCAGTGGTAGGTGTCCCTGCCCATGGCAGGGCATTTGGAACCAGAAGACCTTCAAGGACCCTTTCAAACGGAACCATTCTATGATGTGGTGAATATCACACTAACCCAGAATTATTATATGTGGGTTAATCCATCTGCTTGGATATTAACAAATTTTGAATGAATGAGGGAATATCCTGCCTGATTCATTCTCTTTACACTGTTGTGCTTTCAAGACTGTCTCCATTTTTTCATGACAATCCTCAAAAGTCAATTCACATTCAAAGAGTGAGAGTTCTGACTCTTCTCTGTTTTCAGTTCTTCATTACTTCTGTCTGACTGTAGGTAATTTCATACTTAGCAGCCTTTCTACAGTTCTGTGGTGACAATCACAAATGAAAAACTAGGTCCAAAGGTATCTACAGTTTTTCTTATTTTTATCTCTTTCAAACACAATTGATATTCTTGATCCTAGTCCCACTCATGTCACTCATGTTTTAGAGTAGTTCTTCATCTGTACCTGCTCTAATTTAGTTCTTTCTTTGTTGGTCTCCTGTTGTTGCTTGTCCTGCCTTTTATTCTAAAGGTTTTGTTTTTTTTTTTGCTCTCTGTCCTGAATTTCAAGGGATTAGCTTTCTATCTAAGAGAGAGATTTTGTATGGATTTTTTTTTTTTTTTTTTTTGCGGTTGTGGTTTTGCTGTTTTGTTTGGTTTTCCCCCCCTTTTTCCTCCTAATTTTAGGCTTTAACCAGTTTGATTCAACATCTTCTGCTGGGCAGGAGCTGGTTCCTGCTGCTTAATGGGGCTGTAATTTTTTGTCACATGGTCTTGGTGTTGGCTTGATTCTTTCATTTGTAACCACATTATACAGCACATTATAGGATTTTTCCTTCTTTTCATGGCTGACTGAATAGAGCTGACCAATTAGTTGTGAATTATTAAACCGCTAAAGGTCTAAAGCTATTTCTACTTAGATTTGCAAATAATGCAGTGTGATAGAACTGAAGCTATGGGAGCAGGTAGTCAGTGTGAGTGTTTTGGGGAAATTTTTATTTTACCCTTTGAGGAGAGTTGAACATATGTTTGTGATTAAATATATATATATAAATTAATAAACACTGAATAGGAAAGGCTCCTGCCACCATAAGTGGTTCTACAAAGAGTTTGCAAAGATGAATCACAAGCCAGTTACTTGCATACACTTGAACCAGCAAGAATCCTGTGAGCACTGGCAGATTACCTTTCAAGAAAAAAATGATAATCTATTGTAGCCCCTGAGATTAGCTCAGTTTGTTAGACCACAGTCCTAATAACACCAAGATTGTGGGATCAGTCATCATATGGGCCATTTACTTAAGATTTGGACTCGATGATCCTTGTGGGTCCCTTCTAACCCAGAAAATGTATATGCGTATATATGTATGTATATGTGAATCTGTATTTTTTTCCTAATGTCTGAGTGCATTTGTGACATCCACGACTAGATGACAGTCATTACCCTAACTCTTGGACCCTATCTGTAGATATTTGCTTGTGAACTTTATCTTTTCTCAATTTTCCATCCCTGCAGAGCCATACAATGACAGTAAAACAAAGCAGTCTTCAAAGCTCCAACACAGAGATTTGACAAATTGTATTGTAATTATGACTGTTAGCACTTATGGTACTAAAAAGTTTCAGCTTCCAAGCCTTTAAAATAATTATACAACTAATTATATGGATTCAAGCCTAAGGTTTTTGTCTAATTAATGGTTGCCTAGCTAATGACACATTATAAAGTATTTTATAAACTTCCCGGAAGGTTTGCAGGTTAAATGGTTTGAGAAGGCTTTTTTTGGTGAATTTGTGTTTATCCTAAGTCAAGGGCTTTTTTCTTTCTTGTCTCATGCTCCGCCAGTGAGGAGATATTCAACAGAAACTGAGAGGGAACATAAGCAGGAGAGGTGATCCAAACTGGCCAAAGGGTTATTCTACACCACAGAACATCATGCCCAGTACATAAACTTGTGGGGGAGTTACCAGGAAGGGTGGCCGATCTGGGTTTGGAAAAGTCGGTCTGGCATTGGGCAGGGGCTGGTGAGCAATTGCAACATTCATCACTTGTTTTTCCCTTTCTATTATCATTATTATTATAATTTACCATTTTTACTGTATTTTATTTTGTTTTATTTTCCACTGATAAACTGTAACCTCAACACGCAAGTTATACTTAGATTCTCCTCCCAGTTCCACCACAGCGAGGAGGAAGACAGGGACTGAGCAAGTGGCTGAGTGGTCGCTAATTTCTAGCTGGTTTTAAAACCACAACAGTCCATTTTCTGGCAGCCATGGATTAGATGTTCTCAGACAGATTGGCTTGTAAAAAAAATGAAATCAAAAGTCCTCTCCAGAATTTTATGCTGTCCATCTGCTTCCATGTTCTGCTTTTTTTTACTTCTTTCCTTTCGTATATTACCCAGTTTGTAAAGTCCTCTACATCCTTTGCATTTTCTAGAACATGTTTTCATATAAATTTGTCCTGGCATTATTTAACTTAAGCTATATGCAAAAGTCAATAAGTAATAAAAAAAATAAAGTATATGTGCAAGCATCCTGAAAATACTTTAAAAAAATTACTCTCGCTTTGATTATTTGTTTTTATTGCATGGAAGGAAAAGGTCAATTTTTTTTTTTTGCAGTAGTCTGGTATGATACTTTTGAGAAACAAAAGTAGTAATCTAAAGTTTCTGTCATTTAAAGTTATCAGGTGTTAACAGTTGGTTTTTTTTGCAACAATATTTTAACAAATCTTTAATCTCAATGAAGTTTCTAATTTGGTTATACTAATGTGTCTTAAAAGAGCAAATCTTTTAAACCAAGGCAATGAATCAGTGGTGGTGGTTCACTAAAATTTATAAACTTCCTTATTTAAAATTTTTATAGAGAAATTAAACTTTAAGGACTAAAAATATAATTTGATATAATGAAATCATTGTCTCACTGAAACACTAATGTGATGAAATAGAAATACAAAAGATTCTGTTCTTTTGTTCTTTAATTTATTGTCATATATGTAACTCTTAAAGATGCCACAGAACTAGCCAAATATATTACTGCAAAGCAGTTTTTTGCCAGTGCAGTCCTAATTACATAATTAGAAACTTCCCTGATTAGGCAAATGAGCTACCAGATACTATATTTAACATTTCCATATTTAATTCACTGAACTAATAAACATGATGATAAACCTAAGTTAATTTTTCTGAGCCTGATATCCCTCTGTATGCATTCAAAAATATGTAACTTGGAGCTGGTAAGATGTTACACTCAGGAAAGAGTGTAAAATGCTATCTCTGACTGGGATAGTATTTTAATTTTCTCTATAGAAAGAACAAATTTATGTGTCACTATTTGCCTGCCTGCTGTTTTACTCTGAGAAACACTGTCCCTGATTTTTCTGGTGCACCTATGTATCTAATACTCTACTTGTGACCAAGAACGTTTTTGTTGCAAAGCCTAAAAGGAGCCACAATACATGCCTTCAAACTTCACATTCTTTGGGTTGTGTGTATCGCACTTATTAACTTTGAAAAATTAAGTATCTGATGTAAAACTTGAGCCAATCCTCCATTTGCTTATTTATGTGTTGAGTCTAATATTAATCTTGAGTTTTAAGTAATTTTAAAAAAAGTCTTGAATATTATACAATTAAATCAAAGAATTGTGATCCTTTTAAAATGAAGAAAAATAAAAGGATAAGTATCATGCACTAATCAACAGAAAATTAAAATCTAAATCAATTGAAAATTTTCTAGTGAAAATGAACACTAGCACTCTGCAGTATATACAGTCACTGTGTATATACCGTACAATGCTATTGATCATTTTAATTTTTTGTTATGTGAATGAAATGTTATTGGATCTTTCTATGGAGTATGTTGAAAAACCAGAAAAACTGAGTAGGTTTCACCAGATAACAGAAGAAAACAAAACAAACAAGAAAGGACAATTTTTAGATTGGCATATATAAGAGAAACTAAAGGCGGGTCTTCAATTTAGCCCTTATTTCAGCCTGTGAATTCATAGGAAAACTCTTAGTTTGGGTCTGCTTTTTTTTAATAGAAGGCTTTCACCATAAGATAGTGACCTTGAGTAAGAAATAACCCAAATTATTTTTCTCATAATGAAAGTGACTCTTCTGCTTGACTTTCAGTAATTTGAATTTTTTGGGTGATCATAGCATTTAGAACAGTTAATATATCTCAGGACTGTTTTCTTATGTGAGCTACCAATAGGTTAAAAAAACCCCTCCTCTAAAACCCAAATGGGAAATAAAATATAGGTCTAGACCAAGTAGTGGGGGACTACAGAGAAACAATAAGACAATAACCTGATGTAGAAATAATCTTAATATTCTCATTATTTTATTCTTTTGCTTCCTAATGTCTTGTTTAAATAAAAGGTTTTAAGAGCAAGCTGAAAGAAAACAGTGACTTAACTCCTTCAGAATGGAAGAAGCATTCGGACTGCAAAAATAGACACCTTAAAAACCCCCAGCAAATGGACAAATAAAGGCATGTTAGGGAAAACAGACATAATAATTGTTGATGAGAGATAAGAGTTTGTACTCTGTTAAGAGTCATAAATATAAATAAAGTAGTTATGCTGCAAGATCAGCAAACACTCTTTTGAAATATTTTCTTAGAAGTCTGCCAAGGGAAATGAGATACTTCATTCCCAGATGAAATTGCAGTTGGCAGGAGGTTGTATTTTCCAAATAAAGCGCCAGGCTTCCGTGATGAAATACTGGCTCTTTAGAAGATGGTTGCTTGATAAGAAGAGACAAGATATGAGATAGTGTTTTATTTATTTTCTTTAATGTCTTAATACATGTTCATGGACAATAAATGGAGCAACACACAAGAAACTCCTAACTTGAAAACAATAACAATTATTTTAAGAGTACTATTTTGCAAAGAGTTAATGTAGGAAAAAAAAGCCCTAAATAAAAGAGAATTTTCATGCCTTTGATAAAATCTTCTCTTTACTACCAATTGAAAGTACAAAACTGGAAAGGTGGAGTACTGAAGACAGTTAAAAATTGGCCTAAGTATTTTAGACAGATGGTTATCTGCAAGTCACATTGATTTCCCTGGAAACCGAATGATCAGTTTCTCTAAAAATTTGTCCCACATGGCTATAAATCTAAATACAGGCTTGACTTTAGGCTGAGTTTCAAAATATTTGTCTAAATTCTTTTTTATATTGTTTTCTGCATTGAACAGACTTCAGATGAAGGGGCAGATACTCTTAAGTGACATTTTGAAAAGGCAATTGCTGAATCGCATTAATTCAAAATAGCTATCCAGGTCTAGTTTCCTCATAGGTATTTCAGGAATAGTAACCTGTCTACCTTGAAAACGGAAACTAAATTGACGAACAAACTTCTGAGCTTGGAGCTATCTTCTTTTAAATATGATTTGCCAGGCTCTGTCCCAGAACTCAAGAGAAATTTTCAATGTAGATGCAGAGTGCACACCACCCTTTTCAAACAGCTTTCTGTATAACAAAGTATTTTTTGCTGCTATGACTAACGTAGATGAAAAGGAATTGCGATTCTGTCAATCTTTGAAAAATAACAGTTACTAAAAGGGAAAGAATTCTCGTGAAATTTACAGAATCTGTTCTAGGGAATCTACTAAGGGCTTAATTTGGGAGGTAACCATGCCATATTTTCATCTGTAGAGGTTGGCACAATTTTTTAACTCACAATTCTAGGAAATTACTTCTCTGTTCTCCTTATCCACATGCTATCTCATCCGTGTCTTTTTATGTGATAGGCAAAGTTATATAAGTTTAGAGGAGCAAGAAGAGGGTCTTAACTGGAGGAGAGGAGTAGCAGCAAGGAGCATGGTAACGCTTATTACTTGAAAGAAAGATTAAACATTGAAGCGTAGGAAGAAGTAAGATATTTATAGTGAGAGAAAAAGTGCAAACCCCGGAGGCACTGAAGATCAGTATATAACTTCCCTTCATTTTTGTTCTAGAAATTATGTCTTTTACAGGGCAATGAAATCTGCTAAAAGAAAAGGGCCTCAGGAAAGCTTTGAGCCTAATTTAAATGGAGATATTTTTCAGGCCATTTATTCTCATTCATATTTTTTGAAAACATTTAATGAGTCATTCTCATTATATTTAAAATATGGATTAATAACTTCCCCTGTAAGCTTTTTTATTCTTCATATATTTGATCATTGCAAAAGGAATATATATTTACATGTTGCTCACTTTCAGTTTATTTTAATTTAGCATATCTCAGTTAGTACATTTTATCAAAAGAACCAGCATTAACAGATTCTCACGTATATGATCTGGTCCCTTTCATGATTCATAAAAACATTTCATAGTTAATTTTTCTCAATTCTAATACTGATTTCTCTCTAATATTTTGCTAAGTGTTAATTAAAACACTGCATTTTATTTATCCAACAAAGACTCCTCATAATGCTCTTTTGTGCTGGTTTTGGCTGGAGTAGAGTTAATTTTCTTCACAGTGGCTGGTATGGGGCTGTGTTTTGGATCTGTGCTGAACACAAAGCTGATAATACAGAGATGTTTTTGTTATTGCTGAGCAGGGCTTGCACAGAGCCAAGGCCTTTTCTGCTTTCCTTACTGCCACACTGGTGAGGAAGTTGGGGGTTCTTGGGAGGTTGGGAGGACACACAGCCAGGACAGGTGACCCCAACTGACCAAAGGGTTATTGCAGATCAAATGACATCATGCTCAGTATATAAAGTGTAGGGAAGAGGGAGGAAGGGGTGACGTTTGCAGTGATGACATTTGTCTTCCCAAGTGACTGCTACATAGGATGGGGCCCTGCTGTCCTGGAGATGGCTAAACACCTGCCTGCCCATGGAAAGCAGGGAATTCACATCACAGAAGTCCAAATAATAAAGTGTGTTCTTCAGCTACTACATGAATGAAAGGAGAAAGATCACATATGTTTCTTTCAATGGGTCACTTACAATTATTTTAGTTTAAATAAATTGGAATTAGAGGATTACAAAAAACATGTCTATGCTGGATTTTTTTAAATCTGACAGTAACTTAGATGATTTACAGGAGATAAATACTTGCAGCCAAAACTCAAAAACAGTTGTATTCTTCTCAAGAAACATCAAGAGAAGTTATTAACAGAAAACAATGAAGTAAAAATCAAGAAAAACTGGGAATTAATACAGATTAATACTCAGATCAAGTTAGGTGTAGAAGTAATTTTGACTTGGGGACCAAGAAGCAGAAAAAACCCTTGCTATATCTGTTGAAAGAAGGTAGGATATGATTTTCCAATGTCTTTCTGTCATAGCTCACAAAGTGGAAAACTGTGGTATTTAAACAGAATATCAAGAGTTTCCTTCCATCTTCTTTACATCTTTTGATATTTTTCTTTTCCTAACAATATGAAATTTATTCAGAGATTTCTTTTTTTTCCAGATCCACTAATTATTTAGCCATCATCAGCTATTGTTCATAAATTGTTGAAAGCAGCAGGGAGTCACTAAAGCAGATGCTGTGATTACTTTCTAAAATTGCAGGTGTCTATGTAGTTCAGCAGTCATTACCCTGTAAGGTTGCTTAGTGATGGGATCTAAAGAATTGTGGGCTGGGAAAGTATAGGCTGGAGAGAATAATTTATGCCTAAATCACCTGTCAAAAGCCCTGTCCTTCAAGGTGCTGAGCCCCTCCCAAGAGACTAACAACTTCTATTGAGACGAACCTGATTTAAGACTGAATACTTCTGAGGATACACTCAGAAGGGTCCAGAAACAATGCTTTGTTTCAGAGTTGATTATTTTGCACAATCAAAATGGTGGTTTCATTTTTTGCTCATGTTAACTTGCAAATACTAGTTTCCAATGGTTTTAGTGGGAGGGACAATGCAATTGTATTGAGGAGACATTTTTCATTCTAGTGCAAATAGTCATTCTACCTTAACTAATATGATTTCAGAGCACCTAAATTTTCAAAAATATTTGGCAATGTTCATATATGAGCACCTGCCTTAATCTGAACATTACTGTATTTTCTAAAATGCTGAGTCCAGAGGCTAAGTGCTAAGCACCCAGCCTGCAAGCAGTGACCAGTGGCGCATGTAGTGAGGTGGATCCAAAATAATTGATTCCAATATCTGGCCTCTATAGGATTTTCAAGATACATTTTGAAAAGCAAAGCTTGAAGGTATTATTAATTCATTTCAGAATCTATTTTTTTTGTCATAAAAGAAATATAAAAATAAAATCCAAGAAAAAATGTCCAGATTTTTCATTAAATTTATCCCTCTATAAATCTGGAATATTTTGGTAATATTACTTCTACAGTTATTTTGTTCACTGTTATGGCACAAAACTACAGTATGGAATGCAGCAGAAGTAATTTCCCCACAGAAGTTTCAGTTTGGAAAAACAAGACATGCTTGCCTGCCCAGGACTATATTTTTTCCAGCCGAGTGACAGGAATAGCTACTGCCTACTTCTATTGCAGGATCTCTTGGGAATTTTCTTTGATGTGTTTTTATTTCCTTAGTCTTGTACTGCCATATTATTAGTAGTTTTATTCTATTGCCAAAACCAGATTACCAGTCTTTCACTAAGTATAGGTGAGTACTTTAGAGAATTAGTTTTCAATTTTTTTCCTCAGAAATTATAAATTGTGTTCAGGAAGTGTGTAGACATTAAACAAACAAAGAAAATCAACTCTTAGTAGGCTTTCTTTTACTCTATGGTTAAGGTATACCAATATTGGGAATTTACTATGTCACATTAAAAGTTGGAAACAACTCTGCGGTTAATTTCTGTTAAGTAGCTAATATATAGAAGTTTCAGAAAATTAAAATGTCTTGAATGTAGTTCTGTTAACCAGAATACACCCCAAGTGTACACTGATTTGATTATTTCATTATTTGTATGTTTTTACATGGACGAAAGAAGAAATTAATTAAATATGCACAGGAGGAAAAGATACTCAGAAAGATTGAAATTCTGGGTTAAAAAAAATTATACTTTTCTTTTTTAAGAGTATTTGTTTTAAAATATGTTAAAAAGCATTTGTTCAATAACTTCATTCTGAATGCAGTTTTTTAAACTGTTGCATATTTAAGGTTTTTTTCCTTCTAGGTCAGAACAGGCAGGTTTTCTCTGACCTTGAAGTTTGCATACAGCCTTTTACTTTATAGCATCTATTGGTGAGATGTCTTTAGGGATCATGCAGAAAAGGAGATGCTAAAGATCATAAAAAGAAAAAAAGGTTTGATTGCTAGCAAACAAACAATTTTTCAGAAAAGACTACATTTTTTTTATTAATCCGAGTTGAAGCAGCTTGCTAGAGAGAGAATTTGTTTTCAGCTTGAATGGTGGCTTTGATATAAATATAAAATGACTAGAAGAAACATCCCCTAGTGATTCTCAGCATTGCTTGACATATATTTTTCTTGACTTCTCTCATTTTATGAGAATGTTTTATGGGAAAATATTTTTCTATAAATTATTTTTTCAAAAGTAAATGTCCATCTGACAGATTAAAAAGTTAATTCCAAGCATATGGGTAATTGACAATGACCTTGATGATTAGAGGTTTTCTAAACTCATCAGAATAATATAAGAGAGAAATTTAAACAATTAAATTGTAGGTATGTGTTGTCACTGAATTTTGAGTGCAAGGTACATTTTTTGAATTACATATTTTTATATAGAGATAATCTATTTTTTCATATGTAAAATATATTCATCCCCTCTGTAGTGATTGTGAATGTAGAAACTGAAACACTACCTCACAAGAATGGTGCTTAGAATCATAGAATGGCTTGAGACCTTTAAAGGCCATCTATTCTAATCACCCCTGCCCTAGGCAGGGACATCTTCAACTAGATCAGGTTGCTCAGAGACCCATCCAACATGATGTTGAATGTTTCCAGGGATGGAAAATCTACCACGTCTCTGGGCAACCTGTTCTAGTGTTTCACCACCCTCATGGCAAAAATGGTCTTCCTTATTTCCAGTCTAAATTTACTGTCTTTCAGTTTAAAACCAAAACTGTTTGTCTTACTGCAGCAGGCCTTTCTAAAAAGTCTGTTCTCATCTTTCTTTCAAGTCCCCTTTAAGTAATAGGGTCTCCCCAGACCTTTTTCTTCTCCAGGCTGAAAAACGTCTCAGCCTTTCCTCACAGGAGAGGTAATCCAACCCTCTGACCATTTTTGTGGCCCTCTGCAGACCTGCTTTAAGAGGTCCATGACTTTCATACACTGAAGGTTCCAGAGCTGGACACAATAACCCAAGTGGGGTCTCACAAGAGTGGAGCAGAGGGGCAGAATCATCTCCCTCGACCTGCTGACCACAGTTCTTTTGATACAGCCCAGGATGCGGTTGGCTTTCTGGACTGTAAGAGCACATCATCAACTCATACCCAGCTTTTAATCCACCAGCACCCGTAAGTCTTTCTTGGAAGGGCTGCTCTCAGTCACTTCATGCTGGGAGTTTCCCCTTTATAAAAATGGGTGAAATGTTTCCCTTCAGGCCTTCAGCTGACTGCCATGGATTTTCAAATGTCATGGAGTGTGGCTTGATAACTACATCTGCCAATTCTCCCAGGACTTTGGGATGCATCTCATTGGGTCCCATGGACTTCTCTACTTTCAGGTTCCTCAGGTTATCACAAGCCTCATCTCTCATTCACTTGAAAGGTGTGGGAAAAGGTTTCCAGTGAAGACTGAGGCAAAACAGCTGCTGGGTATCTCAGCCTGCTTCTTGTCGGTTGTTACTAGTTTGCCAGTCATATTCATCAAGGGGTACACATAATTTGACTTTTCTTTTCTGGATGACATACCTGTAGAAGACTTTATTTTTCTTTGTGTCCCTTGACAAGTTCATTTATAGCTATGCCTTGGCCATCCTGACTGTATCCATGCCCAATTGGGCAATCTTCCTATATTCTTCCTAGCATGTCTGCCCTTGTTTCCACTGCCTGTGCATTCCTTCTTGCCCTTTATTTTCGTGAGTATCCACCCAGCCATGCTGGTCTCTTGCCATCCTGTCCTTATTTATTATACCTAAAGACTAAGAGCTCTTGCACTCTGTGGAAAGTATCCTTAAAGATCTGCCAGCTCTATTCTCCCTTATTTCTGAGGACGGATTCTCAGGGTGTGTTATTGACTAACTCCTTGAAGATCTGGAATTTAGCTTTCCAAAAGGTCAGGTTGCCGAGTTTACTCTCTACTTGACCAATAACCCTTTGGTCTGTGACATCCAGCAGTGTGTATGATCACTGCAGCTTCATTCTTTGGACTTTTGCTTAGATCATAGGAAGGACAAAATTGGCAAGTTAAGAGAAACAAAGCAACTCTCATTGTCACTCTTCCATAAAGGCTATCTCTGTACCATGAGGCTTTCCTCTTAAGAGGGACCATGGGGATGCTTCAGCTAGGACCAAGTCTTTCAACATGAATTTTGGACTCTCACCACTGTTATCATTGCAAAGGACAAAAGAAATGAAGAGAACTGGTGACTGTAGATTCCTAAGAAAGATTGTCAAATAGGAGAGGCAATCAAGAAAAAAGATAGATTCTTATGATGTATTTTATGACTCACATTTCACTTGTTAATTCATTTACAAAAAAAAAAAGTTGTATTCTTAATCTGATTATATAATGATTGTGGAAGCCAAATTACATGACTAACATTTTGCATCACAAACTATGCATGGAGAAGAAAAGTACAATTTTGATGGTGTTGAATATTCAGAAAATAAAATCATGCTGTCAGCTCAAATACGGAGGAAGCATACGCTTTAGGCAAAAACAACACAGAGGACATAGCAATGCTGTAAAGGCTACAGAAATAATACGTTAGTTATAGTGATGAAGTAAAACCAGCAACGGCTTAGTCACAGTCATTTTAATCTAAACCCTTTCTTGTACTTTTTCAGTCTGAAGAGAATTTTCTCAGTAAATTAATTTGAAAATGCTAAAATTCACAATAAAGGAATATTTATGTCATAGCAAAGTTAAAATATTTGATTTATAAGACATATACTAAATAGTGTTTCAATTTATTTTATATACATCCAACATCTTTATTGCACCCTTGAATCTATGATTTTTGCAGTCACGTAGGGAGGTTAACCTCTTCTTATCACAGAAAGTTAAGATTTAAAGGGACCACAGTGGGTCATCTGGTTCAAACTCCCTGCTCAAGCAGGGTCATCCTAGAGCACATGGCACAGGATTGTGTCCAGGTGGTTCTTGAATATCTCCACTGAGGGAGACTCCACAGTGTCTCTGGGCAGCCTGTTCCAGTGTGTTGTCACTGCACAGTAAAGAATTTCTCCTACGTATTCAGGTGTGACTTCCTGTGCATCGATTTCTGGCCATTGCCTCTCATCCTATTGCTTGGTACCATTGAGAACAGCCTGGCTCCAGCCTCTTGAGCCCTCCCTTCAGATTCTGATAGGCACTGATAAGATGCCTATCCCATCTGACTTATCCCCTCTAAGTCTTCTCTTCTCCAGGCTAAACAGGCCCAGCTCTCTCAAGTGACGTGCTCCCACCCACTCCCATCCCAACCCTCTGCTGGACCTGCTCCAGGAGCTCCATGCCTCTGCTGCACTGGGGAGCCCAGAACTGGACACAGCACTACAGAAGTGGCCTCACCAGAGCTGAGTAGGGGCAGGATCACCTCCCTCAACCTGCTGGCAATGCTCTTCCTAATGCACCCCAGGACACTCTTGGCCTTCTTGGCCGCAAGGACACAGTGCTGTCTCACGGATATCTTCTTGTCCACCAGAGCCCCCAGGTCCTTCTCCACAGAGCTGTTTTCCAGCAGGTCAACCCCCAGCCTGTACTGGTGCCTGGGTTTATTCCTCCCCAAGTGCAGGACCCTGAACTTTCCTTTGTTTAACTTCAGAGTGTTCCTAGCTGCCCATCTCTATAACCTGTCGAGGTCCTTCTGAAGGGCTGCACAGCACTCTGGGTTATCAGCCACTCCTTCCAGCTTTGTATCATCAGCAAAATTGCCAAGAAGGCATCTGCGCTACATCCAACTTATTGATGAATAAATTAAATTATCTTGGGCCCAGTACTAAACCCCAGGGGGACATCACCAGTGATAGGCCCCCAAATAAACCCTCTGCCACAACCTTCTGGGGTCTGCCGTTGAGCCGGTTCTCAATTCACCTCACTGTCCACTTATCCAGTCCACAGTTCCTGAGTTTGCCTATGAGGATGTCTCTTTATGAGAGACAGTGTCAAAAGCCATTTTGAAGGTGAGGTAGACAACATTCACTGCTCTCCCCTCATCCATCCAGGTGGTCATTTCATCACAGAATTAAATCAATCTGGTTGGTCAAGCATGATGTACATTTAGTGAATCCCTGATGACTACCCCTGATTACGCTCTTGTCATCCATGTGGATAGAGATGGCTTCCAGAAAGAGTCACTCCAACACTTTTCCAGGGGTGGAAATGATGCTGACAGGCCAGTAGTTCCCTTGTTCCCCCTTCTTGCCATGTTTGAAGATCAGGATCATGTTTGCTATCCTCCAGCCCCCAGACAGCTCTCCTTGTCACCACAGCCTTTCAAAGATGACCATGAGCAAAACTATGGTGCTCACTAACACTTTCAGCTCTTGTGGATGCAACTGTGGAAACAGATCTCCAGTTTCTCCTATTTTTTTCCCATACTGCATGAGTTGGTGTACCAGCACTTCATTGCAGTATTTGATTGCATCAAATTTTGTTTGTGCTTGCTTGAATTATTCCCTCTTTAGCCTCCTATTGCTACTAGGCTGGTTGCTATAGGTCTTCCCTTCCCACACCTTATCTCTGTCTAGCCTGGTCGTGTCCCCAACCCCCTCCAAATCTATTTTAAAGCTCTCTCAATCAGCCCTTATAACGACCCCTTCATTTTCCATCTCTTTTCTTTATCATTGTACATATAGGCCAAGAAGAGATTCATTACTTCAAAAATTACAGAAAATAAACAAGAAAGAAATAAGGCCTTTACAGAATATATTTTAACAAAAGCTTCTACATTCCAAAATATGATAATTTCCTATGCAATTCCTACTATTCTAGAATATTTAAACATTACAATACCCTAAATTACACATTCACTACTTTCAATACTGGGCTTTTAATGTATTAGTTTTTCAGCATAGATCTACTCACGAAGCAAATGAAAAATGGTTTTTGCATCAGGCATTGGTCTCTGTTGGAATCAAGGAGTTATTATTGCATGGTATAAACACAAATAAACATCTGTTTCTTTTGTCCTCATACAAGTAATTAACACAAAATCAGGAAGCACATTTCTCGCAGGAGGAATTCTTGCAACCTTAGTACAAATGAGATTTGCATTCTGACATTGCACAGGGTTGTTTTCTAAAATTCCAGATAGAAAAACCTTGCTCCAAAACCAGAACAAAATGCATAAGTAATAAGCTCCTGTAGATTATATATATGCATGTCTTATCATAAATTATCAAAATATCATTGCACATGGAAAGAGACTCGTCTAAGTGCTATCACCCATCTCTTTACAGATTCTCAAGATATTTTTACAACTTCAGAATTTGATAGATATCAGAGTATCAGTGGGGTCAATCTTTCTCTGTTGTTCCCATTTTTAGTGTTCTTTCCTGGATAAGGGGTTACTTCAGAGATGCTCGGCTTGGTCACCCAGAAGTAGAGCGTGTGCTTAATGTGGTGCAATGCCTAATGTAAGGAGAAAGAGAGAACAAGAATGAACAACAGATATATTTTACTACTGATGTAAGTGTCCAGAGTTCATTTTTAATTGCATCTCATGTACCTTGTTTATCTTAGCTAGATGGGTTTTGGAAATATGTAACCTATAGTGAAGCATCTAGTGAAGTAAATGAAAGAAAAATCAATCGGCTTCAAGAAATTTTGGACCAGGAAACAGAGAATGGCATTATGTATTCAGGCAATTGCTCCTAATACCAGTTTGAAAGCACAAAAGAAGGCATGGCACAGACAGTGAATTTAGATGGCTAAACAGCCATCTTGTGATGAAACAGAGACCTCCTTTGAGCCCACCCTCTATTCCCATTCATCTGTTTTCTCCCCTCTTCCCAATGCACAGAAAAAACTCGAAGGCAGCTGCTGCCTTGTCTTTTATGAAGTCACAGCCTTAAGTCTTGTTCACAATACGTGTCAAAGTATTGAAACGTTAACAGGATTTTGATGGAGATGCTAATAGATATAACTGATTGAAATCAGTATTTTGAAAATTTCTTTCTTAGTAAGCAGCCCATTTGTTCACCTCTTTCAGATAACCTCAAATACCTTTTGAACTTTGAACTTGTTTAACAACACATGACATGAGAGGTCAGAAAAGAGAGTTATTTTATACGTGTAATGAAAATAAAAATACATGCAATGAAAAATCAGAAGAAACCAATTAAACTATGACTAAACACTAAATTATTATGGTGAAGATAATATACGATATTATCCAAGAGGTTATACACTATCAAAAATAATAAGATTAAATAATTTCAGTACAAATAATTGATCAAATCCATATAATCATCTTTCCTGAGCAATTGAATTTATGCAAAATCAATGAGAAACGTATGATTGTGTACATTCAGTAAGTGTAAAGTCTTTTGATATTTATCATTGTAAATTTTATACTTTTATGTAAGTTTTTATAATTATTTTTAGTACTATAAATAGAGGTGAAAAAGAATTTACTTTGATATAGTAACTCTTTTCCAGATTAAAAAAAAAAAAAAAAAAAAATCAACAGTGATAATTTGGAATATCTACCTGAGTACAGCTTAGGAATCCTGACTATTTCTGTCAATGCATGAAAAAATTGCCTTGTGGAATACTGTTGGTTTTGAACAGAAAGTCCAGTCTTTGTGGATGGATATAATAAGATGTATCTACATAAGCAGGAACAGGAGACAGTTGTTAATCGGATGTTTCTATCAAATATTTTTCATCTGGTGCTTCAAGTGCAGTGCAGCTCAGCCAAACGCAGAGATCTGTAAATACAAACAAAACACTAGTTTTAGTTTTCCTTACATCTCACAGAAGTTTGTGAGGGAGAGAAGACATGAGCACTTTTCATAGCAGGACGTATAGAATAGAATATTTTCAGTTGGAAGGGCTATAGCACTAGGATAACTTAGGAAGAAGCTGTTGACCTAGAAGTATTCTGTTACTCTGAGCAGAATCCAGCAGTACTGCTCCCATATCATTGGTCCCAGTCCAAATAATTACTTGAATATTTGCTCTAATTCTAAATATTCCACGTAGAACATTGTATTACTATTTTTCTCTGAACAACTAACTTCTAAATTCAGAATGGAAATTTGAAAATCTTGTGTATTTTGAGTTTCGGTTAAAAATGAAACAATAGTAGTTATGGTAATTGTGTCCATTAATCTCAGTGGAATGTCAGCTATAGTGCTTATTCTCTACCGTCATTATTTAAGTTTCAGTTTTAGTTTAAAGGTCAATGAACAATGTTAGAAAAGTGAAGCCTTATTTATGAAACAAAATTACAAAAATGAAAATAGCTGTAACTAACCTTGACAACATTAGAGCTGGATCACAGTTAAAGCTTTTCCCTCTAGGGGAACTTGAATGACAAACTTTTATGAAGAAAATTTGCAAATAATGCTTTAAAAAGTCTACAAATACACAAACATAAAGCTGAGTGGAGTAGAAAAGAAGCATTAAATATGGAAGCACATAGAAAAAGGACCATTTTCCCCACTGTCTAGTAAGGCTGCAAACTGTGCTTTCCAACAGGCTTTTTATCACATATAGCAGTATTTAATAACCCCATACTTTCATCTGGGGTTCTTCAAAATTTCACAGAGCTTAGCAACTTATTCAAATACAAGCAAACTCTTGCCATCCCTGAGTTGTACTTAGAAAAGAAGTTCAGAAAAGCCAGAGCGTTATTTTTTTCTGCATTGGGTCATCATGCCATTGGCATTCTCTCTGTGGCAAGGTGATGCTTAGGTGCCTATAGGCCCTTCAGACAGGTACCAAAGGCATGATGGAGTACAAGTTAACTTCCATCAGCTAAGCCCTGGCTTAGCTACTGTTCCATCAGGATAACCACATGCTTTGGCAACAAGAGGAAAATGTATCAATCTCCATGGAAATGCTTGCTAACACCAAGATCAGAAACAATGGAATCAATCTTCAGTGTTAGTTCTTTAATAAAAACTTTTAATAATCCTTACTTTACTGGCTTAGTTCATGAGGTCATACATTCAAGGTTGCAAATTTTTGCAGCAACATATTTTTCTGTCTGACTATCTATAAGGCACTAAACAATATATTCCCATATATAAGGATGTTGCTATAACAGGAAAATTTTTGATTTTTATGTTTAAATACTAAACAAAAAAATCATAATAAAATAAAGCATGAAAGCCTATGCACAAGGAAAAAGAAATGGGGAAATGCACATAAGGTAAGAAAAAGACTTTTTTTTTTTTTTTACTACCAGGTATTGTCAACTATAAACAATGATCATGGTGACAGGCCCTAATGACCCTGAATATCCTCACCTGGACCTGCACTCACATCCCTGACCATGGGCTCAGTCTTGTTCCCACAGGTTTTGCTTGAGCCATATTGCAAATAGACCTCTGGCCAGCTTGTTCCCTGGCATTCCTGCCTTGTTGACTGGACTTCCTGGGTTGACATCAGGGCTCTTTTGCCACCTTAGTTGTGATCACTGGGTTGTTGGCAAGACTTGCACCTGTCCCCAGCTCTGCTTTGCTCACCTTCCTTGAGCACACTGTGCTTTGCAGGAGGGGGCACTGCCCTTCCCTCTGCTGCTGTGACTCTCCCCTCCCTGATGGACAGGGAAGATACTGCTCCCTGACAGTAAACTATTGCATCCTTCCTGGGAGGCTGCAAGAATTAGCAAGGTTTGGTTTTAACCATTATTAACATTCGTTAAAAACTTTTCTGAAAGTAATAGTTCCTATCTGTGGTTAATCTGTGTGGTGTGATTGCAATGCCTTTGAAGTGTTGTCCTTTGCTCTTGTAAGTCCTTTTTAAAAACTGGTAAAGTTGGTATTAGGACATTAAGATATTAATATGACAAAAATATTAGTATGAATTACAGAGAGGTGGTAGAGAAGAGAGAGAGGGATGGGAAGAAAAGCTGAAGAAGAGGAGGAAGGGATTAGTAAGTTATAAGTGCCCATAAAAATTAAATAGGTGGGAACAAAGAAGATGGGGAGGAACTGTTTAAAATTACTAAAGGTGATAAAAGCAAGAGTAATAACCTGAAACTCAGACAGGAAATAATAATTTACATATTAATACAAAAAGTTGTGGTAGTGGGTCAATTAGAAAAAGGAGTAATTTGCTGAAGAATACGGTTCTGCTAATATTGCCTAAGGTGTCAATGAGAATAACATAACACACCACTGCATTAACAAAGGCAATTCTTTTACAGAAGAGTGAAATTAAGATAGAGTTGATTTTCAAACTGCTCTTCTTTTATAGTATAACCATGGATATTTTTATCCAGAAATGGAAAATAAATCTTTTTTTGTTTGTTTGGGGGTTTTTAATGTATTTATTTTAAAGTCCATTTCCTGATTAATATTATTCTGTAACACTTTTTACAGCACACAGCTGCTATATTTTTGTGCTTGATGGTCCCTCTTGGATATTCATTCTATGTATTGCATGATAGTAATTGTAGATGATCTTCCCACATCTGTTTTTCACTTAAGAAAAATTGAACTATATTCACTCCAAGTCAGTACACAGAAATCTGATTTTTTTTCTTTCTTATTTTTTTCTTTCAATTCTGAAAATAAAGTATGACTCTTCAACACTTTTGTAAATATAAAATAGTTTACTTATTAGATCACAAATAAATACACTTGAATGCATTGTTTTACCTTCTTATCAATGCCTTGATGGCTTTTTTGTGAATCTGTTTAACAGCTCAAGTAGTAAAATTTTTAATGATATTTTGTGAATATACTGCTTCATATCAAAACATTCTCTCTGTTTTGAAAGTGCAAGTCTGTGCCGTCTTTACAAAGGTTAACTTGGAAACTAAATGATGCATTAATCATGCATTTACTTCTGAATTATGTTGGTCTTTTCAGTCACTAAGTGTATGCTTTCCTGAAATATTACTTAAGGTGCTTGATTCTTTCAAGAAATCATTACAGTAGTCTTTCTCTGGAAGAGAACAGACAATAATAAAGCATGGTAAGCAATGCTTTCAGTTAGAAAAGCAGAATGCCTCAGAAGTTTTTTTCAAACACAAGAAGGTGTGAATTAACCCATCATATGGTCCCTGATAAGTAGGTTATAAGGAAGCAGTATGTAAGTATTATAATTAATTTTGTTTCAACTATGAAACTATTCTTATCTCAACCCACTAGTTCTCTGTTTTTTCTTACCTGATTCTCTCCCCAGCTCATTGGTAGGGGAAGGGAGTGAGCAGCTGCATGGTACTTAGTTAACAACTGGGGTTAAATCAGGACAGATGTTTGCAAGTGGTGTCATCAAGAATCAGTTCTGGAAACATTTTGAAAATGTCAATGATGATCAAACTATGAAAGGACAATGAAGGGTATTTATGACATGAATTTTGTATTATCTATACATATAGCAAGATGAGATAACCTATCTTGGATACTGCAGTACTGGGGATGAAGTAGATTGTAAAAGTGTAAAGTTCAAGGTTTATATATTTGAGATTATTAATGAGAATTCAGAATGGAGCTGTGATCTAATCCCTTTTAAGTAAAGAAAAATATAATTAATCACAAAAGCAATACAGGCATGAATGAGAAGAATATGACCACAGAGTACAAAAGATAAATAATTGCCAGTAAAAATAATGAAACATTACTTTGGAAGGCAGTTGCTTTGGTTCTCTTTCTAAATAAGTCAAATAATGAATTTTTTCTTTTTTTTTGACTGAAGCTTCCATCATTGCTGCACTGCAAGGCAGAAAAGGATTTAATCAAAATGACAAAATAAGGCTAGAAAGGTAGTAGAAAATATATAACAGAGATGTCTTGACTGGGAATACAAGAACACAGTACTCATAAATTCAAGTTCCCATCCTAAGAAGAAGGAAAACATTATTCATTGTAAAGGTAGTTTTGCGATGTGCTGAAGAGTCAACTCTATTACAAGAGCAATATGTATCCTAAAATGGGTCTACCTAGGCATGTTAGTGAAGCTCTGAGTTTAAAGTTTTGTGTCCTTTGAGGTAATTTTTTAGCTGTTACTTTGATAATTATATGATATAGTAAGATTAACTCAAAAACATTGTTAAAAGGTAGAACGTCATCTACCTTTAAAAATGATTTCTTTCTAACCTCATTATTCTTGAGTGTTATGAAATCAGATTTTGTGTCATAAATATAGAATTCATGAAGAGAAAAGATCTATTAAAGAGCAAGTTATCCAGATTCTGAAATACTATAAATTATCATCTGAGACATATGTGTTTAAATATCTCATTTCAATTTGTTTAAACTGCACTGCCAGTACATGAATGATTAAATCTACGAGCAAATAAAATAATGAGTGAATTTTCCTCAGTAAGATCAAAATCACTAGGTATGAAATAAAGACTATTACTTCCTTAAATACAAATTTTATACCCTGGTAGTATGTATGCATAAAATTTCTATTACAATAAAACCTATATTTTAGTGTATTGCCATACATGTCAAAATCTATACAAAATTAGATCATAAAATCCTTTCAAGTCATATGTTATTTTTGGTAGTGTTCAGATGTTCTGTGAGCCAGAAATAAGAGAGAATCAGTAGTTTGCCATCACTATTAAAAAAATCTCTTCCTGAATACAAAGAAGAATAAGTTTTGTTCTGTTTTATGTAACAGCAAACAACTTTTGGAAGTCTGCCAATTTTCAAATTGATTATAATTGCTATAATTGAGTATTTTAAATTCTAGGAAGCAGGGTCTCATTTAAGGTTGTGTTTGTGTGAGTGCATAAAGCCAGAGCCAGATTTCAGTGTTGTTAGGTTGCTTAGGAAATAGCAATATTTAAATATGATTGTGCATCACCAGCAGTTTTTCAGTTCACATAGATCAATATGGACCAAATCGTGACATCATTACTCTGGAAAAATATTCACTAAGGTCATAAAGTGGGAGAATTTTGTGGTAGATTGTGGCACAAAGAGAGCATCTATGGGAAGTTATTGCAGGCTGGGAGGCAACTGGAATAATGAACTCTTTGAACTCCAAGGGTAGAGATGGGATTAGATTTTGGTATTCAAAGCCATGCCTGGTTATGAAGTTAGGTAATTAATTATTAATCCTCAGAAATGAGTACCGACCTTAATACTAATACGTGTGAGTTCACTATTCTGTTAATGAGCATAGCTGTACTGATCTCCTTGGCTACTTGATGTGTATAGGAATAACATTAGTGCAAAATATGATATAAAGTAATTTATTAGAATTCAATACTGACTCCTGCCATTTTCATGATTAACCTAAAGTCTGCATTCAATTGTAACAATAAATTCAAAACTGAACAAATTGAAAATGCATTTCTAGTAGCGCTATTCTGCTAAAAAGATGGACAATGATGACATTAACTAGATATAAGTCAGATGCCATATGTTGCAGTAAGCCTTGAAGAAGAGTTGCTCTTTCTACCCATTTAATCCTCTAAAATTCAGAGAATATAAGATTTGATGTGATTTTCCTAGAAAAAAAATATAGGTACCTCAACTTTCCAAAGTCTGATGTGATTATAAATATTTCAGAAGTAAATATAGTGCAAGATATTTAATCAATACATTGCAAAGAAGAATGCTTGGTTTCATGCAGACATCTATAGACAACTTTCTGTAGTGACAAGTTTTCATTTATCATGTTTCCTTTTATAGACTACTCTTCTGTCAGCACGAGTTTCAAATTCAATTCTTTTTCTTGTTGCTTTAAGGTGTCAAACTAAAAGTGCAAGATATTGTTTAGCTGTTTATATACAAATATATAACAATTAAGAAGAAGCAAAATTATTCCAGAGCTCTGCTGTAGCTATGGCAACCACCTTCCACTGTATTTCATTTAGATAAATAAATCTGACAGCTAATAAGAATGAGTTTTAAGATATTTTATTCATGATGGAATTTCTTGAATGTTATTTTCTTGGGAAAATATATTAAAAAAAGTATTACTTCTCCATTAAGAAAAAGTATTTCTACCAGAAATAGTGTGTGGTCTATAACTTAATGTTCAATTTTAGTTCCTACATGGGAAGTTTAAAATGCATTATGTCTTTGTTCTTTATTTTACTCAGTTGGAGAAAATGGACTTGGGCAAAAGTCTTAGTTCTAGTAAAACTATGTATTTCAAAGGAGTTCACCAACTTGCCTTTGGTATGTCGATCTCCTCTAACTTCTGATATAACTTTTACATACATATTTTATATATAGTCAGGGCCCAAAGAGACGAAAAAACAGAGTAATTTATAAATCTAGAAATCTAAAAATATGCTATGAAATCAGGTCTCTGCTTGAGCTGTTCAGTGCCAGTTTATGCCTATTTACTTCAGCATTGCACTGATATTTGTTGACAACCTTTTGATGCTTCCGATTCCTCCCTGATGCCACAGTGAAATTAATTCCTGAAGGATATTTACCCAACCGAAAACTCTCTTACAAAAAAAAAGGATAATATGTGATAGATTTAGACAAGACCTAGCTTTAGATTCCTAACTTGGGTCGATGGAAATGATTCCCCCTAAATACTCTCAGAATAAGAAGATAGATCAATACTCTTAATCACCTGGATATCTCTGAAATCACAAACTTTTTCCTTTAAAAATTTATTCACTAAATTTGAAAATACCTTTGAAATTCGAGACTGTAAACCACGTTGAAATCAGAAGGCAACCTTCCCATTGACTATAGCATACTTTAAAACTGTCATTTAATATTTTTTTACTAGTTTTTTAAAATATTGACTTATTGTCTCGGAATCTCTGACACAGGTAGAAAAATAATGCTCATATAATACTGAAGTACAAAAAACCTCTTGTTCTCAGACAGAAAAATAATTAGATATCTTTAATATGTTCCCAAAGATGCATTCAAGAGCAGTCAATATGTATTATTGTTTTAAAATATATAATGACAAAACACACTAAAATGGATATCTTTAACAGAACTTTGCAAACCTTCATAAAAAGGTCAGAAAAAAAAAATTCAAAAGCATTATTTGAAGTGAAATGAAGTTCTGAAACTCTCTCAGTGTCTCACACCAGTAACTCAATTAGGCTTTGAAATAGAATGCATGGTAAATATATGACTTACAGTGCCTTAATTATTTAGTCTTTTGTATAGAGAATCTATGTGGGCAAATCATAAAACACAAAGTTTAGAACTCAAAATTCCTCTAATTTTTCTTCTCTCCCATCCCTAAGAAGGGCAGTATTATCTCAAAATACTTTTTTAACTAATGTAAAACATGTAACTTTTTCAATCATGTTCCATTGCTTTGAAGCAGGATTGAGTGTTAACCGTAATTCCTCTGATGGCTTTTAAAAGCATGAAACAATACAAAAGGTTAAAAAATCATTCCAGTTTGTATTATAACTTCAATGTCATGGATGGCTTCTGGGTATCCACCCAGCTGCTCTCTCAATCGCTCATCTCAGATGGAGAAAATTAAGATGAAAATGGGTTGAGATAAAAACAGTTTAGTAACGAAAAAGAAAGGCCAAAAGTGCCAGCATATGAGATTAAGCAAAAAGATTTGTTTTCTACTTCCCATCAGTAGTCATTGTCCAGCAATTTCCTAGTAAGCAGGTCCTCAGTGTGCTTAACAATCCCTCTGGAAGACAAAAACCTTAATAACAAATGCCCCCCCTGTCTCCTCCTTTCTCTGAGCTTCTATTGCTGAGCACAATGTTCTGTGGTATGCAATAGCTCTTGAGTCAGCTGTCCTGGTTCTATTCCTTCCCATCCTTTTACGCACTCCCAGACTGCTGGCTTTTGGGGTAATGGGAATGTTGGGGAGACAGTGCTGATGCTGTGGGAGCAGCTCTCAACAGTGGCCCAAACATTGGTGGTGTTGCCAACGCCATTCCAGCTACCACCACACAGCACAGCAGTTATGAGAGCTGCTATGGGGAAAGTTATCTCCATCCCAGTCAGACCCTGTGCAACTTCCACCTCTAACACAGGTTCTCTAAGGCTTTTTCACTGAAATCTTAGAAACATGTAACCACAACGTTCGTACCAATTTGCTTTTTATATTGTAAATTAAATAAAGATTAAATAACCCAGCAAGCTTTGTGAAAACACCCTTAATACTAAATCATTTATTGTATACTCGTGTTGGTTTAGGGTGGGATAGAGATAGTTTTACTCACGGTAGCTATTATGGGGCTGTTTTGAATTTGTGCTGAAAACAGTGTTGGTAATACAGGGACATTTTCACTACTGCTGTGCTTACACAGTGTCAAGGCCTAATTAAATATACATTATTAAAAAAAATACCAAATTGCAGGTAACAGGCATCTGAAATATTCTCATATAATTCCCAGTTCTTTTTTTAGGAAAAAGCAAATACATGTGATACTTGCACTTATAGTGTTTAATATGCAACTAGAGTAAATCTGGTAAGATTTCTCATTCTTTAGACCCCTAGAAGATCATTGTTTAATATGGACTTATCCTTTAAATTATCGGGTCTTGTACTAGAAAAAAACATTTTTTTTGGAATCTCCTAATTGCTGAAATCATGTCGTATTTGTGTGAACACTACCAAACACTGAAAAGAAAACCCAAGTTTCCACAGCAATTGTTCAGTGCCACAAAAGACTAAACTGGTCAGAATTTTTTTCAGGCAAATTGAATGTATTATTCAGCCATTAACAGTTTTCCTCATTTAGGGAACTCTGAGAGAAACAATTTTTTTTTCATAATGCAACAATTCTTCCAAGAAATACTGAGTTATCTCATTTCGTTGTTTCAGTCCACAGCAATGTAGAAGGCACTTCATCTCCGTTTTCTCTTAGATGCAGAGTTCTTATTTTGAAAATGGTGATCTTATTTTAGTTTCTCGGTAATTTACTATCTTCCCTATATGTATATAAACATATACAAAAGCAAGAATGTAGATGTATAAATACGTTGTAAAAATGTATAAATATGAATTTTACATAAACATGAACATTTAATTACAAATATGTTTCACTAGGCTACTAATTTGTAACACTGGGTTCAAATTTATTTGTTTGCATATAGACATTTTTAACTATTCTAAAACCTACCTGAATGATCTAGTCATACAACAGCTGAAATAGCTGACGTGTTTGAGCAGAGTTCTCAGTTGCAGAAATGCTGTCGAGAGAATTTTGTGAGAGCACTTTAAAATTTTATTTTGAATCCTTTTTCTCCATATTGTAATTGATAATATGTTAAGGTTTTTCAGGAGGGTGTGTTTAGAGAGAGATGTGAAATATGCTTTGCAGTTATTTTCAATGACCATGATGTCCAGAGCACTGAATTAATGCTGCTAGTCTTTAATTTTTGATTGCAATAAAAGTAACAAAGAATATATTACATTAATATTATGGACAGTACCATTTGTCTAACTTCTAGATAGAACATAAAATAAATATATATCTATAAAATCTCTTGGAAGTATGTGTACATTGTGCTGAGGTAATATGGCTACTGCCATCCCTAATGCCCCTTTGCCAGGTCTGCTTAATCAACAGATGCAGTATATTCTTAACCAAACTGTTGAAACTTTAGTTATTGTCCATGCTATCTATTTATCAGGTATTAGGCACAGAGATATATTTAATTTATCATTCTTTCACAGCTAATTAAAGTCAAAACTTAGTATATGCAATAGGATATTTCCTGTCAGCCAAGTTAATTTTAACACAAGAAGGGGAATAGTCAGTGACATAATCTGCGATGTGATTTATCTGCAAATCCTGAGCACATTCTAAAGGATACTGTCGTAAATGCTCATTTACCATAATCTATCTTTGTCACCAAACTGTCCATGCTCAAAATAATGGGTTTTTGTGACAAAAATAAGTATTCTTCAAACAAATGCATGGAAGTACAGTCTGATCTCATGCTACCTGGAAAGAGATTATTCTTTGTCATGAATAGTAAATCTCAGTTACTAAGTCAGTAATTTACAGTATCTTTAAAAATAAGTGCGTACATACTATGGCAAGTTTTCAAGAAGAATGTTCTGAGGAAATGATTTTCTGTCATCCAGTTATGTCTCAGTCATATTTTTTAAATTTTTCTAGGAGAATTTTGGTAAAATGTATCACAATAACATTAATAATATAAAACTTAATTGCATACCAAAACCCCCAAAATACTTGACTAAGCAGAATTTCTAATCAAATGATGAAGATATTTCATGGGGGTGATATTATTATTTCTGATAATATGGAAATTCTCCAGAAAATTGAGATGTCGATTATATGAAAGGGTTTGCCATACTTCATAAATGTATTCTTATGTCAGAATCCACTTAAATACATTATATGTAGAGAGAAGCAGTAATGAATGTGAAATGTATAATTACAATTTGAGCCTTATGGAATTGAAATTAGGCAGTATGCAAAAGCCATCTGGCACTAAGACTATGTATACTTGCTGTTGCTGTATTGAAAATGCTCACTGTCAAGAAAAAATTGCCAGTTTAATACCAGAGATGCATCTGGATGGACATAGGTCTAGTGAGAACTCGTGCCGTTGGACAGCTGGGAGATTATTCACAAAGAACATCTTGTCAGAAGGCAATAGAGATAAATTAAAAGGAACGAAAAGGCCACTTTGTTCTGCTCTTTGTTGAATACTGACTGCATTCAAGACATGCATGAAATCAAAATCTGTCTTAAAAACAATAAAAGAGAGGTTGTCAAAAAGATGTGCTGTCCTCAGGCCTAATAACAAAATTATGAGAAAGCAGAGACCAGTACCTCAGCTTCTCTTTATCCTGCCCTCCAAAGTTCATACTTGGATTTTCACGTGGGAAAGAAATGCTGGAGTTTCTACTGAAGCATGAGGAAAAAGATGACATTACATGAGAGATCTCAAGGAATACTTCAAATTTTATTAGTTCATATCTTCAAATGTACTAAGACATGAAAACTACAAATGCCACAGAAAAACGTATCCAAGGCAGATTGTGAATATCTGAAGTTTGGAAATACTCTCGGAATTGCATTGATATTGGCTTAGGGCAGGAATTTTTATGAATATTTTTCTAAGATTTCTAACCCATAGTCTAGCAATAATAATAATTGCAGCCTGGGAAATAATACAGAAGAGAAATGGGCAGTCTGAAAACAGAGACAAAATATGAATGCATGCAAGAAATAAAAAATAGTTTACTAGTAGTGGCCAAAAACCAATGCAGAGACAAAGTCCTTAGAGCTGTGCAAAACTTGTCAGAATTTTTTTTTCTAAGAACCAGCTGTTTCTTAGAAAATATGATGTATGAATTCCAAACAAAGGATCAACTTTCAAAGCTTACTGAAGTCCCAGTAGGATATGGATCATTCCATGAACTAAGTGAGATTACTGTTAGGAGAAAGGTCAGTCCCTAAAGGACTATCTGTACAAGACTGTGTTAACACAGTAAAGCCTCTGCAGTTCAGTGCCTGCTCACAGAACCGAGTATTTCTGTAAGGTCTTAGTTTGTGAAATGTCTGGAAGTTTAAGATCTGGAAATATCTATGTAGTTCAACTAATTAATGCAATTTTTTATTACTCTAGTGATTGATCATTTGTGTTGTTCAGTTTGTGGCATGTTTGAAAATGAATGGAGGCCCAACATCTTTTCCTCAGTAAAAATCTCTATAGATATATGTGAGATATTGCTGAACACATATTTATTTTCAAAGTTAGTGCCTTGCTAGTGTATAACTTAGATTGTAAATTGCTCTAAGATATCTTCAATATGAAAGATGCTGTACAAACCCAAATTGCAATCTGCTTCTGCTCAAATGAACATAAATATTAAGTCTGTGTATGGTAATTCATATACTATAAAATTATATTGATCCTGTTTATATTTGGGTTAACTTACCTCTAGCATCAATCTGAAAAGAAATGTCCCTGAAGTTGTTTCATAAAACTGCCATGCAGTGTCAAAAATAAATAGCTCACATCCTGACTGGATCCTTCATCCTGTTTTCAACATAAGTGATGCAGGGAAAGAAACTCTGAGGAAGCAGGAGAATGATACCTGTTCTCTGAAACAGGATTCACAATAGTTTTACAAACTAGTAAACACAAATTTGGAGTTTTCAGGATAGAAAATGATTTTAGCTTTCACATACATTCTTAAACTCACTTGACATTGAAAGCAGGAATCAATTTGTGCAGAAGCTTTTAGAACTTATTGATTTAAATACAATTTATTAATGATTGCAAGAAACTTGATGATAGTTCTAGGGAGTATGTGCTTGGGAAAAAGGTATTAGAGCTGAGTTCAAACCTGTGTTGGTTATGTATTTCATTCTCACTATTTAAGCAGTGGCAGTAGGAACTGCTTTTTTGTATTTAGCATGTTACCAAGTAACCTGATTTGATTTTAGAATCACTTTTTCTAAACGGAGTCTCATTCTGAGGCAGGAGGAGTGTCAAAGTATAGCTGTTGACAATTTTCAAAAACCAGACTAATTGGTTGGGGGTTTTGCCTTTTGCTAGCATGTTTAATGCTGGGAAAGGTTGAAGTTCATGGTTTTCACAATATTACATTACTGTACCAATTACAAATATAACAGCTCCTGTAGTCTAAGAGATTCTCACTGCTGAAGATCTTAGGCAAAACCTAATGGAATAGATGTGGGGCTCTCCTGCTTATCAGATATGCATATGTTTTTCAGAGGTTCCTGAAATCTTTCAGGACAGCATTTAAGTGTTGAAGATTAAGTGAAATGTGGCACCTACTAACACAAAAAAAGAGTAGGAAGGAAATGTAGAAATATCGTGACTTAGTCCCATCCAAAATTTTTGCCTCTGGTAATCCTGGAGACACATAAATATTGCTTTAATTAATTATGTTCTGGTTGCACAATAGGTATGCAACTGTTGAAACTTTAATTGTTCTCCATGCTATATATTTATCAGGTATTGGGCACAGAGATTTATCATTTAATTTATCATTCTTTCACAGCTAATTAAAGTCAAAACTCAGTATATTCAATAGGATATTTCCTGTCAGCCATAGGTGTGCATGATCAAACACAATGCTCATATGCATGTTCACAGTCTAGTTCAATTCTGAAGAAATCAAATTGACTTTTAGGTTAGGGAGGGATAAGAGCTAAGGAGACTGTACTGGCTAGGAGTATCTTCCTCCTCTGTTCGGCTCTTATGAACAGAATGAACTCAAAGAATAATTTCTTTTCAGTCATGGTTTGGGAATGGCACTCCCCAGTTTAGTGTTCCCATTAAATTGAAAACCACAAGCTACTTCCTTCCCACCCACCATTTGTGGAAGGCAAAAGGCAGAGATTGCAAGTTGAGATAAGAGCAATTTACTGGAAGCAGCAATGAGATAAGGAAAAAAAAAAAAAAACAAAACAGTAACAGCAAAAATACTAATAATAAAAGTGTACGAAGAGAGGGTTATTTACACGCAAAAATGTTCACCCAGCCCAGGGCAACAAAAACGAATTGCAGGCAGACCCTCTGCATACCACACTTTTCCCCTATAGGAAACCATAACCACCTTCTTCCTGGAACCCAAAGTCTCTTCCATACCCCCAGTGACAATGTGAGGTGGCATAGAATAACAACCTAGACACACCCCCAGGGCTCCAGGCTTCACCCCCTCACACCTGCAGTGAAAAATTTTACTCTGTCCTGGCTGAAGCCAGAGACCTCTCCTGTCTGGTAAATATGTTTTCCCATTCTTTTCCTTGTCTGTAAGGGGGAGGAAAGGGAGACAGCAGGGTGGTAGGAGTGGAGAAGACTGGCTCTCCTGTTTTGGCTGAACATTTTTCACATGCCAATAATGGAGAATAGACTTTTGGTAGGGACTGCTTTAGGAACACACGTAGTGAGGATAGAAACAAAACAAAGTCAGTACATGCAGTGAAAGATACTTTGCTCTACTGTAGACTCAAGGATTAGGCAATTAGCTACCAATGAACGAAGTAGCTGATTGAGATTTTCTAAACATCACCTCATGAGAGCATGTGAGGGGACAGTCAAGCATGAAAGAAGGAAAAACTCTGGAAGTTGTTTGCATTGGGCTTTCATTTTTGTTTTGGTTTTGATAATTTTGCTTTTGGGGCTTTTGGGGTTTTTTTGTTTGGTTTGGTTTTGGTTTTAACAGACATGTTAATATATATCAATGTTTGCATGTTTTGGAAGCACCACACTGAGATTTCCTAGGTCCTAATTAAACAGACTTAAGGCATAGACAAGTTTGGGAGCTGAAACTAGACTCAGAGGAAGCCAGCCTCTCCAAAGCTACCACAAGACAACAATACTTCTCCCATCCTGAATATGAGGAGATACAAGTAAACCTCCTGCAAGACAAGATCCTACTGACAGATGCATGGACCAGATAGAAATTGTTATGAACCATGAATGATTTTTGGTGGTTTGTAGATGAATTCTAGTGACATATTAGTGATAATTAATCTACTGCATCTACTTCAGTCTGGTCATGTTTGTTAGATCTTGGCCATGTGTCCAAGCTAACAGCCAAACATGTCATAACCAGTTTGATACGATAGAGAGAGAATGAATTATTAATCCATGACAGTGGCATTGTAAGACATACTGCTTTTCTAGAATGTAGGTAACACAATAGGGATATTCACTCCTCACTGCTGTCCTAAGTTGTCACAGGTTTAATGAAAAAATTACAGTGAATTATATCAGGAAATACTGCCAGTATGTAGCCTGATCACACAGTGATGTATAGCACAATAATGTTAAGTCTATCATTTGTGTTCTATATCTGAAACATTAGTCCCTTGATGATGGTTTTTTATAAAGTAACTTAGAATTTGGTGACTCATTTATTGCCATCCTCTCTACTTTTTCTATATATAGTGGACATACCAATAGAAATAGTCATACCGCTTCTATAAAATTAGCTTAATGACTATTCATGTGCATTTTTAGCTTTCTCCTTTTGGTACTTGGCTCAAATAATTAGCTTTAACAATGTGTTACGATGTCTATTATTATTAATTGTTGTTTGAAAAAGTAGCCATTTCACCTATGCAGTCCTATTTATGGACAACGGTAACTGAAAATCTCCAACAACAAATAAAAAGTTCAGATTTTATTTCATTTGATTTAATCAAAGGGCACTGAAGCGACAAAGAAAAGAGGTCTACTGCTATAATACTGATCATGGCTGTAATAGGTTAACTGTCAATTTTATCTTCTCCTAATCAGATATTTGCTCAAGATTTGTCTCATTTGTCATGCACCAGAACAAAGACAGTGTTGATTCAATATTAGAAAACATTTAGTTTTTGGGTGAATATTTTAATAGACCCCCAAAGATACTATTTCTCTTCTGATGTGTAATACACACTAAGTAATTATGGGTCCCAAAGTTGCTGGTGATGGAAGCTGGCATGCCTTCATGCCCCTTGTTGGAGATGACTTGTTAAAGACATAAATATCTTGTCCCCAGTTAGCACTGTGCTGATGAAAATGTATTTACATTTATATGTAAATACATTTAGGCACATTAAGACTTAAGAGCAGTTGGCTAGAAACACTGCATCAATCCTACCATGGTCAAATCCTACCCTGATTTACACCAATCACTCTTAAATGCAGAGGATTCACTGTGTGCAATCATGGTGCTATTTAATCCTCTTCTAACAAGTGAATAAAATGATCGAGCTTGCAGGTGCTGTCAAGAATGATGAATTTATAAGCACTAAATATTATATCACCCCCTCTTATAGTTTTGTAGGTACATGTTTCAAGACCAGTCACAAGATAAGCCTTTAAAACTAGCATGCATCTATTTAGATTCCTCTATTGTCTTACTTGTCTTATTTCAAAGTATGTTGGTAAAATTAAGATTTAGGATTTAAGGAAATCAATAGTAACTGTTAATGGCAAGCACCACTGACCACCTCTGTACACACTTCTTCCTGGGTTTTAACTACACTGCCAATTTCTTTCCCTCCAGTGATGCAGGGGGACAGGGAATGCTGGTTACAGTCAGGTCATCAAACATTGTCTCTACTGCTCCTTCCTCAGGGGAAGGACTCCTCTCACTTTTGCCCTGCCCTAGCATGAAATCCCTCCCACAGGAGAGAGTCCTCCATTAACTTCTCCAGTGTGAATCCTTTCCACGGGCTGCAGTTCTGCACTGTTTCAGCGTGGGTCCCCTATGGGATCACGAGTTCTGTGAGCAGACTGGATCCAGCATAGGCTCATCTCTCCATGGGACCACAGCCCCTGTCAGGAACCTGCTCCATGGTGGGCCTCCCACAGGGTCACAACCTCCTTTGGGCAACCACCTGCTCTGGCTTGGGGTCCTCCATGATGAATCTCTGCTCCACTGCGGAGCACCATGGGCTGCAGGGGCACAGCTGCCTCCCCACGGTCTGCTCCATGGGCTGCAGGGGAATCTCAGGTCCAGAGCTTGAAGCACCTCCTCCCATTCCTTCTTCACTGATGTTGGTGCTTGAAGAGTTTTTTTCACTTTCTCTCCTCCTCTCTCCTGCCTGTAGTTGTTCTTGTGCAGCAACTTTTTCTCCTTAAATTCATTATCTCAGAGCTGCTAACGCTGTCACTGAGAGCTCAGCCTTGGCCAGTGGTGGGTCTATCTGGGAGCTGCCTGGCATCAGCTCTATTGCCCATAGGGAAAGCTTCTGCCCACTTTTTACAGAAGCAATCCCTTTTGCCTCCCCCTTCTACCTGAGCCTCGCCTCACTAACCCAATATATTAACAAATCTCCCTTAGGTCCAGTGAGGCTGAGGAAGGCTATTGTGCAACTTTCAGACTTTGGTTGGTATCAGTGAAAAGAATGTAGGCTGTGGTAGAAGAACATACAAGTAGCGCCAACATGATATCAAGAATGGGGAAGGAGAAATTCCCACGAGGAGTATGGTTTTCTGCCAGTGAAAGCCTCAGTATGCTGGTGCAACCTGGGAACTGGCCTCCTCCCTCCCATTCTGCTAACTGAAGACTGAAACTACCAGCTATAGAACTCTGGGAACAGGGAGGGTCTTACAGTACATCCAAGGCATAGAAACTTGGAAGCCTTTTTGCAACATTTTTGACTATTTTATTAATGTGTTATCTAGATCTTAATTAAATAACTTAGACTATTCTGCTGCTAAGATACTAACTGGAGTAAGAAACTTTTAGCTCCATTTATATGATATGTTTCCTTTTGCCCACTATAAGATTTTGAGTGCAACAACTACTGTCAACCACAAGGAGTTACTTTTCCAAAGGCTGAAAATCCTAGAGATATTTAATATAGGTTGAATAGGGAATAGTGTTTAAGAAAAGTGAAAAGAGATTTTCTTACACACTTGTAGGTTTGAGTTCTTCAAGTAGAGCAGTGTGCAGAGAGATCTGGGTTAGATAATTCGATGTAAATTTAGAAAGAATTCTTTCTTTAGGAAGTGTTTCCATATCACTGAGAACATGGTTTTTTATTCTGCCAGTGCGTAATGGCTTACACAAGCCTCAGAGAAACCTCTCCATTCTTTGAATCCTATCCCAGTAGGCAGTCATGTAATATAGATTCAGAAGGATGCTCAGGAATAATTTCACAAAACATTCCTATAAACAGATTGAAGACCTTCAGTACAGAAACTTAAAATGCTTCACTGTATGCAGAAGACAGTAGAAACACAAAGCAGTCTGAGTACATGTCCTGGTTGTAACCAGCATAAAACTGGTGTCCTCTGTAATTGTGTTTTTCGAGTTGCCTGGGTGTTCAGATCTTGTTTCTACCATAAAGAGTGGATTCATCCAAATAGAAGTTATTTTGACATTCTTAAAAATCTCAGTCTAGTTTATAGTGAAATCAGAATATATGCTTCAAAGAAACAGATATGTTTTTCTTTTCAGTATAGATATGACAACATAATCCCCTGAGTGGCTTTAAGCCACTGCTTTGTCTGGGTTTTGCATGTGAACAGCGTAGGAAGAACAGTTACCTTCTGTCAAAATGATGTGGGAGGCAAGTTCTTATCAGTGTTTGTCATGTCTATGTCTACTAAACTAAAAGTTTTGTGTATCTTCTACCTAAAGTCAAGAATTTATTGTGAATATAACTGAAATCTTGGCATTCCAAGTAATGAAAAAATATCTTCCTAGATCTATGTATTAAAAAACCCCTTTGATATAGCAAAAAACCCCTAATTAATACCACTAATAAAATTTAAATTATAATACACACCCTTCCTAAAAGGTTTCTACCCTTTTTCTTGATCTTTCTCTTCCACAACTCTTTTTGAGGTGGGTAGTTTCAGGCTAAATTGGGCTTTAAGACATTTTTAGTTTAAGATGATTGGGTACTGGAACAAGTTATAAGCCTCTGCAATCCTATTGGGAAAATAGGACATTCAGAATCCATAGGCTGCTTTCTTCATTTTCCTACAGCTCCATATTACATATGAATTTACTATATATGGTGCTTTTTGCTTATGTAATATACTTCTTCATTGCACTCCTTCTTACCCCTAAAACTAATTGTCTTGCTCCTGGTTAGTAACTGACAATTAGTGAGGTGTGTATTGTCATGTCTAGTGCCAAAATTCTGCCCTACCTCTTATCATCCCATGCATACACTGCTCTCTGTTGTGTTCTGTGCCATCACTTCACAAGACCCCTGCTGTTTCCCTGGTATTGCTTTGTACTGTATTGCTCTACACTATTGCACCAGAGACATAAATCTGTCTTTCTACCTATAGAAACTGCGCATTACAGATATCCATATCAAACTATACTGGTGCAAGGCAAAAATGAACACTAGAAAAACAAAGTAAACTTTGCCACACAGTCAAATACAAGCCTTACTGTTACAGAATCACAGAATCACAAATATGGGTT
Organism: Acanthornis magna; assembly: GCA_036785705.1. Taxonomy (NCBI): domain Eukaryota; kingdom Metazoa; phylum Chordata; class Aves; order Passeriformes; family Acanthizidae; genus Acanthornis; species Acanthornis magna. Next base: position 26,459,940 of record JAWUZG010000063.1, read on the forward strand.
AGAAGGGACCTTTAAGGTTATCTAGTTCCACCCTCCCACCCGTGGGCCAGGATACCTTTCACTAGGCCAGGCTGATCAAATCTCCATCCAAACTGGCCTTGCCAACAGCTGGGACATCCACTTTTCTGAGTAACTTGTTCAGTGCCTCACAACCCTCGCGGTAAAGATTTTAATTCTTACATCTAGTTGGATGTGGCTCTGAGCAACCTGGTTTCATGAAAGGGGTCAAAGCCCATGGCAGAGGGGTTGGAACTAGATGATCTTAAAGGTCCTTTCCAAATCAAACCATTCTATGATTCTATGATTCTATGATTTTATGATTCTCCCTTACCCCAAGTCTTTCTCCTTAAGGCTGCTCTCAATACATTCTCTGCCCAGCTTGTATTTGTGCTTTAGTTTGCCCTGACACATGTGCAGGACCTTGCACTCAGCCTGCTTGAATCTCCTAGGGGTAGCATGAGCCCACCTTCCACGCCTGACAAGGTCCTTCTGAATGGCATCCTTTCCTTCCAGTGTTCCAACTGCACCACACAGCTTGCTGTCGTTGGCAAATTTGCTGAGGGTGCACTCGATTCCACTGCCCATGTCACCAGTCCCAATTTTAATCCTTCCAGGGAGGAACACCTTTCATTCCAACACACCAGTCACCATGTTTTTGTGATGTCAGTAAGACCATAGCCCTGCAAATGCACATCTCCAACTCCTCTTGTTTATTTCCTATTATACATACGTTTTTATAGAGACATTTGAGTTGGTGCTACCATGAAGCTGTGGGAGGTCCAACCCTGGTTGCTGCTGCCTCATGCTCCAGCTCCACCTCCTCTGTAGGAGGCTCCTCATTAGGGGAGGACTCGAGGGGTGGAGCCAGGATGTAAGATCCACCCCTTGTTCCCGAAGAAAGGCATGTCCAGAGCCTTGGGCTAACCCCTTCTTCCTGAAAGTTCTGTTATGTTTGAAGTTTTATTTGTTTTCAGCTGTTGTACCCCCCCTCAAATATTTTTATTGGACCCCTGACCACTGTACCTTCCCCTTGTCTTACCCCACTGGCTGGTACCCCGCCCCCCCCCCCCTTAAAACCGGCTACACAGGGACTTTTCCCTGGTGTTCTCCCCCACAACTCTCCCTCCCATATACCCTCGCCCTTTCCGTAATAAAGGAGACCACAGGGGAGACCCTCTCCCACAACCCTTTGCCCCTTTTGCCTTATTCCATCGGCACCTTGTCGGTCCCTCGCTGTGGGCAGCCCCACCTCTGCATGATCCAGCCACGCCAGGCTTTGTATCAGCGCGGCCGTCGAGCCACTGAGCATTTTGGGGGCTGACGCCTTGGTTGAGGATGGCCAGGGAAGCCAGGCGTAAACAACAAGAAGCAAACTTACTGGCCTGGAGTGGCTGGAGCTCCTTTGCATTGCTCTTCAGGTGCTCTTCTGCAGATCTGTGATCCCAGTTCAGGCCCTGGGAATCACTCTCTGGCACTGGCATCAAACTGGTAGGAGTGGGATGGATTGAGGTTCCTCCTGTCCAACAGCTTGCAGAGAAAACGGCTGAAACAAAGCTGTAGGAAGGCAATGAAAAGTTCTAACAAAGCTGGTTAATCCCAGGCCTTGCAAACTCAGTACCAAGCCTATGGCCTGTTGCTAGCAATGGCACTACTGCTCCATCTTTAAAACTTTCTCTGAAAATCTGGCTTCTCCTTGCATTTTTACAATTTGATATTTTTCTCTAACCTTCTTGGGCATGCTACAGAGCAAGGAGCTGAAACTCAGCTCTGAAGAGAAGAAACCTACAGTATCTAAATGATGGGTACAAGCTGCCCAGTCCCATGTAAGATCCTCTCTGGTTTTTAAGCTGCCTTTCCACGTTTTAATTACTTTTGTTAAGTTTTTCTGGTCTATATTGCAAACTCCATCTACATGTCCTGGACAATCAGTGCCTCTGAAATTACATAATGTGTTTAAGCAAATAAATGAAATCATTGGTATTAGATGTTATCTGGTGTTGGAGAATCAGTGGAACCTTACCTTCCTAAATGTATAAAAAGGACACTGAAGGTCAGCTACAGAGACCTAGAGGTGCACTGACTGCTCTGAGGGAGCCTTAACCACTACCACTTGTATATCTGCTTAAAGTTGAGTGTCTTTCTAGTATTTGAGATGAGCTGCCTCATAAGAGAAACCAGAAAACATATTTGACTTCGCTTACCAAAGTGGTCTGATACAGGCAAGATCATTCCCTCTGCTGCATTCATCCACCCTAATTTGCTACTTCCAATTTATGTAATCTGAGCACTGCTTTTCTCTTTATTAGGAGAAAAAAATCTTGTCAAAGATGTATATATTGCAGAAAGCTTTTATGAAAACTTTTTTTGGCAGTTCCATGTGTCAATAGCAGTTCTGTCTTTCCCATGCAAGCACATCTATGACCCTGTGATTTACAGTTAGTTTAGACCCTAATAAAGATTGCTTATATTTATAGCTGCTACTAGTGCTTTGCAGCTCTTGTTTACTACTTTGAGTCACTCTGATCTGTAAGACTCATGCAACCTCCTGAGAACAGAAAGAGAAATCAGCAACACACAAGGATTGACACCCACTTTGATTGAAATTTCAGTAAGTTTATTAGGCAAGAGATATCATCAAGTAAATTAATGTTAATGAAAAAGTACTAAGATGCCTATTCGGTGCTACTACTTAGACAGCAGTACCTGAATTTGATCTGAACTTTCTCTACGATTATATGTATATTTGGTTACATTTTAACAGTTGCTTCTTTATATGTGATTCTTTTATAACATGTTACTTTGGAACAGCAATTTCTCTTAAACATATTCACAGACAAAAATCAATCTACAGAATCTTTTTTCCTTTTATCCGTAGTATGTGACCACATGAAGTCACAGATTGTTACATATGAAGATCTATGACACACAGATCCTTTGAATCTCTGTAGTGATATCCATTGACTTCAAAGGATTTTGGAAATGTTTCTATCTGTATATATTAGTTTACTGACTTATATGACAAAATTGTTGTCTTTGAAATCTTGAGTAGCTCAGCTGCTCAGCCTTAGGAATTCATCTTATTCGTCTTCCAAGCCCGAGCATTGTTTCTGCCATCTCTCCTGCTAACAAGGAACTTCTGCTGACCAAAATCCTTGTTTTATTTACATCTATGGAAGATATTTTACAGTAATCAAGTGTACCAGAATTAATTCCATAAGGACACTTTACTGCTGTTGCTTAGTTCATCCACCAAGTGGTCTGTCAATGAAATAAAGTTAAAAAGACATTCAAGTGAGGAAATACAGGCTCTAACCAAATGTGTGGCCAGACAGCTTCTAGCTTTCAAATGCAGTCACTCTCTATATTAATCTGGGTAAAATATTTGGTATCAACTTTATTTTGCAGAGGGGCCTTCTTGTTCTCATGATTTGCCTTCCTCTTTGCTCTTCCACACTCAAACCTGGAAAGAGAGCTTGGTTAAAAATGTCAACAGTAAAGATAATATCCAAATGAGACATTTACTACCACAGTACATAAAGAACTGTTCTAATCAACCTTGGAAAGTTACACTACATTGAAACATAGGAACCTCTTAAAATCATTAGGGACTACTAGAAGATAGAGATTTACATCTACATTTTAATTTAGTCTTATGGACTCAGAACTATGTTTGTAATAGTTTACATTATAAATAATTATTTAATATTTATCATCACTATAAACAAAATGACAGATTCAGATGTTTCTGCAGGCCAGCTTTATTTAATTATTCTGAAAGAGAGCTGGTTTATTACAACTCGGTTAAATGCAGTGGTGAATCATACATAATTTGCTTCCTTGTAAGTGTTGTCCTGCATGTTGGCTTATTACCCTGTGGTAAGGGCCAATTCACACACTGAGACAAGTTATTTCTATTTTATTCTAGTTTTCGCAAACTAGGGAGTTAGGTGGTAACCTGCAAAAAGCTGGCCTCTGGTTCATCAAAACTTTACATTTTTTATATATGATAACAAATAAAGATATCAGCATTCGTTTGTTGAAGATTACATAACTGTTCATTAATTAGCACTCAGAACTCTATTTGCTAGTTACATCTGTCACTGGTCAATGAGTCAGTGATTCTGCTGGAATTACATTTCCCCCAGTTACTGCACAGTTCTGCTGACTTCGTCCAGACAGCCCATTTTTCATGGGATTGTCCTGCCTTTTCTTTAAAAGAAAAGATTAGCCAAGCATACAACATTCACAATGTAGTTGCTTAATCATAACTGTCTAGTTGAAGATATTGATTAACAACTTTCAAAAACCATTGCAAGTTTGGTTCAGATTTTGAGGGGCTAAATATCACATAGCAAATCACAGATGAGTTTATCTCATAACTTTGTTTTCAGTTTTAAAGGTATAGTCTCACTCACAGTGGAGTGTGACTAAATACACTTAGCTTTATTCACATAAGCTCAAGTTCTCTCCCCCTCTTTGGAAGGACAAACTTTTATTTCCCTAGCATACAACATTCGCATGTTACATTCTCCTGCTCTTCAAAAAGGATGTTTGTGAAGATCTGATAGGTAAAACTAAGCTACAAACTTACAAAACTACAAAAATTGCCTCTTCATCTCTTCCTTTTATTTACATATGAAGGTTTATAATTCATTGCAGTTCATAATATTTGTTCACTAAAGATGAACTGATGAGGGACTTAAGTCTAATAAAATATGACAGAAAGGAGCTATATTTTCCTGAGTTTTCAAAAACAGTGACAACAATGAAGAAAAATATTTTAATTTTATTTTAATGGACTTTTGCCAGGGTGCATTCTGATCACTACCTTCATGTACTACTGGCCTCTCCTACAGTAATGTCAGCTGTCACTTGAAGCCAAGGTGGAGCATTAACCATAGAAAGGACCTGGAAAATCATCTGTCATTCACAAGAGAAAACAATGGAATTTTGAGAAATGTACTTCCTTGCCTGTTATTCTTTATCCTTTGCAACTTTATTCATTACTCTTGGTAACTTTTCTGGAGGTGTGAAGTTCAGCATCTTCAAAGCAACTGTTGTGTGAGTCCCTTGCAAGTAATTTCACTTGCACTCCTTCCTGCTGCATTCCTTCTACCCAGTTTGTTTCCTTCCTTCTAAGTTCAAAACAATTTTGACCTATCAACCAATTTTAGCCAAGTGGTGGGAAGCTGCAAAGAGTGTTTGACCAATTGAGGCTGGGTAATGTCGGTGCATGGAATTCTGACCTTTACAGTCAAAATTCCAAAATTTTGTGGCATTTTATCACCAAAAGAAGCACTAAAACTGTGGAACTGAATCAAGGAGAACTATTTCCTATTAGTGTGTTTCACATCGCATTACAAAATTCTTGATTAATAACAATTTTCAATGTGGTTTTTTAAAAAAAATATTTTTTTCACTGTACCCAACTAAAATCATAATTAGCAGGAAGATTGCAATTATATTATAATGCAACTTATCTGGAAGGAGTTTTATTATCAGAAGTATGAAATGTCAGATACTTAAAAGTGATATTTCAGACAGCTTTAATATAAAGCAAATAGATGTTGAACACTTCTTCACAATACTGGTGGTAAGTTTTCATGGTAATACAGCAGTTATCTTCTGCTACCCCTCTTAGAAAAAGATAATATTGCTAAAAATAAACCACTGAACCAAATGTTTAGGAAAACTAGAGTTTCTTAGATGGCTTCAAGCTACTAAGACTGATGACTTTAAAAAAATTATCAACATCCAAGAGCTGAGACATTTACATGTTGTTCTGTTGGACATTGGTACTAAAATAATTATGGTCCTGACAGCTAACACACAGAATGTTTTCACTTGGGTTTCTCACTAATCCAAAATATATCTTTTAGCAATTTGTCCTAAGGAAACTCTTTTTATGCAATCTCATTTTTTTTAAAGGAAATAGTTTGGAAATTGATGCCTCCATCTGTCTCATTATTTTTTCTGGATGTTGTAATGTCTGGATGTCTGGATAAGTAACTTCATTAGTTAAACCTTTGTAGCTAAAGGATACAAATGGCCTCAGGATAATACTCCTTCAACTAATTTAAACTTCTGAAATACTAGAGAATTAGTGGTAGAAAAATCTGAGCTGGTGTGTAAGGTACAAATCTTTAAGAAGATAAGAACAGACAGTCTTAAATCTTCCAATTGAATGATAATTGAAGCTTAATAAAAATCAGAATATTGCTTGTAACACTTCTAACTAGGTATAATTACTTGAGAACTATTAGCAAAAATAAAATGTTTATAGTTTTAAGCAATTAATATGGACAAAAATATTAAGTGAATTAAGATATCAAGAAAAATATCATGCTGTGAACACAGAAGGTGTTTTTGCCAGACCCTACTCAAAATTGCACAAAACATTGTCTATTTTTACATTTGGTATGAAATAAAACAATTTCTTTCCACATATTCAGTGTATTTGATACATGCACAACAATATGTACTGAGTTAGTAAAACGTAATATGGGAGTGCATTTTTCCATAATCATCCCCTCACATACAATAAAATCATAAAGCATTTGATTTAAAAAAATCAAGTAATGTAATTCAAGCAGTGATCTACCAGCATGTTGACTGGACCTAATTTACTGCTTGTTATATTTTTTAGCAAGTAATAATTCGATTTTTTCCCTATGCTTCCCTACCACTAGGCAGTCTAATCAAGCATGCTTCAGAGTGTGATGTTAAAAAGGAAAATAACTGAAGATTACAGGGTTGATACAGTGAAGTAGAAGACAATATATCTGATTTCCCCTAAAGCTTAGCTGTCAGTGTAATGTTCTTTCTACACATATTAAGTATACGTGTATAGTGGGAAAAGAAAGTCCGTAGGCTCTACTTAATTTCTACCAGTGCTTGAGATCACAGAATACTCTTGCAGCATTTTGCAGGAATAGACAGGAAATTTCCATCAACGAAAAGAGTTTAGCTGTGCCTTCAGTAAATATTTCCATCGTGGCTTGATTAAACCAATACTTATTAAAATGTCCTTTAGTCTGATATAATGTGAGCAGAAAACAGCAGGGAATGAGAAAACCACGATAAATATCTAGGTCTAAATATCAGCAGCCAGTCCATACTTAGTGGCAGTATCTTGCACATGCATCACACCAGCCGGACAGCCCTGACATAGGAGGATCACATGTAAAACTCTTTGTACAATCAATTTTGTTACTGATACCTTTCTGTGGGGTCTATAATGTTAACAAATTCCCAAGTGAATTACCTCACAGAATTAAAAGTCTGTTGTAATTCAATTCCAGCACTAGTACAGCTTTGATATTCTTACATTTGTATTTATCCACAATCACTTTCCCACATGGAAAAATGTGTATGGGCTATATTTATTATTAGCTATACCATGTTGTTCCACTACGTGCAAGTAAAATCGACTTCAGGTAATGAAGTCATGATACCTGCCTCCATTTGTTACAATAACCATTTAATTACAGAGCTGCAGCAATTTGCTCTGGCTGAAGATTTGTGTGGATTTTTTGAAAGCAGCATATATGATCATTTTTAAAAGGCCAGGGAGATACTCTGGAGCTAGAGACTAAACTCATAAACAAACAAAATAAAAGGACAACTAGTTGTATAATACATGATAACACAAACTAAAATAAGAAATATTTTGTGAGTTATAGATGTTATTAATATTACGAGAGTGGTGTACTCAATCAGATGAGTTACATTTTAACGTTATAAAAAGATATAACAGATATATGCATGAAGATATATCCATCTGCAAAACATAACATCTTCTACATATATCTTCGGTTCTTAATTTAATTATTTTTTAAATGGAAATTCTAAATATACTTTTTAAAAAAAAAAATTGGTAGCTTTTTAATTTCCTTTCTAAATATCATGGTATACTTAATCAAAACTATAATTTAAATTGCTTGAAATAAGCAAAAAAACAAACAAAAGCATTTACATAGCTTTATCTTTGAAAACAAGGAATTCTTTTGGGGTGAGTTGAATACTTTCATTTGCATTTTTCGTATTGTACTGTAACAGAGAGCCAATATAGTAATGGACTAAAATTGTTCCATAGTAAGAAAGTTAGGCTGGCACAAATGAATTTCAATGATTTGAATTTTAAAATCACAACCAAGGTAGGATCCAAGGTACTCTGCATGCCTGTTCACCACATAATTACACATTATTAAAATTATTAAATATTTTAATATTCTTATTTCGTAGTGGAGCCTGAAGCCACATGGTGAAAATACCTACTGCAATGTGCTCTCCAGGAAATGAATGAACATAAATGTGTATATTTGTATCAGACACAACTGCCTTTATTGCACACTCCCACTGTTGTCTGTCCTGGTGAAGGAAGGCTGTGCTGAAAGTGCAATACCAAGTGCATTACAAAACTGTAACTTGGGGATGCACACAAACCATAAGGTTGGGGCAAACTCCCTGATTTTAGCTAATATTCATGGTCATGAACATTTCTTCAAGATTTTAAACAATGAAAACTCCTCCCCCGCTTCCCTCTTTCCTGCAATTGAACCAAATTGTATGCATTGTGTGTCCTGTATTGCCTCAACACCTTCTTACATCTTTTTCCTTCTTGGAATATAAAACAGATGTTAGAAGATTTAGTATGCACATATTGTACTTTTAATGCACTCTTTTACATTCTTCCTTTGAAATGCCCATGGTTTTTATATAATACACTATTACCTTGCTGTCATTCCCTTCATGTTCAAATTAATGAGATTTTTTGTACATGCAACCAAATTGTTTGATATTCTCTGATAGAGATGTTTTTAAAAATTTTCATGTCAATATAGATGTACAAGCCTTCTAATATTTTCAACTGTGACAATCTTCGATATTACATAGAAAGAGAACTGTGATAAGAAAGTGGAAATGTTTGCTAGTGTTCTAGCTTTTGTAGATCTATTTCAATGAAGAATTAATTTCTCCAGATCTAATAGACTAATTTAGTACTTCAAAGCATTGTACTTAATATATAAGACTCATTTAACACACACTAGTCTCTTCCTAACAATGATTAATGATAGGGCATAAAAAATTGGATCAAACAGTTTTCTTGTTCTTTAATTTCAGCTTTATTCATAGAAAATGCTGCTTAACTGCTTAAAGGTTTACACCTACTATCCATTTTTACATTTATAAATCCGTAAAAGGAAAGTTTAATTCTTGTATGTTGTTAACCTTCTTCCTTTAAAATACAGAATGGAAATTCTGATATTTGCAAATGAACCTAATACCTACATATGTTCTCATTAAATACTAACTATAATAGTTCACTTTTTATTAAAACTGAGAGTATTTGTCACAATAATAATAACAACTTCATTTTGGGGCCACACAAACTCTTCCTAAAGGCAGCCTAAGAAACTTCAGAATAAAGGGGAAATAATGCACAGGAGAGGCAGAAGAAGGTAAATTTTAGTCTTTCTTGTACTTGGCACTGAATGAGATCAGGAAGATAGGTAGCAAAGATTGATCATTGGCAACAAAATTTAGCTGTGATCCTAAGTCATACCAAGTTATTCTTCATTGTCCTTAAGACAAGCTAAAACATGAGATCAAGTCAAAACAGGAGGGGAGAGGAAAAATAAGAGATAGAGCCTTGAGATGCAGTGGATATAACAAAGGCCCTGATATTTAGCATGCTCAGATATTTACATTTTGAAAGGTACCTCAGAGAGTCCATATTTTTAGAGAAGAATGCAATAATATAATAATATTAGCTTCAGAGAATGAGAAATATTCTTTCTGAAATGGACTTATCTTCTGGAAAAATTTCTAGGGCTTTGTTGTTTTACATCACATTCATTCTTTCAGTAAAACTTCTTCACTAGGATGCATTCTACTGTAATATATAGTTCAGGCTGATCCTGTACACATTTTCTCATTTTAGGGATTGAGGTACTATGAAAAATTTTACTTCTTTTTCCTCAGTCCACAAAGACATGTTCGTGATTGCATAACTATGAAAAAAATGAATAATTAAAAATTCTTATTTACTGTGTTACCTGGTGACATACTCTTTGCTAGGGAATTCAATACTCCTGCTCCATCTTTCAAAATAGTGTCACTGTAAGCTTGTCTGTAAGTCATTTGAAAGTAGCATTTTAAGGAATTAGTTAGGACCCTGAATGTGGTAGGATAATTCTGATATGATTCATGTCGGGTATGCATTTACTTTCTGATGGGTATCTATGTGCTTCTAAGCATTCCAGAGTATGTATAGTCACTAAAACCTGTCACGATATCAGATATTACTTCCATTCTGATGAAGAGTTTGTTTTCTGGATTTAGTAATTTTGAAAGTTTTAAGGGAAAAGAAAGAGTAAACAATGACTTAAGTTAAAAAAAAATTAAAAATAAAGTAAACCCAAAAAATTTCTGGGCAATGACTTAAATAAAAAACAAAAATAAAAGTAAATCCAAAATAATTCTGGGCAATTTTGAGAAGAATAACTATGTTGAGATTTTAATAATTGTATAAAATGTGCTTTTAAAAATGTGGGGGTTTTGGTGCTTTTTCCCCCCCATTTGAATCATAGGAAGTGGAAGAACCATTCCAATGGCTTTCAGATGTGAAATTTGTGTGTTTTATCATTTGGATCATTATACAATGGAAGTTCTTATCTTTAATTAAGGTCATTGTCTTTCAGTGACTATATGGCTCAATGACATCACGGAACATCTCAGCTTTTTTTGTTTGTTTCATTTTGTTAGAAAATGTTAAAATAACTTACTGATGAGAATAAATTAATATCACAACATGGTGAACATTACATAATGAGTAAAAATCACATAATGAGTGAATCACACTCATCTTTGTATTTGTGAAAACAGTTCAATCTCAAACTGCTCCCACTGCTGGTACTTATTTCCAATTTTTTGTCAATCACAAATTTTTTTTAAATCCTCTGGTTTTTTCTGTATGAATCAGGGCTCTCAACCCCTCTTTTCCCACAAGAAGAAATGCTTTCAATAATTCTAAAGAAAAAGAAAATTATGAGCTTTAAGTTTCTAAATCAGTGCAAGCAATTCTTTGCATAAATCAGAGTCCTCATAATTCTGATGGATCATCAGATGTATGTGTACATGTTTCAGAAATTTACAATGTGTAGTAAGCTAAAAGGCCTTTTTGGGGAATTTCTGCATATTTATGATTTCTAAAATTCTCATGTCTTTTTTTATTATTGATGGTATATTATTTTAAATAGCTGTTAGAAGATGTCTGTAGCCAAAAAATATTCAAATGTCTTTTTATACCATAAATGGTTTCAAAAGAGTTTTATTATAGTATGTAATATGATACTTTCTATATTATTTTGAGAGCCAAGGAAGCATATTTCTGTACAGTGAATGAAAATACAATTATTAAAAACATTTAACTGCGTTGAGAACAAGAATGATGTCATTACCCAAAGATGATATATAAACATTTTTCTCATAAATTTTATGGGTTGTTGTGCAGTATTTTAAATTTTAGTAAAAGTAAGATATAATACTTCCCATAAGATTTCCCAGTGGACAGCTGAGACCATTTTTCTTGGCTTCTGAACTACCAATCAAGTCCATTGACAGGAGTCGCATTATTTTTTATCAATCTACCAATGGTGCACTGCTCTAGTATGATCAATGTGACTGCATTTAACTCCTTCTAAGCAGAGATTTTTATTAATAAGGGTCCATTCAGGTCTGGATCATTCCTCACTTGTGAAAGGCTGGTTCTTTCACAGTGCAGGTAAGATTCTATCCGCACAGATTTTTATTTTTTACCTGTTTTCCTTTTTTTACCACTTTATATCATATAGAGAATTATGTTTAAATATTTTAAAATTATAGAAATGAAAAGACATATTATAATCTGTTGGCAACTACCCTGAATAATATTGCTGAAAGAACTAAAGGAACTCATTTAATTTTATATTAGTAATTTTATTTTTTGTAAAAGCTTTCTCAAGCATTATTAATTTCAAAAAGAAAAATGATATAACACTTTTTCTGGCAAAAATACTACGTTATGTAATCATATTATCTCAACCCCAAATTTCAGCCTATAATTTTGTATTAATTATTTACAATATATTTTCCATTTTCCCTCATGGCATTTCTGTACCATGATTATATGATTGTACCATGATTTGTACTGAAATTTCAGGCAGGTAGTCACTCATCTCTCCATTATTAGTTGCATTTTGATGCTCTGACATGTGAAGGAATCAAAGCCAAATCTGATGACATAAAAGCCAGTATTATTTACCTGATCTTCAATGGGATTATAATGCACATTAACACTTGTGCTACCTACCAAGCACTAATTCTGTAGGAAAGATGATGCATTTCACAGAAATGAGTGTCTACAGCAGCCCATCTGTTCTGTGCACAGCAGAAACATTCAAGCACATGTAGGGAATCCATGAAGATGCCTGAGCCATCACTGTCATTTACTTGCTCTGTCTGTATGAAGAACCAGCTTAGCTAGAACCCGCACAGTTCAAAAGTGTATTTTCAGAATGAATAAAACAGTTACTTAACCCCTCTCTCTGTGTAAGCAGCTGTGGGAGGGATCCGTTTTACCCAGGGTGAGATGCTGACAATGTAGATCTCTCCACATCAAGCCGCCATCACTTTGCTTGACAGTAAGTGAAGGGAAAAAAATATTTTTAGAACTCAGCCACAGCCTAGCTGATCTATTTGGGGACTTTTGTATATGCTGAAACAGACTCTAGAAATGGCTACTTATGTCTCATGATTGCAAAGGGTGTTTTGCTAATTAATTCAAATATCTGCACTTATTTAGAAAAAGAACCCATTTCCCAGGTCCTGTATTCCACCTTAAGTCCAGATTAGATATTGTTGATTTTTACTCACTAAGATAAAAATTGCTATTCTCTGTGGAATACATATGCAGGGATGGAACTTGGTTGCTATAGTAATACTAATTCTTTCAAATTTACTTTCAGGTCTAAAAATATATATAAAGAAAAAACTTACCAAAACTTCATCTATATTTAGAATGTTTTGTTTGTACACACATAAATAATACAGTTGTTGTGTTTGCCCTGTGAACTTTTTTATATAGCTTTTCTCACTTTTCAAGTTTTGAAATTTCTGAAGTAATAACATGAATTTTAAAATCAGGAAAAAACATTTGAAGGAATCTCTTTAGCAGTCCTTATGGACTGATCTAAACAGATGCAGTTATTGCCATTTCTATTCTTTTTTTAATATAGTTTTAAATAGTTTTACTTTAATTTCCCGTGTATTAGCTTGACTTCTAAGGTTAAAAAAATTCTCTAGCTGTTCATTGCTGTTAACAAAATATAGAGCTTACAGTCAAATACACAGTACCTCTGGTCATACAAATTGCTATATTATGCATTTTAAAGTGAGCAATTGGTATTTCTTTCTGAATAATAAAAATTGTAAAATAATTTCCATTTTTCTTCTTTTCACAACACATCCTGCTTTATGTACATGATGTTGCTGCCAGTGGGTTCCAGCAGCAGTTCACCATAGTGATTCTCTCCTTCCTCTTTCTGATAAGCAATAAATAGTGTCTGTACTCTATTGCCAGCTAGGCAATGCTATTACTTTATTTTTTGGTGATATAAACATTTTGTACATATGATGCAACTTCCACAATCATTGCACATGTTATCATTGTGTATATGTGGACAGAAACCTTAACACCTGACACAAATAATCTTTAAATCAAGAAGGTATAATGATCCTGAATGACCAACAAGTAACATCTGTCCTCTAGCTCCTAGGAATGTGAAAAAACAGAAAAAACCTTACTGTCACGACTTAATAGAATGGCTGCATATGAGAAATGTGAGGTACCTGTAATAAGGCCTCAGTCAAAAGGAAAAAAGGTATGGACTAACAGAAGAGAGCCAAAAATATTTTAAAAAAAGGAAAAACCAGCATAACATTAGAAAATGGGATGTATGTGATGTATGAGGGAAGATTGGAAGAAGGTGTTTATCTCAGAAATGACAAAATGGTGAAGAAAAGAAATGTGTTCATTATTTAAAATGCAATAAACTGTTTTTCATGGAAATGGAGTAAATACACTTAGAGTTAGACAGATGCTTAAAGACAAAAGTCTTTACTACATGTATAACAGAATGTTTCTGATAAGAGTGTTCAAAAATCAGAACCTTTAACACAAGAGAAGTTATAAGATTAAAAATTTCTCGGGAGTGTAGCAGTTCTGTGTCAAACTTGCTTGAATCAAATTGCTATATTGGTTATTCAACACAGACAGAACCATGACTTTTATGATTTTTCATTTCTAAATTCCTCTCATGTCGAAAATGTTAAAATTAATATGGTACAACTTACAATGTCCTGTCTTATTGTTCATTATGACTTAAGCTATTGTAGGTAAAATAAGCATAATTTAAAATGTAGTATTTGTTTATTGAGATAGTATATTTCCATTTTCCAATGGGAAATAATGATGCCTGATGATAAATGTGGTTTGTTGTTTTGTTTTTTGAGAGTTACTCTTTGTGGTATCATTTTTCCTTCGATGTTGTTTTTCTTTACTGTATCCATTTGTTGAAATGATTAGGTAAATAATTTCTATCAGCTTTTGTCTACGTTGCCTGAGAGCAAATTATGCACACAGACCACTCTTTCTGAGTCCTGCCTATTACTGCTCATGTGTTTATTTCTGCAGCACTTAACCGTACAGTGGATATGCATCTGCAGTCTAAAGGCTATGTCTCTTTTAGTCTTATTAGGAAACTCACATTCTTCTCCACGGATCAATGCTTAATTCAAACCTCACTGTTGAGCAGAATGATCATAATATATTATGGTTCAAATCAAGGTCACCTTTGAATAATGCATATTGAAACTGAGTTTTAATCTTTCAGGAAGGTTTTCATGTCTTAAAAAATGGTAATGCATTTTATTTCTGGAGAGACAAACACAGAAAAATATGAGAGAAATATAAATTTCTTTTACAACCAAACCATACCTTTCCAGTAAAGGTTTATGCATTCTTGACAGAGTGTTAAGGCTAACCTCTATTTGGCCCAACTGGAAATACAATGGATGAGTCTCAGATTTCTTGGTACATGACTTAGGTGGCATAGAAAGAATGAAAGCATGCTGTTACACTGTTGGCTCAACAGTAAGACACCTTCTCCTATCTCCCCTGGCTGACAGGTGCTATGCAGTTTCTCAGCTGTAAAGTGCCACCAAGTTCTCCTCTCTGCAAGGATTTCAACAGAGCCTGGCCTTGTGTTTCCGCTCTATTTCACGCTCCATTCCACCCCCTTAGCAGGTGCTTACAGTCCACATTTCATCCAGGGAGCAGCAACTGTATTTTATTAATAAAAAAATTATATTTTTATTATTATAATTTCTGTATAGCTTTTAATTTTCCTCTAATTTCATCCCCAGCCACCTTTCCATAATAATGAAAAAATATTTTCATTCTGCACAATTTATTTTTAACAACTAAAATCTTCTGCAATTGTTTCTAAAGAAAACAGTGATGACATGATGTCTTTGAGTTGAACTATATTCTGAGGTATTAATCTCTCTGGGCAGAAAGAGTAGACAGAGACTGTCTTCAGCATGACCTTGAATTATATCAGGAATATTTGGACTGTGAATTTTACTCCCCCTCTCACACATTTTTCAAGGCATTCATGCTCAATTGATGAGAAATATGACCTCACAGTATTTACTTTCCTCTGCTTTATGAATTTTAAAGTTAACTAATCATCGTAGAAATTCATTCACTTTTTTTAAAGACTCTCTGAACTAAAAATGTGGCTTTTAAAAGTTCATTTGTCATTTGGGAAATAAACACCTTTTTGACTGAAGACTTGAGTGAACAGTTTTACGCTTCGGCTGCAAAACTATGTCAAATATATGGGTCAACGAGTTTATAACAGGAAGATTAAAATCTCATTAACATCGTGTTTTAAAGTTGCCCACTCAGAAATGCATAATAAAGTAAAAAAGAAAAGAAGATTTTAAAATTCTATTTACCCCCATGGAAATTTATGTTTACTCAGATATATTTAATTCAACAAAGAAATAGATGCTAATTTAATAGAACGACCACAGCTATTTGCCAGCGTTTGATTTTCTTGCAATACACAAAGCTACATTGCAATAAGTAAATGCAATTCTGACACCACATTCCATTATTACTTGGTAACTTAGTGGCCATAATGTTTTAAATATTATAGTCTCGATAAATTGACATACTACCTTCCAGAAAATGAATAATCAGCTGATTCTGTGTTCAACACTTTTACCTTCTTAAACAACTTAATCTCTCTGACCTATTATTTAATCCCAGTTGTAGACATTAGAAATGTACAACATGTAGAATACAACTGTAATCTATCATATTTCAAAGCTACTTGGAAAGAATTTTTTCAAATGAGAAAGCAAAAAGTTCCCTAAATGACCTTGCGCAATGGGGGGAGAGCAAGGAGGAAACTTTCTGTGCTAATGGAAGATAATTCCATCTAGATTTGCAGAATAAGAAAGCCTGGTTTGTTTTCTTTTAATGTATTGTACCAGCAAGACATGACTTTCCCAGCAGACTAACTCATTTCACTCACAGCTAATGGCTGGATATTAATCAAGACTCCTTTGTGCTTTCTAACTTTTTAGTGGCTTCTGAACCTGTGTTCAGTTTTTATTTTGAAGCACAGTTTGTCAGATTTGTGTCAGTTTTCCAAATAATTTGATTGTGATGGCAACACAAATAACAATAGTAAGAGTACATTGCTTATTTCAGAGTTTATAAAGGGCATTAACTTTATGTAAATAAATATTTCAACCACACCATGTTGTACAGTTACCAGGAATTTAATGTTGTCATATTGACACCTTTTGAATAGCTGTTCCTAAAACTTTTAGTGAATAGATCTATGAATTGAACTGCTGACAGAAAAAACTATGACATGGATTAATATTAGAGAGAAAATAAAATATTTGTGTGATAGCTAGTAGACAGGATTGTCAGATTGCCAATCATTAGAAGAAATCTTAGCATGAAGCAGAATATGTCTTGATTCCTGATTGAGAAATCCCATTGTTTTTCTGTAAACATCATACCCTCCCTGCCAAAATTCCTAAATATTACCAAGATGCTTGTGCTACTGGATTATTGAAAACAAAATAACCTGCTGCTTAATATTCCAGTCAGATTAATAGCATTCTGGAATTGTGAAACAATAAGAATTGGCTCAATAATGCATATATATGATTCCTAGCTGTTTTATTATTCTTTCAGAAGTGATACAGTATGACTCCTACATCTAGAAAAGCATTTATTTCCATCTCACTAGCTCTGATGAGCAGATTGGGTATAATACTGAACTATCTCAATTCTTCAGTAACATGTTACTTTTCCAGCTTTTACTGACTACACGAGGGCTTGAGGAATAATAATAGTCTTGTCCTAAGGCCTGTGTGAAGTCTGATCCTGATAGTCAGCTATTTGAACAGTTCCTGTGTGACAACTTCATCGTCATGATTGTGAACTGTGCCTGAAGCACTTACATCTAGATCATGTGAAATAGTTGAGCAGTAGATACTAATAAGACTTACACATCTGCTAGGATGTCGCACTAATATCTATTTTTTTTCAGTCATGCTCTGTCACATTTCCCTTGCAAAAATCATCTGGCCAGGCACATAGACATACAGCTTAGAAAAACAAAGGTGTCATCCTCCGAAACTGATACTCTATGTATCAGTTGACTATAGTGACAACTCTGACTCGCTGACTATATTCAGTCATGATGTCTTGTCAAAGAGGATGAAGCATCAGTCTGAGTTCATAATGAAATAAGATTATTCAGTGCACTTATCCCATCACTGGTGGCTTGCTATATCTAGTGATAAAAGGTGGGGGGAAAAAAGGACATTTCGTCTCAGATCTTCATTCAGTCTCTACTCACCTAAACATTTAAATACCTATTTGAAATATGACCATCCTAAAAGAGAGGAATGGAGCACTTCTCCTTTGAAGAAAGCCTGACAATTGTGATTGTTCAGCCTGGAAAAGAGAAGACTGCATGGTGGCCATCCATTATCTGAAGAGAAACTACAAGAAAGATGGAGAATATTTACAAGAGCATGTGGCGAGAAGACAAGGAAGAATGGCTACAAACTTAAAGACCAGAGGTTTAGGTCAGATATTAGGAAGGTAATCTTTCCTGTGAGGGTGGTGAGGCAGGGGAACAGACTGCCCAGTTAAGTTGTGGATGCCCCATCCCTGGAAGTGCTCAAGACCAGGTTGGATGGGGCTCTGGGAAACCTGACCTAGTGGAAGGTGTCCCTGCCCATGGCAGAGGAGCTCGAACTGGATGATCTTTAAGGTCCCTTCCAATGCAAGCCACTCTATGATTCTAAAATTCTAAAATTCTATGATGGTTTAAATAACAAACATTAATACTAGTGAAATGTGTAACTAGGGATAAAATAATTATGAGTGTTTGCTTCTTGTTTTGTAAATTAGTAATACATGGATTTTGTTCTCTACTAATGGTAAATAATCAGAAGTTGAAATTGATTTTACCATGTGAGAAAAAGTTATAGAGAACAAAACAGGTCATAGAGAACAAAATATCATATATGAAAGTATTGACTTTTAAAATTTATAATTTTATGGCAACCAGAGATATTCTGAAACACTGAAAAATGTTGATTCATCCAAATAGCATTTGCAAAAGTATAATGAATTTAATAGATTTACCTGTACAAAGATTTCTATATCTAGAATGGAATCTGATCAAACGTTAAAAAGAGAAACATGGCAAAGTTCAGTCCTTAGGATATTGCTGCAGAGCTGAGAAAGCAAATTCGCTCTTACATTCTTCACTATTATTTTATTGTGGATTTGATTTCTTTTTTTTTGTCTTTTTTTCTTTTAAATTTTATCTTCATTCCTGCATACAAAAACAGAATAGGAAAATAATTTATCTTTTCTCTCAACAATTATAGGCACAGAGTTACTGTGATGATCAAGAGTGCTTAAAGTGTTCAATGAAACATGGATTCTAACCTGCATTTTCTTTTCCATGACTTTCATGGAATGGGACCCACAGATTCCCTGTGATTCTTGTTGCTGAGCTTTACTGTAACCTCACTAATTATTTCACTCTTGTATATACTTAGAACTCACTGATCTTCTATTCCTGGCTGAAATTCCTACTGTTAGTTACATCCAGCATAATTGAGTGTTTTACAAATGTCCATCAACAAATTTTGCATCATGCTTTAAAGGTAAAAAGGAGCCTTTAATCTTCTCAAGCTTCCAGGCTTCTTCTTTTATAAGCTGGAGGGGAAATGGAGCAGGAGGGTTTGTTACTTAGCCTTTCAGGATCAGGCCTTACTCCACTTGTTTCCAGAACAGCTTTCCTTGTGGATGTTATGCAAGATGAAGTGGCAGTTTTCATTTTTTAAATAAAACTAGTTTTAAAGATTACAAGTGACAGATGGTGATGCACTTTTTTTCTCAATCCCAATCTTTATAAAACAACTGATAATATAAAAAAGAAAGGATTAAGTCTGAAGTACATGAAAATCTGTGTATTTGAGGTCATAAATATGGGTGTTGTTCTAATTGTCAAAAAAAAAAATATTCTTAATGAAAGTCCATATAGGCTATACATCATTTAGGATCACATATTTTTGGTTTCACTGTCCCACTGTTATTACATGTGAAGACAGGGGTAGAATAGGAATCCTACTAAACAGAATGGATGTATGATTAAAGTAGATAACATTTCAGAGGCTTTATTTTAAAATAATTTGTATGTATGAATAATTTTACTGTCCTTTTATGGCAGTTTTTTCAAATTTCAATTTTTTGCTAAGGTTGCAGCCTTGCAAATACATAAGCTGGTCAATAGGTAAGGTATAGGTGTTGCTGTATACTTGAATTTGCTTTAAGTGAGTGAGTTTTAATTCTTTCATTTCTTCACTCTGTACAAAGCAGCTAAATACCAGTTTGGATGGGGCTCTAAGCGGCCTGGTCTAGTGGAAGGTGTCCCTGCCCATGCCAGGGTGGCTGGAATAATGTGATCTTTAAGGTCCCCTTGAACACATCTATGATCCTATGATATTTACACAGCAATTGCTATATTTATTAAGGCTTCTAAAGCGATATCCTGAAGGTACAAACTTTTTCCACAGCCTTTTTGAGAGAGATGTTTTTGCTTCTTCAATATTCCCATTACCACATGAACATAAGTCTCAACAAGAAAAAATGCCAAGTCCTGCCCCCGTGAAGAAATAACACCCAACAAAGATGATCAATATACTGGACCATCATCCATATGAGAACAGACTGAAAGTGTGAAGAGAGACTGAAAGAGAAAATAAATATCTGGCTGGACATGGTCTGGAGTAACCAGTAGTAGCTGACCCACCTTTGAGCACAGGAGCTGGGCTTGATGACTGCTGTCTTTGTTGGACTGTGTCTCCTTTCAAAATCAACCATTCTGTGATTCCGTGTTTCTATACTTGTCACAGTCACATTACTGAGAGATGGAATAAGGCACGAAAATACAGTCTGACTATGTAGGATATGAAAAAAAAAAGGAAGAAGTTGAACACTTCAGAAATTCAGCATAAAAGAATGAAATAATTATATTTATTTATAAAAACTGTTAAATTTTAGCATTTCCTACATTTTGAATGCTTGATTTTTTAAACTAAATGTCCTTTTAACATTGTGAAGCAATGATGTCTTGGTTTTGATTGATGATGTCTTTTTTGCATGACAATGAATATAAAGTTCTATAGAATATTATTCCCCCTCAAGAAAATGAAGCTTTTGCAAATAAATATTAATGAATTTTTATTCTAAGTGCTGTTTGTTTCATTTCATTATCATAATGAAGAACAATAGTGTAGGGGATTTTTTTCAAGGTGACCTTGCAACATCATTTACAAAACTATCACAACAAAATAGTTTTCTCTGTCAAATAGAATAAGATGAGAAATTATTAGAATCAGCTTGTGTTCTTTAAGTATGCCACCCATAGAAAAATAGTTAAATGTGAAATAAAACAGATTTTTTCTTTGAAGATTGGAAAATTACATAAAATTACTAAGGCAGGCTTTTTTGATGGTCTTTATGTCTTCTTCTCAGAAGACCTTTCCTTCCCACTGTACTCTCACATAACACCAAACCCTTACATTTACCAAGGTGTTCTTTCCAAAACAATGAAGTCACTCAGTCAGTCCTGCTGCTTTTTACTTCTGAGCTTCATAGGAAAAAGAAATACACATCTATATATGTGGTTTTCAAAGGGAGGGTGACCTCAAACACCTTATGAAATATCTCAGCACTTCAGGTTTTTCTTTCAATATATTTTCATGCAGTTAGTCTTCAGTTGGAAGACATTTCTTTGGTCAGTGCTCTTTTAGTGGATACTCCAAGCATCAATCCATATACTGCCACAATTTAATCGAATTAATGAAGATAAGTTTGTCTCACCCAGGTCCATTTGGATCCTCCATTTGTACACACACACACACACACACACAGAGACACAGACAAACACAAACCCCAATGTCACCACCCTACAGCATTGCTGAAACAGCATATCCATGAGATGAAGGTGTGTTTCACATTTGGCACAAGGGTTCGGTATTAACTCTTGGCAGCTATCCTTAATTCTGAGTTTTGCCTTCACTTGTAGCTGATAGAAATAAACACAAAACAAAAGAAAGCCAGGCTGTGAATGCTAATGTGACATAATAAACTCCATTTGTGGTTTAGTTTCATAGAAGTCTGTAAGGATGACAGTGTCATCCTGAGGCTGACATTCTGGTAACACTTTTTTGTGTCCTCAGCAAATGTAGTTTAGTAGATTACAATCAGATGAGTCCAGAATCCCAGTGAAATCAAAGGGAATCTTTCTTTCCCATTGCTTTCAGTGGCTTGAGGACCACACCCTGCGTTCATACAGTCCATGCCTCAATGCCTTCTCTAAAGCTATTCATATAAATCTATACCAGTGAAAAAAAGACACACAAACAAATTTAAACACAATTTTTAATAGACTGATCCATGTAACCAAGAATATCAAAGAGTAAGTGGAAAGAATTTAATACTTCGGCCTCATATAGGTTTGACCTTTTTTTTAGTCCCTCAAGGGCAAGAAAAAACCGCACTTTCCTAAGGTTCTGATGAAAGCTACACATTACAAAGTTCTCTGCCACAACTCATAAGACTCAAAGTCTCTAAAACAGTAACGCAGTCTAGCGTGAGAAAATTTTAGGTATTGTGTTTACTGATCAATTTACTTTTTGTGCTAGTTCCCAATTGGCATCTAGTTCCTAATACTTCGTATGGTATTTAAGGTTAATTTTGCCTCAGCAAGAATGGCTTTAAGTACCAGAGGGTGCCGATAATAGGAACCATATAGTTCAAGGTAGATGGCTTAGTGTTTCTGCAAGACAGACTGGAGTGAAAACAAAAACAAATCTGTGCAGAACAAATGTCATGTAACTGAAAGGAAGGTGCTTTGAATACTAAGTGTCCAGTGAATTCTCCTCAATGAACACCCTTTCTTAGAATTATTTCTTAATAAATTACATATTTACAGATTTACATAACATTCCATTTTGTAAAAATCTTTGACAGATCTTGACAAACAATCAAAGTTGACAAACAATCAGATATGACTAAAATATCCACCAACAATTTGCATTTTTTATTGGACAGCATAGTACTTGCATACTAATACAAGTAGGATTACTACAAAAGTAAATAAATCAATGTTTTGTATATCTTTTTCTGGTTTTGAAGTCTTTTTATCACCTTACTTTTTCTTGTCTGATGGAAGGCTTTTAATTCAGTCTAACTAGAGTGAAGCATGGATTTTAATACCTTTCTGGACTGGCATCAAACATGGTGAAGTCTACAAAACTATGCATATGAAAATTATCCTTTTAAAATATTTTTAAAGATCCTTTTCTGTAAAAAAATGTGCATTTATAATATGAAAATATATTTAAATTGTGCTTATATATGGTATTATATTTTTTAATGTTTTTAAGTCATACTGCTTTGTCCTTATTATAATAATTAATTGATTATTACAAAGAAAGTATCTTATTTACAAAGAAACATCAAGTGTAGAGTCGTCATTATTTTGGTAGTTGGGTAACCCTTGGGTCTCTTATTTGTTCATGAGTATCTTCTCTGCAATGACAGTGGATTATAAGTCTTAGCCATAAAATTAAAATTTATAACATTTTAGGTTCACGTACTTTAGCAATTTTCTTTCCAATTTATGAATGCATACCTCCTACCAGAGTAAAGCTATCTCCAAATTTTTTTTTTTTTTTTTCTTAGAATGTGGTGTTATGCTACTGATGCCAAAAAGACAGGCTACCTGAGACAGAGGCCAAGGCAAATTAGGAGTATAAAAGTGGACAATTTATTCAAGGCCTGCAAAGGCCTTGAAGGTACACTGGGGCAAACAAAGCCCCCCATCAGGGACGACACCCAAAATGGACACTGGGTCACAAGCCCTTCACCTTTTATAAGTTCTGTCCATTAGCATATTGGCCCTTAATTCTCCAATCATACCCTTAAGTGATGATATTAACCACCCCAGGCCTGCTCCCCCCATCTCGCAGTTGTTTACATATTTTCAGGCCCTAAGGCAACAAATATGCCCTTGAGTCTGTATTCAGAGAGCCTTGTTTGGCCAAAAGTATGGGGAACAGAGAATTTTAGCACTTTGTAACAAGCACAGAACTACAGCAAGTTACAGATACATGAAGAGTAAAAAACTAGAAACACTTGAAGGCATCACTATTGTGAGCCAAAGTGTTAAATATTTGCATGTCGTTATATTCTTGTGTAAACAGAGACACATATAGATATATAAAAAGCAATCATTTTTTCACATCCTTACTTCTGAAAACATATACAAGTTTAAGCAAGAAAAAATATTGAAAATTCTCAATGTATTCTTTCTTCTGTTTATAAGCTTTGAGACTCAATTTTTAGAATTACAGTATAAATGCTGAAGAAGGGTAATTGACTGCTGAGATAACTTGTTCCCTTTTCATTATTCTTAATAAACACAAATGGCACCTAAATTGTATTTGCCCAATTACGTTGCCCAAGAGAAAGTCTATAAAACCCAATTTATATAGCACAAAAGATATCTGCATACTTCATTAAATGACCATAGCACAGACAGTAAGATATAGTAACAAAAGGAATTATTGCATTGCATGCCTCAAAATCAAGAAAGGGTGTATAATTTCTGAAAATATCCACAATGGATGAGGCCTGCAGTGGCATAATTCCTTAAAGTTATAAATTCAATCTTTGTGAAAAGAATGCTACAATGAGCTGATAATGATTTCTTTCAGTCTTTTGTCTCACTTTTTAGGTCTGAGCATGTCTCTGTGATCATATAAAGTGCTTTATCTGGCACCTGAAGAAGATAATAGCCCAATTTGCAGAAGAATTTACTGCATTGGTTGCTAATCCATTCTCTGTCTCATTGGGTCACTGAATCAAGCAAGGGCTCAACACCTGTGATAATTTGGGTCTCAGCAACTTGGACTTTCAGTATGCTAAGCCACATGGCTGAACTTTAATGACCACACATACCTGAAGTCTTTTCTCTCAACTTTAACCTATGAAAACTTTTCAGTTAACTTAAAAGTCCCACAGTTTTTTCCTTAAGAATAGGCCAAATGCAGACAAATGGAGGTTGAAAGTAGGGCAAAGTCCTGAGCACAAAGAATGAAAATCAGCTGTCCAGATATTGATGATCCCATTGTAAGGAATCTCATTCAACTGATCTATCCTATTTACCATATACAAAATAACATGTGGGTCCTGCCTACAAGATTACACTTGGACCACACAATTTGCATTACAGAAGTATGTCAAACACCTCCAGGACCATAATTAAGACTATTTCTTCCTGCACTGAAGATGGGAAAGGGAGCTTAAGATGAATGAAAATCTCTCCAAGGACTGCAAGTATGAATAAAGTCAGTGCTGACCATATTTGAAGTGCTTTCCATGACAAATAGAAGTAATGAATGGGAATTAGTGGAAACTATGGAAGGAAACGATTGTATTTAGGGTTTCATACTAGAAAGCACAGACCAACAACCTGTTTACTTCCAAAGAAGCTGGAATATGCAAAAAAATCAACGGGATTATTTCTTTTTCTTCTGATTTTTTTAATGTCGTAATGAATTTACAGGCTGAAGTTTGGGTGACAAATTTTCAAAAAAAGCAGATGAGTGACTCTATAGACAAGCATAACTTCTAAATTTCTTCTACCCTACTCTAAGCCTGCCAGGACATTTTCCTGTGTTACCAGATTAGCTGTATTTGCTGCAAATTCTATGAAAATAGAAAAATACATAAAGTTATCTCAAATATTTTAAAAGGCAATATTTTACAGAATGATTGAAGTTGGAAGAGCCCTCTGGAGGTCATTTGATCCAGCAGCCCCTGCTCATACTTTGTCACCTAGAGTTGGTTGCCCAGGACTGTGTCCAGACTGGGCTTGAATATCTCCAAGAAGAGGGATTCCACAACTTCCCTCAACAACTTGTACCAGTGTTCAGTCACCCTTACAGTAATGAAAAAGTGTTTCGTGATGTTCAGATGGAATCTCTAATTTTTTAGTTTTGGGCGCCTTTTTCTGTCACAGGTCACCACTGAAAAGAACCTGGATCTATCCTCTCTGCACCATCCCTTCAGGCCTTTATACACATTGTTGAGATTCCATTAGAACTTTCTGTCTAGCTCTCTCAGCCTTCCTCAGTGGAGAGCTGCTTCATTCTCTTAATTATCATTGTGGACTTCTGTTGGAGTTTCTGAAGTTTGTTCATGTCTCCTTGTACTGAGGAGCCCAGAACTGGACCCAGCACTCATGGTGTAGCCTCACCAGCTCTGAATAAAGGCGAATGGTCACCTCCCTCGACCTGCTGTCAATACTTTGTCTGATGCAGCCCAGGACACCATTTGATGCTTTTACCACAAAGTCTCTCTGCTGGTTCATGTTCAACTTCATGTCCCTCAGGACTCCCAAGTTCTTTTCTGACAAGCTCCTTTGTAGCTCTATAGCCCCAATACATATTGGTGCATAGGGCTGTTGTTCCCAGGTGCAGAACTTGTCATTTCTTCTTGGTGAACTTCGTGCCATTTCTGTCAGCCCATTCCTTCAACCTGTTGAGGTCCCTCTGGAAGGCAACACAACCCTTTGCCTTATCAGCCACTCCTCCAATCTGGTATCATCTTCAAACTTACCATAGGAATGTGAAAACTCTTAGATGCTCAGTATGGTTTGTCAATTTGGTACATCGATATGCTTTTTTAAATAATTGTTCTTTACCCCAGAAAATAATATATACTCTTTTTAATCTCTGAGGTAGTTTTGTAGAGAATAACTCTATGAAATTCTGTGCCAATCTTAAAAGATTTCAAAATGTAGAGTAATTAAATAAATTAAATACATTTATCATACTTCCTGAATAGTTGTTATTTCAAGGATGGCAGCTTATTTTAGCTTCAAGTTTATCTAGATTTTGTACAAAATTCATGCCTTCTAGCACTTTAAAAATACTGTTGGACACTAAGAAAGTCAACTTACAGAAAGAGAGTTTTTCACCTCCTAAATCCTTCCTGAAGTATCCTTCATTATTTTCATGCCTGTCATTTCTTGCACGAGTTGTTTTCTACTCCTGACCTCACTTGACTGAAGGTATAGTGCTTGTCTCAAAGCATGTTTTTAAACCTTTTAAAGCCTGTTTGCCAGTAAACTCTAGAATGCTCGGTAAGCTCAAATATATGAACAAAATTTTTTCTAATTATACACTAGAGTGGATGATTGCAGCACATAAACCCATACTCTAACATGGGAAATTGACACAGCTGGTGTATTTCTCCCCTTCATTATGTGCTCATTCAATTTACCTGGTCTGCAAATTCAATCTCACCTAGTCTGCCTCAAGCAAGTAGGGGTTAAACCCTGCCTATAAAAATGAAGCTGGGTAATAAATAACACATATTTTTGGATTTCATAACAGTAAATTCTAGGCTGTGTGAACAATTAAATTGTTCACGCTTAACAATTAACAGTCAATTCATATTAAGGATAGGTTTTATTTCTAGCTTTCATTTCAGACACTTATGTGAATGTCTATAGTTTCAAAACATTGTGTTTAAAATCTTAAATAATTGCATTACAATGTGCCAAAAGAATTCCCCATCCTATAAGACTGCTTGCTGAATTGTATTTTAAAGTCATGATTGGTTCTGGAAATAATTATTTTAATTTTAAAAAGGTAAATATATTTATGAACTATAATAGAATTTAAAAATATTTTTCTTCTATTTGCCTTCTTCTTCACTTCCTTCATGAGCATTACAATCTGTCAGAATTCAACAGTTATATGAAAGTTCAGGAGTGATATATTATTAAGAATTTACACATCCTATACTCATCTTTCTGATTAATCAAGCCAGGCACTGAGTTTTTTTGCTTAAAAGTGTGCAAATGTGTATCAGTGTTTGCCAGCAGCTATATTGTTCCATGTAATATAAAATTTTTTTGGTCTGTCTTCATTTGGAACTATATTTTCTGCTCTATAATTAAAAAACCACAACCAATGATACTTAGAAATAGTCATGGCTAAAGAGATCAATGGAAATGTAGTAAATCATGATAGTAGTCAGTAAACACGTCTATCTTACTCTATCATTCTTCTATTCTAAATCTATGGAAGAACAAACTGTAAGATTGTGCCTTTTTTTTTTTTTTTAATGAAAAGTAAAATGAAGAAAAAAGTTGTGGAGGTTTTGGGTTTTTCTTAATCAACCTTCTATTTTCTGCATCACTACAGACTGGAAGCAAAACACCTGGTAATATTAATTTTGTTAAACTGAATGGATGAAATTCCTTTACTCTTATTGCATAAATTAATATTTTAGAGTATTCTGGTAATTTCTTATTTTTGCTCTATTCAGCACATTATTGCTATCCAGGAAAAATTGGATCTGGAAATTACGCATGATATTTGAGTATTGGTCACTCAAATAGCATATCCAGAGCTACTGTACTATCTTTTGTCTTAATAGAGGAATCTCTGTTAAACCAATGCAGAAGACAAGTGATCCTTTCAGAAACATGGTTTGCAATTTACTTGTACACTGGAAACCAAAACTAGCAGCCAAAAACTTGGATATTACAAATAAATGATTTAGATTAATTGGCTTTGACAAGGGAAGTCCCCTCAAAGTAAGCTTTCTGAAACTAGAGATTTAATGGGTACATTTTGTGTCTTCATAAGTCTTCCATAATGCTCATCTTCTGATGCTGGTTTGTTTTCATTATGCCTTAGTCTCTTTGTTCTTGAGTTTGGTTTTGGTTTTTTGTTGTTGGTTTGGTTTTTTTTTTCTTTTCTTGCTTTACACAACCCATAAATAAGGTGTGGAAGAATGTTCTTCATTTAGGAAACAAGAAAACAAACAAAACCAAAACAAAACTATCGCAGTGCAGGGGCTTAGCTCCAAACCCCACGCCGCGGTCTCTTGCTGTGGCTGCACAGCTAGCTCAAGCGTCACTCAGCGGCGATAATACACCGAGCACGCTTATCGCTCAAACTCCGTAAAGCAGCGCTGCAAAGAGACTCTAGGAGGTAGGACGAGCTGGGAACTGGAACAGGAAAGAGCAGGCAGACTTCGAGGCTGGGTCTTTGAGGGGTTTATTGACGGAAAAGACGAGACGGAAACACGAGGACCGAAGCGAAGACCGAGGCTCCAAGCCAAGAGCACCGGTCGACAAGGGGTTAAGAGGAAGCAGGGAATGGGAGTGGCCAGCATCGGGAACCAATCAGGGAGAGGGGACGGGGCGGTACCAAGGGGATACAACCAATAAGGGCTTACAGGGGGAGAGACCGAGACCGGTCTTAGTAAAATTACCGTAAGTCGAAACTTCCCGAAACTTAACCAAATAAGGAGATAAGACGGGAGAGGCTGCAGGCAATCATGCTTTCTCCCCATGACCGGGGGGGTGGTGCTTCAAACCCTATTGCCACCAGTCTCCCCCCTGGTTCTGTCTCCTCTGCGGTTGCTCCTCCAGGTCCACCCAGACCTGTGCCACCGCAACACAAAACGAAACAAAAAAACCAGTTTTTTTGGTTCATATCTACCAGTTCATATTATTTATTAATTAAAAGGAATAGAAGCAGGAACATGGAGGACTCACTAAACAATCTAAACTTGGCAATGGAAGCATTTCAGGGAGGGTGAATTATATATTCAAGAGCTGATTATTCTTTAGTAAAATGTGTATGTAAAAAGAGTAGCAGAAAGAATTACAGAGAAGCAGATAAAAAACTGCAGTAAATCAAAAGTTGCTAGGGAAACTATGATGTTTTACTCCTAGAAGAAAATCAAAAGATACTTTGAATAAATTCTTCTGGGGATTAAAAAATTCAAACATAAAATGTTGTGAGGAAACAATATTCTGCTGTGCGATCCCACTACATTAAGAGGAAGAAGATTTGCATACCAGGTAAGTACATCCAGCAGCTTCCAAAAACTCCTTGTTGTATAAGCTGTTTCTCCTCTTAGCAATAGCTGTGCTAGCTAACCACTTTTAGCGGCCATAGTGATGTTATTACTGTCTTAGAATCACAAAATCATTTTGGTTGGCAAGAAACTCTGAAAGACAGGAGCTATTTCTCCAAAATCAGATCTGGTTTCTTGTTTACCTCAACACCAGCTGAAATTGGAAGATTGTGAAACCTCTCTGAGCAATTTGTTCCATTATTTAACCACTCTCATACAGAATTTTAGGCAAATGGCATACATGGATGTGCTGATATGAAGGGTTTATACGCAGGACTTTCTGAGATCACATCACTCAGCAGTTGCAAAGATGCAGTACAAATTTAAAGAGTTAAATATCTTTAACCATCTTCATATGGCATCCCACATGGTTTGTAAATTACCTGTTTTATTCAAACTAGCCAAACTTTTTCATCCAGCCATCTAATTTTTCAGAAAGCCGTGGGGGATTTGTTTGCTTGATTTTCAAACTAAGTATCTTGTTATGTTTCATAGATTCATTTGGTTTACGTTTTTACATTAATCCTTTCAATAATAACAGCTCTGAAAAAGCCATGAATTTATCTCCATGGGTAGAAGGTTTTATGCATGCAGATGATACCATTTAGTATTAACTCTCCAGTTCTATCAGAACAAGTTAAAAAAAAAGAAGGCAGGATCAACACATGAAATTACAATGGACAGCCTCTATGCTATTGCAAAGAAACAGGATTAGCAGAGATCAACCTGTTTTTCTTCCCCCCAATAAAATGTCTAGGAAAACCTAGTGGAGCTTTTAGGCTTTTCAAAGAAATGCTTAACTCAAAGAAACAGCAATGAGAAATGTACAACTTACTGAAAGGAATTCAAAAGGCCAGACATTAGGTATGATCACAGTTAAAAAAGCAAAGCATAAATTACTAAAGGTCAGATGCATTTTAACAATTTTTTTTCTAAAGTTCCTTTTTTTCCCCTCTGTTATTGGTCTTTGAATGGCCTTAAATTATTACTGAGAATGTGTTGGTTCCTTCCAATTTTTTGATCTCCATGCATCAGTTCTATGAACACCCTGCTGCACACTGCTAAAAGCCAGAAGAAAGGAAACATCTTTTATAGCCTTCCAGAAATATTTTATAGCCTGCAACAGCACAGGGAAATTTATTATATTGTTTTCGGTTATCTAAGGGTCATATCTGGAAAATTAAAGAGAGAGATGTCACTTGAAAATAAAAGAAGTTCCAGTCTGATGCTGGAAGTGTCTCCTCACTCGGAAGTCATAATTAATACCATGTTCATATGCCATGGTGTGTTTTTTTGTCCTCTAATGACAATATTTGAAAACTCAGGTTATTCAATCCACAAAGTTCTTTTAACATTGAACGGAGAATGTCATTGACATTTTGCAGTTTTCTGTTGCTAAAGCCTACAACAGGCCATTTCCAAGATTTGATTTCCTCTGGAAAATGTGTGAAAATGTCTGTGGTTTTCATCGTTTCCAGTATCAACTGGCTCAGGCACACTCATCCTTTTCCAGACTATTCCTTGTCTCTGTATGTACAGGGCACTGGGGCTGGGCAAATACAAGATGTTTATAGACTCAATTATAATTTTTCTACCTGTTAATATAAAATGAAAATACCTTAAAGGAATTCTTATTTAGTTGAAATATTGGAAAATGTTGGGTTGAAACTGATGTTTAGCAATGGGAATTGTGTAGACCATTGCCTCTTTTGCATATTTTTCCACTTCTAATTGGTGAATATATTAAAATCCATTTGTATTATGACTGAAGTGCCATGTATGGAGAGAACAGGAGAATTATGTAGCAGAACTGGGCTCCAGCTTAAGAGTGGACCCGAGCATCAAGTCTTACAAGTCAGATTTTTTCCATTATGTGATATCCTCTTGTGAAGCAAACAGAAATTATTGGTCAGTTGCACATCCAGACAACTACGTACATGACATACAGAGTGATGGTGAGAGAGAGTAAAGCCAGAGCACAACGCTGGAAATGTATGAGTCAAAGGCCTGGCTGGAGTGATGCCTGAGCCAGAGCTGGTTGTCTGAGGATGATGCTCACTGTCTGAGATTTGACAGATAATCACACTGCACTGGGAAATGCCACTGGAAGGGGAACAAAAAGACCCGGAGTCTGACTTCTTGTAGATGAGATGCTCCTCCACAGAAAACTCAAAATATATTTCAGACTCTGCTGTATCCTGCATCACTAGTAGTCTTGCCATCAGAGATTTTTCATGCTGCTCATCAGGCTGTTTGCAGATTAGGGAAAATACGGTATAATGAAATAACATTTTTCCTTGTAACTGTGGAGGAAAGTATAGAAAATATGCATTCTGGGATGCCCTGGGGGAGGCAATTCTGTCCATTTACCTGCCTTTCATGAGACCCCACCTGGAGCACTGCATCCAGCTCTGGGCTCCCCAGAACAAAGAAGAATATTGGAGAGGAGGACAAGGAGTTAATTAGTGGGATGGAGCGCTTCTTCTCTGAGGAAAGGCAGAGAGAAATGTGATTGTTCAACCTGAAAAAGAGAAGGCTTCTGGGTTCCTGTCCCTGAAGGGAGCCTACAAAAAAGATGGAGAGGGACTATTTACATGTAATGACAGGGCAAGGGGGAATGGCTTCAAACTGAAACAAAGTAGGTTTAGATTAGATATTAGGAAACAATTCGTTATTGTGAGGGTGCTGAGGCACTGGAACACACTGCCCAAAGAAGTTGTGGATGCCCCATTCCTGGAAGTGTTCAAGGTCAGTTTGGATGGAGCTTTGAGCAACCTGGTCTAGTGAGACATGTCCCTGTCCATGGCAGGGAAGCTGGAGCTAGATGATCTTTAAGGTCCCTTCTTACCCATGCTACTCCATGATTCTATGATCTTCTTGTATGTATGTTTACATCTCTGATTAATACCCCTTTCTTTCAGTTCTCCCTCTCTCTCTCTTGCTCTCTTGTTTGGATTCACTGTTTTCTTGGTATGTTCCATCTGATGCAGGGAGGGTTGTCAAAATTTAGTCCATCAGAATGGAAGATTGATCCAGAGAGAACTGTTTGTGAGTTCACTGTACACAAATAACATTAACTGCATATAGCAATTTCTTCCTTGGGCACCGGACTGATGATATTACAGTTGTAGTCAGTACCTGTGACCCATGAAGAAAAGTAGCAAAAAATGAAACTGAAAATATGCCCAGTAGTACCCAGCAACATAGATATTCAGAGAGGGATATCAAGTACCAATAAACAAGTTTGAAAAATCTAGGCAGGAATGATAAAGTCTATTTATCAACATTATTAAACTTCTGCTAGTAGGAAAACAGGAAAAAACACCACCTTCATGAAAGCAATAAATTAGATTTATTTATTTTTTAAAAATAACTCAAGAAATCATATTGACATATCAAAAATATAATTTTTTCTAAGTGAAAACAAGTGAATGAAAAATTAATAATTATGTTGTGTTACTTTTAGTTTGTGAGGACAATTTTCCACTTTGGAGGGAAAGAATATTTCTGTAACAAGCTTATTTTACAGATTGTAAGGTTTTCATTTTCCTTTCATAACTATTGATCTCATCTGTATTAAACAGAATTTCATTCTATTATTCTGAAGTTCATTGTTTTCCCAGTGTCGTAATTACCATACTGATACCTAAAGCAAGCTACCTGAAACAGAGGCCAAAACAAACTAGGAGTATATAAAGCAGACAAATTTATTCAAGGCCTTCAAGGTGCAGTCAGGCAAGCAAAAGTCCTTCTCAGGGACTACATCCAAAATGGACACCGAGTCACAAGCCCTTCACCTTTTATAAGTTCTGCTGTATTAGCATATTGGCCCTTAATTCTCCAATCACACCCTTAGGTGATGATGTTAACCACCCCGGGTGCAATTCCCACATACCACAGTTGCTTACATATTTTTGGACTGTAGGGCAATGAGTATGTCCTTGAATCTGTATTCAGAGAGCCTTGTTTTGGCTAAAGGTGCTGGGAACAGAGGTTTTTAGCACTTTCTAAGAAGCTACAGAACTACACCAAATTACAGACACATGAAGCGTAAAAAATGACAAATTATTACAGCATCAATACGAAAAAAGGTGTTGAGGTAAATGGGCATCAGCAATAACATTTTTTTTATTTTTTGAGACCATGGAAAGTGTCTAGGAATATACATATATATATGTCCTCTTGTTTTTAGCTACACTGAACTAATCACAAATTTCCTTCTTCTAAACATGAACTTAAACCTAACAATCATCTTTAATTTAAAAAATAATATTTCAGCAGTTCAAGACTTGCTGATGCAAGGAGTCTTTAGAGTATAAGTAGATCCTTTTCCTCTAGATAACTGTCTTTTCTAAAATATCAGCTTCATCTCAAAAGTAATTTGACTTTTGTTTCACTTTTCCACTATCCTTCATTCACGTCTGTATTAATATGTTCTCTCTTTTTTCCCACTTACAACAGCAACTAAGCAGTTACTCAATTTTAGATGTTCAGTATAGATGTATCTGAGGTGTACCCTGGAATCTGATTTTTTTGGTGTAAACTGGTGTTTCATTGAAGTGTAAAGTCAATTTACATGAACTGAGACTCTAATCCAAAATCTGTTAATTAATTAGGACAAAAAACTGAAAGGACAAAACCCAAAATTTGAAGCTAAGTGCTTCTCTTAGCTGTGATGATTACCTCCACTCTTCCACTGTTTCTACTATGGTGAACAAAAAGGGTCATGTACAAAGCACTGGTGTACATTTTGATAAATACATGCCTCTGATAGATTCTGATGTCTCCGTGGATGTCAAGAGGCAATATGTGCTGTCAAGCTGCCCCCTCTCCAGCCTCCCTGGACATTTACCAAAGCGTGGCAGGGTCCCCTTTCCCAGAAGGAGGTGCAAGGGTTCACAAACTCAACTGCTACAGTTTGCAGCCAGCTAATTGAAATTCACCTCACTCACTGGTGTAGGCTTAGAGGTGAACAAAATAGATGGCTTGGGATTTGCCCTGTATTCATTTATAATTTATGTGTTTCACTATTAGAAAATTGCTGGGTCCTTTCAGAAACAGTACAGGCAAGTGATTCCTGATTATACCCTTCCACTCTATTGTGCTGTTTGTTACATCAGGGAGAGAGAGAAGAGGAATAGGATAGCTGAAGATAAAACTATCTTCCAAGTTCCCTTCATTCAGACTCATTAAAAACAGAACCAGACTCTTTCCTTACTTTCTTCTCCCATGCAGGTTTCCTTTACTGGGAAAAGAAAGAATACAATGGCATCCTTGGCATTAGAGCACTTCAAAGGAAACAAACATCCTTGCTTTATTCTGTGCAGTGCAGTTTAAAGCAATAGCTTAGTAAAGAGTTTAAATGCCTTACCAGTTTTGATGGTTTACTACCGCAGTAACAGTTTATTCCCAAAAAGCTGAATCAATGTACTTTGTGAGGAGATTCTTTCTAGTCAAAAACATGTTGGACATTTGCAGGAAAAGAAAAAGACCCATATAGATACTTGTTCTTTGATGTAAAACCAGTATATTTGGTGACGAAATATGCTCATTTTTGCATCATTCTAGGATAAGAATTATCTGAAGAAACTACTGAAGTTACAAAGAACTGCTTGGAAAAGGGTTCTTTTCACTCTTTTATTTTATTTTCATTGCATAAACATTTTTCATCACTACAGAAAGCTGTTTATTAAAAAAAAAAAAGGAAAAATTTTCATACACATCAATTAAAAATTATTACTTGATCATCACTTTAAAGGGAAAAAAATTGTCCATATGGCTTTTGTACTGCCCAGAACTGGACCCAACGCTCCAGGTGTGGCTTCACAGAGTCTGAGTAGAGGGGAAGGATCACCTCCCTTAACCTGCTGTCAGGACTCTTCCTAATGCAGGAAGGGCAGTAAGTCACTGGCCACCTCTGCTGCAAGGGGACATTTCTGGCTCATGTATAATTTTGTGTCCACTGGGGATCCCCAAGTCCTTTTCTGCAAGCCTTATTTCCAGATGGTTGACCACTCAGCCTTTACTAGAGCATGAGTTTATTCCTGCCTAAGTGCAGGGCTTGAGATTTCTCTCTGTTTAACTTAATGAGATTCCCATTTCTCCAGCCTGTTGAGACCTAAGTGGCAGCACAGCCATCTCAGGATTCAGCTGCTCCTGCCACTTGAGTGTCATCTGCAAACTCGCTAAGCATGCACTCTGTCCCATCACCTTTATCTGCTCTGTCATTAATGAACATGCTAAGTAGGATTGATCTCAGTATTGACCCCTGGATACACCAATAGTGACTGTCCTCCAGCTGGACCCAGTGTCACTGATCAAAACCCTCTGAGCCCAGCAGTTCAGCTAATTTTCAGTCCACCCTACTGTCCATTCATCTAATTCATATAAAATCAGTTTATCTATGAAGATATTGTTAGAGACAGTGTGAAACACCTCACTAAAGAAAAGATAAAAATTTCACTCTTCCTCTTTCATCCACTGAGCTTGTCATTTCACTGCAGAAGTCTGTCAGGGTAGACAGGCATGATTTGCCATTCATAAATCAATGCTGACTATTCTCAATCACCTTCTTGCTATGAATATACTTATAAATATTTTCCAGGATTAGTTACTTTCCCAGGGATAGAGGTAAGGCTAAAAGCAGTATAGTTCCCTGTGTCTTCCTTCTTGCCCTGCTTTGAGATAAGGGTGATATTTTCCTTCCTTCATTTTTCATGAGCCTTCTCCAGTTATCATGAGCTTTCGAAGAAAATCAGTGTGGCCTTGTAATGAGATCAGACAGCTCTCTCAGCACTCAAGGGTGTATCCTATCAGGTCCCATCCCCACAACTCCTGTGGAGGTTGTAGTGAGGTGGATGTTTGCCTCTTCTCTCAAGTAACAAGCAGACAAGAGAAAATAGCCTCAAGTTGCAGCAGGGGAAGTTTAGATTAGATATTAGAAAAAATGTCTTCACTGACAGGGTTGTGAAGAATTGGAACAGGCTGCCCTGGGAAGTGGTGGAACCATCATCCCTGGAGGTACTGAAAAGATGTGGTGCTTAGAGATAAGGTGAACTTGGCAGTGCTATGTTAACAGTTGGACTTGATGATGTTAGAGACCTTTTCCGAGTTATATTATTCTATGACGTGTTTGTTCTATGGTTAGTTTGTTTACCTCGGTCCTCCTGAACTGAGGGTAAATCTTCCTTTTCCTAAATAAGGAGTGTGGACAACTCATATCTCACTCTGAGACTATTCTTAAGACAAAATGTTGTTGTCCATTCTTTGAATCATAGAAACTTCAAGGTTACAGTAAAAACAAAGCATTTAAAGTGATATTCTATAAATGCTCATCTCTGTTATTTAAGTCGATATTATAAGAAAGGATACTACTCAGATCTTGCTTTGTCATATTCCATAAGCCAGTGTATCCATCTAGCTCATCAATTCTTCCCTTATCAGAAGATTCTTCTTTTCAGAATCTCTGATGATGAAGTACTGCTCTATTTCAAGAGTGTATGTCCACCTCATCAGACCTGTGCTTTCTTTTCCCCATTTCCTATATCAAAATCAGTCCAAATATTCACATCAACATGACAAAAGGTAAGATTATATTGCAGAATTTATTTTAGAGAAATTCACATACGCATTTTTGTAGTGTCAGGTCCCAAAAAAATAAAAAAATCTATGCTGTCCAGAAGAGAGTTGACTTATAACTGCTTGGGATATTTACAATGTATCAAGTTTTGTTTTTATATTTGATGTTGCATCATCATGATTAATATTATCAAGTCTAGATAAAGCTATACATAAATCATGTGACTTTCAGCCATCAAAATACAATAGTAACATGTATTAAATAATAGTGAAAGCCAAGTTTAGCCTTTATAAAAGTCTACCTGAATGTTAAAGTCCGTGTATTTGTGCCCTGTTGGCTGCAGGACTAAATCACCTGGCTGTGAAACAGATATGCAGAGAGTGGGACTAGATTAACTCAGTAGTTTGACATCCACCATCACCCTTCTTCAACCGACATTGGAGTGGGGGGTAAACACATTTTGTAAACTCCAGACGTTTTTCTGTCTATAGAACATGACCATTGTGTCACTCCACCCAACATCTTGAAGGAAAAATAAAATCTTTGTCATATCAGCAATTTATTTTTTTTCCATAAGGATGCAAACCCGATGTATATAGTTGTAAACCAGATAAATTTTTAAACAATGGCTTAAAACAAAAATATAGATATTGTTTTTCTTGGGAAGAATGTTTATCCCTATATTAAAGGATATTATCCGTAAGAAAACTTAATTTAGAAGGGCTTTGCCTTTATTTTCCTTTCTAACTAACTTTCCACCAATGCATAGATCTTGCAATTTTCATATGGGTTGCTGATCATAAGCACTTTATTACTCACACATCCCTGAAATTAAGATTGGCTCTTTCAGAGTTTCTTTTACCAAGGAGGGAGAAATAGCAGCCTAGTAGGAAACACTGCTATTCATTTTTAAATGCTTAAATGCTTGCTCTGCTGAAATAATGTTAAGCATTGTATCTTTTTTCTTTTTTTCCTTAAAGAAAGGAAAGCACCACCTTGCAGAGGAAGTGCTGAAGCAAAGAAAAGGTACATGAATGTTTGAAACAGTCCTAGCCTCTTCTGTTACTGTGGAAAATAATACAAACCATAGATGTTTAAAGAAGGTCAGTGTGAGGGTATATATGACAAAATGCAACATGAAAAGTGTTCTGTAGTCATCATGTTCTTTAAAATCTCTGGCATTATTCAAAAGAAAACTCTTTTTCTTGTTTGAGAGAAAATGAAAGGTTATTCACTCTCAAGCTCTTATCAAGACCCCAGCCCTGAACTGCTATGTGGCTTTTGATAAAAAAACTTAATTTCTTCATTTAAAAAGATTTTTGGGGTTCCATTATGTAAAATATTTTGAATACATTACTAGAATGTTTTGTGCTTCGTGTTTGTCTATTCTATAACACCCTTTTCTCTAAAATTTTTTTCCACTTCCCAGTGAAAAGTGTTTGTGACATTGTATAGAATCACAGATTTTCCTCAAGAATATTTGTCCACATGTAGACCTACTGTTTCATTTCAAACGATGGAGGATGGTGGGTGTGTGTCTATATATAATATCCAGAAGTTCTCTTCCTAACTATTTTTCTTTCGTCTTCTGAAAGTAAATTTTCCATATTGAATAGAGCAAACCATATACTGAACAAGGTGACCTGATCCTTTTTTCTAGGACAGAAAACTGAAATAACTGGTAAATAAAGTATCCTGAAATTAGAAGATTGCTACTTTCATGAAGATCTCTTTGTGTTTCTAGGGTACAGACTGCATATCAAATTAGCAGATGGCTTCCTATATATGATGGCACAGATGGAGATCGAAATTGTAGGATTTCAATGTATCTGATCTTAGGCATCACTTGTTTCACAAAAAGGAAAACTTTCAGAGAGTTAAGGACTTGGCTGACCATGAAAAATATCAGACCCTCTTTCACTGTTTCTGTGTTTTGAGAGATGCAAATGATGGTTGCAGGGAGGGCATCAAGTCTTGAAAAATGTAGAGTTTTCTCTTTGCAGTGAGTTCTTGAGGGTGTGCAGGCAAAACTGAGATTTCATGCTTTATTCCTGTTCTTTTATTGTTAAATAACTCTGTTCCTTGAGGATCAGAAAAGTGTATTTTATGTGTCCTCTAAAATCCCCAAAACCTGACAATTTGTTTATAGAAGGATGACACGCCCCGCTATTTTTGTAGATTATCATTTTACAGTAAGTATTGATAACTTCAAAATATTCATTTATATATAAATCTATGACCTATATTCACTTAGTTCTGGAGTAACAAGGGCATTAAAAATGTGTTCGCAAAGCATAGCTTCCTTCATCTACTCAAACTCTTTGTTAATGAGTTGGGAAATAGAGTTTTCCAGACTCAATTCTCTTTTGTGTTCTCTGAAACATTTTGCATTCATACCTGTAATCACAAAAAAATAATCACTCTCCACAACCACAGTTTGGAATTTCACAGATGTGACTGGACAGGGCAGTCAAATTTACTTTATGAGGGTGCTTTAGAAATGCTTCATTATCGATGCTGATGTTGTTATCCTTGAATTCTTCCCTGCCATATCTGTGCTTATCTTCCATCTCAGTGAACCTGAAAGAAGCCCTGTGCAATGGAATGGTGCCTATGTAGAATTCTCTAAGTACAGAGTTTTCCAAACCACTCAGAAATTCTGTGAAATGAGGATGAATGATTTCCAGAAAAGCCATTGGTAGCAAGCATTGTACAGAAGAGAAGCACTATTGCTTGGTAAAAGATGAAACAGATTGTCAAGATTGTCTTAAAAAATAGTGATTTTTTTTTTCACTAGGTGAAACTTTATTAGGAAAGTAAGTTACAGGGAATTTTTTTCAGACTTCTTTGCCTTTTCCCTTTATTTTATTTTTTGGGAGAAAAATACAGCATCAGCAGAAAATGTGAAGTATTTCAGTCAAATCTTTTGAGACAGGTGATTTAAACCAAGGACCCAAGTTTAAAAAAAAGGTTAACTGTTAAATATTTTCTCCTTAAAGGTGCTGAGTGCCAAAGAATACACTAAATTAGTTCTAGTATGAAAGAAGTATGGTAATTACAGTATTAGCTTTTTCTCCATAAATAACATCAGTTTACAAGAAATTGATTTATTTCCTTTTAAAATAGAATTTGATTGCAGTTTTTCAGCTGACCTTGCTCCTATTTCTGAAAAAGAATTGTTTCCAAGCACACTTTTAAAAGTAAATTAATGCTTTTAGCTCTGTGCGTTTAGCTGAATCAGCACAAGTATTGCTGAGTTGATGACACCTCCTATATACCTAAAGAAGCTGAAATCCAGCACTTAATGAAGTCTTCCCTAATCTTTTGGCAAGTGAAGAAATAGGTAAAAGTTCTCCTAAGTTGCTGTCATAGGAAATTGAAATAGTATGTATCTATTATCCTAGAACTGTGTTTGTGCCAATACAGGTTTAAACCATCAGTAATACCTTCCATTTCCTAATGTTTATAAGCCAGATGAAAAATCACCATGGAAGTTCCTAATGGAGCACCAATTTCTCTGTGACATTTACAAAGAAAATAAATGCTGTGCTTTTTTTGAGTGATAAAGGTGAAGAAGAAAAAATGCCTTTTATTCCAGTTTCCTGTATTTATCTTGTCAGAAATTATTTCTGTAAAGCAACCTCATCTAGCAGCAGCTGGGAATAAGAAATCTATTACTGCCTACACAGAAGAGTCAATAAACTGGGCTGAATTTACTGGACTTATGAAATGTCATTCTTTCCTCACCTATCACTGCCAGTGAAACCAAGTAGCAATAACCTTTGGATTTGTAGTAAAATCTTACAGTTGTTTGTATCCTGAATCTGTGTCAGGTAATGGCATGTCAGCTTCATCCTGACCATGGTCTTCATAGCCACATCTTTGTGCTTGGATCTTGAGACAAGTCACTTAAGCACAGTGAGCATCAAACCCATTGAAGAGATGAGGATACCCCAGCAGGAATGCACTTCAAAAGTTTGGCTGATACATGTTCAAATGGAACTGTGTCTGTGGAAAACTTGATCTAATGTGCATTGAAAACCAATGCTAAAATTTATTCTTTCCTTACTTGATCTATGGTATAAAATATATCCTTAAATACTGCAGCCAGTTATTTTTTGCATCTCACCAAGATGAGGAGCTGTTCTTACAGCAAAGAGAAAAATATACACACATAGAAGGTTTTTTTAAGACATTAATTTCTGTTCTTATGCATGATTCAGATAGGGTATAGCCTCTGTAATAGTTAATTCTACCCTATTTTTCCTATTTGTCTCTGAATTCATATTTATTCCATTGTATCCCATTGTTGCAGTCACAGACTACAGGTTTTTCACTAACTCAACAATACAAGGTTTGAAGGCATGGCAGATCTTATCTGGATGTACATTTTCTGTTCTTGAGCTTATTATAGCTTCTTTTAGCTAATGGAGCAAATTGTCCATTAGTTAGCTAACTCAAACTTAAGTTCATCTTTGTGAAATAATCTGATTTTACTGTATAAAAATGACATCATATTTGACAAACTTTTAACAAAACTTGAGGATAAACAAGAAAAGAAAGTAGTCAAACAGACTGAAAACACACAAGTGGAACTACAGTTAAAAGAGAAGGGAACTCCAACAAAGCACTCCCACACTTTTTTTTTTGTTCTGTATAGTGACAGAGAATTATTCACAAACTGAACTAACTTTGTTAATGACATTTGGTGTTGCAGATGCCTACACGCTTCTGTGCATCTCCATCTAGGCAACAAGGGCTTCATTCTCTGCTGGAAAGAGTCAATGTGGGCCTTGAAAATGCTGTTGCTTTATTTTTTTTCCTGAAAGTGTGTAGGCATCTGCATTACCAAATCCAATGTTTATTTATGACAAGAGACATTGGGTCCAAAAGGGTTGTGTGGACTCATTCTGTACTGTTTTAACCTGTTTTGAA
The DNA here is from genome assembly GCA_036785705.1 of Acanthornis magna. Classification (NCBI taxonomy): domain Eukaryota; kingdom Metazoa; phylum Chordata; class Aves; order Passeriformes; family Acanthizidae; genus Acanthornis; species Acanthornis magna. Next base: position 26,502,125 of record JAWUZG010000063.1, read on the forward strand.
AGCAGAGTTTAGAGTGCTGTAATGTGAAATATTACCTTCTGGTTTTGAGGGGGATCTTGTTAGAGAGTGTTTATTGAATAAGAATATATTACATTTCACAACCTGCAGTTTGGTGTTATAACTGTTATACTTCATAAAGACCCCAAAAATGAAGTTGTGGGTGGGAAAATAGGGATTTTTTTCAGAATATAGGTACTCTCCTGTGTACTGCTCATCAGAAGCTCTGAATAATGCTGTCAGAAAAGATTTTGTATTTATTGACATTTTACTGACCTGGCTCCATGTATTTCATCTGAAACACTACATCCCAAACTCGCCATGAGATGCGGATACCCCAAAATTTCATCTGCAGACGCCATTAAATATTGTTTTCCGATAGTTGTAATTTTCATTTGATATTTAACAATGGAGAAGACCTACACGGAAGTAACATGCTTCATTAAAAAGAAAAAAACGTGTTATTTTCTGATTATAAAACTGGAAATATAACCACAATACAGAAGTGCAAAACCAGAAAAGGCAGACATAAAAACCAAATAAACTTGATTTCAAACTATGTAAGTAATAGTTTAGAAATTTGGGGAGGTGGGGGGGTAAGAGGTGTTATTTCTCATTTACATAAAACTGATATTCGTTGCATCCTTTTTGATTATAACACTCTTATGGATTGAGATCTTGGTCTTCTGCAGATTTTTTCAGAACATGGAGAAGTTCTTTTACCTACTGCAGCAAGGTCCCAAATGATTGAACTTTCAAATAACTTAAGGAACCTTTCTTTTGGCTGTATGTTATATATGTAGAATGCAAACTTACTTGATTATGAATATTTTTGATGAAGAAAGAAGGACTTTGGAGGGCTGATTCTGATACTCCTGTTTATATATTGCCCTTAAACACACTCCACTAGAAACTACAGCATCAAATCCTTAATCAGAGCAATTGATGAACAGTGGCACAGTAAACAAAACGGAAATAGTAAATCAAGTTGGGTAGAAAGTCAATTGAGCTACAGTTATAAATTTACATTGTAAACATTTTACAAGGTGTAGCACCTCAGCTTTTTGCAACAGTCTAACTTCAGCCTTATTAACATGACATAGAGACTACAAATTTACTAATGCATGGTTTTAGTCCTTCATAGAGACCATGCATGATCTTTTAATTAAACAGGGACCAACCTTGCCATTTGTGTGGAGTGTGCCGTGGGATTTTTTTCCCAAATGACCATTTTGCTATATTTTGACATTTTGGTAGCCACCACAAATGTTACCCAAAAAAAACCACCAAACCCTTTGAATGTATTATTAGAGTTTTATTGCAGTTCTACAAAAAGTTATTTGAATGGGAACTATAAACCAGGTTCTCCACAACAGTATATTTGTATCTATATTAGTGATCCTGCTTCAGGCAAGTTTCCATATTTGAAGCTGGAAATCAGAGCTCCTGTTCAAAATTGTTTCGTAGTCATAACTGGTGGAAGTTTGTTTCTACATTTAATTTTTTTATTACTGAATATTTTTCTATGAATAAATGTTTATTAAAGAGTTGAATTTTTCCCTACATTTTCAATATTGCTCATTAAATTCCTGATGCTAAGCCTAAAAGTTTTTGTCATTATCTGTGCAAATTTTTTCTTTACAATATTTCCAATATGCATATTTTATGTAATATTGTGAATGTGTTCAATTTTGCATTGCATATATAACCACCTTAAAGAACCATTTCCACAGTTAACAGACATGTTTTTCATGCATGGACAGTACTGCTTTAAAACTATTTCACTGACTGAAAAAAGGCTAAACACATGGATTACCTTTGGAATTAACAAAACCTGTATTATTCACTTTTGAGAAGGAAGGTTAGGCAAAATTTTGTGTGATTCTTCAATAAGTTGCATAGTTGAAGATCACACATAATAGAGCAAAACAACTAGAGCTACATAATAGTATTAACAAAGTTTCGGATAAAATAATTTAAATTACGAAAATGCACATATTCATTAGTTTTAAATGGAAATTTAAAGAAGATATTTTCATGTAACTCAGATATTTAAAGCTTGCTGTCAGATTTTTTTCTATTCAAGCAAAGGAAGAGAGTCACTGAATGAAACTGGCTTTTTATCTTTGTTCATCACTTTGTTTTTTCAGATCAAGTTTTGATACATCCTAAACTGTGGACATTTAATCTGTCATTTGTAAGTTCTATTTGATCAGGAAGAATAATTGGAAATGTTCTTTGGACACCTATGAGCTGCAGCATGATTTTGTATTTAGTAGAATTTCTGCCTAGTTTGCAGTACGAGCATATTTTGGCAAGATCACACCATAATAGGGAGGATGCAGTAATGCAAACGAGTTAGCTTTATTTACCTTTTAGCAGTCTTATTTACACATAACTAGAAGTTATTAATGCAAGAAAAATTGATGGGTCCAAGACATTCTTTAAAAGAGATATTTCCTCATTCTGCCATGTATCAATTTTCCATCCTACAAAATGTTCTGTTAATTCCTCCAACTTCACCGGAGAATAATTATTTCTTACTGGATTTGTTATTCTAACAGAATGCATTGATTTGGCATGTGGTGATGAAACACAAAACTGCAGAACTCCCTTTTGTTTCTGGAGGGCCATCCATCTATATTAATTTAAATGTCTGCTGAATTTCTCAGGAAAACTACTAAGGTAAATAAATGAACTTTACCTTCCTTCTCCTCCTGGCACCACTGCTCATGTAACTGCCTCTCTTCTCAAAGGGTCTCTGCATACACAGGTTCAAAGATAGTGTCCATTTTCTTTCACCCAGTTCTCTTCTTCATTAATAAAGTGGTGCATCCACCCGTTCTTTCTGGTCTCTTCATTAGCTTGAATGAACCTGTGAAGTCCTAGACATGAAGACGCATTTTAAAAGAACTTAGAAGTTTCCTTTGTCGAAACTATGAAGGAAACAACAGAAAAGATGTGAGGATTCAAAGGTGTCAAAGAAAAGACAAACTTTTTCCGTGTCAGTTTTCCCCCTAAATTTCTCTAAGTGTATCTGGATAAAAGCATCCAAATATGTTGTAATTATTTCTGTATTAGTTTCCTCAGAATAATTCTTTTAAATATACATATTCTTTTTTTTTTTTTTTTTTAAATTTTCTTACATTGTATCTGTACTACGGAGATTCCTCTGTCTGAATTTTACATTGAGGTAACATGGTTACAACACTTTGCCTAAAGAGAGAGCAAAACTGAGGTCACTTCTTACAAAGTCACATTTTCATGGCCTAGCATTGCCATATTTTAGACTGCACAAAAGCTGGCAGTAAAACCCTTATCTTAAAAATAATTTTTATGTGATGGATGATGTATTTCCATTGTATTTAGGTACATTGTATAGAAATTAAAGATGATAATAAGTGAGATTAATTTTTTACTCTTACTATGGGTTCATTTTGTAAAGATACCTAAAAGAAATTTTCTTTAAAAAATCAAAGAAAATAAAGCCTCTAATGAAGAAAATGTTTGTTTTGGAGCATGGTTTCTAAGGTAAGAACTCCTTCCCAGTATTTAATTCTGTCCCCATATTTTCTGGAAATTTCAAAGTCTGCTTCATACTGTATTTCCATAGCATATGATTTCCTGTTTTTCCTTTCCCCAGTCTGCTTCCATTTTCCTTTCACCTTCCCATTCCTGGAAAAAAAGTGCTCCATCTGAACTGTCCTGCAGATCTGTTTTCCATCCAGGTTATTGTTTCATTTCTCATATTGTCGGTCACTCCCTCTTTTAAATTCAGACTTCTGAACATCAATGCTCTAGTCAACCTCGCAAGTCATTGGCATAAAAATACCACATGGTGATCTTTTTTATTATATTTCCATTCATTTCCTCTTAAAAGGGAGCGGATGCTAGGTGTTCAGAACAACTCCAATTTTTTCTTTTTTCTCTTGATCCTTCTAGGAGTCCCACCTAGTTAAAAGACATTCCTCTGTGATCTCTTAATGTCTCACTTTGAGGAAGAATACCTTTTCCTTTTTTTATTAACTTCTTTAAGTGATCAATATGATCTCTATCTTTCTGTTTATATTCGTTTTCTATTCTGCAATGTTCTAACAAAAATGGTAATTGACTTGCTTCTCACTATCTCTTTGTATTAAGCAGCTTGTGTCTCTCTAGGATATGTAATTATACATTCAACCTAATTCTTTTTCTAGTGAGATTAATAGTAGTTGCAATCTAATTTCAAAGTATTACTTTTGTATCAAGATGAACTTCAGAAAACCATGTCCCTTTTGATGTGTTTTTATATATCTCTTCCTATAAAATTGAGCATGAAAAATGCATTCATCCCTTTTCAAAACCCCCCCTTGATTTTTAAAAAGCTAACAAAAATCTCAACTCACACTGAATTCTCAAAGCTATTAAAACCTAGAATGTCTCACCACATCTGGGACTAGTTAAGATAATTATTTTTCCTCATATTTTCCCCAAAATAGTAATTTGATGGGTTTGCCTCAACATCAATTTGAGTCTAAACAAAAATTCAGATGGAAAAGAAACACACATCTCAAAACTTCATCAATTCGTTAAGAGGAATCCTTGTGATGCAAAATGCTGGTCTCAGGGTTTGATTCCCTTCTGGCCCTGTGAAGATAGACAGAAGGAACAAACTTACTTTACAAACCAGACATTGTCCAATGGGGCCACTCAAACATTTTTTTCTTTTTTAAAATTCAACAAGCCAACCAACCAACCAAACAAAAAACCCACCCACCAATTCCCAGGATGAGACAATTTAATATTGCTTTAATGATACTATGAGGTTGTCTGTAACTGGGAATTTTAAAGTAGTTTCTAGCAGAATGTCCTTTTTTAAAATTGAATTTCCATATTGGTCATTCCAAGCAGCAAGCATAAATACATGATGAAACACTTGATTTTCATGACTTGGACTCCTATATTATTATGCTTACTAAAAATGCTTAAATATATTTTCAATTACGTCATACCCACACAAACTAGGCAGTAGTGAACATTAGATCAGATTTAAGCAAATATGACCTACGTAAGATAATCACTGCTGAACCAAGGAATATGGAAAGAGGATATGTATATTTGGAGAATCTAAAGAAGTACAATCAGATTTTTTAAATGCGGGTGAAAAATCCCAATATTGCTATAATAATACAAATTTGTCAATTTTAAGCTATTTGATAAATAGGTCTCTCTGCATGACAACGCTAATATTACATCCAAGGGAGACCACCACTTATTCTCAGCATGGGTTGCAAGCGAAATGTCTAAAATTTAGGGGAAGAAATGCATGTATTCAAAGTCAGTAAATAAACAAGTACTTTTGCTTTTTCTTTCTTCCTAATTCAGTAGGATAATTTGAATCTCATGTATGAAGCTGGATGTGTCAAATTATGGAGAAGCTAATGGAAGCTTGGTATAATGAAAAAATAGAAGCTATTTGACTATGTGAATCAAACAGGTATTAGAAAATTGCTGTACAATCAGTTGTGTGTTATGAATTTAAAATAATAAGTAAGAGCACAGGATTTATAAAAAAAAAATAAATTACTGAATATATAATTGTTGGTTTCCCTGGTGAGAATGTTTGAGTGAACCGTGCATTGTTAGTCTGCAGAATATATGAATAGAGTGGGAAAAAAGTTAATAGTTTATGGCAGTGAGATATATATCATGTAGGTCCGATACCAATTCTGCCAGAATTTTCTAGGAGAAGAGTACAACAGTTAAGCTTGTTGTCTTTCAGTTTCCTGAGTAAAGGACTTCTTGCCTTCTGAATTTTTCTTTTTATTTAAAGAGTAGTTCCCTAACCAAATCAAATATTTTTTAGGAAGGCTTTGATTAGGATACAGTTATCAGAGGTATACAGCTAATTATACTGCTAATAAAGATGAAGAATTGAATACTGCTTAGCAGAATATTATTAATGTCATGCTCTTCTATGGGCAGAGATTTTCAAAACTTTATGCAAAAATGAAAAGGACAGAACAAATTTTTATTATATGATAACAAGTTTCACGGCATCTCTACATTACTGAAGGAAGAGCAAAGGTAATCCAAAGTGGCTCATTTTCTGCCTACAGTGTCAGGGCTTCCTTAGCTCCTGAACCAGGCACCTGCAAGCTAGGAATCTTGGAAGACACAGTTGTCTGTTTCCAGGGCCCCAAGGTTGCTATCAATTAACAAACTAAGAATGAAACATGACAAAACAATAAAACAATTTTGAGATCTGGAAAGAAATCTTACACATCTTTTGAAATAACTCAATTTTAACCAGCTGATTCCAATGATGATGAAAACAAAAGTAATAAAGGACAAAAAGGAAGCAAGGTTAAGACTGTATTTGTGACCATCTCTAAAAAAAATGTTTGGGGAATTTTGTCTTTGCCGGGTTTAATGCAAGAAACATATTCTAAGTATTCTAAGAAGCATATGAAAAACTGAAAGACTGAACAAACCACTGAATCGATTTGACTGAATTCAGAAAACTATTCATAAAGTCAGAAAAAACTAGATATTTACACAGTGCTTCTATTCAAGGAACTTATTATTTTAGTCTTTCTCAACTTTCTATTATTTTTGGCTTCAGAAATACCCTAACCCTAACTGCTCATGTCAGGGTCTTTGATAGTTTATGATGCTCCCTCAGCTGCCTCTCCTGTGAATGTCCCACAGATGGAACCTTCCTGGGATGGGGGGGTTTACAACTGAGCCAGTTTGTGAAAAACAGGAAGAGTGTTCACTCTGTCTGACCTGAGGTTATGCCACCAACTCAAAAACTCTCCTCCACTCCCCTTGGTTGTGGGGAAGTGTGTGCAAGCATGGCCTCAGCAGATGAGCCTGTGAGCTACAGCCTCTCCCACCCCGAACCCCACCAGAGCTGATTTTCAGGATAGCTACTGGGGTTGGATACATTCTTCTCCCTTAGCCTTGTTTACTTCTTCCTAGACCTGAGATAGCTGGACAATTGTGTCACCTTAAGCCACCAAGTTCCCTTAGGTGGCTCAACTCACAGCCCAAAGTTCCTGTCAGGAGGCCTATTCAGGGTGGGGTGGGCTTCAGTGGTGGCAACTTCTTTGTATAGCTTTGCCCTGATGGGCAAAAAGTCATTCATAGCAATGTTTAAGCCATTTCCCATAACATTTCATTCTCTCACAACACAGAGTTGGAAGAATGCCATAAGAATCGTTCAGTCCAAGTCCTAGACTCCTCACAGAGCAACCTGAAAGTCAAACCATATATCTAAGAGTGTTGTCCAAACTTCCTGAACACTGACAGTCTTGAGGTCATGATCACTCTAGGGGAAGCCTGTTCCAGTTCTTACCCACCCACTCAGCGAAAAACTTTTAAATCCTTGATATTGTTCATCCTACAGTTCTAAACTAAGACTTAAATTCAAATGTACACAACTTCAAATTCAGGCATATAGCAATAAAGAGTTTTTTTCAATTCCCCTGTTCAGAGTGTATAAAACAAACTGAAAAAAATCCAGCTTGAATACCATTTTATGCAAGGTGAGAGTTTTAAAATGAGAAACACCACTATAGTGGAAATTCTATAAATAAACCCAGTATGTCTTTCCTTTTTGTCTTTATTTCTACAATGTTCTAAGTCAATAGCAGTGTTATTTTTTCAAACCAAGGGTTGTATTCTTCTAATTGACATATTTTCAAAACACTAAAAATTATTTAGGCACTAAATTTTTTGTTAGTTCAACTAAATTTATACATGTATATCTGGTCCAAACCACATCGCAAATAACCAGGCTGTAAAAAAATGTTAATTTACTTTGATCCCTCTGTAGAACCATATGCTGAAATAATACAAAACCGTCTGACAGAAATTTCAACCTTAGCTCTTACTGTTATAACAATATAATCAATATTTCAGTGTTCAAGTTTAGTTCCCTGCTTCATTTTCCAGGTTATATACCCCTTTTCATTAGACGATGTTTCCTGAAGAATGAGGTTATTGGGATTTATGTCTTAGTTAGTTTGTATTTTTGTTACATATTCTCATTAATATGAGTTGAATATATTAAGTTAAAGTTGGCAAATATTCTTATATGGAGTTCTCTTGTCATTTGGGACTGCATACTCTGAAAATCATTGTTCAAACTTGAAACCTTTACACCTAAAAATAACACAATATAATAACATCAAGATATCATCAATGTTTTTTACAATCTAATTCAGAAATATGTTACCTGACTGGACTCAAAGCACTTTGAGAAAATTCTCAGAAATATCAGCCAACTGGGATGTGCAAGAAGAAAAGGGTACTGTCTGAGAAATCCTTAGAGATGTCAAAGAAGAAAACAAGTTATTCTAAGTCACTTCTTTAGTACTCATTTTGCATCTTAAAAATTCCAGTGCTGTTTTAAATGTTTTCTTAAACAAATATGTGTCATAACATCTAAATGATACACCAGGGATGGAGTTTTGTGAGCTGTCAGCTGGCAACTATCCTGACAATACAAGCAACGGTTGAACTTCCCTTTTGTTAATATAAGTCTCTGAAATCATTGCTACTGCTCTGAACTTGTGAAAAGAAATCCCAATTTTGCACAACTATTGACAGTTTACTCAGGAGATGTGTCTCTTTAATTCCAAGGTTTTGATGACTATTGACCTGTTGCTGGAATGATGTCCACTGGAGTCCAAATGAAGATGAGCAGAAAGGATGATAATACAACTGTGGTCTTATTAGAAAACCATATTCAACTTTAAATCCAGTATAATTAGGTTTGTTTTAAGATTTTCTTTCCTTAGTGGATTTGTGCCTAAAGGCCTTCAACTAACTGGCAAGGTTGATTAGCTATAAATGAGAGAATACTACATAAATCAAACATTAAATTCTTTTCATAATTGCTGTGAGATTTTGGACCAGTTATACAATTTATTATCAGGAAATATTCTGGTTCATCTCTGTGAAAATTGAATTTCTGAAATAGTACCATTAAGATTAAAAATACTATATTCAAATCACAACTCATAGTAATGCTCCTCATAGCTATTTAGTTTGTTAAATATTTTAACTGAGAAACAATTTGCCATGTAGTGCTGTCTAGTTTACTTTTAATATGATGAGCCTTACTGCCAAAATTCTAATTAGCTTCAGCCTATCAGCCACTTTTGAGATTAGTTGTATTCCAAGTGGCATCCTAACAAAGATTAGGATGATTACTGTAGGACTTAAGCATAATACTGTGTCCCTTCAAGAAAGAACTTACCCAAGAAAGTAAAAAAGAGCATGTGCTTAAAATTCATTGATGAGCTAGGCTGCTTCTCACAACAGGTTTTCCATTACCAATGGAATTATCAAAAGTATAAGACCAAATTTCTCTGACATTTCAGTCACAGCAGTCTTACACATCTATCAACTGATAACGTGAAAATGGGTAAGAAATATGATCTACATTTCACTGGCTCTGCAAAGAGAAAAAAGGAAGGCAACAGTGCATTCTCTTGCCATACAAGTGAACATTTTCTTCGTTACTGTCAGAACTTCCACAGTCTGAACTCTGCTGCCCTGGAGAAACACTAACAGCTTCAGGACCTCACTTAAGACGCTGCTTGTCAACATTACAAGATGGCACTGTAAATAATACTTACAAATATAACTTTTAATTTGATGTTGCCAAACCAGGCTCTCTATTCCTGTCCTGCTCAGATCTTCATCATGCCTCATAAATCGTCTTTGCAGCCAAGCCCAATTTTCAAGAAGACATTGACTGTATGAATAATTCCTTCCAACATAAACATCAAAATGAACTACCCTTCAAAAAGTTCAACAGATATAGGACATGAAAAGTCACAAACTGGGGTGAAAACATTGGATTGAAGCTCATCAATACAGTATAAGGAAGCTGTCACATCCCAGAAATAGTAAAGAATAGGTTACTTAAACTTTACCTTTGAAGGAAAATACCATCCCAAATTCCTCTGCCCAAATCCCAGAGCAAAGCTGATTATTGCAAAGCCTTTGTTTCTTGATCATTCAGCATACTTTTTGGTTAATATTTTTTACACCCATGGGACACATCTGCTGGGCATAGCTGATCCTTTTTTGCATGGGAATTAGAGCCAACAGATTATGTGGGAGTAGTGCAGATTGGGCATCTTTGCCTTAGAGCTGTGACAGGCTTGAAAGAGAAAAAATGCTGAGTGTCTTTCTCAGTCATGGAAGAAATAGTTGGGAAAAGTTGATGATGAAGAAAGTTCACAAAAAACAGGAGAAATGCTAAAGCAAGTCTCCTGAATGTTTGCATTTCCTGTGCTTGAGGCAATGAAAGAGAGAGTTGCTGAGTGGGTACCATTTGCAATGGTAATCTTTTGTCCTTCTTTCAGCTTTTAAAGAGACACCTGACCCACAATTTTCATTCTACATCTCTGTGGCATTCACTATTCCTATCACAACTGATACTGCTATATACGTAAAAAAAATGACCCATTATTGTCATGTAAGTAACTGTTATTGCTGTAAAAATCTATACAGAGCACAAAGAGCAAGAAAAAGCAAAGTACCTGCAAACTGACCTTGTGCTACCACATATTAAGAGTTCATTACACTTTTCCTTTCCTTAGAAGAGATTTCATCAGAATTCATGCTTTTTATCACTTTGTTTAACATTAGTTTTGTGTGTCACTTGCTAGAAGAACCATAACAAGGTATAGTAAATTAAATTAAAATGAGGAAAGGACCAGCTAGGAAGACAAAGATGCTGATTAATATAATATTTTAAATAAAAATTATTTCATTTTGTTAGTGACAGGTTTATCAGATTAAATTTTATCGTCTGAAATGCAGGTGTGCACATTCACACACTCAGGCATCTGCATGAAAATCTAGTAGATTTTCCAACAAATTTTGCAGAAAAGCTTTTCTATTTTTTATTCTATTTGAAGAGAAACATGACATTACCTGCAGTTTAAAGAAACTTGCAGGAATATACTTTCTACTGATTTTAGAACTATTCCTCAGATTTTTGAATTTTATTATTATTTTTGAGCTGAACTCACAAATATTTCCTGGATACACCAAAAGGAATGCCAAGAAAAATGTTAATTCTAATACTTGATCACATGGTTTGGCCCATGGATTTCTTTCAAATTTTGCTGTTTCAGCAGTTTTCTCCTGACTTTGTCCAGACACTATCAGAAAGTGAGTGAAAGAGCTAAGGATAGATTATGGAACCATCCATCAACTTTACTAGCCAAGTATCACTGACAAGAGAATGTCACAGAAACTGATGTAAAAGCTGGGCAAAAAAATGTGAGCTAAACAACTATTCTACACAGCAGAGTCCACACTGTATAAAATGCTTAGCCCTGCATCTCCAGAGACTTGCATCGAACATTGCTTGAAGCTGTATTACTTCTTGCCTACAAACTGAATGATTATTATGCTGATACATTCTATGAAAAAAACCCCAGACAAATATTAAAATGATAAAAAGAAAATTACCTCATTAACAGCAAAAAAGTGTGGCTATTCATTTTACTCCCAGATATTTTGATTAATGGGTGGACAATTGTTTTGACTGCTCTATATTGTAAATTTCTGGGAACAATAAGAGCTATATAGAGGGAGATAGATCCTAAGGAGTTTCTGGATAGGCTGCAAAAACAGGGTTCCGTTTTTGTGTAGAATTAAAGCTTGGGACAGATATACATAATTCATTATTAGATCCTGCCAGGTTCATATTCTATATAGGTAGGTGTAGAGTTTTAGATGTTTATTGATGTCTGAGTCTCTGCTGTGATTGCAGTCAGGGCTGTGATAAGACTTGAGAAGGGTTATGATGGTTATTTAAATCTCACTTATTCCAGGTGGATCTGGAAACACTGAAATCTAAGGTGTTGGGTGCAGTTTCTTTTGGATATTTTGAGAGACCTCACATTCCAATAAAGACTAATGCTGAAATCCAAAACTTTGACATCTTTTACAAACTAGACTTCCTAGTTTCAGGCAGCCTTTGTGTTAGGAAATTTCAGAAAACAAGCAAAACCACACCATTGGCAAACCTGTCCTTAAGCAGTCGAAAAAAATCTTTGTGAGAATTTCAGTTAAAATATGACCCCACTATGAGGAAAATGAACAACATCTGTGTTTGTCTGCATTTATACAGAGGCTGTGGTCTCAGCAGATAGGACAGCCCAGACACTCAAACTTTTGCTTTGAAGTCAAACTCATAGACTTCTGTGCATCAAAATCATACCCTGATGATAAGTTCACTTAATACACAAGTACAATAAATACAACACAGACTGCTTTCTCCAAATATTCACATTCTACCTTTAGGAAGGAAGAACAATAGTATTTCAAAGTAATGAAAAGAAGATATTGACTTTAGAAGGGTTTGCTTTAGAAGGGACCTTCAAGATCATCCCTATCCAGCCCCCATGACACCTTCTGCTAGACCAGGTTGCTCAAAGACGCATCCAACCTGGCCTTGAACACTTCCAGGGATGGGGCATCCACAACTTCTCTCGGCACCTGTTCCAGTGTTGCGGTGGCTGAAACCATCTTGGAGAAGCCGAGAGGCTCCCACAGCATCAGCAAACTGGTGGGACAGCTCTGAGGTGTGAAATACCCTCTGAGTGTTGGTTGGGTGGTCTCGTCCTAGTTATGCTAATCCTCCTATGTTGATTGGTTGTTGTTGTATCACACACTCCACCCCTCCCTTCTTCCCGTTGGTTGTCATTGTGTTTCCCTGCCTTCTCCCCAGCTCTATTGGCCCTAGATCTTTATGAGAATGGCCACTCACAGCCATTCTTTTTCATTTGCTGCTGGATCCCTTCGGGAATAATTCCTCAGAATCTCCACATGACTGAGCTCTCTGAGTTCTTTTTTCTCTGGTAAAAGCATTGAGCTAGTCAGAAGCTCTGGGGTGTGTGTGTGACTGTGCAATCCACTGGCACAGGTGAGAGAAAAGGTTCTGCTTGCACGGTGTGGGAAGCATCGACCAGGAGTGTCTGTCTGAGGCATCAAGACACTTTCGGAACATGCAGCAGATCAATCTCACCCCACCACCACCCCACGTTATTCCAGCACCTCAGCACCCTCACAGTAAAAAATCAGAATATCCTTAGAATATCTAATCTACACCTACCCTCTTCCTCTTTCTCTTTGTCCCATCAATACATGCCCTTGTAAAAAGTACTATTCAACTTTGTTTGCCCTGTAAACTCAATTGAGGAACCTGATGTTAATTTACAATTGTACTACAGTTGTGGTTGAAAATGAATACATTAAATACGACCTTCTTAGTTAAGCAGCAAGGATATTACCTTTAAAAGTGATTTGTGAATTGAGTACATGTGGAAAAATCTATAATTTTTGCAGTTTTGTTACGCATTCACACAGACACATGTACATGCTTTTCAGGATAGTCAGAGGAGCTTTGGTGAAACTACAATTTAGGTGTAGCTATGAGGTTGGCTTTATAAATTACGCTACTCTGTGAGGCTGAATAAATCACCTTGAACATAATACAGATGCTACTCACTGGGCTATCAAACTTAATCTTTTTCTGTCTTAGGCAGCCATACTGCAGAGCTACATCTAAATATATGAAACTCCATTTTATAATAATTTACATTTCTTGCCTTGCTAATGAAAGCCCACTTCAGAACCGTTCTCCTCTGATGGTCAAACCTCCCCTAATATCCAGTTTAACCTTCTCTGAGGACAGTTGAATTAAAGTCTACATACTTATATGTAACTTAAAAAAAAAAAATTGAATTTTGCAGATAGCAATACAATTTCCTCAGGAAGCAGCTGGCTCCTGGGCTGGTTAATACTCTCCCCAAAAATGTATGGAGTTTGTTGTGAGTTGATATACCTGACATGGAGCAGGGCAAATTAGTTCCATGTTGCTCTGCTTATAGTGCTATATGTCTTCAAAATGTCTGGGGTATCTCTAAACTGTCCTCAAGATATTTAAGCCTATTATCAAAACTGAGAACACTTTTCATAAAGCTGCTGGTGTTAAGTATATCTTTTTCACAGACACCCATATTGTCTGTCTAAATAACATTTGCTCTATCAAAAAAACCCTCAAAGCAATGCTACTCAAAAAGAGAGATAATGAAAAAAATGTGGTAAAAGATGCAAAAATAGTAGCAAAAAATATTTGAAAAGTATTACTGAATCAGTTCAGGCAATATATGCCTTCTAGAGCTTGAAAAATGAAATTTAAAAAAGTATCTATGTAACTGTAACAAAACAAAGCAATATAGCAAGTTTTCTTTTTATTTTGATGATGCAAACCCACCAGCAGACAAAAAAAATAGAAAAAAACCTAAGGAAATCACTACATATGTTACCTTATTTCTTGCAGTCTTGAGTTTGTACTGCATTGATGGACCAGTTAATTAATTCTCTAATATTGATCTGGGCTCAACATTGTATGTTTTTGGTTGTTAATGATTAAATTTTAAATAGTTCATAAAACATGAAAATTAATCAAATAATTCTGACTTTAAAGGCCCTGTTAAGGCAAAACAAATTCTTCACTAGGCTGAGTTCTGTTATGCCTCTGACTTTTTATTTATAACCTGGTCCAAGAATTCTACATACAAAACAAGATAAACTAAGTCCTTTTTAAGAAGAAATGTTCACTTGACTAGGCTGAGTGCAAAACCATGTTGAGTTATGTATGAATATTAAATATTTTTATGAGGAAAAAAGCACTTTTTCCATTTTGCTCTAATTTTGAATGGCAATAAATTCTAAAGTGCGTTGACTGATAACTGTTAGAAAAACAACATTAAAAATTGAAGAAATGTTATTAATGTATTTTCTCTAAAGATAACTTAAAGTGTTAAATGTTTTTTTCAATTACTATAGCCTAAAATCAGAGATCTATCAATTTTCAGTGTATACTTTTTTTTTTTTTTTTTTAGAATGCAATTGTCTGACTGTGAATGGACTAGCAGGGACGCCAGATCTGTATTCACTGGGAATATTTCTTAAGTTTGCTCTACAGACTAATGTTCTAACACCACTGTACCTTTGTACTCTTTGTGTCTCTTTTGGGTATAAATTTACAGAAGTACTGAATGTGTATCACAGACCTCACATACACTAAGAAACAAATTTATATATGAGTTATGAAGAGAAAGAATAAATTTTTAGGTTCAGTTGTCAGTTTTATCTGTAGTCTTACTCTGCTCTTTTCAGTCTTCTCAGATCTCTCTAATGAATACACAATACAGCCAGGTCACTAAAAAGTCATCTGCCAGATCACCCACTGATCTGAGTGGAGGGAAATGGTGTGGATCATAAAGTGGTGCTATAAAGTATGAGTCATGGAGATATGATAATAGAGACTGTATTCCAAGCTCTGCTCTGATTTAAATTGTTTAAATCAGTGCAGCTGAAGCCTCATTATTGTCAGATTTCAAGTTCCATGACAATATCAGAACTGAAATTTAATTTTAAGGTCATCTTCGGTTGGATTTATTCACATGTATTTTCTGAGATATAACTTTCATACTGTCTTACTAAACACTGTCTTATGGAGAAAGAAATCAAGTAAATGTTCGGATGTGTAAACTTTCTTACAGTTCCTTTCTTACAGAATTTAAACATATTTACATATCAGAGTAGCTGTTGACTGAGGTCGTAGCATAGATATCATTATGAACCAAGAATAAATGAGACTAAAACCAGACAGATGAATGTAGAGTGTCTCAGTAATACAGTGCATAGAAACCAATTTGTCCTTTTATTTATGAATTTGCCTATATTTTAAAATAAGTCTATTTAGCTAGGAACTTATTTTCAATATTCTAAACAATTTCCCAGTAGAAAAGGAAAACATTTTGAAAGGTTTTAAAATAGCAAGCAGATGTGTCTTGATTTAAATTACTTCAATTTAAAACTCTAAACTACTTTACTTTTTTTCCTGTGTTAATGCCAATTATCATAAAGTGCTTCTCCCTATACTCATCATAATCACAGATGACTCTATTTCCATAAATTCTATTTTTAAAGGCCACTGTAGTTTCTATGGTATTAACTTTTTCTATATTTTAATATTTAAACTACAGTTAAGTTTACCTCAATTTCTGTCACCATCTCCTTCAACAGTATATTAATTATGTTATCATTTCACATCCATGCAAAAATTTTTCTCTATTTCCATCTTTCATTGCAAAGATATAGGGATTTTTCTTCAGGTCTCAGAGAATGTTATAAAGGTGTTGTATCTTCTATGATACCTTAATAAACACACATTCTTGATTTATTATCTGAAAAATTTATTGTCCAAGTTTTGGTTTAGTTTTGAGATTAAAAAAAGTCATTTTATATTGACTCTTATGTGAAAACCAGATAAAGGAAATACATTTCTTATAAGGCATCATTTAACAGTGAGTGTAGTAGGGTTTGGGATTTTCTCGCAATTCTGTTCATTAATTTATATTATGTTCAAACCAGCTACTCAGGGAAATTGCCAAATGTTTATGACCAGTAGAGATTTCAGCAGCACACAGCTCCTAAGGTTTTTTGAAGTTTCCTCTTTCAGAGACTTAACAAGCCATTTAACCACTCAAGACCATCTCCTGTTTCTTTACAGTTCCTTGTAGCTCTGACCAGGGAGATTCTTCTCGCTTATATGCCAGCACAAATTTAAAGGCAGTGACAGTAGTAGTGACGCCTGCCCAGCTACATTGGCAACCTTTGGTCTTGCACAGGGCTGTCCATGCTCAGCCAGTCCTGAGCTTTCTCCAGGATGACAGCCTGCCTTGACAAATGTGGAATGAGAGAACAGGGGAAAAGAGAGAACAGAAACCTTATGGCACAGCCTTATGGAAAATAAAAGAGATTGTCTTGTCCAGACAGGGAATATAAAAAGGCTAATGGATACGGTCATTGTCATCTCACACAGATCAGGCAGGACAGACTGTGAAGGGGTATTGTAAATAAAAGTCAATAGCAGGTACAAACTGACCATGAATGAGTTCAGAGGCTAAAAAATTGTTATAATATCACTCCTAAATCTTATGCTTTTACTATCAGATTTTACTATTAAAAAAATTTTGAGTGCAACAACCCCAGGAAAAAAAGTCCTGAATTTTTCCTTTAGGTTGGAGATAATTTTCCAGATGAAATTTGTATGTTATTGTGCTTGAGATAAGAAAGCACTGAACTGGCACTATATGTCTCCTCTGCTTCTATATTCCCATATAATCTCACCTGAATTCTCTAAATGGTATAGGATGAATAGAGTTTATTCTGTCATTTCACAGAGTCTTTAAAAGGAAGGTGATGTGATTTGATAGAATAGCTCTCAGTATGGCTGGCACTGGGAAGATCTGAATGCCATGAAAAGGTTTGCAACAATCACAGACCTGCAGAATGGAAAAGGCCTTCAAGTAGCTATGGAAAACAGATTGTTGCCTTCTTTGGTTTTGTGAATCCTTTCATGTGCTTGAGGTCTGCTATAATTTTGTTTTTCCTTCTTTCTTGAGGTTAAACAGAACATTAAGCTTTCTGAGGTAATTTTTCCCTGTGGTTCATTTGACTAATTCAATTTGTTTAACTCTTGTTTGAAAAATAACTGCCAAATGAAAACACAACTTTTCATTTGAAGTCTTAGTAGCACTTTGGAAATGGACTTCACTTTTCATTTTCCTCTGACATCTACTCTTTAATTCATTTACTAGGCCAGTAAACCTTTTGAAAAAGAACACCTTAAATGTTCGTATAATACCTAGCAAAAACAGCTCCTAGCTCCTGCTAGCACAAGCTCAGTTGTAGGTTCTAAGACAATTGTAAGACATGTTTGTGAATGGCTGATATTTCTATTACTGCTAATGGGCATCATGTTTCAAATTATTTAGAAATTTTATTAAAAACTATCTTCTTCCCCCAAATTCACTAGAAATTCCTGAGGTCTCAGTAGGACCTGACATAATTTCAAAGATAGGCAAAGAGTACAGAGAGAAATTATTCCAGCACACTGAAAAGACTTCTGCATCCTGATGTCATGCTCATTGAGGTAATTTAGGTTTTGCAAATTGCCATAACTTGGCGTATCAGTTTACTTTGTCTCATCTTAGAGCTGCTTCTTCCATGAAAGAAATAGATATGTAGAGTAAAATCTCCTAAACGAGATCATAGACTAGAAACAGAGCCCTCAAGGTTGGAAAAGACACCCAACATCATCAAGTCCAACCTTTGACTGAACACCAGCATACCAGCTAGACTAGAGCACAAATTGACATGTCCAGTCATTTTTTGAACACTTCCAGGGATGGTGACTCCACCACCTCCCTGGGCAGCCTGGTTCAGCTACCCTTTCAGTGAAGAAATTCTGCCTGAATCTCCCCTGGCACAGCTTTAAATTTTGTCTTCTCATCCTGTCACTGGTTGCCTGGCAGAAGAAGCCAAACCTTTCCTTGGTATAACTTCCTTTTAGGTAGCTATAGAGAGCAATAAGCTCTCCCCTGAGCCTCCTTTTCTCCAAGCTAAACAGCCCCAGTTCCCTTAGCCACTCCTCATATGACTTACTCTCTCTCTCTCTAGGTCACTGAAATCAGTTTCCTCTATACTTTGAGATCACTGCGTCATCTGAAATAAATGGGCGGCAGGGCTGGTAGTGGGGTGACCATCAGTAACTAAAAATTTAAAAAGAGCCATGTCTTCCATTTTTTTTGAGTTAGTGACATGTGCTTTTGAATTTAACAAGAAATAATATTTTACTTAACAAAAGCCTCTAGTTGTTAATAACGTGGGAAAAAGAAGCACTTCATCCAGAGAGAAATGTCTTTAAAGTTGTCACTACTTCTTTAATTCAAATGGTTGTAGGTTCTCCATAGCAATGTGACTAAAGGACCTATTACAATTCTTCTAATTTCCTATTTTTATAGGTTTGTGTCAGATTATTACTGTTATTTAAAAGTAGAAGGTTGCACTTAATTGCTTAATAATTACTCAGCTGTAGAGCATTTGCAAAGATTAATGACAGACTCACAGAGGCTGGTTATCCTTGATATAGCCAGGGCTATATTGCACAGAATCAAAGTGGAATACGAAGTTATAGGAGATCTATTAATTCCTTTCTGTTCCCAAACATGGCCACTACATTTATAGATGTATGTGTTTGTGTGCATATATGCGTACATGTATGTACATACAAATAGGCATAAAATGGGTTTTTACTAGTCTGTTTTGTGACCAGTAGCAGTGCAGTCATCACAACAGTGACGACAAAGTGTAGATTTGTTTGTTATCTGTGCCCTGTACAAGTAACAACTCTTTATTCTCACAAGAAAGAAGACTACAGAAACAAGAGTTAAAATTCCAGCTCATTAATGCTGTCTAGTGCTATGGATAATGAAGTAGCACCAATGTTGTGCAAGAAAGGAATAGTAAATATAAAAATAAAAATAATAAAAAATTAGTGGATGTGGCTTGAAGTGTTTATAAAGCAAAGTTTATCATAGATAATGGAATTTTCAAATTCAAAAAGCTTTTTCTTACTGTTTTCAAACAGCAATATCCTGTCTATTCCATATGTTTATTGGGCATTGAAAAAAACTTTCAGTGGGAAAATTTATTCCTTGTGGGACCGGAGAAAGATTTAGAATTGTAAAGCTAAGGTTTGACAAGACAGAGATGGATGTGTACAAGTTTTGTAACTTCTAAAGATAGTAAAGACAGTAATTTTTTCTGTATCATAATGATTCAATCATAATGTTTAGAAGTGAATGCATATATATATATACACACAACATATATATGGTACGCATTGTACTGAAATATATATACACATGCAGTATATATTATATGCCATGTATTATACTACAATAGTGATATTAATTATTATTGAATATAAACAAATAAAATTGCAAAAAGCAATACATTTATTTCCTAAACTTTTTTGTTCAGGCTCAAATCTATTTCAGTCATAAAACCTCCCTAATACAGAGTTATTTTTAAGTTTTTCAGACTCTCCACTGAATTACTTTACTTCTAGAACTGTATTTCACCAATTTAAATATAATACAGTCTAATGATTTCATGAGGACTTTTAGGCAGAAAATAATGACACCAACCATCCACTTATCAAACTGAATGAGGTATTGTATTGCTTTCAAGGCAAGGTACCTGGAGTGCTCTGCTCCCTTTATCTCCGTTCTTAAACTTTCTGGATTAAAGGGTTTTGTCCTAACTTTTTTCATTTAAAAACAAGTTTTAAAGCTCCTAGTGCAAAGTTTATTACTGAAATATTGGGGTCCAACCTGCTTCCACTGTTACAACTTAAAACAGGTATGCTAACGCTGAACATAATTGCAACGAGACTTTGAAAGAAAAAGATCTCTCAGTTCAGACCTGGCACAGATGGACTCTGACAAAGGTGTATTTCTGTTAACTTTCCCAGAGACATTCCAGATTAACAGATGTAGAACTGATGTAGCACATAGGAGATAACTCCTAGCAAACTCAAAGGCTTAATCTCTCGCTTGAAATGATATTAATGAAGGAGTCAAACTGAGCATCTACTTTCCCACTCTCATACCTGTGTTGGGTTAATGTAAGAATAATAGTAGCTTATTATTCTTTCATATAGTACAGTATATGCCCCTAATACTACTTTTACCTGAACATAGATAGGCATTCTGGTGGAAATTTTAATTTGAAAGAGCATTTGAGGAATTACAGGCCATTTGTATTAGCAAAGGACAAATGGAAGAGGACTCTGTTGCTCTAGATGAAATCTTTGTTTTCACAACACTTATGCTGACCACCTCGCTGGTGACATCAGTATATTACTGTGACGGTGGGCAGTACTCACGGATAACTCCAGCTCTGACTTTCACGGGGGTCTCTCTCCTGAAAGGGGCTTTAACTGTGAAAGGAAGGGATTCAAGGGGCTGAGGGTGCCCCTTGCTGGTTCCCTCTAGCACCCCAGAGCCTTCTCTTCAGAGCTGCTCCACCGGCCTGACCCCCTGCCCCATGGTTGTGGGGCCTCACCCTGTCGTGGTGCATGCTGCCATGTGTCCTTCTGTCCTCTTCAGGACAGTTTCTCTAGCCTGTGCTTGCTCCCCTGCAGGACTGCTCTCCCTCGGTTTGAGCTACTGTTCTCTCTGAGCTGGGGTGATGCCCAGCTTGGGGAAAGGGCAGGGTTTGCAAGGCATGAGTCCTTCCCACAAAACTATGTCAATGTGAGAGTATTCAGGATTTAGACCAACACTTCTGCTCACAGTGCTCAGATTTGTGACCAGCTTGGGTTTGGCTGATTGTCTGATTTCTTCTGCAAGGAAGGACTAGAAAGAGGGGAGCAAGATTGTCTGATTTCTTCTGCAAGGAAGGACTAGAAAGAGGGGAGCAACATTTATTGTGATTTTAAAAGGACTTCTGCTTCCACCAGCTCCAATAGAAATGTAGTCATCTTCCAGTGCTACATTTCATTCATACAGAAAAAGAACACTAGCTTAGGGTTTTTTCCACAGTGGCTTAATCTTTCAGTTTTTCTCAGATAAAAGCTTTCAATAAAAATGTTGACATCCAGGTGACACTGCCCCAGCCACCATGCAGATGATGTTTTGAACATGAACAGTGGATGCACACAGTCGCCTTGTGAAATATGGACTTCAGCACTGCTGCAGTAGCAGCACATGTAGAAGTAGTAGCAGCATGTTTTCCCAGAGAATGCAGAGCTGAAGAATGCTGTTCCCTGTCTTTAGCAGTTCTTTAATACAGCTCCAATGTGCTCTCTTATATCTCATTCCAGAAAAAGCTGGATTGTCCCACTTCTGGATTTATGCTACAGTCAACAAATGAATGCTTTGTTCTGACAAAAACTAAAGTAAACTAACCACAAGGTACAACTACAATTAAACATACTAGTTTATGCAAAATGGGCATTGCAAGTGACCAAGCAGAATATAGAGATGTTTTACTAAATCAAATCTTAGGATTTTAATCTTAAATTTTCTGTTTGTGTTTCAGATTAAAACAATATTTCCACCATCTCTTCCATTCCTGTACAGGAGATGGACGCCGGTAAATGTATCTCAACATACATCCAGCAGCTAACAAAATAGCATATTAACACAACAGGAGACTGAGAATTCATTAAAAGGAATATCTTCAGGAATCACTAGCCCTCTGGAATTAGCACTCATCCTCTCTTATATCCCATATATCACGACTTCAATGTACTTAATGTTCATCTAAGCTTAGTTTATCACATCTCCTTCTGTTATTTTCTGAAGTGCAGCTGCTGTGTTTTAAATTTTTTTTAGTGAGTTCCTTAATTTACTGCAGAATTCTTATTGCTTCAGTATGTCATGTATTGTTGATTTTTGTCTGCTCTTTTGCATGCAATTCATCTTCCTGTAGCTCCATTCATGATCTATCAGGCAAATGATTTCACCTGTCAGCTTGCAGTTCCTCACAGATCTGCTGGAAATGAACTCCTGGGAGGCTGAAGAAGCACTTTGTGACTTGCTTGTTTCTGGGCTGTATCTAAGTTAGGAACCATCCCTCTCCGTTTATATTGAAAGCTGCTGTTTCTTCATCTGGCCCAATAAAGCAAAATGCCTGTATGAAGTGTTAGTGTGCTGCTGTGTGGCATGCAGTGTTGAAAATAAGCAAGAGAAAACCAGATTTCTTTCCTATATATAGAGCTTACAGGAGTATTGCTGTGCTAAATATAGCTGAAACACAGAGCTCTGGATGTGACAGTCTTAATATGATCACCACGTTTTTAGGGGCTATATCTGAGAGCTGTCTGTGTTTAGTTAGAGAGCATATGGGTCGCTATTTCAGATTACTATCAGTGACATGACTGTGTGTGTGTTTTTATATATAGAACTAGGTAAAAATGTTTGTTTATATCCCACAAACCTATTTTGAAATTATTTCCTGAGTGAGTCCAGAACGATGAGGAAATAGATTCTTCTATCAGAATAGACAAAAGCGTGGTTTATAGGGCATTAATGTGTATTTTTTCTTGGCCATTTACCAAGCTTTTCTGTAGTAGGTAGACATTCACTCACCACAAAATTCCCTTAATCTTTTTCAGAGCTATTTTATTTTATTAAAATAATTGAATGTTCTTTGAAGCAAGACTACAAACTTTTTTTTTTTTTTCACAAATCCCCTCAGAGTTTCTTACTCTCCTTCCAGGTTGTGGACAGAAGGACTCACTTGTGACTCTTGCCTGAAAAATATTTTACTGATGGCACAAAGCTAACACAGTGCTCTTTTGGGCTGCTTGCCTTGTTTGAGTACTTAGTGTGAAAAAAATTTTCCCCCTGGCTGTCCTGACCATAATTCTGGGGCTTCTTGGTGGTGATGGTGGTGAGTTTTTTATTTGGTTTTTTTTTTTTTTATTTTTTCCCATTCCAGTTTTGAAACGTAATTTTGCTGAGGATAGAAATTTTTCTTTATCAAGAGTGGCTTTTATGGCTAGGTAAAGCAGTAAAAACTGCATTACAGAAATGTTGATTTGCCACAGTTATAATTTTAATATATTCAGGGATATTTTTGTGTTTTTACATAATTTAGGCAATATATATGTGCAGTATATGTCAATACACTCTGGCATAGATTTGACTGAGGTATTAAGTCATAATTCTGGTAACATCTAATGCCTGGTGTTTAAAGAGACAATCAGCCACTCACCAGAAAGTCTATCAGATAAGACCTGCTATATAGGTCTATATATACCTGTCTGTGCTTATGGCACTTACGTTCTTTCTTCAGGGAGACAAATCTTGTCCACAAAATACAGAATAATCAGTGCTTTGAGTGGTACAGAAATACAAATGCATTTCTCAAAACTTTACTGTGGTTGATGTTTATTACACCTGCTTACTGCCAAGCAAAATCCAGAAGTCATTATTTACTTGAGTGCTTTTCCAACATTACTATAATATTTGAGCATAAATTGAATAATAATCAAGTGAAATTCTCTTTTTTGTACACAATGCTAAGATATAGTAATGGATTTAGTAATGGTGAAATAAGAATATTCTTCACAATTTTAATTTTACTCTTTGTGTGATCATGCTGTCTGTCTAAAAGTCACCTATAATAAGTTCTCAACAGTCTAACTACTGAACCCCCTGCCAAACTCAAAGATAAGTCCTTCCTTGTCCCATTGCTCCACGCCCCCAATAGTTTGTTGAAGAGAAAGACTCAGTTCCTTGTTCTTGGAAACAAAAATTGTGAGAACTCTGTGATTTTCCATTTCTTCTGGTAGCAGCAAGTTAGCCAGTGACCTGGACAGGTACAAACAGGAGAGAAAATTGTGGACCAGCTCTGTCTCTATGTAAGGATGTTCCATGCAGTATGGTGGGGTGCATTACAGGGAGTTTAGAGGCAAGGTACCACAAATCTCCAGGACACCAAGGCTCACTGTTTTGGCTATTTATGAACAATCACATTTGAGCAGGATGATTTGTTGAAGGCAAAACACTTTACAGAAATAGTCCAGAGACATTTACAAAATTTTCAGAGTAAAGGTTTTGATCAGGAGCAAATACTCAGGAGAGAAAGGCTTGCATCAAAAAGTTGACCTTTTCAACATGAAGCAAAAATTTTGACACACTTCCACTTTGAAGTGGCATTTAAAAGGCTTTGTTTTCATGCCAAAGTGGAATAAAGCAAATCTGGAACTTGAAAACTGTTAGCAAGCCAGAGCATTATTTCCTAGCAAGCTTTATTTCTTGCTTTTAACTAGAATAACTTACTTAACTGAGTGCTGGCTTCACCAGGCAATAATTTACTGTCATCCAAAATGCATTGCCATTAATGTCTTATTATCATCCCATCTTTTCACGACATGGTCTTAACGTGCTAATGTGTTTTGTTTTTTTCTTTTTTACATTCAAATATATTGTCTTCCTCTTTGTTGTATCAGTGAAAATGAAAGCAATATTTCCCTGCTCTTGAAATCTGCTCCTCCAAGGTCATTAATGTCATGTCTTAGTTATTTTCTGAAATTGCAACAGCAAACTCATTTGCCTGACTGCATATACTGACAATTACCACAATAGGAATTCTCAGAGAAATAATATAATTGATCCTAGTTTGACTAAAATAATATTTAAAGGTGTTTAAGTGTAATAACACATAACTTGACCATTAATATTATATTTTCTTACACAATTTGTACTTTCATTATTAATATGAAACATTTCTTAGAATCTATCAAGTCACTCCATCATTAATCTTTATTTGTTATTTAAAAAGGAAAAAGCAACATCTATTGCTTAGATTGTTGTGACACTGAGAATACATAAGGAGGAGTATTTTGGAGCTTTGAGTTACAACTCAACCGTTCACTTGGATAGATACATAACCTAAATAATCATTACTCAAATACAAAAAAAATTGTAGGATTAAAGGTTGGTATAATGCTTTTGTAGTTTTTGGAGTATTTTAGTAGTCTTTTTGTAGTTCTATACTGGCTGAAATCTATTTACTGGCTTGGGTAGTACTAAGTCTTAAAAAAATATCGATCAGAATAGTCCCAGCTGAATATAGTATTAAGTCGTCACTGATTTCTGTGCAGGGATCATCAACATTCATGCACTGAAAAGATCAGAGTTTGCAAATCTTACCTAGAGTATGCAGGTATCCAATTAGTCCTAATAAAATGAAAAAGACATTTCAAATGGTTTCCACAGTATTTGTAAAAGTGCATTTGAAAAACCAGGAAATCTCATACAGCCACACTTCCATACATGTGTTTCTCATACAGGTTTTTTTAACCTTCTATTTGTAATAATTTCATGCACCTTATTATCAAAAAATTAGTACACTTATTACAAAAAGTGCAATCATGAACCTTGATTTGGACTTGCAGTAGGGGAATATGCCATTCAATTAAATGAAAACTTAAGTAGTGTTTTTAGTCATATTTATCTTAATGGATTAATTTATTATTTTTTCATCTTATAAGGGTATTAAGAGTCTTCAATACCTCTTGTGGACCCAGTTTCATGGATATTGCGTAAAGAAAATGAAAACCAAAACCTACAAAATATGGAGTGATAGTTCGGGAAAATAGAAAGCAGACACAAGCTCTGCAATAAACATTCTCTTTTGTTGATCTCACCACATACTTGGTATTTAATCTTGCTGAAAGGATCACTCATATAAACTTTATGAGTCTATATGAAACGGTTCCATATTTTTCTGCATAGATAATTTAGGTCCCAAAAGTGTCAGTGCAAAGATGCATCAAAGAAATCATGGCTGCAAAGACACTTCTAGCACAATGAAGAGGCACTTCAACCACATGTGTGTGAGGCGGGTAACCTCAGGTATCGAGATCTGCGCAGTTCAAAGATGAAGAGCAGGTGGCATGAATCTGCTGAAGTGCAAGAGCAAAAGCCAACTTTACAGACCCTCAGGTCTGCAGGCGAAGTGCTGTGGAAACAACAGACACACACAGCTTTGTAGAGTCTATCTGCTTGGTTGTAAACATGACCCCATTTTAAGGCACACAAAACGCGTAGAAAATGTTTTACACCGTAGTTGTAAAGTTGCTCCTACTAATTTTTTTCTGAGACAACGCTTGGACATGACAGAAAGCCCTGCATGCTTTTTGGAATTGTTTGATGTCAAGTGAAAAAACTGAATCACAATTTTTTGTGTTGTGTTTCTATGTTCTGTATTAGAAATCTACATAAAACAAGGGATAGACGGCAATTTTTTCCTGCTAACATGCCTGAGAGAGATGCTTTTGTGCATGTCATAGCAGAATTTTAATTTTTTTAGACAAGTTACTTAAGGAAACATTATCATTGTTGGTCTTAGCCATTTAATCCATTGCAACACCTAGATACTCATAACAGGGATCATTCTGTGTCAAACAAGATTTTCTGATCTTTGGAGTTTTGTCATTCCTAGACAGTCTGGTTAATGGATGTTTATGCTTGATGTGTAATTGAGGTCTTTGAGCACTTAATAGAAGAGATTCAATATCCTAATAATTTATTTTACTTTTATTTTTATTTGAAAGAAATAGGAAGATAGATACCAGCAATTTTTACAAGTAGTTTATTTATAAGTGCATTTTCAGGATAAGAAACCATTTATCTATAAAGGTTTTGTCTGACAACAGTCTCACTAAGAAGAAAAAATTGGGATACAATTTATAACATATGTCCAAAAGTTTGTAAGAATTCCTGTATTGACATTTTAAAATTTAATTTTTTTTACATGAATGTCTGAAGAAATGGAATGACACAAATGATACAGTTAATATAATATAGAACCAGTTCTGTTTTTCAGTCTAAAATTTCTGTGGCATTTGAGTAAACCTTGAGCTCTCATAGTAATTTTATAAAAGGTAAGCAGTTAAATTCAATATTTATATACTCTAATTCAGCAGCAGCAAATGCTCAGCATTGTTGTTTATTATTAAAAAGAAGAGAACAGTTAAGGCCTCTCTAATAGATCTTTTCTAAATGGTCTTTATTCCTGAAATATTCAGAGAATTTAAAATGAATTTGATGAATACCAAAGAGACATGGGTATGCAAGATGTATGTTGCAGAATATGTCCCTCCTCTCTTCTGCTCGCTGTTCAATTTCTTCCAAATGTTTCGTTCTACTCATAAAGAAAACAAGACAGTCAGGGAAAAGAAGAGGGCTAGCCTTGAATTTTATACACCATTCTGTAAGGATAGCTGCAATGTAGAACATCTGTTTTGTAAGAACATCTACTTAAAAGGCCAAGACAAGAAACAGGAAAGCCAGAAAAACTAAAGACACAGATATAAACTCATGAAGGGAGCAGCAGTTAATGAAATCTGCCAAGGTCGCAGATTTGATCCCTGTATGGGCCATGCATTTAAGAGCTGGACTTGGTGATCCTTCTGGGTCCCTTCCAACTCAGACTATTCTGAGATTCTGTAAAAACCAGAGTTGTTAGATGGGCTGATAAAGGCACCAGGTCTCTGGCGACCTTGGGCGGATCAACCACAACTTTGTAATAGATTAGAATGGAAATTAGAGTATCCTGGA
This sequence comes from Acanthornis magna, assembly GCA_036785705.1. Lineage (NCBI taxonomy): Eukaryota > Metazoa > Chordata > Aves > Passeriformes > Acanthizidae > Acanthornis > Acanthornis magna. The sequence goes on from JAWUZG010000063.1 coordinate 26,530,138, forward strand.
TTTGGTGTGAAAGAGAAAACTCACTATAGGATATTCAAGGTGGATCATTGTGAAAAACCTTTTATGAGACACTTGAAAGGTTTATGGGAATTTGTTAAATTTATTATAGACTGCATAGGAGAAGGATCAAATATCAGAAAAAAATTGAGAGAGGTTGTTGTAGAAGGCAGTCTCAGGTAAACAAGCTGCAGCTCATTACACTTGCACGAGTCCTCTCCATGATCATGGCATGGTCTGTCCTCACTTCTTGATAAATTCCTGTTTCCGTCCTTACAGAGATCTGTGTGAATGCTTGTCCTGTTCTATGTGTGTGTGTGTGAGATGACAGCAAGCTCAAGTCAGACTCTCTGCAGAGTAGTCTGGCTGACTGGTCTTGGAGCAGGAGATTGGTGGAAGCAGGCCTCAGCCAGCCTGGAGAAGGTTAAGGGCTTTGTATAATTTATATGAGAGTTATTTTTGTGTATTTGGTGCATCTAGGGGCACTGCAGTCCTGGCTACATTTACCCACTGTTTGTCAACCGTGTCTATTTGCATGTTCCTGTTGGGAAAATATGCTCATCTTTACTTCTGGCTGAATCTTTGACAGAGAACCGCAGCAACTTCAGATCTTCCTAGGGTCCTGAGGTTCACTGGGTTCATTTTTTTTTTTAAGGGACATAATTTATGTTGTCCTTAGAAGGGTTCAAATTTTGCTTGAGTTCCTTTTTTTTTTTTAATGAGAAGTATTACAACTCTATATGATTACACTGATGATTTTTTTTTTTTTTCCACATAGCAAAGTATTTGTACGAGTACTGCAATGCCATGCATATTATGAAGGAAAAATGTGAGTTTGGGCTTGCTCTTTCTTTTTTTGTTCAGTGCTTCTTTTTTTCAGATTTTAAAATATGATCTGTGTTTCCCTCATTGCAGCTTGCTATTTTCTTGTTATTTTGGGACTGTGGTGTTTCTCTAAAGTATAATTTAGTTCTTTCCTTTTCCCATTACATTATTGCTAATCTAATAACTAAATACAGCCTTCATAAATGTAGGCATAAGGAGACATACTTCAATATTTCTTGCATAAATGTTGTTTTCTATAAGTGAAATAGCAGAATTCCTCTTCAGAACATAATGAATTGGATGTTTTTCAAAACTGACATTATGTCAAAAGTTTTTTATAAGTTTATATATTTATATGTTCAAAATTTTGCACATGTGAGAAACACCAGAAAATTATGTTCGTGGTGACCTATTTTCCTGTTCCCATTTTCCACAGGTTGCTGACCCCATTATTCTCATTTTACTACTGATCATTGCAACACAGAGGGATTATATTCTGCAGGCAATCAGTCAGTCATGAAAAGGAGGTGACGGCGTGTGCAATGTAGGAGGTATCTTCCCAAGAGTCATCTCATCAGAAATTGTGTTTCTTATTTTTATGTTCTGTGACTTACCTATTTTCATGCTACTTCACACTGCACAGAGGCTGGTAATTTACCCTTTAACTCTGTCTAGTTATTTTGGAGTCTTTGAAATTTGTTTTCACACTTGGACATAGATTGCTGTATGCCTGTCAAAATTGATGATATTTATGAAAACCTCATCTTTGATGCTTCTATTCTTGGGTGAGTTGTTCAAATGTTTTCACATCATAAATCTATGAGGCTTCATCTGTAAATGTGAGTCTACTTTGTTGCCATTTAACATTGGCTTTGCAGAGAAAGAGACCCAAGGCAAAAAATACTTGGAAGTCAGAAACATTGAGAATCTCAACAAGAGTACTCCTTTTTTAAAGTGTTTTTGACTGAATATAGGTTATTTTAACCAGAAGTTACTCTGAATTTATGGCTCATATACTGAGATAGAAACTTATCATTTCACAGTGATATAGTGCTTTAGGTTTGAGTTCCTCAGAGCCTGGATATCTGTGTCTACAGAAACGGGTACAAATCAACCGAAATTCCTCTACCCATAACCTGAGTCGACTAAACAGAGCCAGATTTAAGGCATGCCTGGGTGTCCAAGCCCATATATTCTGCTAAGGGGAATATGCAGAAACCAGTGCATATTGGCATGGTCATAACATTAACACAGCTCTGCATAAAGACAGAACTGTCCAGTTGTAATTGCACAGTCACAGCTAAATGCATCCTCTGGCAGCATGTCATTTAAAGTGTTGAAAATACTATCACTTAAGCCTCAGTTGCTTCTCTATGAAAAGGGCAAAACATATATCTTTCATTTGTTTGTCCTTTGGGCCTTCTCTTTTTACCTTCTCTAGAATTACAGACTATTTCTGTGCAAAGCCCAAGGAAGTCTCAGTTTCATAGGAAACTTCTAAGAACTGCTGAAATATGAGCAAACTGTTCTGAGAGTTAATGATCCTGTTCTAATTGAAGCAGGTAGGGTAGAGTTGTGAAGTTGATGCAAGTGTGGGAACTGCTGGTTTGTAGTGAGAACTGCCTTGCAGTGGGAACTGTTAGTTTGCCTCAGTTCACAGGCATCGATTCTATCTCAAAACAAGCAAGAATTCAAAACAAAGATATTCAGATATTTGCAGCTGGTGTTATTGCAAGATGTTGTTCTAACTATAGGTAGCCAATGACATTTTGGGGTGGTGAACTGGGAGCCAATGGATGTGTGACATGAACGTTAGTATAAAAAGAAGCCTTGGGAAATAAAGAGAAGTTCCTTTCTTTGACCAGAAGCTGTTGTGGTGTGTCTTTACATGACATGTCCATCTCAACAACAACATGCAAGTTCTTAAATTAAAGAATGCTTAAAACTTAGTAAAACGAAACAACATTCAAAATGTCCACTGCAAAACATTTTTGTATTTCAGTTCTTATTGGGTTTTTTTTAGCAAGGGAGCACAATGACATCTTGCAAGTGCTCAGAAGAGAAGGAAAGACCTCAACATTTTATGTATTTTCAAAACCCAGTGTATTTATGCTCCTTTATAGTACCAGAAATTTTCAAATTATTGATGTGATCTGAAGCATTTGCTTGACTGGGTTCACTTTTTTGCTGCATATTTCCATTGCTGTCCAGCATTTCATGGGAACAGGGATTTTGGCTGCAGAAGTCATTATTACATCACCATGATTTCTGTCCTCGACAGTATAGGAGATCTGTAATACAGACAAAGCCAACCCATGCAAACACATTTTTTGTGTGTTAATGGGAAGCATTTTCATACTATTCTACAGAAATTGAAACAAATGATGGATTTTTTCATATTGAAAAATACACTTATTATTTGTATATTATAGTTCCATTGAGTATTTCAATACTGCATAAACAGTGTTTTCTGTTAGGCAGTTCTAGAATGACCTGTTGATAGAAGTAACAAATACAGGTATGAGATTTGTTTATTTTACTTATTAATTTAAAAATCAAATGTTTTAAGGACAAAGCATCAAGATTTGTACATAAAACAAGTTATACTCTAGCTTCACATAGATGAAGACTGCGTATCATTAACATCCTGAAATCAGCTACAATTTATAAGCATTATTGTTGCAATTCTAAATTACAGTCCTTACCTATAAAAGCGAATTTGAATACAATTGCTTTTCGATGTAGAGAACTGCAAGCTAGACAAGCAGATCATCTCAGAGAAATCATGTCTGAGTGGTTATAGGAAATATTTTTGAAAACATTCAAGTGATTTAGGAGCTTTGGGCTGTTAGTTTTCATCAGGATTAGACTCCTAAATCATATAAATATGTTTATCTAAAGTAGCTTCACCATTCAAGACTAGCATCCTGGCTCGTGCTTTTAGTTTATTTATTTCTAAAATTTCTTTGAATTCATTTAAATAAGAAATCTTTTGGAAGGGAGGTGGAGCATAGATCCTAGAAAAATTAGTGAGGGATTTCTTAGCACTCTCAAAGCAATAGTATGTGTAGAGTCCATTGAGACTAGTCAAGCATTTTTTGCTACACCGTAATAATCCAACCTCAAAAAACCTTCTCTGGAAACAGAGGTTGGACTGGCATACCCTAATGTGTTGTTTCATGCAGAAATCTGATTAATGTCTAGAATTGCACTAACCTATAAATTTTGCTAATAGCTAGTGAGAGTTCCTCCAATAAATTAACCTCTTGATCTCTCCTTTCAGCAGTAAATCTCTTTATAAGTAGGATTATAAAAGTTAATTTAATAATATCACAGGAGTTTACATTTAATACTGTCAGAATGGATGAGAAAGCCAGTTTAAAAACATGGAACTCCTTGATTACACCACAACATTTTGGGCTAGCTTATTGTAACAGAAATGTTTTTATATAAAAATTTTATATATTTTTAAACCACCAGCTCTATGGAATCAATTCCTTTGGGGTTATCTAATCTATAAACCTCTGTTGACATATTTAAAACTAGTGACTTGAACTGAATGATAGAAAAATATTTGTATCATTTAACCTTGTAGGAGAGAACACACTATGTTTTCCATAGTGTAGCAGGATATTCATAAGAGTGAGAGAGGTGTCCTTGAACCCTGTTCTGAAAGTGTTATGAAAAAAGTGTCAACCTCTGTATAAAAGATTGAAGATAACAGTATGTGACAAAGGAGTTCTCCAGGTAATACATAACTTTGTAGCAAGAGAAACACAACTAAGATTTTTTAAAAGCATGCAACCCTATGTTTATTTAGGTCTGTTTAATTTGCCGAAAAGAACTCCAATGTGACCATTGAAAAACTTAACCAAAAAACAAAATAAAAAAAAGAGAAATATATTCTAGGGAAGTGACAGTAATGCAGAGCAGATCTTTCTTGCGTTTAAGCAGAGATGTCAAGATTACTCTGTGTCTTTTTCTTCAATGGAATACAACAGACAGTGCATTGTACTGCATGCCTAATGCAGGACTCATCCTAGCTACTTTATTCCTTTTTTCTATTGCAACCAATTATTTTAACTGAGTAAGGCAAGCTAGGGAGTGAGATAGGACAGAATTTAAAAAAACAAACACAAACAGACAAAACCCCCAAAATACCCACCCCCCCCACCCTCCCCCAAAATTCCATATCGCCTTCAGTACTTGGTTGAACCCAGAACATTATTTTGCAGGTGTTATTCAGTTCATACTGGTAGATCACATGATTCACGGCTTTCATAACTCTCTGTGCTCTTGAATAACTCTTCCTGATATTTTTCCATAACCGCAGTTGCCAAGAACGCACAGTACTCCCTAGGAATAAACTCAGGTCACTACCCACGGATGAAAACAGAAGACAATCCAGTCAAGCCCTGAATATCAGAAAATTTTCAGCTTTTATCTTTCATTCTATTGGTTTTTGAATTCAGTTAAGAATATTCTGATTTCAAAGAAGATTTTCCTTTTTCACTGTTTTTACTCTTGAAAGACACAATGAAAAGTTAAAAATAATTTAGAATACAGTTTCAGTCCAACCTTGAAACACAACTTCACAATAAACTTGAAATATTAGTCTTTAGTTCCAGTTTGGAATAAGAAGTGGGCACTGATGTCCTGATTTATGAACTTAGGTTTTTACAGGGAAGTTCCTTCCTCAGGAGCTGCTGGAGTTAGTCACTAGAAATGAAGGTTAACATAAGAAGTGCATGGAACTTCTGGGGATGGGTAAGGAGCCAACTGAAGCTTATGGGTCAGCTTTAAAGGAAGGGCAGGGATAGGTGACATTATGTGATGGTCTGCCACAGGCCACCCAACCAGATGAGACCCTCAACAGGCAGATAGGAGTGGCCTCATATTCACAAGCCCAGGTCCTCATGGGAGACCCTGATATCTGTTGGAGGGACAACACAGCAGGGCATAAGCAATACCAGAGATTCCTGGAATGCATTGCAGATAACTTCATTCTCCAAACAATAAAGGAGCTACCAAGGAGAGGTGCTATGCTGAACCTTGTTCTCATCTACAAGGTGGTGCTGGTGGGAATGTGAAGCTCAAGGCAGCTTTTGCTGCAGTGTCATTGACACGGGGGAGTTCAAGATCCGTGGGGCAGTGAGGAGGGCATACAACAAGCTCACTACTATGGAATTCAGGAGAGCAGATCCGGGCCTCTTCAGGGCTCTGCTTTGTAGAATACCATGGAGAAACACCCTGGAGGGAAGAGGGGCCCAAGAAAGCTGGTTTGTATCTAAGGATCACCTTCTCTGAGTAATGCATCCTGAAAAAGACGAAGCCAGGAAAAACCACCAAGCCACCTGCATGGATGAACAAGATGCTCCTGGAAAAATACAAACACAAAAAGAAAGCCTACAGAGGGTGGAAGCAAGGACAGGCAGCCTGGCAGTCTGGGAGGAATGCAGAGAAACTGTCCAGGCAGATGGGGATCAGATTTAAACGTGGCCAGGGATGTCAAAAACAACAAGAACACCTTCAGTAGATACGTTGGCAAAAAAGAAAGGCCAGCGAAAATGTGGGTTCTCTCCGTAAGGATACCATACACTTGGGTAGTCAGGATAAGGAGAAGGCTGAGACACTCAGTGACTTTTTGGCCTTGATCTTCACCAGCAAGTGCTCCAGCCACACCTCCCAAGTCACAGTCAAGGGGAGAAAGAAGCACCACCTGCTGTAAGAGACCAGGTTCGAGATCATCTAACGTGCACAAGTCCATGGGACCTGATAAGATACACTGATGGGTACTGAGGGAACTGTCAGATGAAGAGGCTAAAGAATTATGCACCATCTTTGAGAAGTTGTGGCAGTCTAGTGAAATTCCCACTGACTGGAAATGGGGAGACTAAACCTCCATTTTTAAGAAGGGAAATAAGGAAGACCTGAGGAATGGCAGACTGGTCACTCTTACCTCTGTGCCTGGCAAGATCACGGAGGAGAAACTTCTGACACTTCTTACAATTTACTGTAAGGCTTTCAGAGGATAAATGTGTTCTTTATCATAAACCAAAACATAATCCTTATAATACCTCCTTCCTTCATATTTCTTATTAAATTTCTTTCAGATATTAGGAAGAATTTTCTTCAGTATAAGATCAAATATCGATTTGTCTTGAACTTGTTTTAAACTTAATCAATAAACTGAAATAAAGATAAGAAACAGCCTAAAAGCAACAGTTAAAAGTAATTATAGACAATGGATGATGTGATTTCTGTATCTATGCACATGGAGGGACCAGAAAAAAGTAAATGTATAGAACTATTTTCATATGTTATGTCATATAGGTGAATATTTTATCTTACTGTATCCCGTGAAGACTGATTAGGTTTTGAAGTACTAGCTGTAAATTCTTCCATCCATTAATCCCTTATCATAGCATACCAAGTGCAAATAAGAAATTAGATATTTAAATTCTTACAGTTTTGTCATGTGGCTGAATCATATCCTGGTATTTTCTTCATTTAAAAATATTTGCACGCCATTGGTACATTACTGCTAGCAAAAATCTTCCTGCAGAAATGTACCAAGCAGTGTCTTTAACAGAATCATTCACATTAAAACAAACTCAATGTGAAAGGTTAATTAAATCACAACTACTTAAACCTGTGTACTCCACTTCCCAAATCTGCACTGACTGTATAATTAAAACTACAAAGTTAAGACTTTGTCCCAGCTGCTCATTTCTATACAGTTTAATATTTGAGCATGCCTAATGTAAAACGTGAATGATTTACATTAGTGATGTAGAATGTTACAATGAAGTCAGATTAATGTTAACATTTCTGAAAACAAATGGAGTCCTGCTTCTGATTAAATGTTTTTCTGGAATTGGGAGGCACTATGGGCATAATCTGCCACTTGAGTCATTTAAAAAAAATTATAACATGAAAGGACTTTCTTCCTAACTAACAAGAGAAGGAATAGAGCTGATAGGCCTTGCATTATGGTATGATAAGAAGCTGGCTAGTTATATTTTCACCCCACAACATCAATTCACAAGAAAAATATATTTTTACCTTTACTAAAACCCAAAAGTCTAACTCCTGTAAAAACTAACTAGATATACAAGGAACATTAGATTGCAGAGCATTTTTTAAAATCATGTCATAAGTTTGGAAAAAAAAAAAGCTAGACAGGTTTACACTGCTAAATAAAACTTGGAGGACTTTTTTCTTTGTTTTCTCAATGAACAAGTGATTCCATAAAAGAGGAAATTTTGGAAGACTCACAAATCTTCATGAATTCATGTTAAATTTATGAAATCAGTTTGGCTAAAAAAATACATGAGATATAAAAGTAATGTAAGAGATTAAAAAAGTAATGAAAATAAATAAAAACAACTGCTGACTGTTTCAGAGTTTGCTACCACTGAAATATCTGAGGAGGAAAAACCCAGAACACTTGACCCATAATAATCATAATCATAATCATAAAGGATGGGAAACTTGTAAAATTAAGAAATTAGGTTCAAATTCCCAAAGACAGGAAGGAAAGTAATTTTTCCTGCATCCCAGAAAAGAGGCAGGGTCACTGGAGTAAAATAAAGATAGTTTGACTGGGGGTAGCCCAAATAATAGTGTCCTAGGATACTGCCAAGCCCCTCGCAGAGCACAATGCAGGTGAGAATCCAAATTAAGACTCTGGAACAGTAAGCACATTGTCTGGGTTCCTCCCCTGGCCAAAGGGACTCTCAAGCCCTAGTGTCCAGGTGGGAAATCCATCACTCAGAGTCTCTGGGGAAGCTCTTCAGGTCACCTTTGGCACTGATCAGGATTTGGAGCCTAGGGTGGGACACATGATGGGATGCAGGGGAGGAACATTTTGAAATTACACAGGATTTATTATGAGGCATTTAGGGGAGGAACCAAAGGTGGAAAAGGGACAGATTTTGGAGATTTGGGGAGGAATGCATATGGGAAATAGAAGGGTAAAATAATAAAGAGGGCCAGCTGCTTCTCTGGCTGTATTTACATACACTTCTCTGGCTATGCCCTGTGCCTACCATCTTATTGAATTTCTCTGTAACCCTTTTCCCTGGGTGAGGGCTCTCTGTTCAGTGTGCCTGGGTGTATATCAGGATTTGAGTGTAGCAACTGGAGCCAGACAATGGATCAGAGGGCCTGTGTGTCCATGGTGCAGCAACTGGAGTGAGAGCAGGTATGGGAGCACAGGTGTGAGCAGTAGCAAAGTTGGAGCCAATCAGTAGATCCTATGGCCTAAGGAACCAGAGGGATAAGAGAGTCTTTAAGGGTGTTAGGGTGCCTGTTTGCTGCTAAGGGTACAGGCACATTGACTATGGGGCCTGGGGGAGTTTGGACTAACTCTGTCTGTGTGTGCATGTGCACACGTGCTTGTACATGTGAGGGGTGAGCAGCAGGTCTGGGACATCCACACGGCAGACTGACTGTCTGGCTCCAGCTCCTGATCTACCTTGTACACAGCTACATGTATTTCCACTCATGGATCCCATCCTGCTCAGCCAGAGAGGACAGCAGCATGGGGGCATTGGTGCTGTGTTTGTGTGAATGATCTGAGTGCCTGCCTGTGATCTCTGTGGCCAGCCAGGCTGATGTGTATATATGTGATATATATGTGTGCAGTGTGTGCATGCACTTCAGCCTGGCTTGGACATGGGAACATGGAACTGCAGCAGTCTCTCCTTACTTGGACTGATGGATCCCAAATTTTATACTTTCTCTATGAGATATCTTCATTGTTTATATATGCATATATGCCAAACCAAATGGTTTTATTTCTTTCAATATGTTATTTGTGTGAGACGTAGGGGAAAGAACTTTTATTTTAGGGAAAGAAAAAATGTCAGTCGAACATATTTTTGTCTCTTCTGTCTCAGAATGGCATTGGGTATCCTGATCCCATTCCTCATTTTTATCACTCTTTTAAGTCCATATCTGTGCTTTAAGGCAGGTTCTGGAAATCCCACCTGTTGTTTGTAGAGTTTCGATTTTTTTTCTTCCACCAAGAGACAAATCAATTTATAGAATTTAGTTTATCAACTGTGTGCAAGATCATCTTATTTTAACAAATGAGGACATTATCTCACTGGAGCACTGAAGTCAACATTGCAGATAAGCACTGCAGGTAAACCAATTTAATCACTACAATCGCTTGTGACAACGGCTTTACCCCCGGACGGCTGCAAGTCTACAACCTACTCTAGTCATAATAATATTAGCATAAGGGAGGGGATGTGTATTTCTTTAATATTTCCACTGTTTTCAAATGGCTCTTAGATGATGTTCTCAAATTAACACAGACCATCATGAGGTTTTTTCTCCATCACTAAAAATATTGTTTTTAGTGATGGATCTGTTGATCACAGATTCTTGTGATCAAGACATTGTACTTTGGATTTTTTTTAGATGTTGCTGATAAATTTACTTTTCCATTATGAGCCCAGGTTTTGGAGCACACATAATTTTACAGAGAAATTACTTCTAGAGATTTTTTTTTTTTTTTTTTAAGAAAGAAAGGCAAATCTTGTTGGGCTTTTTTTGTCTAGAATATGAGATTTTGGTTTGTTATATTTGATCTGCATCCACCTGAAATGCATCCTGTTTCTCACAGATTTTGGATTTACAGGTTAGAGTACTGGTTTTTTTATGAAGCAAATCTTGACCCTCCTTCTGCTTAGTTGAGACATTGATGTGCATATTTAACTAAGTGACTATTCAAACTTCAAATATCCTTTTATGGGAATTGTTTCAAGTTTTGAGGAGGCTTGAATGTCTCTAAATATTGTGAAGTGTTTCCTTTTTAGCTGTGTATTTCACCTCTGGACTGCCATGTACGGAGGGGATGGGAGTGTAAGAGTATGTTTGTGTTAACTGCTGATAGTGATATTCTCACACTCAGCCTAATGATCAAAGAAGACTACAAGGAGTTGGAAGCCAATATGAATTTCCTTTAGGCTGCAAATTAATAGCCAAGGCTAATCTCTTCAGTTATCTCACTATAAAGTCTTTACTAAGGATTCAAAGAAAATACATGGAGACAACAGTATCCTTCAAGAAATGATGAATTTAAAGCCTAAAATTAAATATGAAAACTATGAACACAGAGTTGGGAAGGTAAGACCGATGTGGTGAAAATACCTCCAAACTTGGAAAAGGATTGAAATTTAGGAGAATGAAGTAGATTGAATTCCCGAACTGAAGGTTTATGAGGCACATTCACTGTCAAAACAAAATTAGGTGGGCATAAAGTCTTTGCTTTTCAGACTGGTGAGCAATTTCATTTTAAAAAGTCCCAGTTATATCTCACAACCTGATCTCCCTTTCTGGTGAAACAATTTCGCTTCTCTTCTGGCAATACAGACAAATGCTCTGTGCCTGGTGTTGCTGCACACACTGCCTTTCCCTTGGTGCTATTTGCCTGCAGTGCCGTTCTCCTTGGTGAAGGGTCTGTGCCATCTGCAATCCTTCATGGCCACAATCTCTTACACAACTACCTTGCAAAGTAGTGGCAAAGATGGTTTTGCATAGCATTTAAAGTATAATAAACTAAGCCCCTAGAAGATAGAGAGCTGTGTATTCCTGCAGCCCTGAGATGATGATCATTATGAAGACAACTAATCTCAAAACTCTTAAAAATGAGGAGTTTTTAAAAAGACAAAATAACATATCTTATACTTCTCACTGTGTCTATGGTATGCACTGTATAAGCAAATAGCACATCTGGCAGCTGACATACATTTTTTCTCTAATTATATGTATTTTCATGAGCAGGAAATGTCTGATTGCAACATATACATCTAATGACGTGAATTTTAAACCAAGTATTTAATACTTTGTCATAAGAAAAGCTTGCATGACTGATTTGTGATGGGTAACGCCCCCAAAATACAAGACCTATTGAAATTTGATCTTGATCAACATATCTAAATCTGTTGTCTATGCAGAGATAGATTGGCAAATCTTGCAGACATTGACTGCCTGTTTCATATGAATTTAACTCTTTCACCTGCATTTAGAATCTAGTAAAAGAAGGCAGATTTCCTTTCCAAGTCTTTTGGGCATCAAAAATAAAAAAATTAAATTTTGAAACCTAGTGCTATTTGCTTTTTAGGCCACATATTCAAACCTCATTGTCTCATTTATTTAGTAGTACTTGAACTATTGATGTGTACTAGATAATATTGACTTCATGAAACCTAGTTGATCACTTAATATAAATGTTAATCAACCACTGTATTTATTCACGTATTCTGAATTCTTGAAAAAAAACTCATATTAAATCATTGACTGACTAATATGTTTAGACAGTTTCTGGTACACAAGATTAATGATTTAGAAACAGCTTATATATCCACTCTGTATTGTGCCACGTAGATATATTCTTACGTAATGGAAAATTTTGAATACATGGACATAAGGAAAGTTGAGTGACAACAAAACTATGTCAGACGATGTGCAGAAGCACTTAACATACAGGTCAGTACTTTGTATTCAACAAAGATAGCAAGGGACAGAGAAGTTCCTATTTTTCTGTTGAGGAATAAGTCACTTCCACTTCAACCACCATGACTTTTAAGACTTCTTCATGTCTAAAAATCTATTTTATTAATAAAAATGAAACTATCACTTTAAAAATAGAGGCAACCTTTTTTGAAATGTAAAATTCAAAAGTGAAAGGTCCTGAATCTCTGTTAGTCACTTCAAGAAGTCACTGAACTCTGACTAGGAGCTGAACCCTGGGATGCTTGGGTAAATTCCCTGCTGATGTCAATGTTACTGATGTCAACTATTACAAGTTTCCAGTAGCATGGAATGTTTTATTAGAAGAGAATTGACCTTTGCTTGAAAAATTCAGGCCATCATATTTCTCTCCAGATTTTTAACACAAGGACGGAGCAATATAATTATTATTATTTATAATGTTGATACAATGACAGTAATAACTTTCAGGGTCTGCTTATGTTCCATAAACTGTTACTTATTTCTAAAAATGCAATTTTCTTTTCAATTACTGGTAGACGTCCCAGTTCTGACTGATGTTCCAGCATCACAACAAATACCAATGTCAGGAAGATCTTATTTCTCAACCCACTTCAGAATCAGGGTCATTAAAGACTTTAAATCCACCAGTTGAGTTATTAATAAGGTCTTTTGATATAACCAAATTAGGGCATCAGATTCAATGGCCGGTGATGGCATTGTTGTCTCTTTATTTTTTGTATCAAACAAATTAGCTTCAGTGTTGAAATTGCCCCAGGAAACAGGTCCTTATTTTAAGATATGGCCAGGAAGCAAACACCTCTACTCTTTTGTAATTTTCAAGATAATTCACCATAATTTTCATTTCCATTTTGTTCATTTAGTTTTTATTATTCTTGGCAATCTTTCCCAATATATTATTCATTGTCTGCAGGTGATCCACATTTGATTAATATCTTATTAATCCTGCATGCTCTAATGGCTCATTAAAATCCTTGTCTCCCTGCAGCACTTGGGCAGCAGCTTACACTGAGTAGGAGACTTGAAATAATATATCTTCCTTTCACTTTGACAAATATTAAAGATATTCAAGGAAGGGAAAGGTAAGGGCAGTTGGGAGAGGGAAAAGAAAAGAGAAAATGGACTATCCATTATATAGTTCCATATACAAAGGCCATGTATACAGCATAACTTCATATCAGTCATTCTTATGATGAATAATTTCAGGAGTGCTTCAGTACATTGTGAGTGCTTCTACATTGTAGACTCAAATGCAGGAAATAGACTGGGAACATAAAATCCTACATTTTAGTGAAAAGAATTCAAAGTTTCAAAACAAATCAAACCAAAGTTCTGTTTAGCTCAGTATTCTTTGTATGACTTAATGTTGTACCATATGTTTAAGACAAGCATAAAAGCAAGGCCAAATGTAGTTTAAGACTTCCCTTGGTATACCCTCTGTTCACTAGCCAAGTTTTGTGACCTGAAAATTGCACTCAGCCAACCACACTTTGTAATGATCAATACATCCTCTTAATTGAATAAGTTTAAAACTACTTTGAATCAATTTATACTGCTGGTATCAAAAAGACCTTTTGACAAAGACTTTCACAGTTGTATTAAGAATTGTATCCAAGTGGGTTCTATCTTTCTTTAATTCTATTACTGAATTATTTCATTGAATGACATAGAATAGAATAGAATAGAATAGAATAGAATAGAATAGAATAGAATAGAATAGAATAGAACAGAATAGAATATTTCGCTTGGAAGAAACCTACAATGATGATTTAGTCCAATTGCCTGAGCAATTCAGGGTTCACTAAAGTTGAAGCATGTAATCAGCAGCATAGTCCAAATGTCTTTTGAAGATTGACAGGCTTGGGACATGGATCACCTATCTAGGAAGCCTGTTCCAGTGTTTGACCACCTCAGTCAATTTCAGTAAGAAAATGCTTCCTAACGGCCAGATTAAGTCTCCCCTGGTGAAGCCTTGAACGATTTCCACACTTCTCTGGATAACAGAGAGAAGAGAGCAGCACCTCTCTCTCTCCGCATTCCCTCCTCATGAAGCAATAAGGCCATCCCCCAGCCTTCTTTTTTCTAAACTAGACAAATCCACAGCCCTCAGCTGCTCCTCAGAGAACATTCCTTCCAGCCCTGTCACCTGCTTTGTTTACCTCCTCTGGACAGGTTCAAGGACCTTCACATGCTTCTTAAACTCTGGAGCCCAGAAGTGCACAGAGCACTCAAGGTGAGGCTGCACCAACACTGAATACAGCAGGATGAGCTCCTCTTCTGACCAGCTGGGGATGCTGAGTTTAATGCACCCTGCGATGGGATTTGCCTGCTGTCAGCCAGCACTCCCAGACCCCTTTCTGTAGCATTGCTCTCCAGCCACTCATCTCCCAGTTTATACTTATGCCAGGCATTACTCTGTCCTAACTGCAGGACCCAGCATTTTGACTTTTAAATTTCATCCCATTAATCATTGCCCAATGCTCCAACCAATCTAGATCCCACAGATTCATTTTCCTCATCAGGTCAGAGCGATCCTGTCAGACCCCAACATATTTCATCTCTTGAAGGCTCTTCTGTGGTTTAAAAATCCAAAGTTTTGGCACAGATACCAGTCCTGCAGTCAGATATTGATATGATGGTCTCACCTGTTTCTACCAAGGACTTACCCCATTTCTGTGAGGATAGAAGACAACATTCCCAATTTTTAGCACTCTTGTCAGGGCTCTGAAGTCCCTTTCGATTGACCTCAGACTTTTAGCTGTTACATCATCTGTATATGTTTGAATTCTGAAAAAAAAAATAAAAATTATTCCCCACATCACTTATGTATATCACAAGTATTTTCACAGTTCTCTGTTCTACTTTCCAAGGAAAAGAAATTTCTTCTTTAACCTTTCATGCATGTGATTATTCAGCTTAGGGAATTTAACAGTGAGTTTTTTGTTCCTTTCTTAATATTTAATTTTTTACATAACTTGGTAAATTAAGCCAGGGATGACAAGAGCTAATCAACCCATACTTCCTATTCAGAATGCTTGAACAACAGAATATGAAATGACCTGTGCCACATTTCTGCCTTGTGTCTTAATTGTTGAATTGTGTTTAAGTAATCATAGACTCATAGAATGGTTTGGATTGAAAGGGACCTTAAAGATCATCCTGTTCCAATCCACTTGCTATGGGCAGGGACACCTTCCACAAGTTACTCAGAGCCCAATCCAGTCTGTTCTTGAACACCTCCAGGGATGGGTAGTCCCCAGCCTTTCCAAGCAACGTGTTCCAGTGTCTAATCAACCTCACAGTAAAGAATTTCTTCCTAACATCTAATCTAAATTTATTGTCTTTCAGTTTAAAGCCAGTGTCCCTTGTACAGTCACTACACATCCTTGTAAAAAGTCCCCATCTTCCTTGTCATTTCTGTTTAGAAACGGAAAGACAACCAGTTCTCCATGAAACCTTGTCTTCTCCAGGTAGAACAGCCCTAGTTCTCTCGGCCTGTTTCCATAGGTGATCCAGCTCTCTGGACTCCTTCCAACAGGTCCAGGTCTTTCTTGTGTTGAGAGCTTGGTTTTGGTTGCAGGTGTACTACAGGGGTGGCCTCTGTGAGAGGCTGCCAGAAGCTCCCCCATGTCCAACAAAGCCAATGCTAGCTGGCTCCAGGATGGACCCAGCACTGGCCGAGGCTGAGCTAATCAGAAATCATGGCAATGCAGCTGTGATAGCGTATTTAAGAAGGAAAAGAAAGAGAGTGATAGAGTGGCTCTTGCCTGGCATCCAGCCAGCATCAACCTACCATGGGGCTCCAAAGCTGGACACAGTACTCCATGCAGGGTCTCATAAGAGCAAGAAGGGGAGAATTATCTCCCTTGACCTGCTGTCCATGCTTCTGATACAGCCTAAGACACGATTGGCCTTCCAGGCTGCAATAAAACATTGCCAAGCCACGTTGAGCTTTTCATCTGCAAGCACCCTGAAGTCTTTTTCCCCAGGGCTAGTCTCGATCCTTTCTCTGCCCAGACTGTGTTTGTGCTTGGGACTGCCCTGGCCCATGCGCAGGACCTTGCACTTGGTCTTGTTGAACTTTATGAAGTTCACACAGGCCCACCTCTCAAGCCTGTCAAGTTTCCTCTCAAGCCTCTCAAAGTCACTCTGGATAGCACCCCTCCAGTGCACCATGGAGCCAAGGTGCCATTGGAAAACTTGCTGAGGGTGTACTCAGTCCCACTATCCATGTCACCCAAAAAGATGTTAAAAAATGCTGGTCCTGATACTGACCCTTGAGGAACACCCCTCATCACTGGCCTCCACTTGGCCATTGAGCCGTTGAGTGCAAACATTCAGCCAATCTTTTATCCACTGATTGGTCCAGCCATCAAATCTATGTCTCTCCAGTTTAGAGACAAGGATGTCATGTGGGACAACGTCAAATGCTTTGCACAAGTCCAGGTAGATGATGTCAATTGCCCTTCCCTTGTCCAGTGCAGTAACCCCAAATCTGTCAGACCTTATTTTCCCCCCATGTGAAGCCATGTTGACTGTCACAAATCAAATAATTATTTACCCTATGCCTTAGCACAGTTTCCAGGAGGAGCTACTCTATTATCTTGCCAGGCACTGAGACCTGTAGTTACCTGGGTCCTCCTTATTTCCCTTTTTAAATAATATTTCTATGGAAAATGTGGTTTAAGCATAAATAAAATACAAAACATAAAGTGTTTTGCTAAAACTTGATCCTATGTGATCACTAGCATCTTTGATGAAAAGTTAAAAAAATATTTTCTCCCATTTTATTTCATTCCAAATACTTTCTTAATGAATTATAATCTAATTTTTGGATGTCTAACTCACAGCATTCAAACAACTCAAAATTATAAAAGGTCAGAAAAATAATTTAAGGTCAAGCTGTGCTCATTCTAGTTCTCTAGCATGTGCCCAGGGTATATGGCTGGGAGTCTGATGTCTGCACACTAATCCAAAATCTTGTAGGAGTTAATGAAATCTGATCACTACATATTATTTTAATGTTTTAGTGGATGTGAATGCAATTCACATAATTGATGCAATTCAATGCAATTCATATAATTGATATTTGTATCAAATAAACCCTGTCACAGACAGTCATAATGATTTATCTTTGACAAATGTCCCACTTACATGTTCTCAACTTGTCTTCTGTACTGAAGAATATTTTGATCTTTGAAGCTGTATGTTTTGATTGTATTAGCTTGACTGTAGTCATAACCTACAGAATAGCAATATTGTCATTACACTGCTCTTTCCTGATCTGAAGTGTTTAATAACGTGATTGCAGACTGGTGTTTGATTCTCTTTTCATGGAGAGATAAATCCAGTTGCCTAATAGATGAATAAACAGCTTTAAGTATTTGTGATGATTTTTTTGAACATAATATTCGAAATTTCATGGAGGTACTTTTCTTAGAATAATCTAGTAGAACTTAATCACCTGGTGGAAACCCTGACACATTTGGATCATATTAAATACATAAGTAGATGAAAACCCCTTTGCCTTGGAACAGTGTTACGTCAGCAGTCTTAACCATGCTGTAAGTCTTATCTGTCTGGCAGAGCAGCATTACATTTAATTATTCGTAATTCGGATTTACTAGGACAAATAACATATCATAAGATATTTGCATCTTCAATCCTGCCAGTGTATTACTCAGTGATTCCTGTGTCAAATATTCCCTGAGTTATTTATTTTTCAAGACCCCTAAATTTTGATGGCTGGGTAATGTCAGCCTGATATGCTACATATCTGAACTCCCACTGTAGTTCATAGACTTGGTATTTTCACTAACTACAGAGTCTGCAGATGATGGAAGCTGGAGGCTGACATAGGTCAGTAGAAAGCAGAACCTAAAGCTCAATCTGAAATAAGACTTGAACATGTCACCTAAACATAAACACCTAGCGGTGTGTGAGACATGCTGGGATCGTTTACGGTCTGAGGCATAGGTTCGTACATCAATGTGCATGAACCTACCTGCCAGGTCCATGAAGATGTCTTGGATATCCATTGGCACTGCACACATATTGAGAGAATCAAATTGTGCTTTAGTTGGCTGGTCCAAAGCAGTCTCTGGAAACTGTTAACTATTTTGACCAGGATCCCAAATCAGTTGCCTAAACAGTGGTAGTAGTGAGACTTTATATATCAAACACACTACACCTACATGTATGGTTTCAATTTAAGTGTCTGTATGTTGAAGCAAATTGTTCCACATTCATTTGGGGAGGAGTAGCTGATTCTTCACTAGATTTTGTTTTCTGACTGGAGGTACATCAATTTCTGACTCTTGGCATATAGTGTTTTGGCAGTAAAAAACTAGAGAAATAGTTTGTAGTGCTGTCGTATGGGGCCTACAGGATATAAGAAGCTCAGAGTTAGTCGTTAAAATTGACATTCAGGCTGAGAACTGAGTAAGGTGTAAATTCCATGAATGTCTCTGTGCCTTGTCGTTCCTCAGAGGAACAGAAATTGAACTAAGCACCAAATGGAAAAAAAATTCTGAAATTTCAGTGGAAAATGGTTGTTTGTTTTTTCTAAGCTTTAGGAGAACTGAACTAAGTATGCTTACACTGCTGAAGACAAAAAGGCAATTAATAACTTGCACTTTTTACTGTTCATACTGCAGAACTATTAGCTCTGTTTTAGACCACTCCAGTTTGCACTCAGTGATGAAACATGAATATTACTTGGGAGATTTTCAGCATGAATCAGTCCCAAAGAGCAAACAGCACAAGGCTGAGCCAGGTTCGCCTCCCTCCAGCTCACAGAGAAGAGTTTACACATCCAAATACTCCACCTGTTTTCCTGACATTCCACAGAGCACACTGCAGGCACTATAGTTTCACACTATAAAAACTGTAATATAGAGTTAGCATTGCTTCAAATAATTTGAGCAGAGGAAAATATTCCTAAACCACTTAAATTTTATGTGGGGTTCACAAAGAAGGCCCCAGTACAATTTCTGTGGTTTGAATTCAACTGCTTCACTAAAAAGGTAACCAGACCTAAACAGGAGGGCTGTAAATCAGCCCACATAATTTGGTCTAGGGCCAAGGTCACCCCATACCTCTCTCATGTTTAGCCTACAACTTTTAGTACTAAATTTATTCTTATGTTTTATTTGCCTGTTTATACAATTTTAATCAAGCTTTTAGTCACAATAGGTTTTTTTTGTATCCAATTTAATTAAAATAAATGTTCAGAGAAGCTAGCAAAATGTAATAATTTTTCACTGAGTTACCTTTTCTGCATTAAGGGAAAACTGAATCTCCAATTGCATAAACAAATCAATTTCTTGAGGTTTATCATACAAAGTAGGAGTGTCTTTATTTTAGTGAACAGTTTGGAGTCATGATATCCACATTTGTTGATAACTTTTTCTTACCCTGATATCCTCTTAAGTGCTGATATATTTATTATCACCTGAGCTTCTGGAGTCAAATTTCCATGTTTGAAAGTCAAGGGATAGTTAAACAATTTCCTTTAGGAAGGAATAATGCCTTACAACCTGTATTCAAAACTGAAGATGTTACATGTGTTATGAAAAGAAAAAAAAAAGTAGTAGTTTATTTATGCTTCTTACCCAGTTTAATAAAAATTAAGTGTTTAAGCTAACACAAAGGAATTATAAAACATTCTTGACAGCAAACAATTTAAAGTTAGAACATCTATTCATTGTCAGTGTTTATCTGCTAATATTCTTGTTCAGAGCATGGGATTTATCTCACCATTTGGCTATCCAAAATTTGGTTTAAGTTTGTAGTTTATTCACTATTTATTGATAAGTGAGAAAACAGGCAATTCCAGAGGATGAATCATTCAGTTCCAGGATTTTTTATATATATATATAATCTATGTATGTGTGTGTGTATGTATGTATATATCTTTTGGAAGTATCTAGAGGTTCTCTCTTTTAATTTGACATTGAAAATAAATGAAATAAATTCTAATTTTTGGACAGCTAAAGTGGAGGCAGCTGAGATTAACCATGGCCTTTAAAATACACATGCTTTCTTTGTTACCCTTATTTTTTGTGTTTTCTACTTAAGCAAAGGAATCTCCCTCATACCCAGGCAAATTGGTAGCATTCACTACTATTCACTTCATTCCATAATGAGACACTGGCAAAAATTGCAATAATTTAACAGTGAAATAACTCACCTTTTTCGTACTGAAAAAATCAAAATATGAAAAAAAAAAAAACCCAAACCAAAAAATCCCCAAAGTGTTGCAGTCCAAACATGGAAATCATCAAGAGAATCCACTTACTTAAAGAATAAGAACTTTAGACTGACGGCCAAACTCAGAGTCACTAACTGAACACAGATAATCTGCTATGTGCAGAGGGGACAGATGTCTGAGCTGAAAACACAATTCTTATTGGAAGTACAAGTGATTTTAGAACACAGATTTTGTAAAGGTTGCAGTATTTGACTTGGTTCTGGATAGGAATGCCCATCTACTTGGGTAGAACTGTAATATTTCCAAACAATGAGCATCAGGGTGTGCTGCAGCAGCTGCTGGAGCTTGCAGTGGCTGTTTCCCACCATGCACAGCAGTGGGCATTGCCAGCCACCCCTCGGCACAGGCTGGCAACTTCCATGGACACCAGCGCCAGCTGCTCTGACCCATTGGAGCAGCTGAACTCAGAGAAAGGAAAATAACCTTCATCTCTGAATGAAAAGTCTCTGTAGATGACATTCATTTTTATTATTTTTCTACTGAGCTACTGAATCTACTGTTTTAGCTTCCAACAGAGTTCTTAAAATCAAAATAATTCATCTCGTTTAAAGGAAAATGTTTTAGCTTTTGAAGTCACTCTGTTCTGCTGCATCTTTTATGACCAGATTGCAGTCTGTTCTCTGCAGGGTATGCAGTGAGAGTAAAAAATGTATTGGTTTGGGGGTTTTGGTTTTGGTTGGATTGTTCTTTTTAGTTTAGGGTTTATTTTGTTGTTCTGTTTTTTTTACTGAAGGTATATAAAGATTCTGGTTTCACCATGAAACACATAAAAAAAGGGAAATAAATACTCAATGTGTTAAAACTGTACTAGAACAGTGGAATACAATGTACATTTTTCATGTCCCTGCCTTATTTTTATTATCCATACCATGTTTATTGGAACAAAGCAGTCCTTACTGATGAAAAAATTATTCAAACGACAATTCACTACCTAATACAGTATTTGCTTAAAATGAGTTTCAGTGGGTGGAGGAAAGACACAGTTAAATTTTAATTTCTTTTTTTTTTTCTAATTGTGTTCGTTTGGGGTTGTTTTCTATTTTGTAAGTTATTCTTTTTCTTTACATTAACCTGTGGAAATATTTGTCATATATTTCATTTTACATCAAGTTAAGAGACTGAGTCTCAGATTATGTGCAAAAACAAGTAATTAGATTTTTTTTCTGTGATGACTATTTTATTTTGACCATATTTTTTAATCCAACTTTCCAATGCAATTCATAAAGTTAACTTGCGACTCTCAAAACCACATGAAATTGAGGAAATGTCAGCTTTTGGAGGGTTGCTAGACAGGTGAGCAGTTACAAATTTCTTGCTCATTTTCACTGCCTTGCATTCAGACCAATTTTTCTTGAACTTGTTCTATGAGGCGCCAGAGGAGAAGGGAAGAGAATGGATAGGAAAGGATGCAGCTTTAGTAAATGCAGAGTCTAATTTACTAATATGAAATGCTAGGGAAGAGTTTTGTTCTGTTTTTTTATTCTATAACTCAGGTGTTATAAATCACTAAATGAAATTATATCATACTCTGTACATTTTAAAACCCCATCTAGAAATGTGATTTCATTCTGTATGAAACATTTAAGGATTTTTAAAATGCTATAATAAAATTGACCTTAGTCCAGTGACTGTGTATTAGAATATTTTCACATCTTGACACCAGTTTGGAGATTTTCTGTAAAACCATTTACGGTTTAATTAAATTCAGAAGTAAAGTGTAACTGCTGTATGGTAATAATTTTTCAAAGAGAGTTGTTTCATATTAAAGTGAGATAAAAAAATAATATCAGTTTCTTTTCTAGTAGTGATATGAATGTAATTATATTCAGGAATACCCTTTCAATGATTAATTTATAAATTTTACTGATCTTCAGAAAGCAGAACATTTAAAAACATTATTCCAAATTATCCTTGCCCAACATGATGGGAAGAAGTCAGTATCAGTAAATTTCTCATAATTTCTCATCATCATTAAACTCCTTTCAAAGATTCTCATATAAAACAACAGCAGAAGAAGTGCAGAAGAGCATATGGGTGAGGACTGAGAGAAGATATGCAAAAGTGAATAGGCAAAGTGAAGTTCAACCCGGTCTGTTCAACTGATAAAGGAAGGAATCAGGCAGGTAAACTACTCATATTCAGGTGACTGCCTGACCGTAAGTCTTTAGGCTGTACTGGGAAATATATATATATATATATGTGTGTGTGTGTGTGCGCGCATATATATATATATATATATATATAAAAAAGATTTAAAAAAAAAGATACTGACATATATATATATATATATGTCAGTATCTTTTTTTTTTAATTCTTTTTCTTTTTAATTTTTTTTAATGTGGTCATTTACTATGACTTCACAAACTGGCTCTTAGAAAATCAACAATCTGATGAATAAATCTTAAATTGTCCTAATGTAAATCACATGGCACCCTGAAGAAAAAAACTCAGAAAATAAAAATAGAGCATTGAAAGCTCTTGTTTTGTCACCTGAATATTCTGATTTCTTTACATGCAGGATGATTGAAAGATGACAAGGCCAGAGCCACTACACAGTCTGGTATTGTTACTGAAACAAAGAAAGGGAAAGCAGTTACAACAAGGCGGAGAAAATATCTGTCTCCCTTTTCCCTGAAATGACTGCAGTACCTGTGTGACTTTTTCAGAAGTTACAAGACTTCCTTATCAATCATTATTATCGATTGCACCTTTAGAATTCAATATTTCAAATAATAAAAAAGATATTTTTCATAGTTTATTTTTTAATAATCTTTCTAACAGTGTTTTTCCACCAATTAACTCTTTTGAAATGTCACTCTCATCCAGACTGTGACCTTGAGTTTGGGAGAATCTAGGATGCTGTAGGAGGTGAGAGGAGCACAGCTCAGAGCAGAGCAAAAGAAAAGGTCATTATATTCTAGAGCATGCTTTAAAATTCACTGCAGTATTACAGCACCCTGTTAGCATAGCTCTGTTTGGAGTATGACCAAAACCTATGTTTTAATTCAAAACATGCAGTTTAATTTTGATCATGTTCCAAGCTAACTTACATTAGTGGAGTATTGTAAATAATACAGTATGTTTTAATGGAGGAATGAAAACATGACAGCCTTCTGCTTCTGTTCCTCTCTCCATTACATCATTGGCTCCTCTGTAGATCCAAAAAGCCGGAGTGAAACTGAGCTCCTCAGGATGCCACCTTCAGGATCTCTTCTACTTAAAGTTCAAAAGAACATTCTGGCAAGTGAACAAGTGCAAGTATGTCATAGAAATGCTAAAAACAGCAATGATAAGAGAGTGGAGAAGAGCAGCATGACGATGTGACGCTGCCAGTCTTCATTAGGCTGACTTCTCTGTAGGTTTCAAGGGCTGAACTATGGGACATGTATGAATTTTGCCATATGCCTTGAATTTCCCCTTGCAAGTATTTATAAAATCAGTCCTTTATCACAGTGTATGCTGTTGGAACAGTCAGTTAGACTGAACTGGACTACTGCATCAATAATTCTTAAACTGTCTTCAAAATACCAACCTCACTGAGGGGAAGTGCATCTGTTTATGTGACAAATAGGTCTATACAATCTAACTAGGGGATACTTCTGACTGAAAAACAAATGAGATTACCAATGTCATCTTAAGTAAATACTAATAAACTTTCTATAATGCATAATTACACACTTTGGTCTCTATATGCCATATTTAATATAAATTTAGGTAATATAAATTGAAAATATTTATTTTGGTTTTTTTTTTTGTTTTGTTTTAATGACAGTGTATTTCTAGTCCTCCAACTAGAAATATCTGCAATGCAGCTGGGATATTTCCACAGCTAGGATGATTCATGCAAGATAGTCTTCAGCCAGATAGCTTGAACACTGTGACTGGGAAAGAAGTCCAACCAACGTGGATCCCAGGATCAAAGTGATGTACTGGTTTATAATCACCATGTAATTAATCAACAACCTGTGAACTATAAATTTATCATAAATAACAGCAATGCAGCAGATATACCACATTATCAGACAGCTGCAAAATGTTATAAACATAAATAAATACTTACCACCAGGTTCCAGTATTTAAAGGATGGGTACAAACTACATGGAGACTCTTTTTACAAGGAGTCACATGAAACAGAGGAGGGTTAATGGGTTCAAGTTACTCCTGGGAAGATTTCTATTGAACACAAAGTAAATTTTCCACAATGAAATCCATCAGCCATTTGAATAATCTCCTCAGGGAAGTGATCGATTCCCCATCATTGGACACTTTTAAGATCCAGCTGGACAGGGTGCTGGGCCATCTTGTCTAGAATGTGCTTTTGTCAAGAAAGGTTGGATCAGATGATCCCTGAGGTCGTTTTGTGAGAGGCTGAAATGATAAATGGCTTAAACATTGTTAAGATTAGCAGAGGACTTTTTTCCACTGTAGCAAATTATGCAAAGAGGCAGCTGCTCACCTGGGACAACCAAAGCCCACTCCTCTTGAAATATGCCTACTAACTGGAATTTGGACTGTGATGGAACTTGAGATAAGATAAAGGTGGTACTATTGTCCAGTTATCCCAGATCTAAAAGAGAAGTAAACAATGTTGGGAAGAAGAAGGTATCCACAGGTGTGAGAGATTGGAATGCTAATGGCTCAATCACGGTGCAAGTTGAGGACAGCCACCTCAGGCTGCCAGCTGGTGTTGTACAAGGTAAGGGAAGAGGCTGATAAGAGGCAGATCCTGCAAGGCAAAATAATGTTTTTTATCAAGCTTAAGTCCTTACACATATGGCTCAGCTGTGAAAATTCCCCTCTGGAGAAATACCAGGACATTCACATGTATCCTGAAGGCATTAACTGCTTCCGATGAGCCATAATTGACCCAACTGCACTGACATGAGAGGCAGCTGTAGCATACTGGGAGGTGATCCACTGCATTACTTCAGTATGCAATTCCCTGCCCCAGGGGAGGCACCTGGGCATTCCACCTGAACCTGAGTTATAAAATGCATGAAACTTTGGTCTTTCATGGACTTCTCTCACCACCTGGCAGATCCAGTCTGTGGCCATCACTTCAATCAATGCAAATTGAAATTGCAACAACCAAGGCTGCTTGCAAGGTGCACGGGTGGTGACATCTTTCTGCTTTTATCCTCTCCTTCATTTTCATCAAACATTTTCTTAAGCGTTACTTATATGCTTTTATATTGCTATATTACTGTAGATAATAACTAAAACACCTACATGTTTTCCATTGCAACCAAATTGTTCTAAAATAAACTCAACAGATATATATATCTATCTATCTATATATATAAATACCTATCATTCAGTGTCATTTCACTCTAATCTGCCCCCAGGCATCAGTTACCAACAACCTGGGTTTGATGACTTAAGATTTTTAGCTTCATATTTATTTTTTTATATATCTGTAGCTTTGTAGATTTTAATATATAGCTGCATAGGTTTTAGCACTTTCATACACTTCAGCATAGTAGATTACTCTTTCTCACATATTTATGCCACCTTCTTGGAATTCTGTTTAGTCTTATTTACAAGAAAAGAATGTCTAATAAGGACACCCCGTTTTGTACCAGCACTTGGGAGACAAAAAAATAAAGTTCTAATAGTCCCTGGAGGGTCTCCAAGGGGCAGGCCCAAGGGTGGGTTACCAGGGCAACTGTTCTCCTATCGGATGTACCTGCTATATATACTAATTAATTAATCTTAAAAAAAATGCAGAAAATCAATCCTGAGTTTTTTCATAGCTGTATTTGTGCACCTGAAAGCTTTCCTTAAAGAACTGCTCTTTATATTACTACTTTAACTCTTTTTGGAAAGTCTTTCTTTCAATTCTAGCAACAGGTTACCATTGCCTTCTGTGATTGTTAAACTCCTTTTTGTTATTAATCCCAAGTGGGTGCTTCCCCACATAGTCCATGTCAGGGGTTGCAGGCCACCCGCTCTTCTGGGCCTGGGGGAACCCCTACTTGCACACACCTGCTCTAGGAGACCTGAGTGCCCTGGCTGCCCTTCCAGGACTGGGTGATAGCCCCAGGAGGTGAGATCACACCCCAGGCGTGCAGGTGCTGGGGTATCCCTATGGTGGATGGGGGTGAGCTGTGGCAGCAGCTGGAGATACCTGTGATGTGTCCATGCTGACAAGCCCAGGAAGAGCCTACAGTGTTGTGAGGCCATACCTGGCGGGGTCACAATTCCTGTTCCTGTCTCTTCAAACCCATTATGAATCTATGTGTTTTGCTTGGTTTT
This sequence comes from Acanthornis magna, assembly GCA_036785705.1. NCBI lineage: Eukaryota > Metazoa > Chordata > Aves > Passeriformes > Acanthizidae > Acanthornis > Acanthornis magna. Next base: position 26,557,013 of record JAWUZG010000063.1, read on the forward strand.
GCTGACAAAACCTCTGTTTCAAAAATCTCTGTAACTCCTTGAATAGCTTTTGATACAGTCATCTTCATCTTCAGCATTACCAGTCTGAGATGAAAAGCCTTCTCAGGTAGCTTGGTGTCCCACTCACATACATGGCTACACACATTCCTGTCCTGCTCTCTGTTTTTCCAGGTGTACCCTGGTGAAACCACCTCATCATGAAGCTCAGCATGAAAGCTATCCAAGAATCAGAATAAGTGCTGGACTGAGCATCTTTATAAATCAGCGTGTCAGAAGCATTTCATACCAGAGATTTTAATCTTCAAGGCACTTGATTCCATTTTCCTGAAATAATTTGCAATTGCGTCTAAACCTTTAAGCACAACTGTAACACACACAACTAATATTCGCATGAAAACAAAGCTCATGCAGGGATTTTACTGTGGCTGTAATGGATGATGCATGTGCCAGCCATGAATGAGGTCAGGTGAAGATTTTCCTTTCAAAAGAAATTTTGAGCTGTTGTTACTTTTTTATGTTTTATAATTTAATTGTAGTCTCTACTACACTACTGATTTTAAGACTAGTGTAGCCAGAAGGACTAAGGAAGAGATTGTCCTCATCTACTTGTATGGTGAGGCCATAACTCAAATTCTATGTTCAGTTTTGGGTCCCTCACTGCGAGGAAGACATTGATGTGCTGGAGTGTGTCCAGAGAAGGGCAACAAAGCTGGTGAAAGGTCTAGAAAAAATTTTATGAGCAGTGGCTGAGGGAGCTAGGTTTTTTTTTATTTTGCAGAAGAGGAGGCTCGGGAGGTATCTCATTGCTGTCTACAATCACCTGAAAGGAGACTGTAGTGAGGTGGGGGTCAGGCTCTTCTGCCATGTCTTAAGTAAAAAGATGAGAGAAATGCCTGTAAGGTGCACCAAGGGATGTTCAGATTAGATATTAGATTTTATTATTTTTTTCCAAAGAGTGGTCAGGCATTGGAATAAGGTGCCCAGGGACGTGGTGGAGTCTCTGCCTCTGGAAATGTTCAAGTGACATCTGTATTTGGCACTTGGGCATATGGTTGAGGTGTGATTGTGTTGAGGCTGGGTTGACAGTTGGATGAGATGATCATGAAGGTCTCTCCCAGCCTTGATCAGTCTGTGATTCTGTGACATTATCACTAAGCTCACATTGTTTGCACAGGTAAATAATGCATACATACCTACTATCACTTTGTTATAATTCACATGCCCAACTTTATGCATCTGACATACATATATATAACACTCAAAACCAATAAATATACAGAGTATTAAAGTAACATACAAAAAATGAAGAAGAAAATATGAAATGGGGAGTATAGAACCTAAGACCTACTCACATTTATTCCCTATGGTGATAAGAAATGGATCACATAAGAACATCCACATAAACCTAAACCTAGCTGAACACACTAGAAAACACAGAACACAAAGTGTTCCTACATTTATTTAAAACCCTGACCAGAAAGAAAATTGGATTGCTTTTCCATTCTGATTGAAAAATGAAAGTGCAAGAGTATGAACTATCAGGGAAGTCTGGTGTGCTCAGGTTACATGGTAACTTTTGTCTCCTTTCTATCCATAAACAGAAAGTAGGACAAATTAAGCCTTGGTGTAGGTCAATGTGTCTTATTTCACACTGAACATTGTTATAACAAAATCTAGTTTTGTAGTCCGCTAGTTATTAGTAGGCTACATAAAATCATAGAGTCATTTATGTTGGAAAAGTCCTCTAAGATAATGCTAAGCTATCTTAGCACTGCCAAGGCTTAAGCTTTAATACATAAGACACCAGTATTCTGCAGCTGCAGGAGTAGGTAATGGTGACTGGAATAAATCATTGGGAAAAAACCAACATACTCATGCAGATGAAAAGTATTGCACATAACTACCTGGTATGTTGGTTCTGTTTATTACCCGGAATTCACCTTTGCTTCATGGCCCACTTTTAAAGTGGATGAGAGATGTACTTTATTTATAGCTTATATTAAATGCTGGTAAAATACAGCCCTTAGCCACTGTAGAGTCATTAGAATTGATAAGGTCATCCCATCATTAAATGTAGCGGCAAAACCAGGCCACAAGTAGCAAATCTGTTGTAATGAATCTTAGCTATTATCATATTTTCACACATAAGGGTGTTTTAGAAGTGTTATTGCTTAGATGCCTGTCCTATTCACTTGTTTTCTCATTGGATGCCAAGGATATAGGGCTTCATCTGCAAATTTAAATAAGGTAAAATAAAAAGAACACTGCTCCACTGATCTTAAAAAAACAAGGGTACATAGAGAATTTGCTTTTTAAAAAATCGTTCAGATTCCTCATATTGAAACTACAGTCTACAATTATAGCATAAATAAATAAATTTAACTTTTAGTGAAGTAAAATTTCATACTGGTTTTAGTAAAGCTCACTTAGTTGCTGTTGTGTCAGAAAGAGGAAGATGCTTGGCTCAATGTATCTGTGTTTAATCTAGGCATAGGATTCTGAATACTTAAACTCTTTGGGATGAGTGGAAGCCTGTTCAAGTCATTACAATCTGTGCATTGATCTGAAACATTTCAAGTCATCAGTTTTTCAGCTGCCTGTCTGTAAAAAAAAAGGAGAAAATTATGGTTTTTGTATTTCACAATCCTGACACCCTGATTAGTCTTACACAAACAATGCTGTGAATTTAAATATTACTACTGCTTCTTATATGTAGCAAACTGTGATCTGAAGCTTGAATATTAGAACTGCTATGCTGTTAATATTATGGCATTCGTAATACCTGTTTAGAACACTGACTGAAAGCAATCTCAGTGCAATCAGCTGCAACAATTTACAACATTAGACAAATGTAAAGCATCTGGGTACAAAGGAAGCATGTGCCTAACATTTAATTTCTTTCAAAAAGAAATAGTTAGTTTTTTTTTATAGAAGTTACAGACTGATGAAATAATTTTCCTGGACAGAGTATAAATAATTTGCTCACTACCAGGGCTGCAACAGGTGTTGTCTGCCTGCTGTCCTCTTCAGTAACTTCATTAGCAGACTCGTGAGAAAAACCTCAAGATAGCAAGGTCTCAAGCAGTGTGTGGAAATGGTCAGTTTACCATATGTTAAAGGCACTTTATGGAAACCAATTCTTTACTTGGTCAAATACCACCTACCAAGTGTAAAATAAAGAGGCTTAAACCTGAGTAAAATTTTATATGGAAATTCTCATAATTTGCTATTTCATCTTCAAATTGTTTCAGCCTTCCAAACATGCAGACAGAATTGTGCAAATATTTTTCTCTTCTTTTGCAGCTACAAGGAGTCCTGCATCCCTTGTATGGTGCTGTACTCTTCCATGAGGATAAGATTTCGAGCTACTGCTGCTGATCCAACCACTAAATTTATTGATTGAGACTTTTTTCTGGCTCTCATGATGTATGATGACAAGGTATTCTCAGAAGAGGCCTAAAATATTACTTAGGAAAAATTATTTCTGAATTGAAACCTGCCTAATGATCTAAGATATCGGTTTTTTGCATCATTCTAAATTGAGTTCTGTAATACTTTCCCCAGAACTAACAATACCTAAAAAAGTATTATAAACTTAAAATAAAAAAGAAGAATTCAAGAGAGGGGAAAAAACAAAAGGGGAGGGGGGGCAGGCAAGTGAACATATTTGAATTAATTTTATAAGCAGTAAACCTTATTTTTCAATGATCTTATGAAGATGTTCATGGACAGGAGGGGATCAGTAATCTTATTTACCTGAAATTAGACCAGATACTGGTTTTGTCACAATCATTAGCAAATCTCTCCATAACTTCAGCAGACTGACAATACAATGACAGTCCAACCAGATAACTCACCAGATTTCGCAATTGCTGAGGAACAGATAAGGATATATATATTCATTTTCTGCAGAAAAGATATGCATAATTATGTAAGTATCATGTTTTACTAGGCTATATTTCAGGTTTTGGATTAATCAATTTTCACGGTACAGCATTATTACTACTTGTAAAGCATTTGCAGATTCTTGCAGAAACAGGCATTGGTGAGCTGCTACACATGATGATCTGAAGGCATATCTCAGATCAAAATCTATATTTGTGCTTTACAGATTAAATAAACCTGTTTTACAATTAACAAAAAGTGAAACTATTAAATCAAGCCACATAGCTAATCAGTAGCAGAGTGAAGAACAGTACATTTTGAATTCTCTCTTGTGTGTGTTAGATGCCCTTCCCTGGCTAATTTGCGAGGGATATGAGCTTAGCACTGGGTCCTCTCTCCCTAAAGAAAACCATTCATATTCACACTTTTATCTCTGAAAGTCCTCTCATCCATTTCCTTCTGTTGGTCAAAATGTCAGTTGCCATGCACCCATCTAACTACGGAAAAGTAAAGATAAAAGAGTTCTCTTAAAAGTCTAATACTGGTGAACAGCTCTCAAACATTTTAAAAGACTTGCAGTTGGGTGTGGATATAGAATATGCAGGAAATTACAGACCATCATGGTGAGTGTTCAAAAAAATTCAAACGCTTTTCCAGACTGACATTCACCAACAGCGCACTTTGCCAATGGATTGCTCATTATCAGTCACTGTTACTGGATAGTCACACAATTATTCCTTAACATTCTTACTCTACATTACCTGTGAGTGCAGCATAACAGTATATTGCAATACATAAGAACACTATGGAGATGATGCCATAAAAGTTGATCTCTATAGTCTTTGATTTTCTTAGCCAAAGTGAAGGTGGTTGGGTTTGAGAGGTCTTTCATGAAGGCAGCTAAAATTCATTTCAGTGACTCCTTTCTCATCTTTCCTCTCTTGTCACTGGTGTGTTCACATTCATCTCCCCTCCCAGAAGGAAAACTATCTCATCTACTCCTCCCATAATTCATATTGTTTCAGGAACTGGGACTTGTTCTGTTTTTGCAAACCACTGTCTTACTTGTCCTATCAGTTACTTGGGTTTGTTTGGTCATCTTTCCTGCTTGTTTTGCTTTTATGTCGTTGTTATTTTGCAAATTCTTTTTCTACTTTTGGATGTATTCCTGTGCTCTAGTTGTGCAACTGTCCCACAGGTGACTGTTTGACCCTTATATTACATTAAATATATTTATAAATTTCAGAGGAGGAAAAAAATGATTAGTTAAAAAAACAACAATTAACTGGCTTTACCATGCTAACAGGCAATAAATATTAGCCTCAAAAATCATGTCTGAAATCCTTAGAACCAATGAAGCAAGAAAAAGAGAAATGAGATTATTTTCTAGGACTATAGTAGGGCAATCTTATAGCTACTTATGAGAAAGAAGAATCCCATCCTTCTAGACCCATCAATCTGACATGAACAGAAACTGGAGAGCTTTGCTGAGAGGAGAGTCTGGAAAACTCAACAGGAAAATGAGAGAAGCACCACATAATATGGTATAGTCTTGTGGTGGCCTAGAATCTGCTGAACTCCTCTGCAATTTTTGCCAATGCCTTTGTTATACCTTGGTGACCTTAAGATTACCTCTTCTTAATAAAGCATACCAGATATTACTTATAAATGCAATATAGGTCTTTATTTTATACCTCAATAAGCATTTTTGTTGCAATAGGTTTGTAAGTAGAGAATTAATAGAAAAACTACAGAGAAGGGATGGCTGTACTCCAATACCACCCATACAGTCACATACATTCGCATATTTCGTGCATTCACTCTATATGTGAATATGTGAAAATTCAGTCCCACTGCCTGAATTACTTCTATTTCAAAAATGTGCCAAAGCTAGGGAGCCAACATTGACCCTCAATAACAAGGGTCAGTAAGGAGACAGACAAAGATGAGCTTGTTGGAGAAAAGACATTTTACCTGTGGCAAAATTTCCTAAGAAGACCAGAGCGTAAGTGAAAAATTACCACTGTATCATGAAGTATATGAATATGGCATGTATCAGTATCTCAGAGAACATTCACTTGGCAGTGATGCCTGAGAAGGGTAAGCTGCAGATAAATGGAAGAAAGTATTTCAAAAACAAAGCTGCCTGCTGCTGTTTTTCATTGCCCTTGTGGCACTGGTAAAAACTGGGATTATGGCAGGATTACACAGCATGATAAACAGAGAAACACTGGTGATTCTGCTTTCTCATAATTAATTGAAAGAGGCACTGTGATCTTCTGGGCACAGGAAGAAGAATATTTTTCTGACACGCTGCCTCTCTCCCCAACCCACAACTGCCTAAGGTTTTGCCTCTCTCTGCTCTTTACAGAAAAGGATGCTCATTCCAGAGGTGGATGCTCAGAGCTTTGACTGCCAGGTGGGGACAATCAGAGCATCAATCATAGCCAATTAATCTCTTTTGGACATTTCTGAGCTTGGAGACTATTTTAACAGAAGAGGAGGTTTGTTTACAGTCTCCAGGCTTTTCTAGTTCTGGGAAACAAGCTGTGTGCCATACCCTTTGAAAATTACAACTATATATTTAGAAAATAAAAAACCAGTGTCTAACTAAATGTTAATCAGAAAGTTCTGGGTTGCATCCTAGCTTGCAGATTTTATGATGGATGATGACTACCTCCTTTATTAAAAGCCACCCCTCCTGTCTCTAAATCACTTAACTCTGCTTCTTGGTGGACAGTTCAGCTGTACAGGCAATTCAACAATTTTGCAGCCGATATTGGGCATTCATCTTTTGACATAGACTCCTGTCACTTGTTCTGTTAAAATCTTTAGAAGAGAGTGTCATGTTATGAAACCTTGAGCAAAACAGAAGGTGGCTGAGGAAGAAAAGAGTTGGATTGAAACAGATATTAAGAAAGATTTAGCGTGCAATCTTTTGATTGATTAAGAGACTCTCAATTTCTGATCCTTCTTTCTCAATAAATTTGATGCCTGCCTTTCCCCGGGAACAGGATACATTTTTTTTTGTTTTATTTTTGCTAATCCAAAAATATAAATCTATCTTTTTCAGAAGGAAAATCTCTTCAATTGAATTTTGAACCACATTTTGAACAGCTGCTTCAGACATGAAAATACAGCCTCACTAGAAGACAATTAATTTCCACTTGGATTTAGGGCTTTACTTTTTTCTTTTTTTGTGACAGAGTGTCCAACCAGCACTTTCTTTATAACACCAGATGCAATACTGTTAATTTAAAGGACCATATTCAAGACAGAGATATATATTTCAGCAAGACATTACTAGCATTACTCAGGGAAAGCTAGTGAAACAAAGATTTTTAAACATATAATTTAGTTTTCATTATTTAAACAATTGATTCACTTTTAGCATATCATCCATCTTGGACAACAAAAACCTGCTGATTAATTTTGCAATTTTTCATAATAATCTTCCTCTTGCCCAATGTTTGTGCTCCTTTTTCCTATTGTGTTGGATATGAACTAAGAAAATAACATGTTGTAATTTATTTTTAATAAAACATTTCAGTGTTTTGCAAGATGATGGGCAAAATATATTATTAATGCTACGACAAAATTATCTAAGGGCACAGCAAAATTTTAAAGCAAATCTCCTGACACCTATGAGTGTGTTCTATGAGGGCCTGAAAAAACAAAATATCAGTCTGATACTAAAGTTGCTTAATATTAATTACACTATTCTGTTATAAATTCTCACTTTGTTGGCTTGGCTTTCAAAAATTTCAGAATCAGCTTAACGTTCTTCTCAAGACGCTCTAAATCCAGTACCACATTTTTCTATGAACATGACACTAAAAATCTCCTAGCAAAAGGAACATTTGTTAAAGTGTTTGAATGCGAGTCATCATACACAAATGCATGGGTTTTTACCTGTAGTCCTGAATGTGAATAACCTAGGAGGGAAAATAAAATTCTTTATTACATAGACAATAATTTACTCAGTCATGGGAAAAAAAAAAAAAAGAGGTTAACATACCAAGTTATGGGTATAATATTGTCACATTCTCATATTGTGCATCTTCAATATATTTGAAAAAATATCTAATTTGTGTGATGAAATATTGATATTTTCTTTTAGCATTACATACATTCATAGGTCATACATCCATCTTAGGAAAGAGATATATTTCCTCCCTCTCCCTTTCCCTCCACATATATTTGCATACATAAACAGGACATCACACTAGGAGAAAATTCAACAGATTCTGCAAACCACTTCAAAGCAGACACTTTTAAGGAAAATTGGATACTTAGCATTTTTCATTTGATTTCTAAAGTAAGTCAACGTCTCACTCCAACATATTCTTTAACAAACACATAACCTCTATGTCTCTTTCAAACTATTTTTTCAATAACAGAAAATTAACTACTTTGCTAGGCAAGTTCTTCCACTGATTTATTTTTGCTATCTCAATTTACTGGCTTCAGCTTTAAGTAAGAAATCCTCATGCCTTTTCTTTATGGATTGTCAGAAAAAAAATACTATAAAGAAATTACTGTCTGTGATCAAGTTACTCTTTCTCTATCCTGGACAACTAAACTGCCAGAACTGTGTCCTGTACCTTTAGGACTAAACTCCTGGTGTTAATAGCAACTGATTGAAAGGAGCACCAACACTGACAACTTTGCATGGCTGTGTCTGCCCTGGGGATTTTTGCAGCAACAAGGAAAGTTCTGCTTGCTACTGGAGCTAAAAATCTCTCTTCTTTCCACACATGCTGAACAAAAAAGCAGCAGTTGGCAGTAAAAATAGCAATTGTATATCACAGCTAATAGCTGTGGATAACTGTAGACACTTTGCAGCCCAGGATTTTTGCAGAGGTGGAGGACCTCTTCCTTTTGTAGTGATTCTTCTTCAACTGATACAAACTGATCCACCCCTTCCACTCTTGCTCCTACTCTGGCCCTATGTCAGCAAGCTCAATATGTCAGCATAACTTTTACTGTGGTCGTGTAATGAACTACATCCAAGCACACATCTGGCTAAAGGACATCCTCCTGAGCACCCAGTAATACGCTGTGGGTCCTGCAAAAATGACAGAAGGCTTCAGAAATGGACGTTACAACATTGATCATAAAGCATCTTTGCTAGTTTTGCTGCTGGTTTACATTCTGAAATGCTTGACCTCCTGAGTGCGTCACTGCAGTGTCACTTCACGTAAACATTTCCACTCTGTGAATGTTGGGGAACTTTAGCAAACGGCAGCAAGCAGCACATTTGAGTGGGAGGTGCTGTTGCAGTGTGTGAGGTGCGAGTGCTCGGTGGTGTGCTTTTCCCACTGAGCATTGGCTAGTGGATGCCAGCAGTAAGTGCAGCTCTGGCAGGATTTCCCGTACAGCTTGGTGTGACAGAGCCTGCTGATCTATCACCGCTTGTCAGCTCTCTCACAGCATGCCTAATGAGGGGCCCTGTGATAATGTGCAAGATAGGCTATTCCTTTCCCATCAATTGATCCTTCCACTTCTAGGTGATTTGTCTTTGATGCTTCTTGCAGCATCTTACAAAGCTGCAGGCTAAAAAGCCAACAAATTTTTCTTCCTTAACTTAGAGGATGCCTGGAGTCAAACACTAAGACAAATATAATAACAAACGATGTGTACTTAGAAATCATACATTGGACACTAAGCAAAGGAAACAAAGTTTAATGTATTTCTGCTGGAATTTCTCTTTTATTTTCCAATAATCAAGGATTTTAGGAGAAATTTTTATGAAATGTAAATAAAATAATAGTTTTGCATATGTCAAAATCATGAGTGAAAGGAATGACAATATTTGAAAGACAAAAATTAGAAACTAGAACTCACAAAAACAAATGATTTGTACATAGGCGTTCTGTTAGACTTGTGAATTTTATTCTTTACATGCCTGTACTTGAAACTGCCAATTTGGGTTCCAAGTAAAAATTAAAAAATAGTTTGACTTGCTCTTGCTTCTCAAAACCTGTTAATTCCCAAACATTACCAAACTTCAGCTTAAATGGAAGGTGATCATTCACGTAGTCGTTTCCTTCTTCCTTTAAACCTCTTACAGCTGTGGGTATACAAAATTTTTGATAGGAAGAACACTGGTTTAAGAAATAATCTGAACTGGGTAAGCCTAAAGAGTGGGGAGTAGGAAATATTAATAACTACCTTAGTTGTTTGTTTTGCTCAAAACTTTTTAACAACTCCTTCTAGCCCTTAAAAGATCTTAGGAATACAGTCAAGGAGTACTAAAAATGGTACAACCATATTTTTTTCCATTTATTTTGAAACTGATGGATCTTACTCCCTCTATTTTTACAAGTCATCTCCACCATCTCAGCTGCAGCCAGTCCCAGGCAACTGAAATGCTCTCTTTGCCATATTTTTTTCCGTCAGTGTAGATTCTACAAAACCACTATTACAAGATGCCAGCCTCTTCCACTGATGTCAAATACCACTTCTCAAAGTCAATTTTGTCTTCTTAAATGCCACTGGGTTCACTTCTGAAGTGGCAAACCTAGGCAGAGGTCAGAGTTCTCATTACAAAGCCCAGAACAGAGTAAGGAATATTGATAGACTTCGTTGTTTCCTAGCAAAAATTTTTTCTTGCTTTAAGTACTGTGAAATTTTCATTGGGAGTTCAATAGCCATTAGTTCTATATAATGTTTTAATAAGCTATAAAAGGGTAAGATTTTAATTGCTAATTAGCAATAAACATTGATTTTTTTTGCCTCACTGCTGTCCCCAGGACAAGCCATGCAGGCTCTTTAGCAGGGATTGTCAGCATTTAATTTCAGCTGTTATCTCCTTACCTGCTCTCACATTTTTTCCACCATCCAACTCTGGTTAAAGCCTCCAGTTATAAACTGGAAAACTTCCAACACTGAAATTCATATATTGAGAAAAACCTGCAAAGCAGCCAATAAGAATGGGAAACAGAAGTTGAAATAAAAGGCTAATGAAAGATAAGCATCAACAATCAAAATTCAACCATGGTTTTAGTCATGAATTTTCAATAAAAGGGGTCTATAGTCTCTGAACTGGGCTCAGCAAATATATGATAAATAAAAATGCCAAAAACCCCCCAAGAAAATCCAATAAGAAAAAACCCAACCCCAAAATCTGTCAAGAATTGTTTTTAGAATAACAGTATCTTCAGCTTGGTTGTTCCTGAATTTATTTAAGTGTAGATTTTCTGACTGACATTAAGATACTGTGGACCTATAACTTGACTGTTAAAGTAACATTCTTTAATTAAATGGGGAAAAAAAGTTGCTTTTCTGTAACGGGGAATCACATTATTCTCAACTAAATGTCCCCATGAGAAACAAAACATTTCCCTCTGTAGCAGCTTCCTTTCTTACTTTTTAATAAAAGAAAAAGTTATGTAATGGTTTTACTACTATTACAACTTGACAGACTATTTTAAAGCTACAGATGTGCCATGAAGAATAGCATTATGAGACAACCAGCTTTAGCATAAAGATATATTAAAAATAAAAGTTTTAAATTAATATTTTTTTGTAAAACTTACATTTTAAATCAACCTATACATATAAGGTGGGTTTTTTTGTATTCTATTTTTATTTTACTTTCAGAAGCAAAACCATGGTTTAGTTCAAATCTTGAAATAGAATGTTTTAAATTATCAAAATTTTCAGCAAAATGCCAGTATTGACTTTAAGCCCACTTTATCAGCTTCTCCTGGATTCTGTTTAAGGAGCCTTTTCTTACTCACTATCTGTTCTTGGTCAAATCCCTCCTTGTTTCTCAAATTCCTGGTTTATAAAGTGAATAAAATATTTACTTACTGTTCTTTACTCCCAAAGGTCTTTCTGTGGGTTAATTAGTTAATATTTAACTTTGAAATTTTAAAGTGTTATATTAGTGCCAACTGTTATTATTATGAAACCTATTGAAACCACAATGCATGATCAATTAGCACAGATCAAAGGACGAGTAGCTGCAAAGGATCTAATTAAAAGTTGATAAATAGAATTATTGAAAGCAGGTGAACTTTTGTACTACCTCACACTTAAAGTGCACAGAGACCTATTAGTCACCACCGTGCCCTGTATTCCTCATGTCACAGACTGAACAGCCAGAGGTTTAAAAAAAGCCAATATTTTCTGTATTTGTTGAAGAGCTTATTAAGCAGACTGTATAGAACTCCTCCACAGTATCTACAGGCCCGTATTTAAAGTGCAATGTGAATATAGCTAGACAAATGGAAGAAATGCCTCTGAAATACAATATAAGTTATAAATGATATTTTGACTACTTGGAACGTCATGCCATTTTCTTCTAAGTCTAAAATCTAAAGATGGCCACTTGCAAATTTAGTGACAGAGCTTTTTAGTGACAATAGAAGCTCATCTTATATTGTAGCTTTTAGTTTAATACTGTCAGAAAATTTTCTTTGTCTAAATCAGGTCTTTCTTTTGCTTTAGAGATAATAACATGAAGTATTTAGCTATGATTTTGAAGTTGAGGAGATATATAAATATCTTTTAACATTTCTTGTCACACTGATTTTTTGGATACAAATTGAGAAGAGGAAGGATTCTATCCATAAAGATGTATTTATACTCTTCGTCTTTTGAACTGCATCTATATATTTATCTAGTTCTTGGCAGTTTCTTCATTTGCCAGGGTACCTATTATTCAGTGTGAATCCTAATAAAATATATTTATTTTAAACAAGTTAAAAAAATTACAGCTGTAGTAATAAAACCAAAATATGTTATTGAGGTTCACATTTTCATTTTGTGCATGTCATGTTTATTCTTCACCTGTTTGTATGTCTACAAGAGTCTGTATCCTCACACCTGTTTGTAAACTTAAAGGGTTTTAGATACAGACATACTCAATACTGTTTTTTCAGATAATAAGCCACCACTCATACAAATTTCTAGTTTTCCTTTAAATTTAAAGTAATTCTACTAATGATAGTTGGAAGGAAATCAGGAGATTATTTAATTCAATCTCTTGCTTTAAATGGGACTATTGTTACTATCAGATTGTCTAGGCAATATAGAATACTACAAGCATCCGTAACTTTGTATCAAATACACTACAGTGACATTTAATCTTTCCAAAATTAATCACTACAAACTGAAAAAAGAAAATATTTTTAAATTAATAACTAAAATTAAAATACTCATGAGATATCAAAGCAAATTTTTTACAGCAATGATATCCCAGACATTGAAAGTAATTCTTGGGGACAGATATCTCTCATCTTACCCATTCATTTGTGTTCAAATCATATGCTCTGCAACTTTTTTACCTAGAATGAATCATACCAGAGAGACAAAATGAACATTTTATTAAAAACAAGGTTATCAAGTCATTCCCTTATTTCTCATCCCTTTCATTTTTTTTAAAGCATTTAAATTTTCAGGATGAACCCTGATATGGTCAGGAAGAGTAAAATGAATCCTTGTGCATATCAAGTAATTATGAACTCTGCACTATCCCAGTATCAGTTTTCTTAGCACTTCTCTGTTTCTTACACTCTCGAAATTCGATATTACTTAAGCTACTGTGCACTGCACTTCCTTTTTCTTAAATGAAGCACTTTGAACTATGTTTCACACAGTGTTTGATATAGAATTTAAGCATTGGGTTACTAACTCCTTCCTTGATTTATACTATATTCTTCCGAGACAGTAAAAATCCTGTTTGCCATCTTCATTGCAGCAACATATTAGGTTAAAAGTCTTATGTTTTCTTTTCAATTTTTTAAAAAATAAGAACTCTGTAATCTCTCTCCTGCAAAGTACCTCATGGCTTAACAGATAATTTCTTCATTGCATTTGTATTTTTTCTATTACACTTAATTCTTACTTGAATAATATTTGTCATCTGTTAGAAAATTAATTAGAACTCTCCAAAGCTTTCCATTCACATATATTTTTGCCTTTGCACATCTGTATTAAATGAACATATTGTGTTTTGTACCAAAAAAAACCAAACAAACCAAATCCAAAGCAAAGGTTATTCTTTATGATTATTATCACTCCAAAACACTGCCGTAAATTTATAATAAAATTTCAATAACTGCTTGGCTGAGATTGTAAAAATTATTCTCATATCATATTTTGGCATATTTGTTTGTTTGTTTTTTTTAAAATAGACTTGCACTGAGCATCTTAAACCATAGAACTTCTAGAGAAGCCTGGGATATTACTGAGGAATTTCTGTGGGTTTCAAATATTTCTACTTTGTACATACCTACTTTTGTTTTAAAAGCATCAGATCACAGCACAATTTGAGATTACACTATTAACTTATTAAGACATTTTACAAGTGTTATTTGAATGTTTCCAGTGCTAGATCTTCAGAGTTTTAAAATATTGGTTGTTGGAGGCCTGGTACTCTTTGGGCTGTCTGGTGGAATACAGCATAGCACTGTTCAACACTGAGGAAGACAGCCATGGTAACATCAGCAGAATATGCTCTCCTGATCATTTTACCTGTAGGTTAATGTATTATTCTCATGAAAAGCTATTTGCTAGAACGAGAGAGGGCAACTCTTTCTCTAACTAAATAAAAGCTTTGAGCGATAGAAAAATTACATAGCATGTCAAGATAATTTACTCTGGTTGGTGTAATTATGGAAATTCATATAGCCGTTGTGATGTCCACGATAGATACTGACTAGCCACAGCTTCACTGGAGGTCACCTATTACTTCAAAAATGTAGTAATTTTTTGCCAAAGATATCCACAATTATGTAGTACCTGTGGTAATGTCAATATCTGTATTTCTTATGCCATTTAACAGAATGCAAGGAATCAAATTAGTCTAAATTATTAATATTCTGAAATGAAGAAAGCACCATTCAAAAGCCAAAATGTGTTGACAGAAAGACTCAGATGATACAGTTTACCAACTGAAATATCCCTGGTTAAACCATCTAATATTTTATGTTACCAAAACAGTTTTTTGTCTGTTTTAATCACTTTTAAAAGCTCAAATTAATGCTCTGCAATTAATCAATTTGAAATAATTCTTTTAAAGAACTTTTTCTTCTTCTCTATCCCAGTATTTACCAATAATATTCAGGGTATACATGCTTGCTTCTCATAAATCTGTAAAATAAAAACATTGTTTTCTTGGCAAAAGTGAACAGCTCAGAAACTTCTGTAAGCAGTATTACCTTGCTCTTCAGTAGCAAGCTTGTTTCTTCTAAAGTATTAGTATTAATAACCATAACTCTGCAGAAGCAAATAGCTTGTTCATTTTGTCAATAAAGACAAAATTTTTTTCAGGCCAAATATGTGAGTTTGCATGTGCTGAGTTTCTTTGTTAACAGCGGGTGCTAAAAAAAATTAAAAAAAAAAAAAAAAAGAGAGAAATCTCAAGGAGAACTGGTAAATGTTTTCTGGCTTCCAGCAGCATCAAAATAACAGCCTAAGATGATTTGATTCATCATCAGCCAACTGAAAATTCTGCAAATATTAGTCAAATATTCAGGAAAAAAAAGACCAAAACATAAACCGAAACAAAAATTTAATGTTTCTACGAGGGTTTTTTATTTTCTTTTTTCCCCTTGTAACAGCATTTAGAAATTTTTCAAGACCTTTGAACTTATATCACATTTTCATGAGGTTTTTAATGTTTTTCAGTGACCACTGATTGAAGAAACTATATGAAATTGAAGCCAATTGATAATGTTTCCTTGAAGCATCAGATATTATTGGATCAGATACCAATTAAATTTAATGCTGATTTCCATAACACATTTTTTCTTGGGGTTTTTTGGATCCTCCTATGTCCTAGTCTTGATTGCTATTTTTACACAACTGAGCAAAATGAACCATGACTGAGTCAGAAAATAGGATGAAATCTCCACAGAAATCTGGATAAGTCATGAGACAAGACTCACACACAATAAACATGGGAATTCATTCAAAGAATGTATTCAATAACATTCAACTTAAATTGTAACCCAAAGAAACGAAGGTATTAAAAGATACTCAGACAGTCAGATTGTGGTGAGCTCAGTACCTGTAGCTGGGATCAATGTTCCCAAAAAGGTCCATTCTTAATTAATTGAAAGATAAAGGAACACAGTCTTAAATGTTTTCTGTTCAGATTAGTTGATTTAGATTAGCAAAATCACATAGAGCTACATTTATAGAAATTAACAATTGACCAACTTTGAAATCTTGACCTTACCTTTAAAAAGATATATAAAAGATAATTGAACTCTCTTGAGTATTTAATTGTGTTAAGTGTGATTGAAGCTCTCTTTCATAAAATCTGGTCTAAGTACTGACAATAATAGATTCCAAGATTGTTTTCAGTGACACTGTAAATCACATCTGCACATTGAAAACATTTTGCTTTCTTTTTATTAAAAACAACTTTAACAGCTGCCAAAAAACAAACAAGAAACATAAACTCAGACATATGTACCCTGTAACTTAGATGTGAGAATGAACAATTAGTAATAGCTAGAGTATTCTTTGATTATAAGATAAAATAACAATTTTTTTCTATTTGCCTTATATCATTACACCATTTTTCTATGGTTGTGTTCTTTGTTTATACCTTAAAAATAGAGAGCAAAAATTACATTAAAAATGCTATAGGCCTTTGTTTGAATTTCTTAGTTCTTCTATATTTAAATCTTAATTTCCTTCTAAATTTCATCTTATGAACCAATTTTTTTTAAAAATAGAGCACCCAGCCAGTATGTCCATAGTGCAATAGTCCATCTTCTCTATGTACAAACATACAGATATAACAAAATACAACTTACATAGCTATACAGGGATAAGAGGAAAGGTTAAGACCTTCCCTCCAAGTGAAGGACTCCAAAAATGCCTGCTCAGCTACTGCAGAACTGAGGTAACACCTTAGCACCAGGTTCTTCAGCTTTGTCAGGGTCATCCCTCATGTCTCAGTCTCTCTGGGGATAAGAACCTGACCATTCAGTTTGAGAACCCCAACACGGTGCATGTTCCAGCCTCATCTGATTCATACCAACAGGGGTTTACAGAAGGCATTTACAGCTTCCATTTCCTTTCAAATATTGCTAGAAGGAAACGGAAGGTGGCAGGTCAGGTTGTAGCACTCGTGGCAGGACAGGAAAGCCAAGCTTTTGTTTGCACATAAAAGACATCAGGCTCCCAACAACCACAACTGCCACAAATGAACCATAGGAAGGGCGCCAGGCTGGTTTCACTGGAAAGAGGGGAGGAGGGAGAGAAACTACCGGTGTCTTTTGCTGCTTTTGTCAAAGCTGTGTTCCTGTGAAGAAGAGAGTCCTCAGAGCTGCTTCCCAGCAGATCAACCCCCAGCTTGTACTGGTGCAATCCACAGGTGCAGGACCCTGTATTTGTGTTTGTTGAATTTCAGAATTTTCTGCTCTGTCCATCTCTCCAGCCTGTCATGAACCAAGGGCAGCACAGCACTCTGGACTGAGCAATTCACAGACATTTTCAAAGTTGTTCTGTCATTCAATAGATTTCCAAGCTCCAGATTAGCAGTTTCTACTAAATCCTGGACTCCTTCCTATAAATTGATGGTGTCCTCTGGAAAGGAAATCTAGATGAATTCACGGTTTTCTTCCAGGCAAATCAGCCCTTTGTATTAGCATTAATTAATTGAATCTCATTACATCACTCTGCAGCAGACTAGTTTTTCTGTCAGGTAATGTTGATATGAAAGCTCAGATAATTAACTGGAGGTCAAGAGTTTTTGCATCCTTTATATGAATATGTTTTTCAAAAAGGGCATGTGTTATATATGCACACACTTTTTTTTAATTCAGGAGAAAACCAATTAAGGCTGCTATATAATGAGTAATCATGCCAAAAATAAATCAAGTTTCTTTATAATTTGTATGATGCAGTACTATAAATTATACATGCAAGATCAATAATTGGCAATAAAATATAAAGCTATAATTCTTCAACATCCATGGCCAGACTATACACACTTATGTAAAAATAGAACTTAATCTTTACTATACTGTCTATAATTTACTATATAAGGAAAAGAAATGGCTGGGGTCTGACAATTAGAATGATCTAAAACACTCCCAGAAAAACTAGAAAGCTCTTTGAGTGGGATGCAGGTAAGCATTTTAAGCGATTTCAGGAATCCAAGGGTGTCTCACCTGCTTTACATCACTGCTAAAGAAGAGTACTGAACCAATGAAAAATCTGTTAATCTTCCAGACCCATTTAGAAGGGCTGATTACAATAAGGCATTTAAAATGGTAACAGATGCCTTTGTTGAGCAGCTGCATATTGTATAACACTTACAAAAACTTATAAAAGTTCTCTAGAGGAGCACAGACTCACAAGCAAGGAGCAGTTAGGAGAGAAAAATGAGATAACTGATCTTCAGCCTGAATTCTTATGAGGTGGAAAGTCTATTTATCTAGCAAAAAACTAGCAATTGTTATTTTCTTTTTCTACATATTGCACGCATTGCTGTTCTCTAAAATCAGGAGGGATTTCCAATGAAATAAGTGTCGTGGGTTTGACCCTGGCTAAATGCCAGGCACCTATGACGTTTGCTCTCTATGCTCTCTCCTGCTGCAGCTATGCAGAGGAGAGGGAAAATTAACACAAAACACTGGACTTATGAGTTGAGATAAGACCACTGATAAGGGGATGCACGAGATTCAGGGCAAAAGCAGGAGGGAAGACTTAAAGTTGCAAAAAAAGTGATTTATTAATCTAACAGAGTCGGAGGATAAATCAGAGGTAAAAATAAGCTCTCAAGACTCCGTTTCTTCACTGACCCCCCTTCCCTCTTAAGGCACCGCTTCCCAGCTCAGCCCCTCCCTCCTTTCCAACTAACCAACAACTCCCAGGCAGGGGCAGGGTGTGGGTTTTTTTTTCCTTAAGTCAGTCCATCACAATTCTTCTACTACAGACACTGTTTCTCTATTCGCCCCCTCCTTCCATTCAACCAGCAGATCCGGGCTGGGGCAAGATATGTGGCTTTTGTTAGTCAGTCCAACGCCACAATTCTTCTGCTACAAACGCTGTTTCTCTGCTCACCCCTCTCCCTATTAAGGCCATTTCTCAGCTCACCCCCTCCCTCCTTCCTTCTTACCAACAGCTCCGGGGTGGGGGCAGGGTATGGGGGTTTCCTTTGGTCAGGGTCAGTCCATCAGGGGAGAAGAATCCTCTCCTTAGCCATGGGGTCCCTCCCACGAGAGACAGTCCTCTGCGAACTTCTTTGGCGTGGGTCCAATCTCACGAGCAGCCCCGCCCGATTGCTGCTGTCCGAGATTCTCTCCAGGCTGCAGATTTCCAAGCCGAGGCCAGGCTGTTTCCATCCCGGGAGCAAGGCCTTTCTCTCTCCTGCAAGGCCTTTGCAACTCTCAGTCTCTGGGACTCCCACTGGATCACAGCTTCCTCCAGGCCTCCACCTGCTCCTCTGGCGTGGGCACCTCCCCACAGGCTGTGGGGGGTTCTCTGCACCCCCTGGACTCCATGGGCTGCAGGGGGACCACCTGCTCCCCCATGGTCTTCACCACGGCTGGCAGAGGGTTTTCAGCTCTGGCGCCTGGAGCACCTCCTCCCCCACCTTCTCCACTGACCTGGGTGCCTCCATGTTGTTCTCCCTCACATATTTTTACCTCCTCCTCCTTCCCTGGCTAAAAAGAAGTGCGTGCTCACATTGTTTTGATTTCTTCTTAAATACGCTTTCACAGAGGCGTAACTAACATCTCTAATTGGCCCAGGTTTGGCCAGCAGCATGTCCATCATCTTCAGAGCCATCAGAGATTGGCTCTGCTGGACATGGTGGAGAAATTTCCAGAATCTTTACTCAGGACATGCACGAGCCATCTTTGTACCCCACCCTATCCACTGGCAAAAACTGGGCCAGGCAAAACTACCACAATAAGGGACAGATCAAATCCACTGATCTCACATTTGAATGGTAGTGTTCCGGAAAGAAAAATTTAATGGGGAAAGTCCAGAGTTTAATGTAAATGTTTGCAGTTGCTAGAAATGACAGTTTGAAGGGAATTCCTAAATTCTGCATGGACCTTCTCAACTAGGCACAGTTTCTTCTTTGAAGTTCTTGAAAATAAAATATTCCTCTTAAATGTAATTTAATTCATGTTTCACAACTTTTGTTTCCTTTGTAGTATTTTTAGTTCTTTCAAATATGACAACATATTAGAGTAGGTTGCTATTCCTTAAAGCTTAAGGATGGTTGAATTTCTTCTTTGGGTAGAGGCTTTTAAAATTTTGAGTAAATCACTGTGAACTGATTTTGGCTGGAGGATTACCAAACTATTTAGTAACTATTTTAAAATCCTGGTGATTTCTAGTTATACTAGATAATGTTAATCTCTTTGATTAGACATAAATCATGCTCACAATTTGATACAAAGTTGCAATGAACATTATTGCCCCAGAGATAAACTTCATTCGTCATAACAAGAAATGTTAATTTTTAAACATTATCTCCAACTCTTTGCTTGTTCAAGTATCTAAATCCATAGGAATTAGGAAACGTTCCATAACACGGGATTACAGCAAGTGGAAGTGAGTTAATAACCAGATAGAATTCATATTGATTTCAACAAGTATAAACAGAATAATATGTATTTCTAACCACTAATATTCTAACATCTCTAGGTTAATACATAGCAATAAAAATTGAAATATTCTTTTCATAAATCATCTGCTAACTTGCCAAATTTCTGCCAGTATCACTTTTTATATTTGATCAATTTCTTTATCAAAGAATTCCAATAAGAAAACCCCTTTGATGTCTGAAGATTGCTGCTGATCACCGTAATGTTGATATGAAAAAGCATTTTTCTCTGGCTTCAAACAATTAACAATAACAAACTAAGTACATAATATGTCAGGACTAGTAGAAAAATAAATGTAAAGAATATGTTCTCAAAGCAGGGAATGTCTGCCTAGAGCAGCAGTGCCTATGCAATCTCCCAGTAGAGGGCTAACATATACCAGATTTCCATATGTATATCTGCTTTTCTACCTGTAAATTTTGCCAAAAGAAAATTTAATTTTTTAAAGTTTTGTGAGAATAGAAGATGCTTGTGTCAGAGCTCTGAAATGGATTCTGACTAAGCTGCCATATTTTTGAAATTGTCAGAGTACACAGAACAGAGTACAGTGCTGAGCAGAAGAGTAAAAGCAAAATGATATTGACACTTTCTGAAAACATCTAATTTTTTAAAGTGTTGATTTATGTATACAAAGTAAATATAACACTTTTTAGGAAATATTGGATTTATGGCAAACTTACCACAGTTACTCATTTACTTTCTGGGGAAAAAAAATTGTCATCCTATTCCAAGTAGGTAGGGACTATGAGAGACAGGGCGGAGGGGAATAAATTAAGATACAGATCATTAAATACCCTAGTCTGCTGGAAAAAATTCAGTCATTAAATATGACTGTACTCTGTAGATCTCAGATACCAGCAAGTTTGTACTCTGACTTTTCTGTTTTCAGTTAATAGTCGAGTGTTTTACAAAACATTTGGATTTCCGACAAGTCTGTAATATACTCTGAGGCCAAAGAAAGTTCAACATGAGCCAGCAAGGTGTTCTTACAGATAGACAATGATGCCCTGGGCTGCATTAGACGAAGTATTGTCAGCAAGTGGAGGGAAGTGAACCTTCCCCTTTGTTCTGAACGGGTGAGGTGACATCTGGAGTATAGTGTCACATTCTGGAATCGTCCATGCAAGAGAGATAAGGACGTGCTGGAGAGAGTCCAGTGAGGAGCCACAAGGATTATGAACAGACTGGAGCTGCTATACCACGAAGAAAGGCTGTGAGAGAGCTGGGACTGCTCAGCCTGGAGAAGTGAAACAACATGAGAGACTTCATCACCATATAAATACCTGAAGGACGGTGTAAAGAGGATGGAGCCAGGCTCTTTTCATTGTTGCTCAGTGACAGACCCAAAGGCAATGGACACACAGTAAAACAAGGAGGTTGCCTCTCAACATCAGGAAGCACTTTTCCATTGTGAGGGTGGTCAAACACTGGAACAAGTTGTTCAGGGAGGCTGTGCATTCTCTCTCCTTGGAAATATTAAAAAGCCATCTGGACACAGTCCTGAAAAAATATCTCTAGGTGGCAAAGCTTGAGCAGAGAGGTCGGATCAGGTGACCTCCAGAGGACGTTTCACAGAATCATCAGGTTTGGAAGAGACCTTCAAGATGATCTATACCAACTGACAACATAGTACCAACATAATCACCCCTAAGCCATAACCCCAAGTGCCACATCAAGACATCTCTTGAACACTTCCAGAAATGGTGCTCCACCACCTCTGCAGGCAATTTATTCCAGTGCTTAAAAAATACATTTATATATATATATATATATATATATATATATATAAATATCTAATCTGCATCTCCCCTTTTGCAAATTAAGGTCGTTTCCTCTCATCCTTTCACTTGAAGCATGACAGAAACACTGACCCCCACTTCACTACAGCCTCCTTTCAGGTAGTTGTAGGGAGCGACCTTTCCAATCTCAATTACTCTGTGATTTTGTGAAAAGCAAATGTGAAGTCTTGCACCTGTAATGAAACAACTCTATGCACTAATAAAGGCTGAGGGCCAATAATCTGGGAAGCAGCTCTGCAGAAAACAACCTCAGGTCATGTTGAATGATAAGCTGATCCTGAGCTAGTAATGTGATTTTACAGCAACAAAATCCACCAGTACCCTTGGCTGCATTAGTAACAGTGGAGCCAGCAGGTCAGGAAGTGAGCCTTCACATCTGCTTGGCAGCCAGGAGAACACATATGGACTGCCATGTCCATTTCTGGGCTCATTTTGAGATATTGCCATGCCACAGTGAGACACACAGCAGGCAACTAAGCTGGTCATGGCTGGAGAACATGACCTATAAAGAGGAGCTGGGAAAACAGTTTTCTTCAGCCGAAAAAGAAGGGTCAGGGGAAAACTTGTTGCTGTCAATCAGATGACGGAGACAGGCTCTTCTTGAATGTAAATAATGGTGATAAAAGAAGAGGCAATAAATGCATTCTGGGAAAAGATTAAATCAGCACCATGAGTAGTGTCAAACCCGCAACAGGACACAGCCCTGGTCAATGTAACTTAATCAGACCTCCTCTGAGTAGTGGTTTGGGCCTAGATGGCCTTCAGCAGTCCCTTCTAATCAGAGTTGTTTTATCAACCCCTGGTAACAATTATTTTGTATTATATCAAGACGTTTTTTCTGAAGTAATCCTCAAAAAATTTTTCCCAGATTTGGGAAAAATGGGAAAGATCAACAAGACAGGAACTAACACAAGTCCTTACATCCATTTTTTCTGCCAGTGGCAGAAGGGCAATCTTTTTGCTTATGCCCTGAAGATTGTAAGTAAAGGTTGGAAGATGTGACTTATATGGAAAATTATATGGAAAATGTAACACCATAAGTGAAAAAGATATGTTCAAAATTATTCTACAACATGTTATATTATAAACATTTCCTTTTTTAATTAAAAGTATGCTTATTTTGATTTAGTTTTAGGCTGCATAATCTTAGATGTAAAAGTTAAAATAAGTTACTGCTTTTACCAAGAGAAACAAAAAAATTACTCTGGGAAGTCTCTCCTACCTTGACTCTTTCTCCTGAAATGCTATCAATGCCTAGAAAATTCTGATATACAATACACATAAAATGTTTAGCTTTAAAAAAAAAGAAAGTTACAGTAAATTCAAAGGCAAAGCAGTAATAACTTTTTTTATATCCTTTTACATTCATGTTGCACCTGTTTAACATGCATTGTAGTTGCAACTGGGAGAAGAAAAAAAAAGTATTTATAATTATTCCATTCTTTGCCTTAATCAAAGAATGAAAAGACTCCTAGACACTTCTGAAAAAAAACCACCTCATTAGACACATACAGAAAAATCAAAACTGGAAATTCCTGATCGTATTTTTGTTTGAGATGGAATACAAATGTAACTATTTCTTACAGTATATAAGTTTTTCCAGATTCGTCCTCCAGAAAATAACTTTTTTTTTCCTTTTTCTCTCTTGGTCTCCCTTAAGAAAACAATTGTTCCCCATCAATTGCTTAGTAGCATCTGAGGAAAATAGGCAAGAAGGAGCTAGACTCATTGATGAGCAGGAGTGATCTATTGCTCCAGACGTTCACTGCCAGTTGGGATACAGACAGTTTTTGTTATTCTAAGTCGATAATAATTCTTATACTGTCTATCAGTACTAGCACATAAAACTGGATTTTGAATTCTCCTGTTCTGTACATTGAGAATACTAGATATGTTTTCTTACAGATTGCAGTATTGAAATAAATATAAAATTTATAAACAAATGAAATATTGTTTTAATAATTATAACTACTGGGGATGTGTCCAGTGCTCTTTCCAAGCAGATTAAAAGGAACATTAACCAAAGTGTCAGTCAGAAGAAATTAGAGCAGTGTGCTTGATAAAGAATATATATAATCCAGAATACCTCGGGAAAAAATTTTGAATTCTCTGAAGGACAGAACAAGTGAAAAGAAGACTACCACCATAACTCCAATTCTACTTCCTGAATATTGGAAAAATTCAATGGGGACAGTGGATATAGACAAATTAGTAGCCCAGCCCTTCACAATAAATGAGTTTGATATTACTTCATTTTATTTGCAGCACATCCCACTACAGAAAGATGAAACAATACTTTCTTAGTGTAGGGTAAAAAATCATTTCCACTGAAGTCAAAGAAATAGCTACATAAATAAGGATAGGTTTGGGTTTTGATTGAAAATTCACATTTTCTAGACTAGCTCGAAAAACCTGCGTTACAGTAGTTCAATATCCATTTGAAAAGCATTGCAAGGTGGTTTATATGACAAAAATTATTTAACTGAAGGATATTATTGTCAGTTAATAATAACTAGGTAAAATGGTAATAAACAAGTGTAAAAATGCTTTCAGTAGGCATCGAATGTGCAGTGAATGGATAATAATCAAGGATCATTTGTTAGGCTGAAAGTCAGACATGCCATGGAGACAGCATATAAAGCATGGAAGTTTGATGTATGCATGAATGGTATTTGATTACAATATCAATGTAACCTTTTTAACCATTATGTATGAGGAAATAGAAAACAAAACAAGGATAGCTTCTAGTTTCACCATTATTACCCAAACAGAATAGCTACGCCTTAAATACTGTAAGCATAAAATTAACAGTGTGAAAACATGGCAATTACCTCAAGACGTATCCTCCCCAAGGGAACCTCTAACTCTGACAAAGCCAATGACAAAACTCCTGCTACCTTCCAGAAAGCTGAATTTTCATCGCCTAGTATTCCTTAGGAGTCCTATCTGCCTGACAGTTGTCAAAATATTGACCTGCAGGATACCAGTCTTTTTTTCCATTACAGAATGCACGTGCAAGGGAGAAAGAAGCTTATGTTGTAGCAATATCTTTTTTGCATGCCATGGCATACAATGCACAGTGACTTTCAGATTGTGGACTGGCAGATTGGGAAAAAAATTCTTTTTTTCTATGTGTTCTTAATAGACGATGTAATCATCACTAAGAAACAACACGGACAGGGCACTACAGAAGTATAGGTAAGCAGTGTCATATGAGTATAGTCCATGTGAAGCCTTGCCTTAGAAGAAAATTTTTTGAAGGAAATAATTCTACTGAAAAAGTTGCAACAAATATACGAAGATGCTCAAGTATCCAACTTATATTAAATATTTACAGCTGTTATAAATTGTTTAGACTATGACCTTGATAGTGTAAACAGCTCCCTAGCAGTTTGCTATCAGGCTTGCATTTTAATAATGATGTTTATAGAACATTTTATTAAAGATATTAAAACTTATAACAGCCAAGTGTGGAGAAAGCATTTGCAAAAGAAACCCATAACACTAAACAGAGCATTACAAATGCATACTGGAAATCCATTAATAAAGGGAACTAGGTGTCTACTTAAATTAAACATTTGTCTTTCACTGTTGGGGGCAAAGGTTTATATTCAACACTAATGAGAAGTGTTAAACTATCGGCCTCATAAGTTGTTTGAATAAGCTGTTGTAAAATTAATTTCATGATCTCACTAGCTGTTTGCAAAACACAACTTTACGAAAACGTAAGCCATAGCCCTCATGCTATTGGTGAAAATATTGATACTAATGGAAAATTCAGTCAAAGTAATACAGGATTAAGTGGCAACAGCCTGTGCAAAGTTTTACATAAACCCTGGAGATTGTTTTATCATTATACCTGTAAACCTGACATAGTAAAAAATGAAAAACAGTGATCTGCAAGTGAAGTTTAAACATGAAACTTTGATCCTGAAAGGTGATGTGGATGACAAAATCTTACCCTACTTTAGAATTTCTTTGCAGCATTGGGATTTTACAATGAAAATATACTGTTTTGAGATATATATTCTGTAATATACTAGAATAGCTGGATTTCCCATAAAGACACCACAATATGAAGATGGCAGCACCTAAGGCTTTCTCTCTCCAGTTCATAAACTCTTAGTAAAAGTTTACAGGAAGTTCTGCCTGGTTATTAGTCTGTGGTCTATTTCCTGCATAATCACTTAATGCTGTGATAACTCCCCAAATTATACTGTGAGGACCCTGATGTTTTTGAACACTTCTCATGTAACCAAGTGTCTCAGTCATGCCTTTTTGTCACAGCTTCCTAGGAACAGAAATAAAGCACCAAGTACCTGATATCTGGAAATGCTAGCCAGGTGCCTATGCAACTGTATTCTAAGGCAGCTGCAGATGTCTAACAGTTCAGAGAAATCAGATTCTTTTTCATTTCAGCCTGCTTAGTCAAAATAAGGTACTGATTAGGTGCTTTTTTCACTCAGTGAACTAGTGTTCCAACACAAATATTAGTCATTGTTTTTGAGTTTTGGCTATCATGAATATTTAGTCATCTCTGCCATACTATCTTGGTTAACACCTCATGCATACTCTCCATTATAACAAAGAGACATTATTTTCCTTCTTGTCGCACTCAATAAATCTGTCCACTCCCCAGCAAATGTGTCTTGGCAACAGTCCAATCGTGGGAGTCACTAACAAGATAGTACACCTGAGGTCAACCAAATCACTCTTTAATACAATAATCACATCTCAGCTTGACAGTCCATCACCTATCATTCTCCCCAAATGAGCAAACAAAACTGCAGGAGAAAATACTCCTGGGTACCAGCTTGCACTGCAATGGTGGCAACAGCTGGTCCAGCAGATGCTTCTCATGTGATTCAACACCTGCGCTTTTGCATTACATTTCTGCAGTGTGCCATGTTAATAGATTTTTTTTCACTTTTTCAAAATGAAACATCCATACCTAAAATAAATGCTCAGAGAGATTTAGCGGAACTCTATTTCTCTTAAACGAAGCCATCCAATTGTAGAAAAGAGCCTGAAAAATCCCTAAAAGTCTTTATTAGTATAATCTCTGTACTTTGTAATTTATGTGTGATATAGATTTGAGACACCTCAGTCTTCCCGGTATCCTGTAACTCTAAAAGACATATGGCAAAAAAAAGAGAGTTAGCTAAGTTAATGTAGATGAGATAGGTACATATATGTATTTTAAAAATAAAGCTCTGAGGAGCTTTGCATTTGGGGACACTTCATTATTAGGACAAATAATTTCTTGCTTCCCAAATAGAGCAATGGGGTTTTTTTGGTTTTATATACATGTTAAAAATGTGGGACAGTGACCCAGTTTTCTTCTAGAGGTTTATTAGGCCTTTATATCTAGATATAAAGTTATGTGCATATAAAAATCCTTAGTCCTCTAATAGTCTTGTAAATCATAGTGCCACATGGAAACTCTTACTTGTGACTAAAAAAATCCATCCATTTGGAAATCTAATGATTTCAAAATGTATGTTTTAGGAGTTGGACTTGGTGTTCCTTATGGATCCCTTCCAACTCAGGATAGTCTATGGTCCTATGATTATATTCCATATACTCAAATGTGTCAGAAACAAAAAGCAAATGCAGATAAATCATGCTCTTCCTTTCATCAGAACTCCTTCCCATGTGAGAATGTCAGAAGACAAAAAGAACATGGTATAACCTCACTCATCTGTATTGGAACTTCCTCTTTGCCTACTACCCTCTCCTTTCCACATAAGCTCATATCTCTAATGGACCCTCAATAGTTTATGCTTTTCACCACTGCTATGAAAAGCACCTGTTAGGGGGTTTCTTGGATGGAGATTAGACTGGGCAAAATAAAGATCACAAAAATATGTTCTCTGGAATTCTTAACTTCCTAGAACTGAGCTTTTGCTTTTTTTCTTTTTTTCCTGTTTTTTTTTCCTCCTATAAAACTCACATCTCATGAAAATACAGGCAGCACAGAGCTTGGTGGGGCTTGTAACTCAACCTGTGTATTAGTAAAAAATTGAGGCTTTTTCTGTGCCTATAAAAAATGTCTGAATTCTGTTGCGCTCTGAAGTGATAAATCAGCATCACAGTAAGCAGTGACCTGGTAGTCAAAAGGATCTAGGGCTCATTTGACATTTTCAGTGTTTATAGCAAACAGGAGCATAGCTGAGTGAAAATATAAATTGGAAACTATGGTTTAAAATGTCACTTCCCTTTACTTTCTATCTAATTCCTGGGATAAATTCAAAACTATTTAAATTAATGAATAGAACTTGAGGAACTATACAAACCCTATGTCTTCTCAAATATGTCTTGGCTTGTTGTTTTATTTTTAATGAGATTAACAGTTATTTTTAGTAGTGATATTACTTGCTTTTCAAAAAATAGTATGATTAATAAAGAACCCATTTTGCAGGTACAGGATTTAACTATTGCCAATACTACTTAGGTAATACCTATTAAAATCTGTCTCAGATACTTTTGAGAAAGAGAAAAATGTAATTTGAAAATGAAAAGGGAAAGAAAAATGGAATCATTCAGGACAGAAATACCTTGATATAAAGTGAAATCAAATGTCTTTCTGAAGTTCTTATGTTAATTTCTACCTTACTAAGAGAATTTAGTACATCACAGATGAAAAATGTAATTCAGGTGTCTGGAAAACTGCAGAGCACTGTTAAAAATGCTGAGGCCCTAAACCCCATTAAGATTGTCCATTATTCATTTAAAGACTACTGCTTTGAAAATATATGAACTCAATCTGTGACTGAAGCTCTGCCTCAAATATTTCCTTCTTATGTGTTCATTGACAAAGACATGGTGATTGTTAGCCACTATCTAGACCTTTGATGCCCTCTCTGTCCTAGAAAAAAGTAACTTGTCAGTCCTCACATTTCTTATGATATTGTTAAAATAGGTAACAAAACAATTAGAACAGTTAGCCATTAAAAAAAATGTGTGTCAAAGGAGACTTGGGCAGTTCAGTGATGTGACTTTAAAAAAAGCAGCAATAAAAAAGTTAAGGAAGGAAAAAGTTACAAAGTACTTAATGCCATAAAGTGCTCCCCTTATATTTATATAGGAGATCATAATTTCAAAAGTCAGTTTTTTCCTATGTTTTTCAAATTCTATTGTAAAATGAATTTTCTTATATTTAGAAATAACAAGGGCTGGTGTCCACCTGTAAATTCTGTTCCGCCTATCAGCTCATTCACAAAAAGTTCAGATATTTCCAGCATAAAACTGCATTACATAGTATAACAATGCCCTAATTTTATAATACAGAAATACTGCAGATAGCTTTTCTTTAACTTAGAGAAAAATTCATACAACTGTCCTGTCTGATTCACCTGTCGCTTTTTGTCATTTATATTATCTGTTCACAATCAAGTTACACATTGCTTTAGGGAAAAAATATTGTGCTTGATATACATAGAATTAGGGATGGACACTGATTTCTACCGAAGTTGCAGAAAAAAGAAATTATAAAGAAAGACGTTTGCTGCTCAGTGCTGTGTGTTGTTAATCTTTCCCGTTCTTGTACCTCTGCGTCGCGGAAATAGTCTGCCTTAGGTTTTACATAGGCAGAGTGTTCTGTCAAGAAAGTCCTGTCTTTTGAAAAAGGATAGCATTCAGGATATGGAACTGAGTAGGATTTCTCTGAGGGACACACTGTTCCCTGGGGCATAACAGATTTTGGATAGCTTTCATCATGCAGTTTGTTGGTTTACAGGTTGCTTTTCAAAATAAGGTGGTAGAGATAACCTTATGCCAGATAAGCAGGGATAGGTTGCGTCATAATGGTCATTAAAATATATATAAGCAACATTACAAAAAACTAAATGCAACAAATTTTCAAATTAAATCCAGTTCCTTTGAAAACTGGAGTGAAAATTTGTATCTGTAGTCTGAGAAGGACATTGAAAGAGAGACCAGACATTGGTAATACATTAAAAAGCACAAGAAAATGAGGCTTATTTTTCTTATAAAATGAACCTGATTGTGATTAATTAATCCATGATTTTTATAGCCTTAAATGCCTGGTTTAGTCATTCAAGCCTTGCATACCTGAAAAGAACATTAGGAACAAGTCAAAGAAGAAATGATAAGGCCTTCCTAAATATTGTAAGCTTTTTCTTTGTTGTGGTAAAAAATTTTATCAGGAACAAAGCTTTTTCTTCATAAAATGAAGAAAAATAGGCACTTGCACTTATAAGGCAGATGAAAAAGTCTAAATAGAATATACATACAAAATACATGTACAACGTGTCTGGAAAGAACTTAAATTCCTATGCATTGGACTGCTGTGTTTTGAGATCTTAATCTCTGGAGGAGAATCCAGTTTACATCAAAATCAGATACTTTCCTGAGATGCAAAAAATATAAGTTTTAAGATTTCTAGCAGAACACAGGAGTCTCATTTCCTGGACAAGGAATTTCAATAATGAAGCTAATAGACAATTTCTTTTTATTCTCCAGGAGCAGCATTTGAAACAAACCTAGATCTGTCAGTGTGTGTCAAGCATATTGCTAATGTGCCACCTGAACCAGCAAAGGGAACATCAAGTCTGGGACATTGGCACAACTTCTCAGAGGATCGTGACCAATGTAGAGTACCAGCAACTTTGAACCTCCTGTGCTTCTGTCCCTTCTGATCCAGCCACACGCCCATTGTCTACTAACAAGCTCAGATTACCTTGGCTGCTCATTACTCTTGAAGTAATTATTGCTTTTTTATTTCCAGTACAATGAAAACAAATGCATATTTGTTATCAAAATGACAATGTCTTGCCTAAGCAGAAGTGTGATTTATTTTTGTTTTTCATGGCTTGAGTTGACAGACTGATACGTAATTAAAACATGCAGCTTGCTGTAATGCAGAGTACTGTCATTCTACATGAAAAACTATCAGTTGTTACCATTACCAGACAATGAAATTAGTATCAAAATCTTGAGTTAGTCAAGAATTAAAATAAACAAAACAAACAAGCAAACAAAAACACACACATACACAAAAAA
The DNA here is from genome assembly GCA_036785705.1 of Acanthornis magna. Classification (NCBI taxonomy): domain Eukaryota; kingdom Metazoa; phylum Chordata; class Aves; order Passeriformes; family Acanthizidae; genus Acanthornis; species Acanthornis magna. Next base: position 26,588,313 of record JAWUZG010000063.1, read on the forward strand.
AACCCCAACCAAAACCAACCAAGTAACTGCGTTTAGAATCATAAAATGGCATAAGGGGTTGGTATTTTAATCAAGTAATATACTTCTTTAAAAAAAGAAAATATTAAAAAGAAAATTAGTCAGCCAGAAAACAGGGAAAATTACATTGTCTTGCCTCAGGAATACCAACGAAATTAAGTTAAAATATAATACATTGATGCCAAATAAATAAACTTGCTGAATGCCACTATACAGTAGTCATGTGATATCCAAGTGTAACTGTAAAGTTTCATTCTGACAAGCACACTTATGTCTATGTGCAAAATTGTTGTTTGACTGAGCAACGTGCAAATCTGCACTGTTCATTTTGTGAAACTTTGGCAGCATTCAACACCTACCAGCCAGCTGACATTTGCCGGACAATTCAGAACTTCTCATTTTATCCTAGGTTTCCCTTTCTGTTTTGAAGCTTATCCTCTGTAACTCCTTCATTGTACCTGAAGTTATTTTTCCTAAACCTGTTTAAAAAGCCAATCATATAACTGTAATCTACATTAGTGTGTTTATCTAGTGAAATGTCATATTTTTCAGAAGGTAATTAAACAATTTTTTAAAAGCACTTGTAAGAGAATGTCAGGAAAAAAACATGGAGCCCCTGAGCACTGCACAGCCAAACACTACTTCATGATGTTGCTTTTAAGTCTAGAGAACTGGAATTTTGATGCAATGATGCACTTCACTTCCAGATGCAAATTAGAAAATGAAGAACCCTGGCATTCACCTTGCTAGTCACTGCTCATTTTCCCAAGAAAAATAATAGATCTTTATGTAAAGGATTTTGAAGTAAAGGTAGTTGTCTCTAAAGCTGGGACCACTAGAGTATGATTAAAGACTGAGATAAAAAACAGAGGAGCAAAACACCAAAAGAAATGTGTAGCCCAAGTCAAGTGTTTTACTAGAGTATGGAACAATTTCTGTAAATTAAAGGAGGAAGAAAGACAAACATGTAAGAGCAAAATGTGAGTCTGTGACCACTGAGGCAAGAATTTCATCTGGATTTGGAAACTTTCCCAAAAAAGCAGGGAGGTACATTGAAATTGTGAACCACACAATTTTATTGATGAGAATGTTTATGCCAATAATGCCATTGTATTTACAGCCACACCATGCCTATCTTTTTTATAAGTCTGCAAAATCTAAAACCAGCATCAATGATATAAAAATAAATTATTGTTTCTCACATTAGCAAATTAAACATACAGCTTGTGATATAGATCCATGACTTTATTTAATAAGCTCCGTAATTCCTCAAATAATTAACTTTTAAAAACCTGTGACTGGTATGAGTCTTTGTAGACTGTATTTCACCTGAAATAAATACTTGTGGCCAAACTGCACCTTTCAAATGAGCTAATATTGAGAAACTGGTAGGTTCTCAAATATGCCGTTGTGCTTGAGACCTGGTGAAATCTTCTGTGTTCATAGTACTTCGTTAGCTCTTTTTTCCAGGAATATTAGAGAAACAGAAAGATGGCAGGTGAATTTAGAGATTAATCCATTAGACTGTACATGCTTCCCTTTCAAAGTTTGTTAATTTTCTTTCTCCTTTGTCAGTTTTAATTTGTCACTAATACCAAAATGAAATAATTGTGTCAGTGTCTGAGTTGTGTTTCATAGGCAAGGTTTTAGTGCGGGTATAAAATTGGCTTTTGGATTCTACTGACACTGGTTAAATGATTACGCAGTAACACATGTTGAGTCAAGGCTCCTGACATGTCAAATTAAATCAAAATTTGTTCAATCACAGTCTAGTGTTTATGCACACTGCTAACATACCTTGTAAAACAGCTATGTAGCTACTGCTTGCAAAATATTGCAATGAAAAGGAATCATTGCCTTTGGAATCCAATGGCAAGTAATTATAAACAGTGAAATTATTAAAACTCAGACACTGAAATACCTTTTCCTTCCGGTAAGTCACTACCTCATTTGAAATAGGACTTTACAAAGCATCTGTCTGTCACATTAATATTCTATGCAATGATTAGGCACCAACACTATCAAAGTCATTCTAACCTTTCAGAACTCTCTTTGGCGCGTTTCCCACATTAGTCATAAAACCAGTACAAAGTCTACTTCCATTCAGCCTTTTACAGCTATTAAAAAAATTGGAACATTTAATTCACACTCTGACATCCTTACAGAAGAGTGTGCAGGCAGGAGCATTCTCCAGGCTTTTGTTAAGGGTCATCAGATTGAATTCCAAGCCTAATCCTTATGCATAAGGGAAATAACATCTTCCTTTCTGAAAACAGCTGTAAAAACAAAGGATCACATATTTATATGAGACTGAAAATAAACAGCAGGACTGTTACACCAGATTCTATTGTAATTCTTACTTCTGAAGACAGGGACAGATTTTGAAATGCATTTAAACATGAAGACAAGGTGGTTAAACCCTAAAGGACCCTCTACTGAGATATCTAACCTTGACAGAAAACAGTGGGTATTAATTTTTACTTCTTTTAGACACTTTAATAATGTTATCCAGAGGTCTTATATATGGAAGAACCACATTGGCATTAATAGGCCTACCTTTAAGGATAAGAGTTAGTCATAAAATTAAAAGCTATTGAAACGAGACTTTAATTTCTAACATGTAAGTGATTTTAAGATTAATTAAAAATCAGTCAAGATGGTGATAAAATTTCCAGCATCTTCAATGAAATCAAAACTGAATAAACAAATGACAGTGGAAATGAAAACAAATTTAGTTTGGTCTAAAAGAATCAACAGAAATATTCATGATTAACATTATTTGCCTTTCTTATGAGCTGTACAAATCAAGTTAAATGTAGTCCTGTTAGCTTAGGCTCTCTGGGTCCACTTTAATTCAGGCATCTGCGTATGCTGTGTGACAATGCTGTTTAGTCATAAAATACTGCCACATAGCATCACATTTCAGCATCTGACACACCACATGCTGGCTAAAATGTTCTGCAGTTATTTGTCAGTTGGTGTTTTACCACTGAATTCACCAAAAGCCAACACAAGTCAGGAAAAATAGGTTTCTAACTTCTTCTGCAGATTTTCTTACTGCTTTGGGGGTAATGGACTATTCTGCTGCTCAATACAGCAAAAAGAAATAGGACTTTATATAACTAGGTCAATATTAAATCCATTCAGAAAAGTAGGGAGACCAAGGCACAAAGACTTGGAGTGACTGGTTCCAAATTATTCAGGCAGCTCACAGAAAAAAAGCAAATAGAGGAATTAATACTATTGTAAAGTGTCAGGTCAGCAGCTTCAAAAGCCAAGCCTTTGCCATTCTGAAGGCAAAAAAAGCTTGCCAGTTGTTTGGGAAACTAAAATATTTGGTGGTTCAAGCATTCTGAAACAGAGATTAAAAGACATTTGCTCCTTCCAAATCATCTGAACTGTTCCCTTCCCATCACACACAAAACCCAAGAATTCTGGATGTATCTAAGTTACATAAGAAATTAGGTTAAGATGAAATTCATCGTTTGAAGGGAAAATATATTCATCTCACTGAGTTTTCTTTGAGGAAGATTTCCATAGGCACAGAATAAATAGTGTAATACAATAAAAACTGTATTCTTCAAGGATAATGGTTTGGACTGAGCATTTTTTCCTCTGTAGTTTGTATTACCTGACAGTGTATTTTAAGAATGGATTTTTTTTTTTTTCACCTACTTTACTATAGTCTTTATAGATGAATCAGTATGTTACATTTTCCTGCTATGGGTACTATAATATAAGTTAAACCACTGCAATGAACTATAATAAAGTTTGGAATGACAAAAGACTATTAAAAAAAACCTCATCAGTAATCATGGGTTCCTTATAATCTATTTTATTATTAAGTCCCATCAAATTAATTTTTGTAATCTACATAGATTTCATGAATCACATTGTATGATATTGTGGTTTGAGGGAAGTTTTCCTCCTTCCTGTATATGATCTCACCACTGCATTCCAGAGGAATTAAACCCAAAAGCTCCAGGACTTCCCTAATTCATTTTTGAAAGCAGTGAATACTTCCTATATCAGGGTTACCACAAAGTGTTGACTTCATTTTTTTTTCTCTTGACCTTCATCTCTCTTTGGAATTTTGTGTGTAGCAAGTCTTCCCTACATGCACCAGCTGAGAATTTTCCTCTGTCGTGGTGAGCTCCTCAGCAGCTGAATTAAAATTTGCTTTGTTCAATTCAAGCTGTGTAAGAATGCCCTAAAAGGACATTTTGAGATGAGATTACATTTTAATGATCTTGATTAACTCAACGCACTCATACAGAACTTATAGGAACTCTTTGCATTATAGAGCTATACAAAAATCACACTGTTTCTTTCTCTTTTGTGTAGTTTACAAATCATAATTTGAATTTGGTAAATCAATCCAGTTCATTTCTCTGAGGTAGGATATCTCACCTGTAATCATCAGTGTTCCAGAGACAGGACATGTTCAAATATACAGTTTTTAGGAAGAAAAACCACTTCACAAATAGATGTTTTAGAAAGGAAATGGCTCCATTCTCATTGCAAAAAGATTTCTTGCAGTTGCTCATGATATATAAGTAGATGAAAAGAGATTAATTAAAATCAAGGACCTCCACCCATCTCCATTTGAGAAAACATGTAGCTTAGTATGTTGAACCAATGTTGTAACACTGAGAATTTTTCTAGCTGGACTGTATTAATAATGAAGGGTTTATCTTCCTTCTGTTATGTATTTTGAAGGGCTTCTGTGGTGTCTTCATCTTCAGACAGAAGCCCAGATTTTCTGAGGTTAACCAGGGAGAGACAGGTGCCAATATAGCTTTATGCTACATTTTTCAGAGCTTTACCTCTTTCTCTGCCTCCTATATTTTTTCATAATCACTGAAGTTCAGGATGGAGCTTTGTGCAATTTGGTAAAATGAGTTCTACTTTTTTATTTGCATCAGTAATAGTTTCCTTCTTTTCTTATGCCTGAGAATAACACCAGCAGAAAAAAAAAAAGCACTGTTATATATGTGTGTATATATACATATGTACATAAACAGTTATGTCCTCACTAATCATGAAGAATCCAGCCTAGTAGCATGAATGTAAACCCAATTATACTGCCCAGTCACATACTAACATTGGACATCTCTGCCCAGGTTCCTGTTAAGAAGGAATACAATCTTACAGGGCTGCAAACTCAGTGCTCTGCTCCAAAGCAACACATTGAGAACCTGACATCTGTGCAGGGTCAGAGCACAGATGTCAGTCATCTCCCACTTTGTAGAACCTTCACTTACATTCTCTAGAAGACACTGGCTTCATGTGTGAGAACACTGCCTTACTATGAGGGACATTACCACAGTCTTCTAATTCAACATCCTCCCAAAATGATCATATACAATGTTTTAAATTCTTTTCAAATAAGATCTTGATCCACACATTTCATCCCAGTTTGGTTTTGTGGTATATTGTCCATATGAAATTATTACTCATTAAGGAATTTTCTTTTCATCTTCTTAAAGTTGGTGAATATTCAAGCAAAGAAATTAATGCTATGCTGATCAAATTTAAAATTTTTCCTGTGTTATCAGTCCTTGTATTAATCTTCCTTTAATTATAAATACAACTAATGTGTATATAAAATGGATTATGATATATTTTCATGCATATATAATTATATATAATTGGCTATGATAGATATAACTAAGAGATACAGAACTCAGTCTGGAAAAGAAATAGACAAACAAACTCAAGAATTATTGTATTGCTACTAGTCTCAAACTTATGGTTTTCTGAGTATATAGCCCTTCTCTGTAAGGTCTTTTAAAATAATTCTGCAAGAACGTGAGGAATAGAGCAGGTTAAGGAGAGAGTAATTTTAGTTTTATTTTGGTTATTATCCAAATAAATGCTCTTGGAATTCAGCCCAGTTGGAGCTCTGCAGCAGGGTTTATAAAACTCTGACAATGCTGACTTCAACCAGGGTTTCTGCTTCTCATTTTTACAGAGCTTGGGAGCTGATCTGCAGTTTGAACTGCAAATCCTGGAATCTTCAGCCCTCAGTTCAGCACCTCTGCGTGACAAGTCTGGTGTGTTCAGCTGAGCCTCCTGTCAGACAGAGCCTGAGAGGTTTCGTAAGAAATATTTTGCAGTCAATGAACTGCCATTTACTTACAAATAGCCATTTCATTCTAAATATATCCTATTGCTTTTACTCAGAAAAGATAAAACAAAATTAAAGCATATTAAAACCTTCTGTGACTTCCCTCAAGCAGAAGTAAAATGACCTTTCTTCACGAGCTAAAGGGGGATTAAGATACAGTTACCCAATACCACTTTACATTTGAATTAAAGCATCCATGCAAAGCTTTAATGCTCTCTAGCAAGTGTGTGACGGTTAATTTCTTTTACTTTTCCTGAATGTCCTGTGCCTTTTGATGTTAATGGCTTGTTCCCCTTCTACAAACCTCTTTAAAATTGTCATTATTTACAAAATTACTTAAATATGTGGTTAATTTGAAACACATAAACACATCCATTGACCCTTCACTTGCCCTTTAAGTTAGACACATGCTTTCTGAATTGTAGCCTAAAAGTGAGTCTGTTCACTCACAAAGGTGGTTTTGGGGACATCATAGTCCTGCAAGGTGCTGACCACTCTGGTCTTCTTATGATCAAAATGCCAGTATTGAATTCTCAAAATTTCTTACAAATTTTCAGCACCTTGCAGGAACAAATCTACCCTCTATCAGTCAGCAAAATCAAGGTCTGATTTACTTGTGTCTACCTGCCTTCACAGTTTGAGTAATTTTGTGCTCACAAATCACTGACCTGAATTCATGTGCCTGAAGTGATTGTGAGCACAAATATTAGCTCTTATTTAATCACCTAAAGAGTATTTGCACCTGTTATGAATTATGCATGTAGAAATTCAGCTCAATTATTTGTATATGCAAAATTGAATACACAAAAAGCCCATTTCTTAAAATCTAGGACAAGATGTTAAACCCACTATATTTTATACAACAAGTACCAGCTTATCAGAATACTGAATATTTTATGTTTGAGTAAGTGCTTATGCTTAAAAGTGGTAAAGTATGGATTAATACTAGATTGCTCACATAAGAACAGGATAATATTTCTTGCCTGAATTCTGAACATTTTGAATGCATTTAGTAAACTTACCCAAGACAACAAACTGTCACTAGAGAATATATTTTTTTTATTTGTTTATGTAAATTATTGTGTTTAAAAATAAGATTTTTAAATATCAGTTCAATCAAGGTACAAGGAAAAGAGTCAGAAATCTTTAAGGAAGTAAAATGGTGAAAGAAATAGGAAAAGTCCCTGAACTAACATAACAAATATTTCCAAAAGAAATAACATTTACTCAAATGAGCTGAGGTCTTCTGTCTTGTTACCGTTGGTCTGCCTGCTACTGCAAATGAATAGTTATAACTGTAAGAAACTAGGAAATATTTTTTCCATCATTTCTTTGGCAAGGATGACTGCTATTGAGGTAAGGCAGAAAAACATCTATTAGCAGGTAAGGCAAGGGAAACGAATCAACTAAGAGCTCATGTTCTGACAGTTGACAAGGAGAGACCAAGAGGGAAAAGCAACCAAACAAGCAGAGGAGGTGGACTGACTTACCATATATCCTACACATCCTGTCCAAAAGAAAGTTATTCTAAGAACAAAAAAATCTTTGCAAACAGGGATTCCACATTTCTTGAGCTCTGTAGTTTAATCTTTGATGTTGTGTCTTTGCATCCTATTGAGCTCCCTGCTATAAGTTTACAGCAATAGCCTGCTAGTGTAAATCTGATGGGATTTTAGTAGTGAGAATGAATCTGACCATTCAGTCTGTGTTAAATACTAAGTGGAAAACAGTCTCAAGATAACAACTACCTTCTTTATATTCAGTATGGAAATAGGGTTTTGACTTCAGACATGAGAGGCATAGCTGAACAAACATGACCCAGATTCACACTTGTCTGTGCTATGAATTTTGTTTTCCTTGTTGCACAGTGAGCAATCTAAGCTGTTTTAAAAGACCTACTTACAGTGACTCAAAAAACCAGTTGAAAACATTCCAATAACATTATCTTTCATTATTTGAAGACAAATTACCATCAGAAAAGTTGTAATTATTTTAAATTTTGAACCAGCATAGCCTTTAAAACTAAAATATGAAAAAAGGATTTATTTTCTTCATATCCTCCCAAATAGTTGTCTGTTTTCTGTAAGGACATCTAAGAACTTCATGTCTAGCAGGAGGAAGAATTTAGTCTGTGCTATTTTAAGTTCAGAGAAATCTTTAGGCAAAGCACAACATCCTAGTAATCACCACAGATGAAACGGAAGTGCTTCAAAGAAGTAAATTTGCAATTTTGAGTCTCTTTTTCGTTTAAGAAAATGTCCTGAAAGTCCTTGAATTTTGACAGTCTTGCATCAGCTAGCTGCCTGCAGCATTCCCCTGGGGCTGCTCTTCAGATTCTCTCAGGTTGGGATCTATAGTAACACTGCTTCATATCACAAGTGCAAACAGCTTTTCTTGCATATTTATCTCATTGCTATCTTGGAAACTGTATGCACAGCACAATAGCTTTTCAAATATTGATGGAATATTCAGTTGTTATCTCCCTTTCAGCTCCCCCTCAAAATGCAGTACAAACAATTTCAGCCTTTGCTTAATATGCTATATACCTGCTTCTTACTATTCATTGCATGTATTCAAAGTTAAAATAACAGTTAAATTAAAAATAAATGAAAAATAAATAAAGTCTTAAATCGTCTAAAAGATACTGGAAAAATTTTCAAAAGAAGTGACTCAACATTTCTGAATATATTATTATGACCTAATGCAGATTTACCAGGACAGACTCAATTGGGAATTCACCTCCCAAATCACACAGCTGGTATATCACGTTTCTACAGAGATCGCATGATTATGCAGCCTTTCCCCCCACATCCATTTGATTTAGAGGTAATGTATAGCATAGGAACCAGTAAGACACCATTCTTTCTTTCCATGTCAAGCAAGAGTTCAGTTAAGAGCCCCAAACATATGTATCTCCTGTCATTTGAGATAGTATAATAGCTTCCTGTCACTGCTGGTGTTTAGTTGCTGCTCTTAAAGAGCATAGGCATGAGTGTGAGTCCCAAAAACACTATGTCTACCACCTCTGTGGAGAAGTGAACATCTCAGGATAGCTTAAATGGCATGTGCTGCCTATGTTTGGATATCTGAATCAAGCTTAATCTCCTTTGTAATCAATGAGTATCTGGTCAATCCAAAAAAAAGTATGGAAAACTATTCATTTCACCCTGCAGTAGATGTGGGTTTGTTGTTCAGCTGATCATCTCTATAGACTCCATTGATTATATCAACTATAATGCAAATTTAGACAGTGACTTACTTGAAGATACTGACAATGAAGTACGGAATTTAAGAGCTCTGTTTCTTAAGATAACCCCCAATCCCTTGATTTTCATAAGCAAGGATGTCCTCATGTATAAAGTATGTTGGTATCTAAAATGGGATTCATGCCCATTGAAGAGGATAATCTACAAATCCATGCATACTTTGGTGCCAAGATTTTACCAGTGCATTTAATTTTAACATGCACTTCTAAGTTTGTTTTTCTGCTTACTCCAGACTGCCAAAGTCTTGGACACATTTCAGGGCTAAAGCTTGAATTATTAAATATTAAAATATACAAAATTTTGAGGGACTAGTCTCCCTGTTACATTATTGGGCAGCAGATTATTAAACTTTTGCTTTCACAAATTATACTGTATCAAGCCACTGTCTTGGAAAAGAAAGCTATGAATTAGAACCTTCTTAAAATGTGTATGCCATTTCCCTGATCATTATCTTAAATGAGATTAATCTCTCTCCGTGCTTAATTGTTCTTATGGAAGGAGTCTAGATGACTGGATAAGTAAAGTTTTAGTTATCTGAGGCTGAATGACTGGTGCATTGCCCTGTCTGGCAGTCAACAGGGCTCCTACTGCTGCTCCACCACAAGCCGGACAGGGAAGAACAAGAGTGAGGAAATCTCTGGGGAAAATAAAAGCAGGGAAATCATGCAGCAATTATTGTCACAAGCATCACAGACTCAACTCTGGGGAATTTAATTAAAGCATTTAATTATAGATTTGGGTATTGGAAACAAAGAAGACAAACATTTAAGTACTTAGAGAAGACGTATTTTCTCACCCTTTCCCCAGCTCACCTTCACTGCAGGCCTTCCCTCACCTGGTTATTGCCACAGATTATGCTTGCTCTGTTTGGTGAGGTGACATGGTGGCAGGGGGTTGGGGTCAAGGTATAGCAGTGTTTCCTGCCACTCCTTGCTACTTGCTTTGCTTCTGCTCCTTCCTTCATGCCTGTTTCCTCCTCCCTGCTGTGAGTCCTCCAAGGTGTAAAGCCCCTCTGTAGGAATGGCCAGCTCCACCATGAAGGACTTCATATGCTCTCACATATCCTTTTCTTTCTGTGTTTTAACATCCTTTCTTAAATATATTATCCAGAGGCACCTCCTGCTAGGCCAAGGGATTCAGCTATGCCCTGCCATGGGTGGGTTGGCACCATCTGGAACTGTCTGTGTCTGGCATGGAGCAGCTCCTTTCTCCTCTCAAAGGCTGCCCAGCAGCCCCCACTACCTACAGCAGTGCAGGTATGCAGTGCAATGTGTCCCCTCTAAAACTACTTATCTCTGGTCTGCAGAGGTGAATCTGCAGTAAGTCACCCTTCAGATGGTAAAAGGGTCAGCAGCACTTTGTTCCCTGGTGTCTTTGATGCTCTGAGGTGGGGTGTGGTGCAGGGCTGGTCATTGTATCCTCAGGTAGGAGCCAGTTCAGACCCTGGGCTTGATTGCTGGCAGCAAAAAATGTCTGGTAAATCTAGGGGCTAAACACCATGGGAGCTACTAACACAATATCTACAAGCATTTTCTTCCTAGTGTTCAACTTCTCCTCTGGCCTTATATGTCTTCAATTTTAAAATAAATATCTTGTTTAGCAAGATTCCCCTGAAGTGGTTGCAGAGCTTTTACTGAGAAGCCCTGAATAAGAGCTCCCACTGTGTCACCTTGTCTACCGTGGTGGCAATAATTTCAAAGGATTTCAACAAACTAGTCATGCATGATCTTGATCCTTTCCTGAACCACACTGACAACCCACAATCAGACTGTTTTTCTCATGAGCCTCTTCTGCTTTGATCTCAGAGTTTTGAAAACTTTCCAAGTTCATGTTAAACTGCATTCTTTATAATTCCTTTATGTCTGTCTTTGTATGTCTTCTAGCCAGTTTAACACTAGTAAATTAATCTGGAACTGTTATTATCTTCTACATATGGGTCACGCTGAAATGCTTCCCTTAGTGTCACTTTACCTTAGGCCCTGGGATTTTGGTCTTCATCTGCAGGTAGGCATACACTCAAGCTACAGAGCTGCATTGACTGCAAGCAGATACCTGGAAAATTATAAGCAAATCCAATAGGTGCTAAGAGATGTGAATTTTAGGTAAATACAGAAGGGAAAGTTACAGTATATAACTTCCTCCTGTGTTCTCTGCATTCATTAGAGGGATGACAAGGAGGCTCCCCACACACCCCGGTAGTGTCTAAGAGTTAATAATCAAAAGCACTGTGGATGCTTTCTTATGCTGCTGTGATAACTTGGCAGAAATATAGGAGAGGCATTTGGCAATCATCAGTAATCTATGAAATTTCTGCTGTTAGAAATTCCACAGAGTGGATATATGGATCCATCTACCAACTTTCTCTGCAATTTACTCTGATATTTACCTGATGAACAAAAGAAGTGTTGTGTACAAAATATACACAGTAGTTTGGATACCTTGAGTAGGTTTAAAATTCATAAACATACCAAGAGCACTTTAGATTTTCTGAAGAAAAAAATTAGAGTGAACTTCAACAGGTGGAAGGCTGGCAGACATAAGGGAACTGGAAACATGATTTCAAATATAATGTCAAAAATCTAAATACAAAATTTAAAATTAAAGGCTTTTCTTTTTAAGAATAATACATCAGCAACTATAAGGTGGGTTTTGTGTTTGATTGTTTCTTAGTTTTACAGGAGTACGCATTAAATTAATGAAATGTATATAGAATTGGGGGAAAAAATCTTACCATTAGAGGAAAATACAGCATGTTTCAAGCTACAGAACAGTGTAAATGCAGAATTATCCAGTAGTAACTCTTTATTCATCTGATTCTTTGACTTGTAAAATTCATTAGATTGCTTACTTACTATGCACATGTAACTAGTTTAAATTTATAAGGCTACTTTGCTTAACCATGCATATACCAAAAGGTATAGGTATTTTCTATTCTCATGCACATATGTAATTGTGATCACTCAGTTTTTCAAGCAAGAAGTGAATCAACAGTGTCACTAGGTTTGTTTAGGCTGACATATTCTTCTATTGTTACTTTCAAAGTCCAATGGTTTCCGAGCTAAGAGGGCAAGAATTTAGACATTCAGGGCAGTGAAGCAAAAATTGCTTTTTGTCATTAAAACCAAAGCATCCTGACAAATAATGATTTGCTTTTGATGGATTTTTTCCTTTATACAGGTGTTCACATGCATCAATCTACCTTTAATTTGAGTGTTTTAGGATTTTGCAGAAGCAGAACAAATATATACAGCTGTTAACAAAGTATAAAACATTGATATGTTTACTGAGTCTCCACTAGAATTTATACAAAAGGAAGGAATTGTCAATTTCTCTTTTATAAGAACTAAACTTGTTATACTTTTCCTTTGTCTGTAGTAGCATCATAACTGCATCATTTATTCTGCAATTTCAGAGTTGTGACTTGTATTACGTAGTCCTCTCTTCAGTTTTAGGATTTCAGTACAGCTGTAAATATTTTCTGAATTCGAGAAGTCATACTCTTTTCTGTTCAAAAAATGGTATTGCAATTCTCCCTCAGAACTGTTAAAATATTTATAAAATGATGGAAAACCACCCATTAAAAAAACTTTAATCTTGCTCTTCACTTGCTTTTGAAATATTAAGGTCAGCCAGCACTACCAATATTTGCTCAAAACCCTGAGCCACAGCAAGAGGGGAAAAAACCAGATGCCGTATTTTGGTAACAGTTTCACTACTTTTTTCTGTAACTTCAGACATGAATTTATTTGTGCAAATAGAAATTTAGAGACGCGTAACAACTCTGTCCCACTGCCTCTTTTGATCTTCATGGTATGTTTTGATGGCTAATAACTTGCCGTGTTACCAGTATTTGGTGGGCCCAGCCTTCACAAAGCATTCAGAATCACAGCAGTCAGTAAGACAAGCCTGTAAGAGCGTGTGTGAGTGGGGTGCCCAAATTGTCTGAGGGGAAGGTTCCAAAACTGATCTTGGTAAATAGGAATACAACCATCAGTCCAATTAAACAACAATAAGGGGAGTTAAGAGACCTGTGGGGGGAAAAAAGCTAATCTAAGCAGATATACAAGTGAAAAACAATGACGGGTGAAGATGGGAGCAGGGCAACAGTGGTGCTGGTGTTACTCTTTCAGATGCTCTGCCTGTGCCCGCAGCCATGGCCTCCATCTCACCGACAGCCACCAAGGGGTTTAGGGATCTCCACTCTGAGATTATGGGGCCAGACAATGCACTCACATCTCTCAGAGCAGGAGGCACGGGCAGGGTGCCCCACAGCCCTGGGGGGGCTGCATGACCCACAGCTTCTGAAGAAGTACATGTGCAAGTATTACTGTATATATATATATATATACATACATACATACATATATATATATATATATATATATATATATATATATATACACACCCCTCAAAAGAGGGATTAAGATTTATCTGGGTTATATAAAGTATTTAGAAAACACTTTGATGCATTTTAACATTATTAATATTAAATATTGTGGTTTATATGTCATACTGCTAATATTGATCCTGAATATATAGTTTGCTGATTCTCAGTTAATTACACCTCATTAATAAATCAGTAAAACCACTTGAATCCTGATTTGATTTAAACTACATGACCTGAACAGGTTTTCCATCTTACGGGGCCTTGATTTACTAATGAACATCTAAACTGTGATTAAGCAGCTTGGAAACATGAAAGCTTATCTAGCTGCACCCACCACTTTGCTTGCCAGTCTGACAGCTCCTATCTGATTTTAACTGAAGTCGTATGAAGTGAAAAGTTTTACTGGCAGTTCTTCTCCTCTCAGCTAAGGATAGGTTAGAAGGCTGAAAAGACAACACTTTTTTAGCTGTTTTTTTTGGCGAGTGAGTTTGGGGTATTATCTTTTTGTTTGTTTGTTTGTTTGCTGTATTTCAGAACACATCTATTTCTGTTTAATTTTGTACGGCTTTTAGCTTTGTTTTGTTTTGCTTTTTGTTCTTTACAGTCACAGTGTGTCCTCAGGAGAACCTCTTAGTTCATTCTCTCTTCTTTGAATCTGCATTGTACTCTTCTCTCATTGATTTCCTGATTGTGGAGAACATAATAAATGATTTTTGGTATAGACACATGGTCTTCTCTGAGTTAAAGATGTTTTTTGCCTCTCAGTTTTTGGCCTATCACTGAATAAAAATACCTCTGATTGGTTTTGTCCTGTGTCCAGAATATCTGATCACGTTCATTGGCTTGAAAGTCCAAGAAAGTTTATCACTCTTGGCTGTTTCCACTGAAGACTTCAAAGTAACTGAAAATGATAGTGAATTCACTCCACTGTATTTTGAGGTCTACAAAAACTGGTGCATACCTTAACTTGACAAGTCTTTTTTAAGCCAGAGGCAGATCATGGTCAACAATCGTAATTTATGGTATGATTCTAAGCCAGTCAAAAGTTGTTCAGTAAATTGTGAAAGAGTTGTAAGAAATTACTTCAAGTTTCTGACAGCTTTAGGTGAGTTTTTTGATAAATTCCTTTTAAAAAGTAGAGGTTTCTACTGACTGAAAATACATTTAATAGGTTAAACAGCTTGGCAAACCTCTGTAAGTGAATGTATTTAATTTGCACTAAATGTGTAGCTGGAATATTTATTTTGTCCTCTACCTACAGCATTACCAAACTGATCTTTTATATCAGCAAATATACTCTAGAAGGTCAGGCCTGAAATCTGGTATTTAAAATTACCTCATTCTTTCTGCATAGCCTGCAACCTTATTAGGTGTAGATTTTGCAAGTATGTGTTTACTGGTATAATGTCCTAGGAACATTGTCCTGTAGACTATTATTTGTTCTCATTTTTCTTCAGCTTCTCCTCCTGTCTTTCCTCCCTCTGTTATTTATTCTTTGAAAAAATATTCAACTCTTTCGTATTAAAGAAATAAGTAATGTGTTTACTTATGTCTAATATTTTCTATAATCTTAAATATAATTTTTATCACAGAATCACAGAATATTTAGGGTTGGAAGGGGCCTCTGGAGATCATCTAGTCCAATCTTCTGCTCAAGCAGGGTCACCAAGAGCAGGTTATACAGGAATGCGTCCAGATGGTTTGTTATTCTTATCTTGATTTTTACATACCTTAACTTCTGTCAATCCACATAGGCTAGTTCAAGTGCAAGTTATGTGATAATTTTTCAGAATTAATTATTTCAAAATTTTCAGTGCATTCACTATTTGGGATGAAAAATTTATTTTGGTATATTATTAAATTGAAGTTGCAAAACAAGTTACTGCCTCAGACATGGTTAATATACTATGCTTATTTTGAATGGCAAAGTGCCCAGACGTGGTGGATTGATATACAATTTAACCATTATATTGGAATAACTTTCCTCTATTAATTTTTACAGTGATGATATTAAAATACATCAAAAAGTGCCAAAACTATAGGCAATTTGCCAGGTCAGGGTATCAGATATTCTGATGTATGAATCCGGAGAACTATCCAAAGAGGATTAAGGCCATCTGATACACGTGCCTAATGGAACTGATGAAGATTCATTCCTGAGGATAGACAACTTCTGGGGGAATTTTTTAAGCCTTGTAATTATTCTGTCAGAAATTCCAGGCAAGTGACTGAATGATCAGTATCAGGTTCTTCAACAACAGGAGAAATTATATCATTACTTGAGACTTCTGCTATGGAAATTGGAATGTATTTTACTGGAACCTGATTGATTTTCTTTCTTAATTTTGACTCTTAGCACAAGGGACACTTATTACTATTGTACTCTATCCGCTACTCTAGCTGTGCATGTTAATGCTTTTCATTTTTATTAATCCCATTAATCTCAGAATTAGATAGTATCTCATAGCAATTACTTACATATGCTGATTATGTGTCCTGTAAATTAGCTCTCCAGGTTTAAAATTGCTTCATAATTAAATTGATTGGGCTACCTTTAATAAAAAAAGAATAGTTCCATCTTTTTATTTGTAGATATATATTTTTCTTATCTTTGAATGTTCCTAATCCTTAAAATACCTCCTTACACTAAAGTTCCTCTATGTGTCTAATCCTTCAGGATCTGATTCAGAGTCCACAGTAAGAAATAACACTCCTGGGAGGTTGGATATTCTACTGGTGTTTTAACACAAAAGTAACCATACTAATGAATTTCCAGGTGTGCTTTCTAACCAGAAGATCAGACTACATATTTTTAAGTTCTTGTCAAGCGTTCTTCCACTGCTATTCTAATACCACTGAGGTTGGATGACAGTTCTAGAGACCATCTAGTCCAGCCCACTGCTCAAAGCAGGCTCCTCAAGAGCAGGTGATTTTGTACCATGTCCATCTGAGTTTCAAACATCCGCATGAATGCAGAACTGCACAGCTTCTATGGACAGCCTGTGCCAGTGTTGAGGAAAAAAAGGAAAACTCTTCTATTTAAATGGAATTTCCTGTATTTCAGTTTGTCCCCATTGCTTCTTGTCCTGCCAATGGACAACAAGGAAAAGAGGCTGAATTCGTTCTTTTCATACCCTCCTTTCAAGTTTCATTGATAAGATCCCTACTGACACTTCTTTTTTCCAGGCTAAGTATTCCCATATACTTCAACCTATCCTGTTAGGAAAGATGTTCTAAGTCATTAATAATCTTGGTGGCACTTTCTGGACTTCCTCCAGTCCAGACTGGGATTCCAGAACAGGACACAGTGCTCCAGATGTACTTCACCAGGGCTGAGCAGAGGAGAACAGTCTGTTGGCAGTGTTTTGCTTAATGAAGCCGAGGATGTTGATGACTTTCTTTTTCTGAAAGCGCTCATTGCTGGCTCATGTTCAACTTGGTGTCCTCCAGGACCCACAGAAACTTTCTACTGAGTGGCTCCCAGCATGTACTGGTGCATGGTGTTGTTCCTGACCAGTTTCAGACCTTTGTACTTCCCTTCGTTGAACTACTTGAGGGTTAGGTCAGCCCACTTTCCCAGCTTGTCAAGGTCCCAGGCCAGCAACACAATGTGTAGGTCCTTCAAACACACAGTTTTGCTTGCTTGTCAATAGACATCCAACACCACCTGGTATGTCTGTCCTTAGATCTTCCCAAGGTACCAGTTAGCACAGGAAAATGTCACCTCTGATGATGAGATCAGGCTGAGAAAGATGGGGTTTTTCAGCCTGGAGATGAGAAGGTTGCATGGAGACCTCATAGAAACCTTCCAGTATCTGAAGGTGGCCTACACGGAAGCTGCAGAGGGACTCCTCTTTAGGAACTGTAGTAGTAAGACAAGGAGTAATGGGAGCAAACTGGAAGAGGGGAAATTTAAATTAGGTATTAAGAAGGAATTCTTTATTATGAGGCTGATGAGATGCTGGAACAGGTTGCCTAAGGAGGTTGTGGATGCCCTAAATGCTAATGTTCATTCTACCCTTATTGCTTAACTACAGTATGAAAAATATTTTTACAATCACCCTGTAGGCCATTGTTTCTAACAATATACAGGAAATCTGCTATTGAGCATATGGAACATTGATGTCTTATGTATTGAATATACTTGAAGTAATCTCTGACCTTACTAGGTTCTCAGGGAATAATGCAGTATGGCTGTTATTTGCTATCTGAAGGTCCCTTTCATCATCTGGTGTTTTAGTGTATGGTTAAGGGTAATCTTAAAAGTCTTCAGTGTAGGCTTAGATTGTTCTCTGGTAATTCAGTGGGAGTTTTATTACTGTCTTCAATGCAAGCACAATAAAGCCTGCATGCAGCCTCCTTTTGAAAATCCCACCTTATAGCAAATACTATTTATATTCGTTCTTATTGTATTTTTGGTTTTTATGCTTCTATTTTGTGATTCACTAATGTCTTTTCATATTCTCTTGTGCTGTGGGTTTAAGAGTTTTTCCACTTCTTTTAAACCACTCATTCTTTTTATTTGAATTTAAACTGAATATTTAATTTAGCCACTATTTAGATTACTACAATGTCATTCATTTTGGCATATTTTGAAAGACAGTCATGAACGACAGAAATTGAAATGCAGACCTTATGTGAATTGTTTTAAGAAAACTCAGAAGTTTAAAAATTTTATTACCAGCTTATTTAATTTTCAAAATATACTCTTTTTAGAAGTATTTAATAAGTGGGTCATATATTTCTGTACACATACATCTTTGTAACTAAGTCAGTAGAGTGTTTAAGCCAGAATTCTTTCAGAGTAATAAAGAAACGTATCTCTTCTAAATATACCTGCAAGAGCCTAAAACTGAATTTGTTGCTTCCAACATCACTAATGTTCTGAAAAAATCCCATCTTTAAAACATATTTAAATGTAAAAAGTCTTAGCTACTTCATTATTTTTATTGTTATGGGGCTACAGGCATAATTTCATTTAAACAATTTGGCATCTGTATGACTGAATGTGTCATTTTGACCAAATATCTGAGAATCAGAGTGTGTATCTTCACTGAGCTTTTCTAAGTTCTCCAATATCCTTTTCAGTCCTCTCTTGGCTTCTGTATGTAACACTGAAAAAGTATTTTCACCAAGTTTTCTCTCCTCTATCCATTTGAATTTTTGAGTTTATTTTATGTTAAAAAATAATCATTGACATTGCTCTACCACCTGTGAGATTTCTTTGGTATTGTTTTTTGGTAAAAGCTCACTTGCAATAATAAACACATAAAATCAAAAGCAGTCTTAGCTAGAGAAGGAACATGGATAAATCCTTTTCTTTTGTTCAACTCATCTCTGGAGAATGAGATAAGAGATTTCTAGAGTTTGCCAGTATGGCCTACTAGAAAAGCAAGACTCACACAGAATTTATGCTAGTATATTTCAAGGTAAAAGGAATTCCTTGTCAAGTCCTGGTAACAGGTGAGGAAGATGGAAGATTGTGTGGTTAATATTAATGGAGAAAATTCAAATAATCTAGGTACTGAATAAGAAAAAAAAAATGTGTTTGACCCCTCCATTGATTAGTTGCATATAATCTTTGTTACTCTATTGTTGGTTTTATTTTAACTTGCTCAGATTTTTCTGCTATGAAATAACCCTTAGTTTTACTTATTCCCCTACTAGTTTTATTGTTTCAAATACACAGAAGTGTTCCACAAAAACATTTTTTTATATAACTAAGTATAAGAGGGAAGTATGCTTATTGTGTCTGTAAGCCATTCTACTGAGCCTCCCATAAAGGTCACAGAAACTCATCCATGGGAAGCCAGACTCCTCAGCAGAAAGGTCATGCTGCCACTACGAAAAGAGAAACTGTAGGATCAGCATAGAAACCCCTCCTGTTAAAGGAATTAGGACTATCAGACAATAGCAGAATGTCTAATTTTCAGATTATAACAACTCATCCAAAATACAGTACCTTTTTCTTTCTTCCCAGCTATTGTAAGGAGCATTCCATCTTATAGAAAGACTAGTTCTGGTCAGTGGGCAGGAAAAAGGTTACTTTTATAGTAAAAGAAGAGAATTCATAAATATCACAAAGGAAAGATAGATATTTTAAGTGAATGTGCCTCTCAATTGAGTAACACACTACTGTGATTTCCCTACCTGAGGGAACAGCTGTTCCCCATCACCATGTCCTGTCCCAGATCAGGAGAAAAGCTGAGGAGGCAGCCCATGGCAATCAAAGTTAAGAGTCACTTCTTTCTCCCCAGCCACAGCTACAGGCATTTTGCATTTTACAATTTCTGCACTATTTGCAAAATGAATGAAAAACAAAATCCTTGAGCAAGATGTGTCACTGTTTAAATTGTTGAAGTGGACAAAAAAATCATGTTTGCATGAGGCAATGGCTCCAAAGAAATGTTGAGAGAACATTTTGTGAGATTTTAGATCAAGTTTTCAGTACAGCTCCCTGAACAGTTCACCTCACACTTGCATTGGCAGCAGTTCTGGAGAAGATAGAAATACGCAGGAATTGGGGGAAATTTGCGGGAGAGTAAGCTGAGTTCAAGGCATTGAATTAAGGTCACTGTAACTGTTATGGAATAATGTCTGGAAGAACAGACTGATGGGGAAACAAAACAGAACTTGTCTTACAGATTTTGATTTTAGCAGAGTCCTTCAAAACTTATGACTCAGTAGAGAGGGGCTGATATACTGGTCCATGATTAATCCCAATTCTGTTCCTTCATGCATCAGCCAATCTTCCAAAGTCTCCAACAAGTGAGAGGAAAAGCTCTCAAGCTCTCTTTTCTCTGCATTTCTACCCACTTGTTTACTTTTGTATAGAGTGTAAAGTAGGTAAATATGAATTACAAAGTTTTCCCACTTCTGGGTCCAACATCATAAACATGGAGGTCAGTTTAGGGACCTTTCAGATTTAGATGCTAAACCATTTTCTTGGCATTGTGATCTTCATGATCAGTCAAGTCAGAGAGGGTTAATGAAGAGCTATGTGTTATTCTCTTATGTAATTCTGTATGAAATTGGTTGTACTCAGAAAATCCCAGCTTTGCTTTGTATTGGCTGAGGTGAACATGTGGTTTATTCCACATATTTGGCTTTTGGGGGACTGTTGATATAGTCATTTGAATTAAACTGAGTAAGAAAAATAAAAAAAGCACTAGGAGATTTGAGTTATATTTCTTTGTTGTCTATTCATTTTCACAGTCCAACTCTACATTTGAGGAATTCTTGATTATGGTTTCTCAAATGAAGGTAATGTTTACCTTTTGTTTCTCTGTTATGTATAACTGGAAAATTTTTAGGACAGTACAGATCACACAGATTCCCTAGACAGGCAGCCACAAAAAAGCAGCAAAACCCCCAAGAATGCACTTTTCTTAAGTTCTTGAATTAACATGTTTCTACCTACCTACTCCCTGTGGACTCCTGTGTATTGAGAAAGCTGAAACAAGTTTGTCTTCTAAAATACAGAAATAGCTGTCTTGATTCAATGAGAAGTTACCTCCAGACCCATGTTATAGGGGCCAGTAGCCCATATTCAAGCAATGATCCATAACATAAAACCAGTAGTAGACATTTTTCTGAAGTAAATTTTGTTCCAAGCATGCACTTTATCTTTTATGTCAAAGTAACCTTTCTTAATACTGAAAGAAATGTTAGAAATTGAAGAATTTGGGTACATCGTTTTTGTCTGTGATGTTTCAAGGTATGATAACTGCCTAAGACAGGATATATATAAAGAGAAAAGCTAATTTAAAAAATTAACATCCAGAAACACCACCCTCAGGAAAAAAAAGAACAAAAAAAAAAAAAAAAAAAAAAATTAAAAAAGCCACAAGGCTTAAATTCTCTAAAGAAGTCGGGTTTCTTCCTGTCTGTAAAAGCACTTTATGAAACATTGATTCCAAGATGTCAAATAAGTTTATCACTTATTTTCTTGTCTTGACATGTTTTGGTGTTGGCTACTGTAAAGTAAAAAATCATGTCATGTAACTCTCTCGTGAAAATTTACATGAAAACAACATTTATCAAACAAAAGACTTTCACAATCTAAGGAATGTTTTATCAATGCAAGCTAAAACCTTTCTAAACGTTGTTTTTGCTTTTATGTGTATAGCAGGAAGATATGCTACTCAGATATTGATGTTGGCAGCATTGTAAGTTTTTGTCATAATTTTTTTTCTGAGACTGTCTCTCTGCATGTTGCATCTCTGTATTTCTAAGGTTGTCCATTCTTTATGCTGATTGAAAGATGTCGTTCTAACTGGATCTGGGAATGACTGTAGGTCAAAAATCCCTGTTGCCTAGAGTATGGCATGATTTGGCATGAAAAGCATAAAGTGCAGCAGAAATTTGTCTTCAGTCTTGACTGCTCTCATGATGTGTATTTCAGAACGAACTTATTTTATCTAGGGGTATTTTTTTGTGTCATATCCTGGTGTGTTCTGCTGGACAATTAAAGGAAGCTTGATTAAAGATGAAAGGAAAATACTTCATCATGAAAGTTCAAAGAGAAGTGTAGTAAAAAAAATTACATAAGCACAAGAGCTAACCATAGTAGAAAGATGTTAGAACCTGTATCAAGGGCACATGTTCAGGTCTTTCAATCATGTAAGAGTACTTCTCTTCTTCCCTTACTTTTGAGGGTGGCAGGTATTTTGAAACAAATAACTGAGAAAAATTATATAAGACATACCTAAAGAAAGCGTTACTATGTTACCCTATTTCTGTCTCTACTGAAGTGCCTACTCTCTGGATATACACACCACACAGGTAAAAGATGCAATGAAATTAGGATGATTACTATTTGGTTGCAGAAAATAAAAAACATTAAATGGATGAAGAACCAAATCTAATCACTGAGAATGTGGAATGATCATATGAAATGCATTTGCACAAATGTCATCCTGGTTATATTGTGCTAATATTTATAGAGTGTAATAAAGAAAAAAATATATGTATTGGTGCATTATGAGCTCAGAATATAAATCTACCCTGCTCTCTCCCTAAATGTCTTCTTCCTTACTTGTGTCAACACCAGAATACAAGACACTTGCTTGTTTTGCTGGTGGATTAATTTCCTCCTTGCTCATGATGAGCTTCACAAAGAAGTAAAATAAACCACTCTGGTTATATATAGAAAAGATTTAGGATCACATAATTAGAGCTGAAGCTATAAAGACAGGAAGACAACTAATTATTACAGTAGTCTCAGCTTAAACTAATGTGAAACCCAAACTGCGCAGGCTTGGGAAATCAGAGTGGGTAAGTAAGGTTGCATTGAATGCTCAGAACAGTACTTACATTCCAGTAGTTTTCATTTATGTTCATACATCTAAGTTCATGCCGTGAATGAGTGCATACGCACTGTATTCTGGACAGAGGATCCGACCTGTAATTGATGCAAAATAGCATACCTTTGTTGTCTTCAACAACCATGTTACAGAAGGCCAGCAGCAGCCTTCCTCTGTGTGATAATCAGGAGTCTGACTTGGTAGATTGAAATACAGAGTGAACGAAACAATAAAAAAAAGTAGGCTAGTACTGACCCAAACAAGACTGAGAATTAAGTAAATGACTAATAGGAAAGGGTTAGGAAAAAACAGCAGGTCGGCTTTCTGGATAAAGCATCTGTGATTCCAGATTATCATATGAAAATCAACCTGTTTATAGCTTCAACATCCTAAATTTACTACAATTTTTATTAGAAGAATCCTTTGGTCTCTTAGGTCTAAATCAAGATTTTAAAACTTTGAAGAGTTGGGACACTGAAACTTTTCTTTGTTTTCTTTGAGTATCTGGGAAGAAAATGTACTGATGCTTGACCTAAACTTGAGCCTGACAATTTATAATATAGACATGGCTGTTTAATGTGTTCTTTCTTGTTTCTAACAATAGTAACAGTGAAATACAAACCACTAAACTCTGGCTTAGTTTTTTGCTGCTTTGAGAATGCACCAATATTTGATGTGTTCAGCAACCTCTTTATTTTATCAGGCAGTTTATCAAGCAATCCTTCACTTCTTGTACAATTTACAATCAACAGCCAATACAGGTGAAATCTCAAAATGGACTCTCTCATGTTCACTGGTCATGGCTGAACTGCTGGCATGGGACTGATTGTGTCCTTCTCTACTCCAGATAACACATTAAATTCTTTTTATTTCAGGCCATAAGCAATTAGATGATAAAAAGCATCAATGAGTCTGCTGTCAAAGGAAACCAAGATTAGTGAGGACGCAGACAAACGCAGGACAGTTTGTCTTCTGAAGCAGCGCTCTCCTGGCTTCGTAACACCTGGAGATTCTTCAAGATATATAACTTTGTTCCAAAACAAAATATGTTCAGGGCTCCATGTAGCAAGGGCTAAACGATGTGCGGAAAGAGGGCACCAATCAGAGAGGAAATATACTGAGTCAGTTGACGGAAGATACCTGGCAATGGGTAGGATGGGGTTTAGGAGGGGGAAAGGAGAAGAGGGAAGGGGATTGGGCAGGATCACAAGAAACCTAAGAAGGTCAGATGACTGCTCACTGTAGCAGAAAAACTTTTGCAAGGTTTGATTCTAAAAACTGATGCCATGATTTTAGAACTCATGTCCTTTTTTTTTTAAAATCAGGAACATGTATTTCACATAACAAATTTCATTTCAAAATAACTCTCAAGGGAATACAGAACTGATGAGAATTCATTATTTAACAGACTGACAAGCAGTGAGCTATTTTTAAAATTACTAGCATAAGGACAGGTGAATGAATCTCATATAAACTAATCTATATGAATTATTTAAAATGAGATTAGATTAAATGTTAATCATCCTTTCTGCTATTGAAACATTGCATAGTTACTGGTTTTATTCACTAATAAATAGGTTCAGTGAATTGAAAAGTAACATTTCATATTTTCCATGAGACAGGTATATCTAGATGCCCATACCTTTCATCTCCTTATGGTTTAGTGTTGCGGTATAAAGATTCCCATTTGAGGTAGTCCCATTTAAGGTTATCCCATTTAAGGCTGCGCACAGCAAATGACGAGGAGAATAAGTGATACAGGATCAGTGTGATCAATACAAGCTTTATTCCAACTATTTCTCTAGGTTCTCAGACTTAAGTACATTTTTCAGCAGCTTGCAGGTTTTACATGTCATTATGTCATTGGTTAGTAAGACTACTTGCCACACTATTATTGGTTAGTTGCATACAGCTACATCACTTGTCCCCTCCCAGCTCGTGGTCCCTTAATCTGATGTTCTGTATTCTTTTGACCACAATTCTTCTTTCATAAATTCGATACTTCCCAAAATGACCAAGGACATTGTCCTTGCAGCTTACCCTCAAGGTTTTGCTTGCACAATGCCTACTCTGTACTCTGCGGCAGATTCTGCAAAAGCAGAGCATCTAGCATCTCACGGTCCTGCTCCTCAAGCCATTTCTCCACAGTTTAGATTTTGAAGTAAAGGATCCCCTACAAAAAGGCTACCATAAATAAAAGAATAAACCAAAAAAGGAATAATATGAGGAATAATAAATATGAAGGCACTAGTGAAATTAATAGACCCAACCTTAGGGTTATTTTTTTCTTAGTTATCATGCTAAATGGTGTGGTGGGTCCACCCCTTGCTGCCTCAGCCTTTCAGGCCAGCTCCACCTCCTCAGAGGGAGGAGCCTTGCTGTGGGAGGACTCAGGGGTCTGAGCGCCTGGGCCCGCCCCTGGTTCTGGAAGGAAAGGCGTGCCCAGGGCTTGGGACCTACCCACTCTTCCAGAGTTTTCCGTTAAGCTTATTGTATTATTGGTTGTTGTATATTGTACCCTCCCCTTTTATGTTCCAATTGGACCCTGAACCCTTGTTCCCTCCCCTCCTGTCCTCTCCTATTGGTTACCCTTCCCCCCTTATAATCGGCCTTCCCGGGAACAGTCTTGGGATTCTCCTCCTCTCTCCCTCCCGAACACCTGCTACTTGACCCCGTAATGAAGGAGAGCACAGGGAAGGCCCCCTCTCGCAACCCTTTATCTTGTCTTGCCTCCTTTACCATCGGCACCTGTTGCTGACTACTCACCGGGAACAGCCCCACCTCGGCTGGAAAAACCCCAGCAATAGCCTGCGGTGGCCCGAGGCTCGTGTCCCAGGCGAGGGCAGCCAGGAAGGCCAGGCGGCTTCGAGAGCAGCTACAACAAAATGGCAGAGTGGAATATTTTCATTTAGGGATTTTCATACTTATCAAATCGTAGCTCTCTGTTCTACTACAAGAAAAACTCTTCTATGCTTCACAGGGATGTACCAGTCAAAGATCTATAGCTGCACAACTTTGCTAGTAAAACTTTACAGGCTGAACTAGTGTGAAAGCAAAAACAGTGTGCATGCATAAATATGAATACATTCATACATATACGTCTGCATGTATAAGAAAAGCTACACACAGACTTTATGAAAGATGCAATAAAATATTCTTATACCACTCATCAAAAAACTCTGCCATAGAGATTTGTCACATAGATTTGGCTTCAGTTCCACATTCATTCTTTGTATCTGCTCCAGAGAACTGTTTTCATAGATCAATTATAACAGAGAAGTTATAGTTGCTGAAGACTCCTCAACAGTTGATCATCTATGGACAAATGTTTCAGAATTGTGTCGTCACACTAATTAGATGTCACAAGTAAAGGAAACATTCAAAACTTGATCATCTGACTAGTTAAGAGCTGGTATTTAAGAAACCTGGCTTAGTTTCCACAGCTCTCTGTCTGAAAGATGTGAGAAGCAGGGCAATTTATATCTCTCAGTCCTACTGGTCCTGTGATTTTACCACTCACTGTATTTCTTTTACAAGGTTTCTGATATTCCTTCTGTTCAAGAGAATTGTAAACACAACTTTAAAGATTAGCTACTGGGGCAATTCTCTACTGCAAAAGGTGGATTCTAAAATAACTTTCATAGCAGTGGGATCCTGATTATTCTCTATGAATTATTCACTGTACAAACAGCATGTGGACGGATGCCCTGTTTACTTTTTGGTCTCAGTCTCTCCAGCTAATATCATTAAACACTGTTTCTGCTTGTTGTATAATATGCTTTCATAATATTATTCGTTATATTATATTCTTTCATCATTTTTTAAAGAAAAAATGTTAAAATAGCTACTTAAAAATTCAGTTTTTAAGTTTTTTGTTTAATTCTTCCCTGTTGTATTTTATTAGTGTTCCTGCCTCTTCACAATGCTCTTTTTCTTCTAAGTATGTATAGACATTGTTTTCTTACTTCCTTTGTTTTCATTATCTGGCACGTGCTAATCCTTTATTGCACGTGTTACTTTGTAAGTATGTACACTTTGGTAACTACCTCTTACCTACTTATTTCAATCTCCCTTCTATTTTCTGTATAATTTCATTCTGCAGTCCAATTCTTTCACTCAAATTTCTTCCAGTTCTGTGTTGGAGTTTTTAAAATTTTTCCTTATATCATGTTTCAGTGATGATGAAACGCTTGGTTTTATCTTTGATTTACCTATCTTTTGGTAAATGAGTCAGCTCCTTTAGCACTTGGGTGCATCCCATAAGGGCTCATGGAATTAAGTACGACAAATTTGTTTAAATATTCTCTGAACTAATTCTCTTGCAACAATATGTCTCCTTGCTCCAGATTTTCTCCCTGGCTTCTGCACTCATGGAATCCTTCTGAAGGCTGGTCTCACTAGCAAAGACAGAAGTAATGAAGGCCTTCAGTATCTTACCTTTTTCAACATCCTCTATGAACAGGGTTACTGCACCATACATTCATAGAACTACACTTGCCCTAATCTTCCATATGCCACTGATATTGCAGGACTCCAAGCTGGGATGCGAGCCATCCCACCAAGGTCTCTGTGATACCAGCATGATCGCAGCTCCAGAACTGCCCACAGATCTCTAATTCCTCATGTTTATTCCCTGCACTGTGTGCACTTGTATGGAAGGATGGCTGAGGGTGAAATTAGAGAAACTGAAAAGTTTTGTTCACATCGTATCAGAAGTTACAACAGTAAGGAAATTGGAGGGTAAAATGCACCTGCTACTCCCTGGATGGATTGTGGTTGGCATTCTATGATGATTCCTAACACACACAATCTGCAATCTAAAGCACCTGGTGAAAGGAATGGAGTGGAGGCTGGAGGAGAATGGAAACCCCTTGGCCAGGCTCTGTTGAAATCCCTGTAGGGAGGGGAACTCAATGGTGCTTTGCAGCTGAGAAACTGCATAGCTCCTGATATCCAAGGGAAATAGAAGAAGTTGTCTTACTGTTGAGCCAATAACTGTGTTGAAAACACTCTCCTTGGATAAACTTAGTTCATTATAGCCTAATTGTAATATTAACTCACACCTCCATCCTAAAGCTACCCGCCCACAAGGTATGAGCAGCCCTCATTGGGCATGTACTTTGTATTTTATTGACTATCTTTAAGAGCAACGCAGGACACTTACACCAGTCAGTTACAAAGGTATGACAAGAGTCGCTCAAGCTCCACCTCAGCATAAAGAAATAATATAAAAGTAAGACGAGACTGGAGAAAAGTTAGGGAACACTCCATCGTAACTGCTGGGATCAAAGGGCTGAACCTGTCTTCTCCCCATAGGGATGCCTGTTGGGTAAGAACTGTACTCTGTGACCACTGAATACCTTTATTGGGGATTGGAGCTTGTCTGTGTATTGCTTTGAATACATTTTTGCAGTCAGATACTATCACCGCCGATCCTTGAACCTTAACCTATCATAATTTTATAATAATAAAGAATGTTATTCTGCAAACTGTTGGTGTGAGTACTTCAGGGGCTTTGGAAGTTGCTGGCAATGGGGAACATTCTTGAACAAGGTGGAAGTCACGGTAAGGGGTCATAAAGTGGGAAGATCTGCTGAAGGCTCACCCTTATTCTGTTGGTGTATTTCCTTGAATAAGTCAGTGGAAGTGCCCTCTACTGGTGACTCTTCAGTGAAGAGTCCCCATAAAAGAACACAGACACACTGGTCAGACACAAGGGTTTCAGCTTTCCTGGGGTGCTGGTGGACAAATCAAACACTAAGGGTCAAGGAAATCTCCCCTTTTCAGGTGACAATTTATGTAAGGCACTTCAGAGAGCACACCCAGCATGCTTGTTTCCCTGAAATTGTCTGGGCGCCTTATTCATAATGTGCCTAGCGGGCACTTTCTTACACACCAATGCTTGAGAGGACTCTGCTTCAGCTTTAGATTCCCCATCATCTCAATAACCTTTCTCTGGCTGGTCATGCCAGATGATTTACTGGTATTTTTCCAGTCTGATCTTGTATTCATTTGAAATTGATATAAGTTTTGTTACAAAATCCCGTAAACATAAGATTGATCCCCAAATACATTACTTATTATGGTTTGTATTGCAAGCATTTGCATAGAAATTGATAACAATAGACAACATATTCTGACACTTAAATAATAAATTCCTCATTTTATTTTACATGCTACTTTTATGTCTACAAGGAAAACACTTTAGACTACCTTATTGTGTGCATATATTCACATTTCAACCTAGGTTGTCATGCTCATGCACCTTTTTTTAAATTCTGTGTTTACTTCAAAAACAAGACTATATTAAAAAGCAATTGTCAGACAGACAGTTCTCTCTAAATCATAGAGTGATAGGTCATTGTCATGGTTTTCCAAATTCAATAGAGTCTTAATCTGCTATATTTCACTTCGCATTTTAAAAATATGAAACTTAAAATCAATTTATTGAAGAAATAAAAGCAAATATTTTTTAATGATGCTCCATTTACAGTTAGCTCTTTAATTCTGAGTGCAAGTTCATTTGAAAAACAATTTCATAAGGGATCCTGACTAGTTTTCCTCTGTGAAGCTTGTTTTCAATACAGGTCACACTTGGAATCATAGCTGGAAAGAACCTTAGATATCATCTAATTCCAAACCTCTGCCAAGTGCATGGACACCTTCTACTAGAGCAGATTTCTCAAAGCCCCATCTGACATGGCCTTGAAGACTTCCAGAGATGGGACATCCACATCTTCTCCGGGCAACGTGTTCCAGTTTCTCACAACCCTCTGAATAAATGTGGTGAGAGTAAATATCACCCTCATATCTAAACCTACCCTCTTTCAGTTTGAAACCATTCTCCCTTGTCTTATCACTACCTCTCCTTCTGAAAATTCCCTCTCCAGTTTTCTTTTAGGTCCCTTTAAGTACTGAAATGCTCCCCAGAGCCTTCTCTTTTCCAGGCTGAACCTCCCCAACTCTCTCAGCCTCTCTTAATAAGAGAGATACGATAGGAGGTTATACATTACTCCTAAGTGGACTTCAAGAAACTCACATAAGCAACACATTTATATTCCAACTATAAACCAGCTGCAAAGGATAGAATTTTAATCTCTTCTTTGCCAGTGGAGGCTGCTTTTCCAAATAGAAAATTTCAAATGTGACCAAATAGACCTGCCTTGGTTTTCTTAAGGAATTTACGATTTCACTGTGGATGAAAATTAAATGGAGCAGAATGTTCTTGTAAATTAAGTTAAACCTCTCTGTATTCCTCCCTCTGCTCAAAACAGAGAAGAATAATTAAGATGCAGTATTCTTATATAACTATTTCAAACTAAAAGCACTCATATGGTTGGAAGTGATAGCATTAACCTAACTACCTTACAGACTGTATCATCATGCCTTCTTACTGCTTCACATTAATGTTTCATATCATCTCCATGCAGACTAGCCCCAAGCTGGCCAGTCTTCTGTTTATATGAAGAAACAAACAGCAAATATGCAATAAAGCCTATTATGTTTAATTCAGTGCTATGGCAAATTTGTCTAAAGAAAAAGGAATCAGTAGTAGAATGATTTTTCAGATGTATTTTCAGATATCAGTTGCAGAACTTTGGCAAATTGAAATTAATTTGGTATAATGTTAGCACACCAGAGGAACAAAATACCATTTAGTAAGACAAGAAAGAAGCAGCTTTTTCCATACACCAATTTAGCTTTTTTCAGTTTAATAATCTTGATGGGCTGTTGAAAGTCACTTCTTTAAATGCCCTGGTTTTCAAATACTTCTTGTAGGCACATGTAATAAGAAAATATTTTCATACAATTTTTCAAAATATTTATTTACTGTAAATTTAATATAAATGGAAGATGTTTAAAGTGTCTGTTAGGGAATAGTCTAAGATGGTCTAAGAAAATACAGGTGGAAGATTACTACCTGAAGCCACTGTGAACTTAATCTCAAATGTAAGCACAGCTACCAAATGCCAAAAAGAGAATATAGCCTGAAGGAACAAGGTATTACCCAAAAAGATCTGGAAGGGGAACATTTAAGTGCTGATGGAGCATACATGAAACTCAGACCTTGAAACCTTATTAGTGAATACAGATGGTCATCACCATTGGACAACTTTATGGAGATGATAACTCTTTTATATTTGTTGGGACATACCAACTAGTCAGTGAACATTTTTTAAAGTTAAATAGCCTATGTTTGTTCCCATAAAGACAAAAATGTCACTTGAACCAAAAGAATTAGAAAAATACAGCAATGTGGTAATTAAGAATGGGGTTTTATGGGATATTACTTAAATCTGGAAATTAATTAGTTGTGCAGAAAGACAACTGTACTATCTTTCACACAACACATAACTATTTTTTAATCTTTTTCTAAAAAGAATTCCCATAAATGCCCATATTTTCTTTTGAGATTTGTCAGAATCATACAGATACATTCTTCAGTCATCAATTTTTACAGGGTTTAGTAAAATGGGGTTTTGCGTTTTAGTTACTACCATAATTAAGACAACAAAAAGCTACAAATAAATTACATGTTGTGTGATTTTTATCTTTATTACAGCAATTATATGCCATGATGAGCTCCTGGAGTGGTTCCTTTATGCATTGTTTTTACACAAAGTTTGCAGCAAAGCTATAGTTCAAGCATGAGTCATACAGGATGTTGTTTCCTGATAAAACAGTTCCACAATCCAGCTAGAATTAGCCATAACATCTTTCTTCTGCAGCTTTATTTACCGACCAAAAGGTCCTCCAATTCTGCAGGGTAATCATTTATCTAGATGACCTCTATTAACTTCCTTCAGAAAAATCTGGATGAAGAGGATAAAAGCAGTCATCAGATTTATAAGAGCTGAAAGCTCTTTTGTTTGCAAAGGATTGTAAATATAAGAAATGTCTTTTCATAAAAAAAACCTCAGAAGTAAAGATGATGTTACATTTACTGAGGAAGACATCCAGACTTAAGTCTGAAAGAACTAATTTCAGTGAAAGTTACCCTTAACAGAAATATATGTTCCTTTTCCTTTAAAGTTCAAAATTTGCATTTAGTTGCTCGTGACCAAATAATTCATATTGATCTATTCATTGCCTTATCTGCCTTGTAATAAAAAGCAAAATAAAAACATCATAAGATTCTATATTACATTAACTGTCTTTTTTTCATTTCCAAAGCACTAACCACATCACCCACTCTAACCTCAATAAAGTTATTTATTTACTGAAAGTTTATCAAGTTTAATTACCTTTTTCTGGGTTCCAGCTGGAATTTGTCAGTCATTATGAGCTGCCTGTTACGTCTTCTGCCTGAATCAACTTTAAGCCATGATTCTGAATAAAAAGAGGAGAGTGAGATATCACTGTATTATAAAGGGAACTTAACTCCTGAAAGATGGGAGCATAGTATGCGTCAGTGTGCCACTTACAAACTGACTCTGCCTTCTCACGCAGAGTGGCTGGAGAGTGCCCAGGCAGAAAGGGACCTGGGAGTGCTGGTCGACAGTCGACTCAACATGAGCCAGCAGTGTGCCCAGGTGGCCAAAAAGGCCAATGGCATCCTGGCCTGTATCAGAAATAGTGTGGCCAGCAGGTCCAGGGAAGTCATTCTTCCCCTATACTCGGCACTGGTGAGGCCGCACCTTGAGTACTGTGTCCAGTTCTGGGCCCCTCAGTTTAGGAAGGATGTGGAGACACTTGAACGTGTCCAAAGGAGGGTGACAAGGCTGGTGAGGGGCTTGGAACACAAGCCCTATGAGGAACGTCTGAGGGAACTGGGGTTGTTTAGCCTGGAGAAAAGGAGACTCAGAGGCAACCTTATCACTGTCTACAACTTCTTGAAAGGTGGTTGTAGTGAGGTGGGGGTTGGTCTCTTTATCCAGGCAACAACTGACAGAACAAGAGGACACAATCTTAAGTTGCGCCAAGGAAAATATAAGTTGGATATTAGAAAAAAGTTTTTTACAGAAAGAGTGATAAAATATTGGAATGGTCTACCCAGGGAGGTGGTGGAATCACCATCCCTGGACGTGTTTAAAAGGAGATTGGATGTGGCACTCGGTGCCATGGTTTAGTTTAATTGAGGGTTGGGACATGGGTTGGACTCGATGATCTTGAAGGTCTCTTCCAACCTGGTGATTCTGTGATTCTGTGATTCTTTAGGGAAGCCTGGGCAAAATGGTTCACCACAAAGCTCACGTGATTTCACTCTACATTTCTGTTCACTGTTTTCACCATGGAGGGAAAATATTTCAGATATGTCAATGCATGATTCTTTGTTTCAGCATCTGCGTCTGATGTTAGCTGATTATCACTGTACATCTAGAAAGAAGTTGGATAATCCTCAAATTTTATCAGTCTACTGTAAGCATGGATGCTCTTCTATCCTTTTAATCTCAGTACTGGCTTCAGTAGAACTCAGCAAGCTATTATCTGTTATAAAGCAAAATTTTGTTATAAATTGATATAAAAGCAAATTATTCTTGACCACTCACAGTAGGATCAGATTCTGTGTCAATTTTGTTTGCACATTTTTCATGGGATTTCAAGAAAATATTTCATTAGGCTGAGATGAGAAAATGTAAGAGTAGCATATGACAAAATAATAGAGATGGTGTTTTGATGTTGAATTGTAATAGAGCATGCAACTTTCATTAAGGCTGGCGTGAAACTTCTTAGCCAGATGGACTAATTTTACGTTCCCTTGGATAAGGATCAGAAGTCTGACTGCTGCTGCCATGGAAAGACAAAAGGAGTAAAATTAGAACAGAAAGACCAGAGAAAGAATTGTGAAGATCCAGGAAGGATAAGCTTGCTAGTATTACACATTCATGGAAAAGAGGTCAACTAGCATTTCCCCAGAGGACAAACCTGTTCTTTTCTCTTATTCCATCTGAAATTAATAAATCCCTTTTAATATGAAGGAACAGGTGATTTTAAATCCTTATTGTAGATTTCTCATATACTCATACATCTGACTAAATATCTTCAGGAGCAGGATCACATTTCCATTAAATATACAGTACATTTATTTCCAAGAAAACAAAGAGTACTGGGGTCAACATGGGCTGTTGTACCTTAGGGCAAACTAACTTTTGCCAGCGAAGAGATTATTGTGGAATTGGGCTCATTCTTATCTCCAGTTTGCAGCTCCTTCCTTCACCTGTCTGTTAATTGCCTCTGACATGCCATGGTGACAATTAACCCAGTATCTCTGGCATATAAGAGGTCTCCAAACTGCCACTTCCCCTCTAAAACTGCTGCTCTCCTCTTTAATGAGGGGAATCGTGGTACCGGTTTTCTGTAGTGCTATAAGGAGCTCAATTTTAGATTTTAATTTAGGGTATCATCTGTAAAGTTTGTTTTTAAAAAGGAAATCAGTTAAATCAGCCTAAGTGAGCACATAGAAATCAGATAAAAATATAAATATTAGGACTACTTAGCACTGCCAAAAAGATAAGTAATCCACAGAACCATATAAAATTAAATTTATGAAACCAGGATTTATACAGAAATAATATTTTGAGTTTTAGTTTGCTTCTAGTCTTGTTGCATAATCCAGTTAGCTCAGAATGGTATCTCCTTCATCAGGAAATACTTCGTAATACCCATATGAACGCCCATATCTGTGTGTTCGTTCAGTGGAGCCACTTCTTTTTTTGACAAATCACATGAATATTACAAACACAATATGAAATTGAGGGGTTTGGTATTAGGAGCTTACTAAGCCCTTTACCTATGCATCAACTGTTAAAGTTACACCATAGGAGAAAAATCTTTGAGGTGCAGGAAACACAATAGTCCTCAGTGTAAGGACTGCACCGGAAGCAGGAGGATGGAGCTGGCAATGGGAGGTAGCAAGACGTGATGTCAAGACATCTATGCCCACTGAAAAATACTTCCGAGTATAATACTGATCTTCAGAAAACACAGAAATCTGAGAATGCAGCAAGTTAATTGTCAACTGCTTGTCCACCCTGTCCCAGACTGAGTTCTTTTTGTGAGACACTCAAAGCACCAGCAAAGAATACCTAGGATTTGGGGTTTTTTTTAGATTCTCCTTGAAAGACAAGAGAGGAAGGTTAAGGGAGATATTATTAATCTTGCTTGTGGGTGTTTATGTGGGCTGTTTATCTGGTTTACTGTACTTAAATAATAAAGTACAATGAAATCCAATGTGGAAATTCGTCCAAAAGATGACATGGTATATAATGAATCCCGTTTTAATTAAAAATGAATAATTTCAATTGTCCATGATGTTTTTATTCTCTCTGTTATCTCTAGTATCTATCCAGATGGATATGACTAGCCAAGTAAATCTTATCATTGCTATGGAGTACATTTTAGTCCAATTTAGGCACACCCTGAACACAAATAAATAATAGACCTTTTAACATGAAAGTATCATTTAGCTTGGACTGTAAAAATAAAGAAGAGTTAGTCTACAAAAGTTATTTCCCTTTGCATGTTTTTGAAAAAAAACCCTAACCCATAAAGCCCAAGGAGCTTTATTTTCTTTTTTTGTTTTTTTTTCCCCTGTGGATCTTCTACTTGTCTAAGTGCTATCATAATTTTGGGAGAAATTAATTTTAGGAGAAATGAATGGGAAAATGCAAGATGGGAGAGTCACACAGTAAAAACTGGGGATCCTCTATAAACTGGTTACAGACTTCTTTCAATATGATGAAGCAAGTTGGATACACTTGCTTATGTTTTCACATCAAGTGTGTGGTGGATCCTGGGAGAAATGGTAGGTGTACTCAAATCTGCTTCAGAGAGAAGGAGTAATCCGAAAGCTCTGTGCTGTATTGATGCCAAAATAAGCACAAAAACCTGCCAGTTGTTGCAAGTTATATTTTATTTATATTTGCCAGTTGTTGAGATTTATATATGTCAAGAACTGACATTAATGACTTTCCTAAGAAATTGCTTATCTATGTCTCCTTCCTTTTACTGTGTTGAACTGTTTCAAGAAGCTGGGAAAAACAATGAATGCCTGGAAAAAAATATCAGATGTTGATGGTTTTTAGTTTAGTTGTATATGGTGTTGACGTCATTCAAAGATCTAGTAAAACTGAGCTGACCTTTGCCTGGATGAAGACAGCTGTCATATTTCTTGCCATGTTTGTGCCATTCCAAAGCTATCCATGGCTCATTCAGCCTTTGATATATGCAAGAACTGCAAATATATGTCATAGTGGCTGGCATACCTGGAAAGATTTTGTGCTAGATAACAAAAAAAGGGGTTTCAAGACAGTTTCCTTTCATGTTCTTTTCACTTCATTTGAAAATCACTGAAAATAAGCAATTGATTATCAATTTCCAATGAGGTTCCGTGACAAGAGTGGATGGAATCAGGCACAATAGATTATGTAGAATTAGGAGACCAATTTTTTTCCCATTTTTGTCATCAGAATTGTTAATGAGAGAGCAACATCCAGTTTTGATATTTACATTTAATAACAGGTATTGGCATCTTATGGTCTGTGAAGAAAAGTAGACAGAACATTTCAGGAGTTGAAGATCATACCTACCATACCATAATAAGCTTAAAAGAGTCCAACCTACTTACTGAATCCTAAACAATGGCACATAAATTGACTATCCTGTGTAAGGACAGTTGAGGAAGAAAGTTGATGGGATTTAATACTTTTTTTCATCTAGCATAGAAAATACATTTTATAAAAGTAGTGCATAGGCAAAATCTAAAAAAAAAAAAAATCCAGCTAGAAATAAACCAGATTTTATACCTTATGTTCTATTTTAGTATTGAGAGGAAAGAGTGAGAATAATTAACACTTGTAAAAAGCAATAACAGTACTGAGAAGCAGAGGATCCCCTATACCATGACATATTCCATTCAGACTGGGAATCCGACGGAGCAAGGAGTTTTTATACTACAAAAGTTATTAGACTCTGCAAGTGTAACTTTATGAAACTGGATGGCCTATTAACTACAAGAGGTGAAATCACGCCTATTAATTCCTCTTTACATCTGATTTTTGGGGGACAGATATTCTTTGGGAGCTCATTCTAAAGTACGTAACACAGAAGAACTGGTTGTGAAGTTATATTTACTAGGCAAATATATTGTCCCAAAGCTCATCAAGTTATCTTTTATTCTGGGTTGTTGACATACTGTGTAAGTCAGTCCTAGACGCAAGAAGCTCTGATTTGTGCTGCCCTCAAGACATAATAATATGTCACATGAGGCAATGCAGAAGCATCAGTGATTTGTACTACATTCTGAAGTGACGTTAGTTCACAGGGATAGTAGTTGTTGATTTTATACTTGAGAATGCACAAAAAAAGATAAAACTATACAGTTCCATACTTTGCTCTTTAATAAAAACTTTATTTTACATAGAGCTTGCACTTCTATTTATAGTAAGAAGGAAAAAAATGACATTTTGGAAACCATGAGATGCAGTTCCAGATCTGGAAGTGAATTTTGCAACTTGAGACAATCTCTAGTGTTTATTGTCAAAATGATTTATGAGATGAGTTGAAAAACTCACTTTTCTTTCCGTGGCAAGGTTTCTCTAAAGAAAGATGCTGCCATGTAGCAACCCAGATGGATCAGCTTCCCCATCAATTGCATATTGACCTATTTATGGAATTTTAGAAATTTAATATTTAAACTCTACCAGGGCATCTAGTGATGTATCTATCAAGATTTAACTTAAATTTTTTATTAATAATACTAAATGTTTCATAATGTGTTTAGCAGCCCCAAAGTGATGTCCTTTGATTACCTAGCTAGTATTAAACTCCTTTCAAATTTGAAATGTAAGACAAATACTAAAATATCTGGTTACAGCAGATATGCCAGTTAATTTGTTTCTTCCTGTGATCATATATTATTGTCAGAAGAAAAAAAAAATAGTGATTCCATTTCAAGATGATTTGCTTCAAGCAGAACTGTTTTAATCACGGGATCAATACTTTCATAGTGTCTAGCTGCTCAGAAATAGATCTCCAGTTTGAAAGCTAAACAATCAATTAATTGGAGAATTAATGAGTATTTCCTATGCACTTGTTAAATGAGGGCTTTAGTATGAGCAGTAGAAACCTGGCCATGAGATGTTAAAATTTTCCTCCAGTAATTTTTCATTTAAGATGTCCTGTATGTAGTAAAAATGTACATTACAGGGACCTTTAATACATATACAAGCTGTGCCATGACGCTGTCTATTATCAACTGAGCAACATTATTAAGCCATTAAGAAAATAACATTTTTAGGAGTATGTTTTGATATAACTGAGTAATCTTACTAAAGTCATCAAGAAAAGGAAGATCAAATAAAGAAATTTATTTAAGTAAAAATTATACATTCAAGCTTATCTTACCTATCTCATACTTCTTTTTTTCCTGTTGGAAACAATGTCTTATACAAGATTTTTACTCATGTTCTCAGAGGTGCAGCTTCATATGGTGCTGACTTGCATTTACTCATGCTGTTAGTCATGGTGCCCTGAAAACAAAATATTCATTACTCTGGACCAAACTCCAGGTCCAATGATTATGACATTGAGCCTCCAACAGAACTCAGTGTGAAATGCTAACTAGGGTTGTGAAATCAATACTGGAAGAAAAATACTGAAGTCTGGGGCTTTTAGTTTTTTGTTTATTTGTTTGTTTTGGGAATGCTGAACAAAACAAAGATGGAGCTGTAGTCAGATAAGACTACCAAACAAAAAGAGAAACATTATTCTTGATTTTATCTAGCTTAATATGAAAGTCTACATTTCATAGAAAGAGCACACAAGTTTAAAAAGACAGACTACTGAATAAAAAATGAAAATTTGAACTTGAAACAAATCATGACTATTCTTTTTCAGCCTTCAGTGTACTGGGAAGTGGATGGCACCTACTTTGCTTCTAAAGGATATAAAACCAACCTATAAACATTTTTACATATTGAAAATAAGTACACATAAATTTACATTTGCTTAATCCAGGGATCTCAAGCAGCAGCAGTGAGGATGATGGCCTTGTTTAAGTCAACTACATGAACACTGAACTTTATGCTGTGCAAATATTAATCCATAGTACATTTACCTCTGCATTGGTTTCTTGCCATACCTAGAGCTCATATCGCAATTGCCAGTGGAACTAGAACTTTACTATATTTAACATTTTTCCAATCCAAGAATCTAAAAGTCTAACTTAATTAGGATAGTGATTAATTTATCAACTGTTTAAACTGGTGTCTCAGATATTCCAAACAGAGATTCAAGCCTTCAATCATGAGTGCACTTCTACATTTTCACTGTATTATAAACTATCAAGAATTGTATGATGTTTACTCTTGTTCATCGTATAACTTCAGCTTTTAGGAACAGCTTCTCTTCCTTTTTTAACTGAACCCCATTTGGGGTAATTCTGTGATTGCACAGCAAACACAGAAATGTAGTCTCTCAATATTCAGCCTAACTGTACTGAGAACCGAGGCTCCTCAGTCTGATTTCCAGATTTCTAGCTGGCTGGGTTTTTAGACAGCTGCATAATGCTGAACACCACAGCAGCGATCACAAAACAGGTATGGACTTTGACGCAAATCTGATTTTCATGAGTAGGATTTGTTTATTTTTGTCATTTTTAGAAGGTGTTGTGAATGTAGATGAAATATAAATACTCATTGCTAATTGTTTTTTTATTTTATGAGCTTGTTCACTTTTAACTAGCCAGTAGAGTCAAATGCAAAAGGCATTTCATCATTGCTTGTGTGGACTTCTTCATAACTTATGAATGTTACGTGCTCCATCAGCATTTCCTCTAAACTATGACTTGACACAGAAATGTATAACAAAGCATGAAGCTATTCAAAAGCATAATTATAATATTTCAGACTGAAAAAAAGATATTAACTTTTAACAATCACCTTCCGGTAAAGATTTTTCTAGAAGGCTGAAAAATTAGAGCTGGAAAATACATAGTCCAATGATTCTTTGTTATCATTCTATAGTATTTTTTTACCAATGGTTATTCAGTTTAAAGCACAAGATAAAACACCAGTAACACTACACTGCACATCGAGCAATTATTCACCTATGATGTGCCTTTAATACCAAGTGATCACCAGAGTTTCAAAACTCGATCTGAAACTTACTTTTTCAGTAAAAGCTTAGATTGTATGTGCTGTAATGGTACTACAGGCAACCTGAAAAAAAATGTCTTGTGCAAAGTATGTTTAAATTCTTTTTATAATATTCAAAACACTTGAAACATGGAAGATACTTCTACAAAAATAAAGTGTATTCACTAATTATTTTGTTACATGAAAAAAAAAAAAAAAAAGAGGAAAAATATTACGGATGATCCTAAGTCTAATATGGCCCTGTACTTTCCTGAGTATTTTAGCTGTTAAGGTCATATTTTTTTCTGCTCTACAAGGCCAGTAGCATGCACTCTTCCCATGCTTTTCTTTAAGTGGCTAAGGTCCTTTCTTATTCAGAAAATGGGATTAAACACAGGCTTTCCTACTGTGGATAAATAGCCTGGTCAGCAGGTTGCTTATATTGAAAGTAAATGAACCAACCAGTCAAGCCAGGAATTGCTACTGCTTTTATTTGTCTCCATTTCTGAGTGTCTGTGACTTCCGGACATGCTGAAGACAATTTACACATCCCCATCAGATTGTCTCTTGTGAGAACTCTGACACCTCTGTTATTTGTCAGCGTTTAGAGGTGCTTCCATCTATGTTCAGATGTTTAATTTTTAATATCTAGGATATGACTGGATATCAAATGGATTTCAGCATAATTAATATCTGAGGTACCAACAGGTTTTCATCTTGCTTAACATATAAAGAATTTAGTTTAATGTTGCTTTGGCATGGGCTTTCTTTCATCTTTAATGATAACAAGATGAAGGTTCACCTAAAAGCATTTATTTTACTTTCCACATATAGCCATACCTAGCTGTAGCATTAAGGGGAGCTTATATATGAAAGCATTGAAAAAGGAAAAAGTTCTGAATAATTTATAAAGGTGAGCTACAAATAAGAGACTAAAGTACCAGAATAATAAAATAAGCACATGGGGACTAAATTGCTCAAGAGCTGGTAATGAAATATGCAGCCTTTCACCTATGATGTCTACCATCTATCTTACCTGGTTAATATATTTTTGTAATCTCTCTGAAACATGTTATCCAAATTCATTATCAGTTATTTCTGTAAAAGGCTATCAAAAATCCCTTTTACTTGCTAAAAAAAAAAAAAAAAAATCAAAAACTCAGTTTCCTATTCAGAAAGCATAAATTCTCAGAATACTCATTAACAGCCTTGTTTCATGTCTTCAGTTAACTTTAGAAATGAAAGTCTAAGATTCTCCTATAAACAGAAAATGTCTATAATCCACCAGGGTATAATGAAGCAAATGATTATTTCTGAAACACCTACCCTGCTTGTCAGCCCCTAAGCACTTCAACAATGCACTCTGAGTCATTCTTATAAAGAGGTGGTTTGACAGAAGAAATGAGCCACAGGTTGGAGATCCTCGGGCAAATGCAGCCCAGTGCATATGGTACATCATTACCAGTCTGATTTTAATGAAGTTTTAGAGCCTTAAATTTCACATCACAGTTGGTGCTCATATGCATTTTACTGTTA
This sequence comes from Acanthornis magna, assembly GCA_036785705.1. Lineage (NCBI taxonomy): Eukaryota > Metazoa > Chordata > Aves > Passeriformes > Acanthizidae > Acanthornis > Acanthornis magna. The sequence goes on from JAWUZG010000063.1 coordinate 26,630,030, forward strand.
TTGCCTTTCATTTGCCAAGTAAAGATAATTGATGATCTTTACTTAGAGAATTTGTAGATTTTGGAGCTGTCTACTTTTAAGAGGGGTTTCTACTATTTTTTCTTTGTGTATGTGTGCATGCTTCCCTTTATGCCGATTTTATTTGGTCTAATGATTTTTTTAATTATTTTTAAAATAGAATCAGAATACGTTCTCTATGCAACTAAGCAAAATTTCATTAACATCTTCATCAACATGAATGAACTTCTGTGTGTCAAAAGTTTACATTAACCTTGAGAAAGAATGGAAGAATATGGTCCTTACTGAGTATGCCTTCTACAAAATCATGCAGAGTCTAATCTGTCAGGCTATCACATTGCAAAAAGATTGCATTAAAAGAAATGGAGGAGCTCTTGGTTTCTATTTCATGCTTTTTATAAAGAAAATAATTGAAAATATTGACAAATAAAGAACCAGAGAGAAACAAAGTTGAACAGAAATAAATAGAAAAGAACATAAAAATTTGAGAGTTATGGGAAAACTAGTTAAAGGAACAAATAGAAGGCAAAGCTTCAACCATTCACAATCAGTCTCTTCTAGATAAAGATATATTAAAATGACCACTTGTACTGAATTGCATCATATTCATCTTTTGCTTGCTCTGTTTTTGAGTGAACTTCCATGCCTAATTCGGAAGCTTCCTGGGTTCTTACCACTTCTCAGACTCAGGATCACAGTCATTGCTGGTCTAGAGTTCTCTGCCAAAATAAGCTTTTAGTTAATTACCATTATGCTTACAATAACAGTATTCATGAGAATATAGCTAATAGCTAAAAATTCTGAATTAAAATAATCCTTTTGCCAGCTTTGAATCTTCTATATCCTAGGTCAACCAATTCCAGATTCTATGCTTCATGAAACAAATATATAAACTATGAGAAATACACATTTTAAAATCATCTTTAAATACTAAAAAGCCTGAGGACAGAGAGTAGCACGCTTACTGCAGTTTTTTGGTGTATGCTGGATATTCTGAATTGCATTTCAAAACTGTTTTTTTTTTATATTAGCAATAGATTAAAGAAAATAAAAACATTTTGCTTTTAAAGGCACTATCAACATTCAGCTGACTGTATTTTAAGATCAGACACAGATGGCTTGATTCTAAATGGCAAGTTTCTGAAGGGATATAAAGAGAATATCAGCAGAGGCAGCACAGATTTAGTCGCCCGTCTAACCCTTGAGAATTTGTCTGTAGTAATGGTCTTCACTTGCTTTCTACTGGTTTTCCACTTCTCTTTGGCCTTGTCCCTCAGATTTCATCAGTAGCATGTCGTAACACAAGTGTCACAGCCATTTTCCGCTTTCCCTGTCTCCCACAGCATTCAACAAGTACATTCTCTTACATAGCTTTGAAGCTCTTCCTCAATGCTATCCTGGTATTATGAAATTAAACTCTTCAGAGGTTTTACTTTTCCTGTTCTTTAGATGTTCTGACTGGGCAAATATTTTCTGAAGGTCTTGTAAAGCACCTATCTCGAAAAACTGTGGCCTGACTGTTCTACCATTTCAAAGCTGAACTGCACACACAATAGTCACTTAACTTTTTCAATAAATATACAATCCCTGTACAGGAGAAAGCATTTCTTACATGTATTGACATAAAAAATAAAATTAATTTTTTACATCTATCTCTTTATTTGAAGTGGAAGTTCAGAATACCTTTGGAAATAGAATACTTTAGCATGCAGTCCAAAACATACATATCCATGAAGTTTGTCTCAACTGTGGAACTCAGTGCAGGATTAGGATAATATAAAATAGAAACCTTTTTTATTTTCTTTCTTTTCTTCTCATCTCTTGGGTAAACTATCTAAAAGGTTAAATTTATTTAGTCTGAATTCTGCACTGAAAACAAGGTTTAGTCAAGCATTGCATTGCTAATGTCGCTCTAGGAAGGGTAACTGTATTGAAACAACTTTGGAGTAGTCAAGACTGCTGATCAACTGTAGCATTAAAAAAAAAAAAGCATGGCCTTTCCAAAAGAAGGGAAAAGGAGGAGTTATCCTAGTTATGGGAGTTTTTATTGCTTCTATTGATGATCACACAGGAAAGAGGATATTGAAACTGAAGTTGCTTGCCCAGATCAACCCAATGTTCACATTTTTACATTAAGTTTGAGATGATTTATGCCATGGCACAGAAATATAGTGGAGAAATTGGACCAAAATATCATTAAAAAGTTGGAATATATCTATATTAGCTTCAGAGCACACTGAATTAAAAGAAAGCAGCTTACATTAGGATGATGAACCACCCTTGTTAGAGAAATATGTGATAAAGGCCTTCACAGACAGACTTTTGCAAAAGTTTCGTCTGAAAGAGATGCATAATTCATTGAAATGATGCAGTGAGTAAAAAGTTTTCACCTTGGTGAGGTTAAGGACTATGGCTGCTAATATGGACATTTTCAGGGGACCATACATTCAAGGGACTATAGCAGAGGAGACATGGAAAGTAATGTATCACAATGGCCAGAGACACCAGCTTGCTTCCTACCAGACATCAGTAATGTTAACACCTCTGTGTCCTGAACAAAAAGCAGTAATATTCTTTAGACTAGAGGGAAGGGACTGTTAGCCACCTTTCATGCAGGGTAGCAGCTGTTAGTACTTTAGCTTGTAAAAATGGTATGTATCTAGTTCATTAACAATAACTTAATGTGTATTTAACAAAGCAGGGCTGGAAGGGAGTGAAAATGGGTAGTACAGAATGAAGAGGAGAAGGAAGAAGGAATAGAGACTAATTGCTTTCTTCAGCTATATCATGGATAAAGAAGACAGGACTCAATTTCTCCAGAGGTGCACAGTAAAAGGACAGTGGACACAATTTGGAGCAAGGGATTAATTTAAAAAATTATCTATAATGAAACTCATCAAAGCATGGAACAGGTCGGTCAGAGGCTATGTTGTTGCTCCACCTTGGCATGCACCTGGGTTACAAGTCCATGCAGTGATGAGGGAAAAGTGTCAGGAAAACTGCACAACAGAAAAAGACTTGGGGGTGCTGGTCAACACCAAGTGACTGAGCATGAGCCTGCATCATGTACTCAGGTGGCCGAGAAGGCCAATGGCTTGCATTAGAAATAGCGTGGTCAGCAGAACTGGAACAGTAATTTTCCTCCTGTACACAGCAGAGGTGAGGTCTCATGTTTTGTTCAAAGAAGGGAAACAAGGCTGGTGGAGGGTCTGGAACACAAATCAAATAAGGAATGGCTGAGGGGGCTGGGGTTGTTTAGCCTGGAGAAAAGGAGGGTCTGTCTACAGCTACCTGAAAGGAGGCTGTAGACCAGTGGGGATGGATCTTATCTCCCAGGCAATAGGCAACAGGACAAAAGGTAACAAAAGCCTCAAGTTGCATCGGGGAAGTTTAGATTCGATATTAGGAACTATTTCTTCACTGAAAGGTAGGTCAAGCATTGGAACAGGCTGCCCAGGGAAGTGGTTGAGTCATTATCCCTGGATGTCTGTAAAAGATATGTGGATATGGCTCTTAGAAACATATTTTAACAGTGGACTTGGTAGTGTTAACAGTTGGACTCGATGATCTTAAAGCTCTTTTTCAACCTAAACAAGTCCATGATTATATCATTCTAGGTTCAGAGAGTTTCCAGACAGGGTCCCAAGCCAACTGAAGTAACTCTTATGTTAGTCACACCAGTAATTCTTCCACTTTCATCAGGATGTTGAGCTAGCTGATCTCCAGGAGACTCAGTCTACAAATATCTTATTTATACAAACATTGAAGCTTCATGTTAAGGACTAAAAGAGTCTGTATAAGAACATTAGTGTGTCAGCTAGCTAAATACACTGTGCAGGGAGGCACTCATCAAACTCAAATTTGGACAAGGCAGCTCAGCAGTGTAAACACATGGCAACAGAACAGAACCACTAGACTTGTGCTCTGAGTGAAATTTTTAACCCTGTTTCCCATAGAGAAGACTCATGCAGTGACCCACTTCCCAATTATCCCTGTGTCTCTGGCTGTGACTTACTACGAGGATGACTCACGGACCTGCAGAGAAAATATTTACCAAACAGTCTGCCAGCAGAGGATGAGGTAGGCAGAAAGGAAAGAACCATGTTAAATAGAGATCAGCATAATTGAATTCCATTTGCTTAGTGATCCTGCACCTCTCTGCTCTGTGCAGATATTTTTCTTTAAACATATTAACTATAGAAAAGCTGAAAGAAAAATTGTCAGTGTTTGAAATTATCTTTAAATAGAATAAACGAAGAAGGACAATACTTCAAATTAATTCAAATAGAAGGCAAAGTAAATCCCAGGCAGGTAGTTACCCAAAGTTGTGCCTGTGGCTAGCAGCTAATGGGTAGCTAGCCAGAGGCTATCTGCAAGTCTACAGGGCAAAATAAGCTGACAATTCCTCACAACATTTTTGTGGTGGAAAATAGAATGGCTCTTCAGCTATAACCCCCTGGTGTGGTGTCACCCTCTAAGACTTGGAGTTCACCAATTGCAACAAGCAGTTTATATCCTTCTTTTCTAGGTAATTTCCTCCCAAGTCCTGAAAGGAACCTGGCAGAAAACCATGGGGGAGTCAGAATTTCTGTCACTGTATGGTTACAGAGGGTATTTTTTATTCTTCAAATAGCTATATTATATTAAACAATCTAATTACAAGAGAAAAGTCTGGGGCAATTTTTTCAGGTTCCATCTGTGGCAGTTGTTTTAGTAAAAAGACATTTTTCAGTATGGAAACTCACAGGTTAAAGTAATGGCACTGTCAGACTTACTAAGGATGTGGGAAGATCACACTTTTCCTCCTACTCTGGGATAGTAGGTTAGCCTTGTACTGCTAGTAGGGGGGCAGAGTTTCACATAAAACTTACCTTAGATCCTGAATGTGTTTGTGTATTCATGTGGCAAAGTGCAGCACAGAAAGAAAATATTTGCTTGCATCCTGGATGTGGTATTAACACACTAATTTGATTCTGTTTCCAGCTTAATTTACCTGTGTCTCTCAGCAAAGATAATTATCTAGGGCATAACAGTAGCCTTGTTGCATTGCTTCCAGTTTCTGAGCTAAATGTTCCTGAGCTGTTTCAGGAATCTTTCAACAGTTTGCATCTTGGAACCTTATGTCTATGAAAACCAATGATTTATTTGACAGGTTCGGTCCTGTGTAGGGCTTAGTTTCTTAACTATCTTAACCTGTCCACACTGTAAAAAACTGCCGTAATGCTTTCTTTTATGAGTTCACTTTTTCTTGTAGTCTTTCTGCATGGATAATGAAACTTGGAGGTAATCCAAATGGAAAGTCGCCATCCCTAGACCCAGACTGTATGATGTTACCAAAACATGCATTAAATGATTGTCTACAAAACTGGAGATTTTCAGTTGAGTGGAAGATTTCAGGGTTTATTTAATGTCCAAGATCTCTTTGATGCCAGTGAATCTTACCTCTCTTTCCATGATTAGGTGCGCAAATTTGAAATTAGCTTTTCTTGGTCTCTATGTGAGCTTGAAATGCTAGTTAAACAGGACTGATGTGGTGAAGGGGGCAATTCTAATGCTGTCACACATTAACAGTTACCTACTGGTATAAATTCTGAAACTCCACAATAACAAGTTTCTAGCCCCACATAATTCCCAGACGAACATCATGAGGACAAGATTATGGTTGAGATCAACAGAATTTTGCCATGCACATAAATATGATGCAGTGGACAATAATCCTTGATATTGAATAATGACAGATCTTTAATGATGGTTTTGTGTTATCTCCCACTTGCACTACAGAGTATTTTCTCCTGCTCAATTGATCATTTGGTCCCTGGTCTGTCTCAGCTTTTCCCCTGATCCGTGTACAGACTATCGATATATGTAATTTTTTTATGTCCCTGTGAAATATTTGTTGGATCCCCAATGAAGATCTTAGGAAAGACACTTGAAACTGGGATGAACAAAACACCGGTGGAAAAACCCACCTGTATAGATACACAGTTCAGTGTTGAATTTCACTATTGAATATTAAGATTCACAGTTATATTCAGATGCACAGTTCAATATTAATTTAATAGTTTGCAATATTAAACTTTGGATTTTATTTTTTGAAAGCTCCCTCAAACTGAGGAAAAACATTTTATTACAGCTACCAGTTCCTGCTACATTTAACCCATTTTCTTGTCTCAAAGTATAGAACAGCAATAGAACCACACATACAAGCAATTATCCTCCAAGATTTTATATCACATTCATACTGAAAACAGTGTAGAAAATGAGTCAGGAAACATATCTTTGAAAGCATTGTTTCTAAAAATCATGAAATTACTGTCAAACATATTTCAGTAAGCAGTAAATGAACCCTGCTTACACCATAAATCATTAATGTTTAATCACCAGCCAATGCCTCACTAAGCTCACTGGCATGGAAACTCTAAGATACTCAAAGGATAGTTCTAGCAAATCTGGCATGCATGGTTGGCTTGTGTGCTTAATTACTGTTTATGCATTGGCAGTATCCAAGCAGTTGTATGTAATAAATAGAACACTGTCACACTGTCCAGATGGTTTTAGATTCAGGGCCTAGGGAGTATGTTTGAAGATTACAGGCCTGATTTACTAACAATTCACACCAGCTCAATTGCTGAAAATCATGCTAATAGCATACGTTTCAGCAATTTAATCAATGCAAAAATAAATATACTATTAATGATTGTTCTAAAAACCACTTTATCTTCTATTTAGCCACTCTTCAGAAGAGATACAATAATTTTATTTTGGTTTGAGACATTCAACAGTTTTATTTCTGCAATGTCCGGTACGTTTGAGAGAAATGGTTTCTTTTACACAGAACAAAGGCGTACCCAGCAGAGATAATCCAAGCTATCTTTGAAAATTATAGTTTAGGCATTAGAATCAATATAGGCTCTTTAGTGTGGTGATCTGCCTTAACAAATTTACACTGTCAAGAATTAGAGGCAGAATTACAACAAATTAAAAATGGAATCATTAATTGTTTCAGTCATTACTTACATATAAATAAGAAGTCAAATTATGCTATCACTTTCAAGCTGTCAAAAAAAAAAAAAAAAAAATCAGTAAATATATTTATGAAGAACTATGGTCTTTTTCATCCCAAAACTCAGTTTGACCCAGACTAGTGAAATTGCTTTAACTAGATTTCCTTTGGGGAATAAGAGAGAGGAGAAAGAAGGACATAAATTAAGAGGAAAGAAAATGGATTTAGAAAGGAGATATACTTTTACTTAATAAATTAATGTTTAGAAGTCCTTCCATAAACCAAGAATATGGGCAACTTGAAATCAAGTTTTCATCTCTCTGGAAGTACATGAAGTCATTTCCAATTTTTCACAAGAATGTCCTG